>OZ030026.1:3814200-4406700 GCA_964023405.1 Apodemus agrarius
ATAAAGGAGTGGGAGCAGCTTGTCCTTTGCTGGGATTGGCTGTGTCTGTGTCAACAAGGAACTGATTGGCCCTGGCTAGCGCTTGGGGTTTACCCAGGAAGGGTGTGTCTGTGGGGATGGGGAAGGGGTGGTGGGGTGGGGTCAGGACAAGTTGTTTATGAGCTAAGTAGGACATGATCCTTTCAAAGACGCTTTCCTTTCTTTAGGGTGGAGGAAATGCATCGGACAAGCAATGTGGGAAGAGATGGACAGACCATCCATATCTTCTCTGGGCGTGTCAGTCTCTGGGTGTCTGTGTTCAGTAATCCAGAGTATCCCCAAACCATGTCTTCCTCCTTTAGATGGAGGCTTCTTTTGAACGCACACACGCACGCACGCACGCACGCACGCACGCACGCACGCTTACCTCATTGTCTCTCTGTGATTAGCTCAGTCCTTGGCTGCCTCTCTGCTCTTGGACACTGGAGACTGAGGCAGAAATTTCCTACCTTACGTGATTGGATCCTCTGGCAATTCGCCTTCGTTCTCCAACTTTGCAAGAGCCAACCGACTGAGAGACATAAGAGCAAATGGTAATCCTGTGGCCTAGGAAATTGCAAGGGATCTTCGGAGCTCCATGGCAGATGCTCTTATCTCTCAGTAAACTACTTTTCCAGTGTGTGTGTGGAAATATATATAAATTATATATATGTATAAAATTATATAAATTGTATATATAAATTATATAAACATATAAAATTATATATAAATATTTAAATTATATATAAATTTATATTATATAAATCTATAAATTATATATATGTGTGTATATATACATATATATATCTATATATGTGTATGTATATATACATATATATGTGTGTGTATATATGTGTGTGTATATATATGTGTGTGTGTGTGTGTGTGTGTATATATATATATATATATATATATATATATATAAAATGCCACACTTCTTTTTATTGTGATTTGTTTTTCCTCTTGGGTAACTTGAGCTGGTTGGAATCTATTTTCTCTCATCTCTTTTCAATTGCACCAGTTCCACCTTAATAAACTCCTCAGGGCAGTCAATATTTCGTTTTTATTAAGGTCTTAAATTAGGGGACAGTGACATGGCTTAGCCAGTAAAGGCCCTTGGCTCAATGAATGATGGGCAGATTCTGATCCCTGTAACCTGTGTGGGAAGGAGGGAGCTGCCTTCCACGCACCGGCTTCTGACCTCCGCTCAGGTACCACGGCGTATGAGCACACTTCCGTGAACACGCACGCTCGCACATGTGCTGTAATAGAAAGTTTTAGATTAATATCATTTATGAAAGGCAAATCATAAAGCTTCAAAACCCTCTCATGAAATAAAGGTGTCTTTTCTAAAACATTTGAAAATGCTGTTCAGCCAAAAGTCATTTTTCCCAGATCCTATGTTTGCATTTAGAAATGTAACAGTTCTTAAACGCCAGTGGCTTCTATTGAGATCCAGAGAAATCTCAAAGTCAGTTCGTCCCCACTGGCTGACCCTCGAGGCTGTTGCATACATGGCCTTTGGCTTTTTAGGCTTGGGACACTTTTTCAGTTCTCCTTGATGAAACACACAGAAGACAGTTGTTGTCTTGCAATGATGCCTGCATATCTTCAAAGCAAGCAGAGGATCATCTTCAATTCAGCCTGTGTTTGAGATCATGTTTTAACGCTTCTTCTATCTTAGCCTTGACAAACATGGAGGATGAGGGGGAAGGAGGAGGAGGAGGAGGGAAGGAGGAGGAGAAGGAGGGAAGGAGGAGGAGAAGGAAGAGGAAGAGAAGGGGAAGGAGGAGAAAGAGGAGGAGGAGGAGGAGGAGGAGGAGGAGGAGGAGGAGGAGGAGGAGACCCCTGGCCAGCTGCCTTCTCACATCTCAGCTCCCATTTGTAAAACGTCACAGTGTACACAGTGTAGCACTTCTTTAACATTACTTTTTTATGTGTGTGCAGATGTTTTGCCTGCATGTGTGCCTGTGCACCATGGACACCCTGCACAGGCAGAGTTGGATCTCCTGGAATGGAGCTGTGGGTGGTTATGAGCTGTCACGTACGTGCAGGGAACTGAATCTGGGTCCTCTGGACGAGCAGTCAGTGTTCTCTCAACCACTGAGCCATTGCTCTCCCATCGCTCTTAGAAACATGATTTTGGGCTTGTTTGTATAATCAGGATAACCTTGTCATCTCAAGATCTTCAATTGTGTCGGTGGAGATGCTCTTGCCATGTAAGGTAACGGTTGATTCTAATGACTACAGAACAGGCGTCTTTGGAGGCTCTCTAGGCCACCGTGTGGGACTTTTGGCTGGTAGATGGAAAGAAACATGCAAAGGATAGGGGGTCAGGAAGTCATAGCTGGAAAAGATGAGTATCCAAACAGTCTGATCCATTTAGTATTTCAGGCTAAGACCTGGGGATCTCAGGTGGTGGAGCGCTTATCCAGCATGCTTGAAAGCTCTGAGGTTCATCCTTAGCTCTGACAAACATGGAGGAGGATGGGGAAGGAAGAGGAGGAGGAGGAAGGGGAGGAAGAGGAGGAGGAAGGGGAGGAAGAGGAGGAGGAAGAAGAGGGGAAGAGGAGGAGGAAGAGGAGGAGGAGAAGGAAGAGGAAGAGGAGAAGAAAGGGAGGAGGAGAAGGAAGAGGAAGAGGAGAAGAAAGGGAGGAGAAGGAAGAGGAAGAGGCAGAAAGGGGAGGAGGAAGAAGAGGAGAAAGAGGAGGAGGAGGAGACCGCTGGCCAGCTGCCTTATGGCCTCTCAGCTCCCATTTGTAAAACTTCGCAGTGTACACGGGGGCGGGGGATGGGGGTGGCTGGCTTCTTGGGCTATAAACAATTATTTGTGCAGCGTCTGAGGCAAAGAGTTAGTGGCTTTGCTCTAAGTCCTACGGCTTGTTAATAAGATTATAACATGAAGTTAATGGGGCACTAATCTGCTGCTTGGCTTGTAAGTGCCTCTACCTGTGCCCACACTGCATGGAGTATCATTTATGTACCTACGGTGCAAATCAAGCCGTAATCCTGAACACTGGGGTGTGGCAAGCCCTGTGCAGTTCTCTTCATGGAGATGTACCCTAAGCCCATGCCAGACACGTTTCCCATCTACCCCCTCCCTTATCCCTTTATAGACTCAGCTGGGCAGGTACTCGGCTGGATCTGGGGCACGGCAGAGCCACGGGAAGAGCTGCTGCTCTTCCTCTGCCTATCTCCTCTCTCTCGCCCCTCTTTCCCTTCCCTGTCCCTTTCTCCTCCCCCTCCAGAGCCAGCACAATGAGCACATCATTTGCTGAGCAAATAATGAATGCCCCTACTTGCAGGAGAGATTAGCGTCTCATGGGGAAGAATGCGACCCAATGGCACAGATGATCGCCGGGCACTTTAATACAATCAAACCCTCCCAGGTGCGGGAGGAAACGGAGTCGCTTGGAGTTCAGTTTTCTGTTTGCCATGTGGGCTGCCCTCAACTTCCTGCGTGATTGTGGAAGGAAAAGCCTCAGTGACATTCACAGACACCCGGGAACATTGCTTTGGGGACCTTGGAGACCCTGGGCCCCGAGTAGCCACATCTTAATGTGGCAGGTGTGCAGAGTGGCCTCTTCGGCCGTTGTGGTTTATCACAGGTTTAGCGTCGTCAGCAGAATCTGCAGCATCTTTACCCAGCAGGCTTCAGGCCACTGTCCTGTTGGCTGGATGACTCTGAGGAGCATGGCGGACATAGGTCACTAGACAAAGCTCTGAGGCTCCGTAAGGAGACTCACAGGCCTTAGAAGCTGTCACTACCACATGGTCACAACCAGGATGAAGTTCTGAGACACAGAATGGTCACAGAGGGAAACTGGGAGGAGCCACAACAAGGGAAGAAGGAGAGATCAGAGAGATCTTATCGATTATCGCTAAAGTGATGGTGTTTTAAATTCCAGAGCAGCTTGGCAAGACACAGACAATGCATACACACACACACACACACACACACACACACACATATATAAAATATGTATACATGCTTACTAGCAAATAGCTAAAAACAATGGCTTAGCTGGGTAGTGGTGGTGCATGTCTTTAATCCCAGCACTTGGGAGGCAGAGGCAGGCGGATTTCTGAGTTTGAGGCCAGCCTGGTCTACAGACTGAGTTCCAGGACAGCCAGGGCTACACAGAGAAACCCTGTCTTGAAAAAACCAAAACAAACAAACAAAAGATGGCTTAGCCTTTTATTATTACATATTAATATCAGTATGACCATATAACTAATATATATCACAACCATCTTTGCATGTCTGTATATGTGTATGCATGTATATGCATACACACATCACACATATCACACACACACACACACACACACACACACACACGCACACACATACATATAGACGTCAAACAAAGCAGCTACACCAGTGGATTGGCAAGTGAAAGTGGTTGGGAAATCAAGTCTTTTCATATTTTGTTTCCAAGGGGAAGCTTAGGCAAAAATTGGGAAAAATCTCTAGCGAGCTAGGATTTATCTTATTTATTAAGTCAAAACTAACCTTTTTTAAATTTTTACTTTTTTTAATTGGATATTTTCTTTATTTACATTTCAAATGTTATCTCCTTTCCTGGTTTTCCCTCCGAAAACCCCCTATTCTATACCCCTCCCCCTGCTCATCAACCCACCCACTCCCACTTCCCTGTCCTGGCATTCCCCTATACTGGGGCATCAAGCCTTCACAGGATTGTCTTAGTCAGGGTTTCTATTCCTGCACAAACATCATGACCACGAAGCAAGTTGTGGAGGAAAGGGTTTATTCATCTTACACTTCCACACTGCTGTTCATCACCAAAGGAAGTCAGGACTGGAACTCAAGCAGGTCAGGAAGCAGGAGCTGTTGCAGAGATCAGGGAGGGATGTTACATACTGGCTTGCTTCCCCTGGCTTGCTCAACCTGCTCTCTTATAGAATCCAAGACTACCAGCCCAGGGATGGCACCACCCACAAGGGGCCCTCCCCCCTTGATCACTAATTGAGAAAATGCCCACAGCTGGATCTCATGGAGGCACTTCCCCAACTGAAGCTCCTTTCTCTGTGATAACTCCAGCCTGTGTCAAGTTGACACACAAATCAGCCAGTACAAGGACCAAGGGCCTCTCCTCCCTTTGATGGCCAACAAGGCCATCCTCTGCTACATATGCAGCTGGAGCCATGGGTCCCTCTAGGTGAACTCTTTGGTTGGTGGTTTAGTACCTGGGAGCTCTGGGGGTACTGGTTGGCTCATATTGCTGTTCCTCCTATGGGGACTGTCATTCCTAATATCTATAGGTGCCTCTGAGTCTGAAAAGCAATCCACAGCAGTATTCACAGGAGACAGAAGTGTCTGGTTTTCTTATGGAGAAACAAGTTTTTCTTTAATTTTCCTTATATATATCCCAAATGTCCTTCTCCCAGTGCCCCCCCTTCCCAGAGTTCTTCACCCCTCCCTACTCCCCTTTGCCTCTGAGAGGCTCCCCCAGGCATCCCCTTCTCTAGAGCATCAAGTCTCTAGGTTGCGTCATCTCCTACTGGGGCCAGACAAGGCAGTCCTCTGCTGCTATGTGTGGGGGTGGCGGGGGATCCCGGACCAACCTGTGTATGCTCTGGTTGGTGCTTAGCATGTCTACAGACATGATCCTTGTTCAGGTCTTATTTAGAAAGCCCTGTTGGTGAGTCTTCATAAGTGTATTGTTTCTCTAACGTTTCTAAGAGACAAAAAAACTGTCAGCAAGCTTTCTTCTGATCCTCTGGATCTCACAGTCTTCCCGCCCCACCCCCCTCTTCTGCAGTGACTCCTGTGACTTAGGTGCAGGTGTTGTGTTGTAGATGTAATAGTGGGGACTGGGTTCTACCACTCTGCATTTTGGTTGTCTTCGGGCTTTCTGTCATGGTCTCTATTTGTTGCAAAGAGACATTTCCTTGATTGGGGGAGCTGGAACTATACTTCTCTGTAGGTATTGAGATCAATCTTTAGAATGTAGTTAGGGATTATGCTGGTTTAGTAAAGGGGCATTTATAGATTTTAATCTAAGACTCATGACTTCACTAGCTCGGGGTAGTTGGCTAGATTTCCAGGATCAGACATGATTTGCTGCTTGTTGAGGGGCCCTTAAGTCCAACCATAGAGCTGTTGGTTGTCACCAAGGTGTGTGTGCCACCATTGCACCCGTTGGGTTACCATGCCGGGCTGGTCTTTGGGGTTCACTGGAAGGTGTCACACCTGTACGGGACTGTCGGCTGCTCCCCTCCTTTCGAAGCTGGCACGTGTGGTGCTATGAAAGTTAGTTCTCAGGGGTGGAGACTTTCAGGTTGATGCAGCTCAGACACCCTGGCTCTGTCCGGAGCATATGGTGCCTTCAGCAATAGGGACTTACCCTCAATATCTGGGAAGCAGCCAAGGGGAGGCTCTTGGAAAACCCTGACCAATAATTCATGATGCCTTCCTACGCCTGGTATCTGGGTTCTCATAAGGAGCATTGTCAGCCCAGATGAGAAATCTCAGTTAAACTATGTATGTATTTGCAGACTTAGATGTATTACAGGTATTTTATGTAAGTACACTGTAGCTGTGTTCGGACACACCAGAAGAGGGCGTCAGATCTCATTACGGATGGTTGTGAGCCACCATGTGGTTGCTGGGAATTGAACTCAGGGCCTCTGGAAGAGCAGTCAGTGCTCTTAACCGCTGAGCCATCTCTCCAGTCCAATAGGTATTTTAAAGTAGGTAATGATATGGTCCCTTAGGACTTCTCAGATATCCTCATGGTTATTTTACAACCCTCCTTCCTTCCTTCTGTATTTATCTCTGTTTTCCTTAACTGTAGTTCCCTGTTTCCCCCTTCTGATGTCCTGTGAGCTCTTTTCATTCTCCTTTCTGTTACCCCCTACCCAGAAGGGTCATCTTTACTTTCCTGATTTATGTAATTACTCACATCTGAAGATTAAGGACTAGAAACTACAAATGAGAGAAAATATGTGATTTTTGTCTGTCTGGGTCTAGATTTTCTCACTCACTGATTTTTTTTCTAGTTCCATCTATTTACCTGCTAATTTCATTTAAAAAAAAACAGCTGATTAGTATTCCAGAGTATATGCAATATGCACAGTCTATATGCAATATACACAGTCTATAAGCAATATGCATAGCATACATGCAATATGCATCATCTATGCAATATGCACAGTCTATATGCAATATGCACAGTATACATGTGATATATGTGTGTGTGCACACCCATACATACATGCACCACATTTTCATTATCCATCCATTCACTGAAACATACTAAGGTTATTTATTCTCATTCCCTAGCTATTGAATAGAGCAGCCATGAACATGGCCGAGCAAGTATCCGGGCAGTAGTATGTTGGGTCCTTTGGGCACATGCTGAGGGGTAGCATGGCTGGGCACATGTGGTAGACTTATTCTTAGCTCTTTGAGGGCTTTCCACACTGATTTACAGAGTGCTCAGTCTAGTTCACAATCCCTACCAACAATGAATGAATTTTCCAAGCATTTGTTGTCTGTCGTTTTATTGATTTCTGGTGTTCTGTCTGGAGGATGATGAAATCTCAAAACCATTTTGTATGCCTTTCCATAATTAAGTATTAAATGGCAGAAGTTAACTACACTCATGTTTGGGTCTTCAGTTTCATTCTGTTGGATTCCATGTCTACTTTCATGCTGTATTCTTTTCAAAGATTATTTTATATGAGTACACTGTAGCTGTCTTCAGACACCTCAGAAGAAAGAGTCAGATCTCATTACAGATGATCATGAACCACCATGTTGTTGCTGGGATTTGAACTCAGGACCTCTGGAAGAGCAGTCAGTGCTCTTAACTGCTGAGCCATCTCTCCAGCCCTTATCACTATGGCTCTTCAGTAGAACTCAAGTTCAGGAGTGCCGATCGATCCCTCCAGCGTCGTTCCTTCTGCTCAGGGTTATTTAGTCTTTTCAGGACCTTTTGGGTTTCCAAAAAACTTGAGGAATTTCTACTTTCTATTCCCGTGAAGAATGAGGGTGTTATTTTTTATTGTGATTGTATTGAATTTGTAAATTCCTTTCAGTAAAATGGTCAGCTTCAAAGTATCAATTCTACTAATCCACAAGCATGGGGTTATCCCCACATTTTAGTGTCTCTATCTCCTTCAGACGTTTACGGGTTTTATTGTGACAGCCGTTTATACCCATGGTTGTGTTTATTCCTAGACGTTTTTTAAGGCTGTTGTGAATTTGAGTGCGCCCATGGTCTTCTCTGTGTGCTTGTTGGTGGTGTGTAGAAAACCTATTGATCTGTGCAAGCTGATTCTATATTCTGCCACATTGCTTAAATTGTTTATTCTTTATAGAAGCTCTCTGGTGGAATGCTTGGGATCTTTTATTTATCATGCCATATGCCAATAGGGAGGGTTTGACTTCTTTCCTGATGTGCCTTCTCTTTAATTCCCTTCTCTTGTTTTATTGTTCCAGCATTTACACTTTGAGCCCAAGATTGGAAAGGTGTGGGAATTGTGCTTCTGATTTCAGTGAGATTTGAGCTCGTCTCCATTTAGGGCAGTCTTGCACGTGGGTTTCTCATGTATACATTTCGTTATGTTGAGATATATTCCCCATAGTCCTTCTCTCTAGGACGCCAGAGCACTTTTTATCTTTTACTTTGAGACAGACTGCCCAGGCTGGCTTTGATCTCGTGCATGTGCGCTTGAAAAACTCGCAACACTCCCGACTCACCCAGCCTATTCTTGCAGGCCTGCGTTACCACACATGGATACAAATGGGTTTTCCTAAGCGCTCCCTAAAATCACATCTGGTTTGAAGACAATGGGTGGAATTTAAGCGCGTCATGATCATTTGGGAGCTGGTAAGACACGGAGAATGGAAGTTAGGTAAAAAGGCCGTAGTGAACCAGAACAGTCACGAATGGAAGCCTGTTTAGGCAAGAGTAAATAAATTAGTTCAGAATTCTTAAATGGAATGTGTAAGACATAAAAATATCCAGATGACTGAACGTTTGCAAGGAATACATTGCTCTGAGAGACAGAAGACATTACCTCTGTGGGTAAAGTGGAGGATACACTAGACAGACTGAAGAGAATCCTGCTGCCGTGCTCCCTGCCTGCTGCTAGTCTTACCTGGAGCTTTTAAGAGAGCGAGAGTGCCAACCAAACAAGAGCCATAACTGTTTGGCAGATTTCCTTTAGTCCTGGAGCCCAGCACCCCGTTCTAGCCCACCGGGCTTGCTTCGTGGAGAGTTTGCGTGGGTCCCAGGGGAAGCACGGCCGTGTTTATTTACTGTGCTGTTCCTTTTCTTGGGACGTGTTTAGATGAAGGCAGCGGTTGGGTGGGGTCGATGCGATGGGCGGCAACGCCCACTCGTGGGAAGCGGTGAATGATGGACATGTTACAGTCGCGGGATGCAAAGCATTCTGTGACTGACTCTCTGGCACACATGGCCAGGTTGTGGTCACACGTGGACACAACAAGCCAGGCAGGCAGTCAGTAGCTGAACACCCGCCAAGTCGGAGAGTCCACTATCTGCGGTTTTTAAAAAGCTGGCGCTTTTTCTCCTGAAGATCATTTTCCGACCTAATGGGCCTCTAACAGTGTACGTGGCTAGGATAATTATTTCAGTGAAAATTAAGATTACATTACAATATATAAACAGTTAAACAATCACACTATGCTATTATCTGAAGACACCTTTCTTATCCCCAGTGGTAGGACTTAAAATGTTGCACATGTGTAACTGACTACATTTGGCAGTTAAAACGAATCTTTAAATGTTTATGTGCATGGATGTTTTGCTTGCATGCCTGTTTGTACACCATGTGTGCACAGTGCCCTTGGAGACCATGAGAGGATATCAGAGTCCCGGGGACTGGTGTTACAGATGGTTGTCAGCCAACATGTACGTGCTGTGAATTGAACCTTGGCCTTCTGCAAACACAGCCAGAGCTCTTAACCTTTGAGCCATCTCTCTAGTCAAGACAGGTCTGTCTTTTTTAAAAAAAGGTTTTATATACAGTACAACTGAATGACTGGATTCCAATTAAACTTAATTTCATTAAACTCTTCACCAATGTAAAGTTCCCATGAGACACCTTGCTAAGTGCTGAGGTTACAAAAATGAACAAAATAGATGCGGCTCTTGTTTTCAAGGTTACATTCTGGGCAGGGGAGGAGGCATGGCGGGAGGGGGGGTAGTCAGACAATTCAACCTGTGCTTTGACAGGAGAACAGTGTGAACTTGAAGCAAGGGGATATAATATTCTCTAATATAATATTCTCTAGAACAGTTTCCCAAAAAAATGACAGTTAAATAGAGGCAGAAGAATCATTTAAGGCAAAGGGTCCCAGGCAAGAAGAATAGCTCTTGGAGATAGGAAGAAGGTAGAGAGAAGTGGGGACCCGACTCCCAGGTTTGACATGACTAATGATGTCTTACATTCACAGTATCAAGGGTTACCCACACAACCTCTCCACAGATTGACGCCCTGACTTGGAAGGGTGGGACTCTACTTCTCCCTGTGGATTTATAAGCATAGAACAATTCATGAGAGAGAGAGAGAGAGAGAGAGAGAGAGAGAGAGAGAGAGAGAGAGAGAGAGATTGATTTTGAGATTTTGTTTACTGATGTAGCCACTGGCAAGGTGCCTGTGTTTCTGTAAACAAACTTGTTCCCAAGCTCCTTAAGCGCTGGTAGAATTCTTTGGCATCTGTATGTGGGATTTACTAGAATCACCTATGGGCTACGACTCAGCTAACCTAACAAGGACGGGCTATGAATGGAAAGTCCAGGAATCCAGCCATCACTCAGTTCACATGGCTGCATGTCTCGGCTGGTTGTCAGTATATACTGGAATTCTGAAGAAGCAGGCTCCGATGCCAGTGAAGGAACAGACTTGCTAGCAAGGCAAAGGCAAGCAGGCTAGGAGCAAAATCTTCCTCCTTCCATGTCTTACATAGGCTTCCAGCAGAAGGTGTGGCCCAGGTTAAATACGTGTCTTCCTGCCTCAAGATCCAAATCACAGACATGTATCTTCCCTCGTCCAGATCCAGACATATGTGTCCTCCTACCTCAAAGGTTCGGGCTAGAAGCAGATTCACCCAAGCAAAAGTTCCCTCATAAGTGTACCCTTCATTCTGGATTGTAGTTCATTCCTGTTGTGGATTTGGTTCAATGCTTGCATTATGTTATTTGGGTTTCCAAAATTGCGTGAGAATCCCACACGTGAAGCACTGAAGGTCCCGGCTCCCAGCTGGTTCTGGTTGGTAAATCAAGTTGCTGGCGGCTGATGGCTGGGCAGGGAGACAGAGGTGGGACATTAGGATTCCCGGACAAGAGGACTGAAGAGGAATCAGAGTAGCCATGCCAGGGAAGGAATAAGATCCAGAGCTGCAGAAGGGAAAACCTACATGGAAGAGCAGCGGAAGAGCAGCAGTAGAGCGGACCCCTGACTGGGACCAGGGCGGCAAAGATAGAATATAGACTTTAGTAAGTAATAATTTTAGGAGTATTGGAGGGGAGGCATTGGCATCATGGAGGTTTGGGAATGACCCGGCCATTGAGCTGATTGAGGCATATTAAATATGAGGCTGTGTGTGTGTGTGTGTGTGTGTGTGTGTGTGTGCGCGTGCGCGTGCCTCTGTCTGTCTGTCTGTCTGTCAGTCTGTCTGCCATTCGAGAATCCAGAGCATTGGGGCAGGTATCGAGGATTGCATGCTGCCACTGCTGCTGGGGAGATAGGAGAAAATCAGTCAACCACTGCAACACATTCCACATGTAGTCAAGTGGACAGAGAAGAATAGCTGTCACACTCCATAACAACACACAAAGATGAAAGCAGAAGGTGGCCAGTTGGGAGGAAGCAAGAGCTGTGTGTGTGTGTGTGTGTGTGTGTGTGAGCAGGTTGTCATGGGGCTGAGTACAACCCGAACACATGATGTACATATATGGAAATGCCATGAAGCCTTCTCTTATATATGTAATATGTGCTAATAAAACAGTGGAAAAGAAATATATTTTAGACAAGTGGGTAAAAAAAAAAAAAGAATACTCAATGGTAACTGGTTAGACAGTTGATCATCCTTTTTTTTTTGGATAAAATGAATTGTTTCCTATTCTATAGCATACTAATTATAGAAGGATTAAGGAACACTAATGGTGAGATGAAAATGTGAATCTTTTAAATAAAAGTATTAGACAATGTGATGGTTTGTATATGCTCAGCCCAGGGAGTGGCACTATTAGGAAGTGCAGCCTTGTGGGAGTAGGTGTGCCACTGCGGGTGTGGGCTTTAAGACCCTCATCCTGGCTGCCTGGAAGTCAGTCTTCCACTAGCAGCCTTCAGATGAAGATGTAGAACTCTCAGCTCCTCCTGCACCATGCCTGCCTGGATGCTGCCATGCTCTTACCTTGATGATAACGAACTGAGTCTCTGAACCTGAAGCCAGCCCCAATTAAATGTCCTTGTAAGAGTTGCCTTGGCCATGGTGCCTGTTCACAGCAGTAAGACCATCGCTAAGATAAACAGTATCACTATTTTCTCAGAGTTTGAAAGTCTGTTTGTCCTCAGGTCTCATTGGCAGTAAAAATTATGTATTTACTGTATATAGCATAATGCTTTGATATAGGCCTGCAGTGGGAGGTGACTAGGTAAGGGTAATTAATGTGCCTATCACTGTATATGCTGCTTGTTTTGGGGGCAGGTGGGTGTGAAGAGGGACAGTCTATGTGTACTCTCAGCAGTCAGATGCATTGTGCACTGTGAACTCGAGTCATGACACTGTGCAAGAGATCTAAAGGACAGAAGAGCTTTGCACAAAATCCAAAGACCACGTGTGTAGGCTCAGATTTTTCAAAACCTACTTTCTAGCCCAGCACCCACGAGGAGAAAGGAAAGGTTAATAGGAATGGAGGATGGGGATCTGTTTATAAGTAGTTCCTTGGGGAGATGTCAATCTGCGTTGTCAGCAGTCCAGTCCACTTGGCAAACACCAGACATGATTCAGTAGCAGCAGCCCAGACCAGAAGAACTGTGAGACTCTGCTGATTGGCGTGAGTCTGAGGAAACAGCTCGAAGTTCTTTGTTATTTCTCTCTATGAAGACATGATAAGTGAAGATCAGTGAAGAAAGCACGGCGAACCAATGCAAGAGTGTCATCAGCAAAGACCAACAGAGGCCAGAACCAATGCCAGAGCCTTGTCCACTGTCTGTTGGGTTATACTTACACTCTTTCCAGACATCACGTGTCCTCTCAAGTGCTTGCTCCAGCAAAACATCACATGCCCTTTCACCACATGTCTGTTCTCAGCCAAACATCCTTTCATAAGTTTCCGGAAAAATATCGCATGACACAATTGAGTCTCTAATGAAACTGATTGAGAATTCCCACTTCATATGTGTGTGTTAGTCAGATTTCTCTAGAGGAACAGAACTTATAGAATGAATCTATCTATCATGTATGTATGTATGTATGTATATATGTATGTATATATGTATGTATCTATCATCTACGTATCTATCTCTATCTATAGAAAGATGATTTATGAGAATGGCTTATAGGCTGAGATCTAGCTAGTCTAACAATGGCTGTCTATAAATGAAAGGTCCAATAATGTAGTATTCCAAGGTGCTATATATCTCAACTGGTCTTAAGTATATGCCTGCTGAAGAAGCAGGCTCTAAGGCCAGAGAACATTGGACTTGCTAACGAGAGTGAGGATAAGCAGCCAAAGATCAAATTTCCTTCTTTTCTGTCCTCTGTATAGGCTGCCAGCAGACGGTGTGGCCCAGATTAAAGGTGTATTTTCCCACCTCAAAAATCTGGATTAAAGGTGTATCTCCTAAATCAAAAGACCCAGAAGTAGATCTTCTCACTTCAGATGATTTTAATTAAGTAAAAAGTTCTTCACAAGTGTGCCTAACCATTTGGATTTTAGTTAATTGCAGATGTAGTCAAGCTGATAACCAAGAATATCTATCACACTCTGTATCATAAAAGACTGATAAATCCAACCACATTAGAATAAGTTCTGTTTATCCTAGAATAAGCTCATGGATATCACAGAAATTCAGATCTACTTGGTTTATGATTCAATTCTATTTGGGTTCATATAAAGTTCTTGAAACTAATAAGATAAAAATAGGACAAAGCTTATTTAATGCTCTGTGAAGTGTCTGTGGGAGGGGGGTCTGTGGATGAGTACCTGAGCAGACCACTAGATTTTTTTGAAGCAAAATTCTGCTGTCCTCTTTGAACAGCTAGTGTCCTTCTGAGAAACACACCCTCAGGGTTCCTGGTAGACCTTATCGGGGGTCAACTTCGACAATGGCCCCAAGCTACCATGAACACCGTAAGGAGGAGACTGTGCCCGCCATTTCTGTTTTTTCTCAGCAAAGTGTCCTGAAGTGGTTGTTTTTCTCCCCTGGCAGCCGCGATCCTGGCCTCAGTGCCCCTTCCCAAACTTTGTGGGTGTGGGGACGGAGGATGGCTCGGATCACCAGAGGTCGAGCATTTCTCAAAGCCAGAGCTTGAAGGCCTGGTTCCTCGACTCTCCGTCTCTGACCCCTGTGTGCTATCCCTCCTTGGCCGCATTGTTCTGAAGTTGCCCTAGGAAGTTCCGGGTATCAGCTCAGACCAGATGGGAAGCAGGAGCCAGGGTGGAACTGGATGCGAACGAAGACAGCAGGAAGAGGAGGGGGCAGGAACGGCTTCCGCCCCGGGATGAGTTTCTCTCACCCGTGATGAGAGACCAGGGAAAAGGGGAGGCGAGGGTTGGGCAGGAATATCTATAAACTGCTGTGAGCTTTTTTTTTTTTTTTTTTTTTTTTTTTTTTTTTGAGGCAGAACTTTTTATTGCATCATCTTTTTTTTTAATTTTTAAATTTTTTTAAAATTTTTTTATTTTTCGAGACAGGGTTTTTCTGTGTAGCCCTGGCTGTCCTGGAACTCGCTCTGTAGACCAGGCTGGCCTCGAACTCAGAAATCTGCCTGCCTCTGCCTCCCAAGTGCTGGGATTACATGCGTGCGCCACCACGCCCGGCTTGCATCATCTTTTATAACCAATATTGCCTCTGCACAGGGGCCCTAGTCATAGCAAATTCATGATCACCGTGCACACTGGGGCTTTAGTCCATACTCCCCCAGTGGCTCTTTGTCCTCCGTGGGCCTTCCCTCGAAGCTCAGCCAGAATTGGTCTCCACGGACTTGCTCCTGCTGGGACACCTGGCGCTTAAGCACTTCTACAGTCTGTGTCAACTGGACTTCACTTCGTGGATACTGCTGCGGCCCCTTTCATTCCTCGCCAGGATGCTCAGAGGGTCGCTGCGGTTCTGTACCATTAGCATGACTGCGCTGCCAGGACCCAGCCCCAGCCCGGAAAGGCGTTACACTATAGACAGTGCAGATGGCTTCTTGGTGTAATCCAGCCTTGGGCGGGACGGCCTGACTCTAACAGCCCTGCTGTAATGGTTACTTGCAGCCAGGGCAGTCTGTGCTGGAGGCCAACAGCTTACCATGCCTCTTAGAGCAGGTTCCTCGGAAAGTGAGCTGAGCGGCTCTCAGGTCTGCCTTACTCAGCCTGTAGGCTCTCCTCTTGCCTTTCAACGGGTTTTTAAGGCTCTCCGAATTCTGTTTAAATAGCTGTCAGGCTAAGTTAGCTGCTACAGTTCTTGTTATTTGTGGTTTAATCCCCACAAATATAACCTCCGAGCTCAGAAGACTATGTGCCACACTGCAGACGATCAAATAATATTTTTTTGTATGAATGCATTTTAAGTGGAGGTGGTTAATGGCTTTTTAAAGCACAGGATACTTAAGATGCTTAATATTTAACTACTGGTTTGCTACAATGTTGCAAACAACCTCTTCAGCAAACTCTAAGACTCGTGATACGGCTGCCTCCTATTCATCTGTCTACAGCTGTTGGTGCTGAGATCCTGGTGTGGGGCGGGAGGGCTTGGGGGAGGATGGCGGTGCTGGGCTATGGATCCAGGCTGTGTTTGTAGGTAATGTATCAATATTATGCAGAGAATGCCACACGGGAGATGAGGAGATGAGGAGAGAAAAATATCCTGCCTAGAGGTCACTGGTAGGATGGGCAGGTGGACGTCAGATGGGGGCTGGTATCTGGGGTCGCATGCAAACCAGCACATTCCGTGAATATTCACACAGACCATCCTTCGAGGTCTAATCTAGCAGCCGCAGAGCAATCTCCTCTTCCCTGTCTCGCTATCAACCCAGAGAATCTTCAGTTTTTTTCTAGTCAAGCAATCTCTTAAAATGAAGAATTAGGGAAGTCACCCAACACTACACCCTTGGCGGGTTTCAATGTGTTCACGTTGTCTAACTACTTTCTGAGAACTAGGCTTCTAAAAATGTTGAACTCTGTTTCCCCCAAATATTGAAAATAATATGGAAAAAATTACATATACAATTTTAGACAGGGTCTTCCCATATAGATCAGGCTAGCTTAGAACTTGCTAGGTAGCATAAGCCTGCCCCAATTCTCTGGTCTCAGCCTTGCAAATATCGCAATTACACGTGTGCACCAGCCTGTCCAGCAGGAAGACTATAAAATATGTAGACGTCAAGGAAGTTTTGCTGAAATGTCAAAGGGGGAGAGTGCCATGCTTAAACTACCAAGATTTCTAAAACGAAAATTTAGTCAGCACTTTCCTGAGAACGGCTTCCCTTCCGCCGAGGGGGACCGCGGGGAGTTGTAATTTGTCCAAGTGATAAACACTTAAGAATGAGAGCAGAGATGGGCTTCTCCCCCTGCTGCATCTCAGGCTAATGGAGCAGGGGGTTTTCTGGTCATTCCTCACTCCTGCGTCTGGAACCACCCAGGCCGATGGGCGAAATCGATCTGCTATTTAGCTTTGCTGAGCACTGTTTAATATCCCAATCTGAAGAGCCGTGGGCTGTGCTTGAAGAGGAGGGCCCAATTTAATGTCTAATTTCCCCCTTCCTTTCTCCTTCTTTCCCCCTTCTTTTCCTCTTCCTCTCCTCCCGGCGATGGGGCCCTCCTCTGTGGCCCGTGTCTTTTTTCATTATTGTATCTGACTGCAATATTCATATAAAGCACCCTGCAAATTTAAAAGATTCTATTAATACACTTCAAGACACTTTCATATGTATCTGTGGTCAAATTGGGCATGTTGGTCATGCTTTTGATGTTGATCATGGCTTTTGACTTTTTAAAAATAGGATTTTGGACTAGTTTCAGGATCACACACAGAGAGACACACATAGACTCACACACACACATGGACTCACACACATACAGACTATCACACATACAGACTCACACACACACACACACACACACACACACACAGGAATGAACAGGTATTTCTCATGTCCTCACTGTCCCTGAATGAGCACAGCCTCTCTGATGATCAATCTCCTCAGCAGAATCATTACAATTGATTAATCTAGCATGCCATCATTATCAACTGAGCCCTCAGTTCATATGAGCGTTCGCTATAGGCAGGCTGTATGCTGTGGGCTTGGGCAAATGTATAGTAGCACATGGTCACCATTCCAGTATCCTATGCATATTTTAACCTGTTTATTACCTTTAAAAATTAACAATTCTGCTGATCATGGTGGCTAATGTTGGCAGTTACAACACATGGGAGCCTGAGGCAGGAGGATTTCAAATACTAGAGCAGTATGGTAGACCATATTTCCAAATAACCCTCCAACCCTCACATCAATAATTCCTTAATACAAGATAGCTAATGAATGTTAAAATTCCAATTATCTCCTAAATTCTGTGCATGCCCTCTTGTCTCCTCCAGGGTATCCTGTGGCGTCTGGCACAAAGCAGGGATGTGTGGCATGCATGGGTGGCTCAGTGTGGCTTCAGCATGGGATCTGACAGGAGGTTGGTATGAGATGAGACTCTACAGCCTGGTAGGGACAATTTATACCACGTTAAAGGGTTTAGACTTTATGCTGGCAGACGGTCCTGAAGAATTTTATATAGTACATATAGAACTATAATATAACATATAGTTGTATGTAACTTTGTATATTATGATGTAATCATGATTAAAATTACCATTTTAGAAAGCATCTTAGTTAGGGTTTTACTGTTGTGAACAGACACTATGACCAAGGCAACTCTTTTTTTTTTTTTTTTTTTTTTTTTTTCAGAGACAGGGTTTCTCTGTATAGCCCTGGCTGTCCTGGAACTCACTCTGTAGACCAGGCTGGCCTCGAACTCAGAAATCCACCTGCCTCTGCCTCCCAAGTGCTGGGATTAAAGGCATGCGCCACCACCGCCGCCCGGCTGACCAAGGCAACTCTTATAAGGATGACATTTAATTGGGGCTGGCTTACAGGTTCAGAGCTTCAGTCCAGTATCATCAAGGTGGGAGCCATGACAACATCCAGACAAGCATGGTGCAGGCAGAGCTGAGAGTTCTACATCTTCATCTGAAGGCTGCTAGTGGAAGACTGACTTCCAGGCAGCTAGGATAAGGGTCTTAAAGCCCACACCCACAGTGACACCCCCACTCCAACAAGGCCACACCCACCCAACGAGGCCACACCCACTCCAACGAGGCCACACCTTCTAATGGTGCCATTCCCTGGACCAAGCATATAAAAACCATGACAGAAAGATAACTTGGCTTTGACAGATTCCCAGCTAGAAGCTGGCAATACAGGAAAAGGACATTACAAAGAATCTTCCTGTGAGGAACTAAGCAAAGATCAGATCACGTCTATGGCAAAGGATACAGAGGGTATACCCAATGCTTTGCAAATAGAAGGGTTTAGTAGTGATTGGAAATGAGAAGGAAGGAGGCTGGCAGATGGAGCCTCATCTCTAGAGTGAAGTAACGGAGTTGATGGTGCTCAGAGAGGGAGGGCAGGCTTGTCGGGGCAAGATGAGGAGAGGAGGTTAAGTCTAGAGATGACGGGTGGATCTGTGGAACGGGAGAGCACAGTAGACATGCGCTCATTTAACTTAACTCTCTCTTTCTCTTTCTCACTCTGTGGGCACATACACATGTGCATGTGTGAGTGTATATGTGTGCGTTGAATGTTCATGTCTGCGTGAGTGCACACACAGACCAAGGAACTGGAGAGAGGACATACAATTCTGCTTATGGATATATTGTGACCCAAAAGCTTTTCGGTCTTTCTAAGAAGGTGATGTCCACCAACATTGTTGCAGGAAATATTAAAAGGAACCCAAGCTCATGAGCTACTGCCCTGTTACCTCAGCCTGCAATGGTCTGGCCAGCCTGTTTTTATCTCATGGAGACTCTCTGGCCAGGAGCTTTCAAAATGTCTCTACCCAGCTTGCTAGGTTCCCACTAGTGGGTCCTTACCATGTCAGTCCCAGGCCTCAAAACCCCCAAGACCTTTGTGGAGCACCTCAGGCAAACCCAGTTTCGCTGCAGTACCTTTCTCTCCTGAACCCAGACGAGCTGTCGTGTGAAGGAGGACACAACACAAACTTAGTTCAGAAACAATGATAACTCAATCGCTGGGTGCAACAACTAAAATCCTAACTTGTAAGCCTTATTAAATCTAAATCCTCTGGTGGCAAATCCTCACAGATCCGACATTGAAACAGAGAGACACTCATAATTACAGCTTGTCCTCAGGCTATCCCGTCCAAAAGGGTTTCTCCTGTCTCTCTCCTGCTTCCTCTATTCGGCTGTCCAACCCAGAAGTCCCACCTACTCGCCCAGTGACTGGCTCCTTTATTCATTAGGGGATTGGTTCACAAGAAGTCACGTCCAAAGCTCCTCCCAGGAGACTGGAATTAGCATCAAAATACAAACAGCACCAGGCCCATCCACAATCCAACGTGTTATCAGAAAGCCCTTAAAATGAAGGTAAGCAGCCCAGGACTAGAGCACATAAGATTCTCCATCTTCTTATTCCACACATCTTACACACAAACACAGACACGACACTCTTAGGATGAGAGACAAGAAGGACGTTGTAGGAAACCCTAAACTTTGGGCCAAGAGAATGAAGGAGAAGAGAAACAAACAAACAAAAATGCTGACAACAGATACCGAGACAGGCTTTAAGAGTAACAGATAGATGGTCAGACCCTGTGGGGAAAGGATCCGTCACTTCCAGGGTTGTGTCTGCCTCCTGTTTGTTGTTCAACATCTGAGCTCTCGGCTCCCCCTCCTCATTTAAGATACATTAAAATCTGTAACTCATGAATTGTAAGTCTTAAAACTCAAATGACACAAGGAACAGATAGATACATGAGGAAAAAGCAAAGTCCCTCTAAATCCTACCCTCCACATTCCCTGAGCTCACTCACCCTTCTCCATGTATCTACCGACCTGCACCTGCAGCCTTGCAGACCCAGAGTCCCTACTCGATACTTTGTTATTCCTGTGGTAGATTGCTGGTTCCCTCCCCCTTCACCACATGTGAAGATGTGAATCTTCAGTATCACCATCTGAGTCTACTCTTATCTGACATATATGTGGACAGTACACACATCTCTGCTTTCCCGGCAGCCCCTTGGTGGAGTGTTCCTTATCTCCACAAAGGCCACTCCCCCTCAGCCAGTCAGGCTTCTTTCTGCAGTGAAGTTACTTCTCAACATCTCTAGAGATACAAAGACTAGGTGACATAGTCTAGTCTGTGAAATACAAGGAGAAGTTGGCAGAGAGGCTTCTGGGAAATTGCATCACTGATGAAAAAGCATTATTATCACCACGATTAACATTCCAACTTCCGGCCTTCCTCCCCTTAATTCTAACTTCCTGCATTTGAATATAATTTTAAAGTTTTATTAATTTACTGAAGTTACTTAGACACCTCTGTTTTTCCACTCTGGCAGTAATATGCTTTTTCACAGATTAAAAAGATATTGTTTGCTTGCAGAGAATTAGGGTTCACTACAGCATCTTTAAAGCAGAAGTTTTGTTCTTTCTCTTCCTCGCCCATATCTTCCCCATCTACACTTTTTTGTGGCCCCTATACCCAGTGGTGAGGCGGAAGTTTCTGGATAGGTCATGTGATACAGACTCACGTGGTGTTTTGTTGAGGTAAGACCCATGGGAAGACATGTGATGTTCGGAGAGAGTATATAAATAGGATTCAATGGACAGTGACGGAGGCTCGCATAGCTAGCCTTGAAACACTTCCTTAGCCTAGTGTCTTTGCTGATCTTCACTTAGTTGGGAGAGGCACAGCAGATGTCTCCTTGTCGTTCTGCTAACTCTGGCCACTCCTGCTGAGCTGGCAGATTTGTAGAGAGCCTGGCTGTTTCTTCTGGATTGTGCCACTGCTACCCTGTGATTCATGATTGCTACCCTGACACTACTGAACTGACTGCTGGTATCCTGACAGTGGAGATTGGAGCCACCCCAAAGAACTACTTTAAGCAGGTCCACATTCCTGTGTCCTGCTTACCATCTTTTCTCCCTAAACTTGGATGTTGGGCTAGAATGGGGTCGAAACATTTGAGAGCCCTTATTAAAGTAGGTTTTGGAACATCTACACCCACACAGTGGCCTCCTTCCACTCCTGCTGTCATGTGACCTTCTCGCTCATCTTTCTCAACACCTCCTGTTCCCCTCAAGGTCCCTTATCTGGTCTGAATATAATTTTGATTCCAAGATGAGACCACAAACCCGCAGGATGTAAAGTCTGTTTCCAGTTTCCCACTGTTACAAAGAACACTGCAATGAATATTTGATACAAAACATGACAAATGCGTGGCTATGTTTTTTTTCATCAGATAGATTCCCAGGAATGGAATTGTTGGATGGAAAATATTCACATTTCCATTTCTGATGGATAATATCAAGCTGTCCCATGCCAGGCATTGCCAGTCCGTTTTCCCCATCCTTAGTGATCCCCGACATCTGCTGAGTGAAATACAAGTCCCCTTCATCCACGCTGCTGTGCATAGTGAGGTGGAATGCTCTGCATGTCTGTGTGCTACCTGTGCGTCTTACCGTGTGAGCTGAGCTGTCCTAATCTCTGGTCGTTTCCTGCTGTGTTGTTTTCTTCCTTAGTAACTTGTAGTAGTAGCTTTATTTATGTCCTTAATTATTTTTCTTTTATTTCATATGTGATGTGTCATTTCTCCTTTCATTTATTTAAAAAATTCTTTTCAATTTCATGAATAGGTGTATGCCTATGTGGGTATGTGGACCAGTGTGTGAGTGCCCACAGAGGCCAGAAGAGGGCGCTGGATCCTCTGGAGCTGGAGTTCCATGGGCAGTTAAGAGACTTGGGTCCTGAGAACCAAACCTGCGTCCTCTGTAAGAGCGGTAAATTCTCTTGATTGCCAAGCCATCTCTCCGGCTATTTGTTTAAGAGATAAAGTTTTTGTTAAATATTACAAAGACACAAAGGAGTATAAATGAAATATATTTAAATTTCAAAGAATGACGATGTCATGAGTTCCAAGCAGTTCACGATCTGGAGGATGTTTGTACCTCCACTTTGCTGTTGAAGTCCTCCACTCCCTTCTCTTTCAGAGCAATTGCAGCCCTGACATTTGTGTGCATTAATCTTTGTTTTCTTGAATGCTTTTAAGTCCACACACCCTGAATAGCATTGCTCGGCTTTGAACTGTACACAAATGGGATCCTTGCTTTTCTCACGGGCTTGTCCCCTTTGTATATCTTGATGGGGTACATGGTGACAATTCAATCAATAATAGCAGTGTGATAATCAAGGAAATATTGTTATTAAGTGTTCCCATCTCTTCAGCCACTGATCATTTTCAGAGCCTGGGAATTCATATTCTTTCCTGCCTTAGCGGTGCCCGCTCTGGTCACAGCAGGCCAGGCGGCTGTCTCCTACACGCACTCTTAGTTTGGGAGACAGCTGTTTCGTTCTCTTTTTCAGGGCATTCTGTTTTCTTGTCACGTGCAGGGGCACACCCCGCAGCCTGAGCGAGTGTGAGGAAGTGTGCCAGGGTGACTAAGGGTCTCCGGTTCATGAGAAAATGATGCTTCTGGCTCACACTGATGTGTTTATAAAAGAGGGGGTGCCTCTGTGGGAACCCCGAGGGACACGCCACACGTCGAAGGTATAGTATAGAATACAGTTTATTCAGGGCATGGGGAAGGGAGTCAAAAGGGTAGTAAAGGCAAAGAAATGCAGAGAGAGAGAGAGAGAGAGAGAGAGAGAGAGAGAGAGAGAAAGAGAGAGAGAGAAAGAGAAAGGAAGGAAGGGCAGGGCAGAGGAGGGGAGGAGACAAGAGAGAAGTAGAGGCTGGCTATGAACACATGGAAAGAGAGAGGGGGAAGGGGTGAGGGGTCAGAGTGGGAGCGGGAAGGAGAGAGAGAGAGAGAGAGAGAGAGAGAGAGAGAGAGAAGAAGGAGGAGGAGGAGGAGGAGGAGGAGGAGGAGGAGGAGGAGGAGGAGGAGGAGGAGGGGGCAAGTAGCCCCTTTTGTAGTGGGGCCAGCCTGCCTGGCTATTGCCGGGTAACTGTGGGGCGGAGCATACCTGGCTGTTGCTAGGTAACTGCGAGGTGGGGCGTAGACAAAATGCTTACACATTGCTCACACACACACCTCTGCTTCTGTTTCTGGTTCTGTTGTCCATCTAACCCTTCCAAAGACATAACTGCCATAACACTCTGGTGGTTTGAATGAGAATGGAATGCCCCTCCCCGCCATAGGCTCATTTATTTGAATTCTTGGTTCACAATTGGCGAAACTGTTTGGGAAAGATCGGGAGGTGTGGCCTTGTTTGTTGGAGGAGGTGTGGCCTTGTTGGAGGAGGTGTGGCCTTGTTGGAGGAGGCGTGTCATTGGGGGCGGTCTTCGAGGTTTCCAAAGCCCACACTCTTCACATCTGACTCTTCTGCTCTGCCTCTTGGTGGTTGTCTCAAGATGTGAGCTCTCAGTTCCTGCTCCAGGGCCACGCCCACCTGCCTGCCTGCCCGCCCACCTATCACCATGCTCCCTGCCGTGGCAGTCCTGGACTCTAACCTTCCTGAACTATTTGCCCTCATTTTTTTTCCCCTATAAACTGCCTTGGTCATGGTGTCTTCTCACGGTAACTGGAAAGTATCTAACACACGCGTCTGTTTGTCTATTCCCATTTTTACGGATGACAAACCATTTACATGATTTGCCTAGGATCACAATCACAGAGGAATCGAGATTCACACAAATATGGCTCAGTTCTGACCTCACGTTTATAAAACCTTGGGTACTCCCTCTCTTGAAACAAGGGATAGCTATACATTACTGTCTGTCCTGGAACTCACTATGTAGTCCAGGCTGGCTTTAAACTCACAGAGGTCCACCTGCCTCTGCCTCCCAAATACACGCTAGGATTAACAGAATGCATGCCACTATGCCCAGACTCTGTGAGCTCAGGGTTGTGTGTGCTTGAGGTTTACTTCATGAATCCATTTAGAAAATCTTTTTTTTTTTTCATCAATTACAAGAAGATCCCTCCACTGGGTTATTAACCCACAGTCAAAATTTCTGACCCAGATTTGCTCCTGTCTGAAAGAAATGTAGGGACAAAAATGGAGAAGAGTCTGAAGGAAAGGCAGTCCAATGACCGGCCCAGCTTGGGATGCATCTCAGGCGAGGGAGGGGGGCACCAGGGACCCTGGTACAAGGTGTAATTGCCCTGGCACATACATAGCAGAGGTTTGCCTGGTCTGGCCTCAGTGGGACAAGATGTTCTTAATCCTTGAGAGACTTGCGGCCCCAGGGAAGGAGGAGGGGCCTGATGGTGGTGAGCACCCCCTTAGAGGCAGGAGGAATGGGATGAAGAACTCTGTGTGTGGAGGGGACTGGGAGGGAGGGCAACGCCTGGAATGAAAATTAAATTAATAAAAAGACGCCATCCAAGATAGTATACGATTTATTAAAATCTATGATTAGTATAGTTGAAAACGTGTGGATTTGTAGGATAGGCTTGTTTTTAACTGACGGTAGTTTATATTCTGGAATAGCAATATGTATGTGTATATATAAATATATGCACATACATATACACATATATGCAACCATGATACAACTATGTGTGCATATATCTGAAAAACATTTTTATTTTATTTTATTTTATTTTATTTTATTTTATTTTATTTTATTTTTTGATTTTGTTTTTTTCGAGACAGTTTTTCTCTGTATAGTCCTGGCTGTCCTGGAACTCACTCTGTAGACCAGGCTGGCCTCAAACTCAGAAATCTGCCTGCCTCTGCCTCCTGAGTGCTGGGATTATAGGTGTGTGCCACCACCGCCTGGCTGAAAAGCATTTTTATAAAAAGGCCCACATATGTGGAAGTTCTCAGTGACAAATTGGATAATTTACAGTGGTGCCTGTCTTAGGGAGTGGGTTGTTTTCTTACAATCTTTGAATGTTATACTGATATTTAAAACATTGTCTGCTCATTAACCTCTTTGATTAGATGGTGGGACATAATTACTCTTCTGTTGTCCCTCAGGAGGAGAGAGATGGTGGCTTCAGCACAGAGCTGGTCTCCACTGTATCCGTAAGTAGCCCGACTGCTGTGCACCTCAGGATAACTTTCATGCTACGTAGAGGTAATACAATGGAAGCCACAGTTTAGAAATCCAATTTATCTGGCTGTGAACAGAATTGCCTCCGCTACGGATGACAATTAGTTTTGTTCCGTAACACCGTTACAGAAATGTGACATTGAAAAACTACTTGCAAACTATTAAACATTCACCCACCGAGAGTCCATGCCATGGAGGGAAAAAATGTTAATTCCATTTATGCGGAAAAACATAAAAGTGTTTTTACGAGGAGTATCCGAAGGTCAGGCTGTGACTGCCAAGGTGACGGAGGGAAGCCTCCGCAAACTTTCGGTTGCTCATACATTCTATTAAAGCTGCAAAATTCTGCTGATCCTTGGTTTTCAAAAGCACTAGGGTTGCAGCTCTGGCACAATAGAGATTAATGCAGAGCCAAGCCGGTCTGTAATGTCTCTTCTAACTGCAGAAGGGCCTGATGCTTCGCTCCTGGTCGGCATTGGCTCTCCTCTTTGGGTTTCAAGTCTTCCTGCTTTCTTCTTTCCAACATCCCTGGTCGTATTCATACACAGCGAGTGTTCACGCGTAGCGAAGGATCCAAACGGACCTTCCTATTACATGAAGGTCAAAGGGCTTTACAGCATGAGCATCACAACATTTTCTGCTCGGTAAATAACGTTATCCACTCACTCTTCTGCAGGCAACCACACATTATAAGACCGGGCTTGTGGGCTAGAGAGATGGCTCAGTAGATAAGAACTCTTCCTATTGTTTCAGAGGATCTGGGTCCAGTTCCCAGAATTCCCAGTGAGACGGCCCATAACAGTTCTGGGGGATCTGACGCCCTCTTCTGGTTTCCAAGGGCACCTGCATCCATACGAGCCACCTTCCATCCCCACACAGGAGAAGCAAAACAGTTTTTTCTCAGCTTCTTCTGTCCCCAGATCTTTGGCTGGCTGAGACGTATTGACATTGGGGAGGGCCATTTTGTTTTACTTGGTGTCTTAGTCACTGTTCTAGTGCTGCGTGAAGAGACACCATGACCATGGCAACTTAAAAAAGATAACATTTAATTGGGGGTATCGCGCAGAGTTTCAGAGGGTGAGTCCCTGATCATCATGGCAGGGAACATGGTGGCAGGCAGGCAGGCATGGTGCCGGAGGAGTTGCTGAGAGTTCATATCTGACCCACAAGTGTGAGGCAGGGAGATGGAGAGAGGGGGCTAGGGGGAGCAGGAGGCAGAGGTGGAGGCGGAGGCGGAGGCGGAGGCGGAGGCGGAGGCGGAGGCGGAGGCGGAGGCGGAGGCGGAGGCGGAGGCAGAGGCGCAGGCAGCCTGGCATGGATTTGCGAAACCTCAAAGTTCGCCCCCATGACACACTCCTAATCTTTCCCAAAATAGCTCCACCAGTTAGGGACTGAGATTCAAATATATGAGCCAGTGGAGGGCGCTCTCACTCAACCACTACCCTTAAGCTACCAGTTCCACTAACCTAATCCCGACAGATACCCTCTGAATAATGTTTCATTAAATGCCTGCACACCACCACGCCCCATCAAGCTGCTGCACAGATGAATCGCTTCAAGTTGTAAGAACTAGCACATGCTGTCCTGGGTCTAAGCTTTGCTCGGTCTCCTCACCGGCTCTTCAGGAATCTCCTCATAGCCATGACTTCTAGACTGGGTTAGGTCCCTCTCCTGTGACACCCATCCTGCCCCTGTATCGTGGCATGCTTCTTCAGGAACCACGATTTCCTGCTTGTTCTGGGCATAATAGACACCAGTTCACACAGCATCAGGAATGGCCTGGTAGCTTACATACCTGCTGGGACCAACACTTGTTTGTTGAATGACTGAATGAGCAGACTTAGGCGGACGTAGTGGAGCAGGTGGAAGCTGACGTGAGCCTTAGAGGAGGAGCGTTTCAGAAGAAATCTAATACCTGGTTGGAGAAGGCCGAGAACAGGAAATAACACAAAGGTTCATTTTGGAATTATGACTTCAGAAGCTTTAATAATCACTTTGAAAGTCTACACTCGAGAAGCTGTTTGTTCTCTCTCTCTCTCTCAAAAAAAAAAAAAAAAAGGAAAAAAAAAGGAAAGCCTACACTCATTTCTAATACCCCAAATAATTGTAGTTACCCTGAGATAGCCTGGAGCCCTTCCTTCCCTTCCTTTCATCAGATTTGAGGAATATTTTTAATTAATTAATTTTACATCCCAATTATTGTTTCCCCTCCCCCCTCTCCTTCTGGCCCTTCCCTCCTCACTGCCCCTCCCTCACCCACTCCCCCATTTCTGTTCGGAAAAGGGGAGGCCTCCCATGGGTATCAACTAGCCTTGGCAGATTAAATTGTAGTAAGACTAGTCACATCTTTTTCTATTGAGGCTAGAATAGGCAGCCCAGTTAGGGGAAAGGGATCCACAGGTAGGCAACAGAGTCGGAGACAGTCTCTGCAGTTAGAAGTCCCACAAGAAGACCAAGCTATACAATGGTTACATATGTGTCAATGCCCGAGGTCAGTCCTATGCATGCCCCTTGGTTGGTGGTTAGAGTTGAGGGGTTCTTTTTTTTTTTTAATGTAATTTCCACAAAACTGTGGTGTGTGTGTGTGTTGGCGCATGTGTGTATTTGTGCGGTATGGGGCGTTAGAGGGCAACTTTTGAGGACATGGGAAGGAGACAGAGCCCCATTTTCTGGAGTCTGTGTGACGCCTCCAGCCAGATGAGAATCAGGAATTCCAAACTTGCTGCAAAGATTGCTGACCCAGAGATGACATTCCTCTGTAGACTTTATTGTCAACTCGATGCAACCTAGAATGAAGAAAGGACATCAACTGAGAAATTGCCTAGACCAGATTGCCCACAGGCACGCCCATGGAGGCGTGGTCTAGACCAGACCGCCCGTGGACACGCCCATAGAGGCGTGGTTTAGACCACATTGCAGGTCAGCACGCCTCTCTAGGCGTGGTCTTGAATACTGACTGACGTAGGAGGGCCTAGTCTACTACGAGCAGTATCATCCTTAGGCAGATGGATGGGCTAACCACGTGAGGCAGGGAATGGGTCAGAGAGCATAGCCAGCTAGCAGCACATCGCTGTGGTTTCCGCAGCATCATTGAAATTCCTCAGCAACCCTTTAAAGATAATGACTTCAGAAACCACCAAGTCTTATGTATGACCATTGCAAGGACAATAAAGTGTGACCCTCCTTTGAGAAGTCATGGCATGCTCCCAGGGGTCCTACCCTCTTCCTCAGCAATTTCTCTTTCCTTCGTACATCAAAATGTCTTTTTTAATAAACCCCACCCCCACTTCACCTTGGCTCGCCCTGAAATTCTTTACTGTGGAATAACTAAAGATCCAGCTTCAGAACACGAAGGGAACGTCTCAGGCTGCAGGTGGCACTGTGGAACTGTGCCTCCACACCTGACGACTTGCGATGTGGCCTACCTCACGTTTCTGATCTGTTTGCAGATGATGACATTTAACTGATTCTTCTTCCTCTTCTATTACCGGTAAACTGGGAGCGAGCGCCAGAGTCTTGATTAAGTTCAAATTCAACTCTTTCCACCAAGGTTGCACAGAGAAGAGTTGGTACTCCACACGACACCTTTGGCTGGAAGCATTTTCTGCTGCAGGGCTGCTAAAGCAACCTTTCTCGCGATGCCTAGCAAACAATCGGAAGAAGGTTGCTTTGGTACCCTGCAAACACCCGCGGCGTGCTGCCACTTCACGGTTTCAGCAGCTCTTGGCTGTCTGAGCTTGTGTCCCAATGCGGGTCACAGAATGGTGATTTCCTAATACCGTTCCCTCTCCATTTCTTAGCTGGAATCCTGTCGTTTTCTGTCCCTCGGATAGGGCTATTTAGTGTTCTGAATTATTATCATTACATTCCTTTTTAAAAGAAAGGTAAGCTGAATTCTAAATCCATTCTCTTCAAACTTACTTTCTTTTTTCCCTTTTGCCATAGGAAAGTGTCTCAGTGGACCTTTTGTATTGCCACCAACGACAGTCGTCATTTCGATGCCCCCATTGCTCTGTAGCAGCATTTCTGGCCAGCGAGAGTCCCCATTAGCCGTTTTCTGTGACCTTTTGAAGAGTCTCATTAAACTTTGATATGCTTCCCAGAGCAATAAAATGCTCCAAGCTCATCTCGCGAATTTCCTGTCCCAGACGGGAAATCAGCTTTATCAGCAAGGAGTTTTGGTTTCTCTCAGGGGGCACACAGTATCCGAATCCAAATCTGGTCAGTAGAGGTGCTTAGGATATACCCGGGTGTTAGTGGTTCCAAGCCTTCTGATTCTGAATCTTCCAACTCAAAACGGACGAGGTTTTTACTTTTGTTAAAAGATTATACACATACAAAAAAAAAATCTTGATTTCTAAAAATACCATACTTTTGTAGCACTGAAATTTCTTTCATTCTATTTGGTTCGTTTATTTGGTGTGCGCATTTGTGTGGCAGTCAGAGGACATCTTGTGGGAGTCAGCTCTCTCCTTCAACCATGTGGGCTGTGGGGATGGAATACAGATTGTCAGGCTTGGCTGCGAGCTATCTTTTCTTCTGTATAACATTTTTATTCATTATATATAGCTAGAAGCACAATGCTGTCCTGGCTGGCTTTGTGTCAACTTGACACAAGCTAGAGTCATCAGAGAGGAAGGAGCCTCAGCTGAGGACATGCCTCCATGAGATCCAGCTGAAAGGCATTTTCTCAACTAGTAATCAAGGGGGAGGGCCCAGCCCATTGTGGGTGGTGTTATCCCTGGTCTGGCGGTCCTGGGTTCTATCAGAAAGCAAGCTGAGTAAGCCATGGAGAGCAAGCCAGTAAGCAGCACCCCTCCATGGCCTCTGCATCAGCTCCTGCCTCCAGGTTCCTGCTCTGAGTTCCTGTCCTGACTTTCTTCAGTGATGGACTAGGATATGGAAATGTAAGCTGAATAAACCCTTTCCTCCACAACTTGCTTTTTTGGTTATGGTGTTTCATTGCAGTAGAAACCTCAACTAAGCCAATGTTACTCATAATCTACAATATAAAGTTTATAGATGTTTTCTCATTCAGAATTGAACTCCCTAAATAAGTGTGACCCAAACATTGTGTTTTAAAGCTAGTCCACTTGTTTCTTTTCTCTGTGTTATAAATGATCTTTCATAAAGACTTATACCATTCCTAATGAATACTCATAAAACCTGGAAAAAAAAAGATAGGAGTTTTAGTCAGGTAGACTGGCTTCTTGTGGGGAGGGGCACTGGGAATTAAATTTGTGTTCTAAATTAATGAGTTGGAACAACAGCAAGAACACATAGAATCTTTCATTATATGAATATTTGGTCTCAGTGACTCTGAAGGCACTGTGAGGTGGGAGGAGCACGTCCGCATCCTCTCCTCTCTGTCCACGCCCTCTGTGGACACGCCCTCTGTGTCCACACCCTCTCAGTCCACGCCCTCTGTGTCCACATCCTCTGTGTCCATGTCTGTTGGGTCCACATCCGTTGTGTCCTCGCCCTTTCTGTCCACATCCTCTCTGTCCATGTCATCTCTGTCCATGTACTAAGGAGAGAGCTAGGAAAGGGGAAAGAACCCACGAAGGGCGTGTCCCTTCCTCATTGTCGAGAACTGAGAAGACGCTGGGTGGTTCTGCTCTCTCAGCAGAGGTCACTTTGAGTACCTGTAAGATGGGAGGGACGAAAGGAAAGTGAGACTTGGGAGAAGGAGATGAAAAGATGGAAGGAGGGCCCAGAAGATCAGGATGATCGTAGAGACACCACCCTGGGCGATGTAACAACGTCAACAGTTCTCAGAGAGTACATTACTTTTGCAGCTATTTAGAAGGAACCAGAGGGTCTGTATTATTAACACCATCTTTGTGAAAGGTTTTAGTCTATTCTTAGGGCTAAATTCAATAATCAATGGAGCACAGAATTTGCCGCCTTTGCTGGGAATGCCCTCTGAGTTAGAGTGCTCACTCAGCACACCGGAGGTCCTGGGTTCAAACCAAACCAACGTTTGCTAAATGGGCAGTGTACTTTGGACCTCGTGCATTACTCTTTGTTTTCTGTAGGGGAAGAATTAGGGGGACCAGTACCGTAAAGTCTCATCCCTATACCCCTGGACTGAGGCTTCAAACTGAATCAGTGCTCAGCAAACGTGTGCTGAATGAATTCACTTGATTCCTTTTCAGTCTTTTCAAACGTGTTTCAGTTACCTAAGCCTATACTAATAGTAAATGTATGTGCGCAAGGAAAGACAGGTCGGAAATTCCATCTGCGCTGAAAAATACACGAGAATTCTTTTGTAAGAACTGGAAGTAGGAAATCTATTAATAATAGAGTAAGCGTTCGATGTTGAGATCATCTGAGTCCTTCCCCGATTAGATGTGTGTCAGACATGAGCAAGACACACATCTGGTTAGGGACAAGTCTGTGGCCCAGGTTTTAAAATTTCTCTTTCTAGGTGCGTGGCCCTCTACCGCACTCAAATCTGAGCCCAACCGAGGACAAACAGCAGGACCCAACACCGCTCCAAGAACCCTACACAGTTACCTTTAGATCCCGGTTTGAAATCGCTTCCTGAGATGAGGATGGCGCCTATCAGTCACACATCCCGGGAAATAAATGAGACAGTTCGGCAGACCCGAACAAGCACCTTTTACACTGAGAAAAATCAGATACGCAACGGTCTCCTCAAGAGGCCAGAGAGATGAGGCACTCTTAGCAACATTTTTGTAGCGGTGCCATGAAACTATTGGGCCGTGTGGGAGAGTCTCTGGTCCTCGGGGAGGTGAGACAGCTGGTTCTGTGGCCGATTTTTGTCTACAGTGCTTGGGCTGGACACTCACAATCTTAATTATTTCTGTGCGAGCTACGGCGGAGGACGAAGCTAGTGACGTCATCAGCGTGGGCTCGCAGAGGATATTTCCTGTTCCAGAGCTCAGTCAGTGGGCCAGCGCGAGGGTGATGAGCTCTCTGGGAGCTGAGGACTGTGCCAGCTTCCCACCCAGGGTGACAGTTTAAAAACAGTGGACTGAAAAATGTCGTAAATTTGAAAAACAATGAAGCGCCTGGTGTCAAGTTCCGTGATTGATGGCTCTCTGGCTCCTCCGTTGCCTAGAAAGCCAAATGGGAGCAAGGAAATTCCTACAATTTTAGCATTCCAAACGTCTCTTGCAATGATTCATTCATTAGAAGCCATATAGATGTAAAGGCATCTCTATGTATGGATACGCACATACATTATTCATACCGTTCTCTATGTTTAAAATGCTTAGGGGTTGAGACTTGCTTGGAAATGTTCAGTCAGGAGAAATCGTTCCTTTGGCGATATGCACTGGCCTGGAAGCCCAAGCTGACCTCCACAGTCCTTCCCCTTCCTCCCCAGGTAATTAAAGGGGAAGGGTGAGCAGGGGAGGGACAGTCGGGCTTATCTCCCCCCCCCCCCCCCCCCGTGCTCTCCCTCAGGAGAGCCCCATACGGCTGTGTGACATCTGCCCAGCACAGACACAATGAGAATGTGTCCCCCTTCCCTGCAAGTGTGGCTGTCAGGTCAGAGTTGTGACCCTATGGGCGAGTCTGGAGTTTGAATGTGTGGAGGCTAGTTACTGCCTCTTGATAGCTCCAGACTTGATGGCTTAAAATGACAGCCCCTCAGCTGACAATGGGGATGCCTATTTCCATGGGATCCCAGCACTTTGGGAGACGGAGCAAGGAGGATCAGGAGTTCATGTCAGCGTTGGCTAAATATTGAATTCAAGGCTGGCTGGGGCAACCCGAGACCCTTTCACAAAACAAAAACACGAAACCAAACCCAGCCACTTACTCTGTCACGTGAGTTAAATCTCTATCTAGGTCAGTCTGCTGGTCTTCACTGAATTACATCGTGCAGTGCTGTGGTCAGCTGGCCAGTAAGTACACTGGTGGTTGTTAGGACGACCTTGGCGTGAACGGTCCGTGTGCTTTCCCCGTTCTTCCAGCAGACTCCCTCAAGCTGGTCCTCATGTTTGTGGTAGGTCATGTGCAGTTTTGCTATAAGCCTCTGTATAGTTTAGGTTTGCCCATTTCCCACTGGCCAAAGTAAATCACACAGCCAAGTCCACATGTACTGTGAAAAGGACGGCTGAACTATACGGATACAGAAAGGACTGCTAACAGCTAAAGGCTCAGAGATGATCATGATGGTAGTAGCATTGCTACTCCAGTCAGTAATGTTTTCTTTCTTTCTTTCTTTCTTTCTTTCTTTCTTTCTTTTTCTTGTTGTTTTCTTTTTTCTTTTTGGTTTTCTGAGACAGGGTTTCTCTGTGTAGCCCTGGCTGTCCTGGATCTCACTCTGTAGACCAGGCTGGCCTCAAACTCAGAAATCCACCTGCCTCTGCCTCCCAAGTGCTGGGATTACAGGTGTGCGCCACTACTGCCTGGCTTAATGTTTTCTTAAGAGTTTGGATTCATTCATTTATTGATCCGTTCATTAGGGAAACGCTATGTTCGGGCACTGTTTCAGGGACAAGCGTTTTCCTACCGGGACAGTTTTCTTCACCTTTACGTCTTCTGTTTCTTCTCATCCCTCATCTCAGTTATTATAAATTCTTCTGTAAAATGGAATTAAGAGGGGACTTTGTCAGTGTCATACTAACAAAGATCTGTTTTAGGAAACAGCTCATATTAACTTGAAAAATACTGCTAGGTTCTAAAAAAGCAGGTAGAGGAAGACTCAGAAAGACCAGGGGTAGGCAGGGAGGAAGGAAGGAGGCGGAGAGGATCTGTGGATAAAGAGAAGCTTCAACTCCTGGGTGTCAACTGCCTCCCACATTTAAGCAGAGGAAGGGAGTCTTGGGGCTTGGGGCTTAGCTCTGTACCCTGATGGCTGTCTCTGAATCAAGGGTGATAGCGCAGCACAGGAAAGATGCGTTGCGTTCTGCGCATGCCTGTGATCGACTCCCCGCCCCCGCCCCCCTTTTCAGAAGGCTGTCCTCACCTCTTCTAGGGCCCGTGGGGGTCACTACGTTCGCTTGTATGGGAATGCCGGGGAGCAGCTCATGCAGCTCCTGCTGTTTCTCCCTCACGGCCTCCCACGCTGGCTTAACTTCTCCGTCCTCCTCATGTGGCAGCCGCCACCGCCATCTTCCATTCGGCTCCAGGAGAGCCCGGTTGGCGTGGTTCTCGCAGCATTATTTTAAATTATTTTTTAAGGTCAGCATGACAAGTAATGGGGTTCATTATGGTACGTCCCTGCTTACTTTGTTCTTATTCACCCCTGCGTCCTTTTGTCCCCCCTCGCTCCTCTTCCTTCCCATTTAAAGTTCTCTCTCATGTTCTGAGGTCACCTGTGCCCATGTTCTCGCCTCCTCCCTCCTCCCTCTGTTAAGATCTCCTCTTTGCCCTTCGTGCTCACACTTCTAGTTTTATCAAACACACGTGCGCGCGCGCGCACACACACACACACACACACACACACTCCGTATGTGAGAAAGAACCTAAAGAATTTTCAGTTTTGAGTCTGGCTTATTTTGCTTAACATAATGTTCTCCAGTTGTATCCCTTTCTTTCCCTGCAAATGTAATGATTTCGTCAAGCGAACTGCTGCTCTTCACTCTTCCCTCCTCCCCTCCAAACCCAGTCCCACAGTCTCACCTCAAGCTCTGTAGCAATACCCACTTCAGCCTCCCCTCCTCCCTATGCCCATCTCCAGCCTCCCCTCCTCCCCATGCCCATCTCCAGCCTCCCCTCCTCCCCATGCCCCATCTCCTGCCTCCCCTCCTCCCCATGCCCATCTCCAGCCTCCCCTCCTCCCCATGCCCCATCTCCTGCCTCCCCTCCTCCCCATGCCCATCTCCAGCCTCCCTTCCTCCCCATGCCCCATCTCCAGCCTCCCCTCCTCCCCATGCCCCATCTCCTGCCTCCCCTCCTCCCCATGCCCATCTCCAGCCTCCCCTCCTCCCCATACCCATCTCCAGCCTCCCCTCCTCCCCATGCCCCATCTCCACCCTCCCCTCCCCATGTCCCAACCCCAGCCTCTCCTCCTCCCCATGCCCCATCTCCAGCAGACCCTCCTCCCCATGTCCCAACCCCAGCCTCCCCTCCTCCCCATGCCCATCTCCAGCAGACCCTCTTCAACCTTCCTCTCCACACTCATCAGAAGGCATTCCCTGGGAACCCACAGGCCACTCAGGCTAGGGAAACAGGCCGCTAACTGTGGCTCTTCACCCCTCCCACCTCTCCTCTAAATCCAACACCGCTGTCTAAACCCCAATTGTGTAGCAGACCACCCAACACAGCCGCCCCTTCCTCTGTCCCCATCTCAATCTTCACTGTCCTTGCTCTTCTTCAAATCCAGTCCCCCAGTCTCCTCCTTGCCTCTGTAGCAGATGACCCACTGTGGTCTCTCCTCACTCCCTGGGAACAAGAATTTATTTATTTATTTATTTATTTATTTATTTAATTTTATTTTTTTTATAAGGAGAAAAAGCAGGTAGAGGAAGACTCCCCCCCCCCCCGGTTCCCAGGGACCAAGATTCCGGTGGAACACCTGCTTTCCTGCCTTTTGTGGACACCATTAGCCCCCCCCCCCAACTAGGCCATCTCCTGGCCATCTCTTCATACCTGGAAACATCTTTCCCTCAGAACCTAGTAGCCACACCGACCAGAATGACAGAAGGATTCCCTGCCAGGCAACACACGGTCACTACAGTCATCTAAAAACCAGAGAGAGCGATGGAAACCAAGGACAGAACACACCCACAAAGACAAGGTAAGACAAGAGCACCTGGAATTACAATCTTCCCAAACCCAGATGCAAAGACGCCAGGGTCAAAACAACCAGTAACAGCCAGGACACATGTCCCCCACTAGAGCCCCGCCACCCTACCACAGCAGGCTCTGAGTATTCTACCGTAGCTGAAGCACAAAATAAGACCCCAAAACAGCAAATCAGCCTTTATGACAGTGATAGAGGTTCTTAAAAGAGGGGATATGTGGGACCGTGAAAGGCAGTCTGTGTTCTGGTTGAGTGAGGCTTAACCTCTGGAGACCCAGTAGATATTCTACAAGAGATGGACCTGTTGGCCCTGCTCCCAGACACTAGGCTTCTGACACGAGGCCCTCAGTTCCATAATCCTGCGGCAATCAGTCACATAGGGAAGAGCTGAGAACTGGGTGGGGGCCTGCAGGGCTGGGCTCTGCCCTGGGGCTGAAGGGAAAAAGGCAGGGGGAGAGCTCCGGCCAGGTCCTGCAGGGATGATGGTGTCCTTGGCTTGGTCGGCTGATGGCTTGGGTTGGTGGCAGTGGGAACGCTGGGAGGCTTTCTAGGGGGAGACTAGATGTGAGTGGCTCTTTAGGGGAAGACCTGCCCCATTGTTCCAGCACATTGGGTCCAGATAAGAAGACTCAGTCCATGGTTTTAAAGAGTTTATTGTAGATAAGTAAAGAGAGAGAGAAGGTAGAGAAGTAGAAGCCGGCCATGGCCACATGGGGAGGAGGAACAAGGGGGTGAGAGAGAGGGAAAAGAGTAAGAGAAGATAGCAAGAGAGAGGGGAAGGGGGTGACTGTGGGGGTGGAGTCCAGACAGAATACCAGGGGCTTGGGGTGTTGCCCTACGTGACTGATTGCAATAGGATTATGGAGTTGAGGGCCTCGGGTCAGAAGCCTAGCGTCTGGGAGCAGGGCCAACAGGTCCATCTCTTGTAGAGTATCTACTAGGTCTCCGGAGGTTAAGCCTCACTCATTCAGAACACAGACTGCCTTTCACGGTCCCACAGAAATGAATAAACCCATTAAAGAAATCTATGCAAACAGAAGAGGTAGAAAACAGTTCAGGATCTGAGTGTGGAAATAGAAATAATAAAGAAAAACAGAACTGAGGGAAATCTTGGAACAAGAAGTTAAGCAACTCGTAAAGAAACCTCAGAGGCAACAGAGCACAAGAAATGGAAGAGAGAATCTCAGATACCGAAGACACAGTAGAAGAAATGGATGCCTTGGTTAAAGAAAACGTTAACTCTATGAAACTCCTGGCATAAAACATTCAGGAACTATGGGATGGATACCATGAGAAGACTAAATCTAAGAACAATAGGAATAGAGGAAGGGGGGGCACAGGTCAAAGGCAAAGGAAACATTTTCAGCAAAATCATAAAACTTTCCTAACCTAAAGAATGAGATGCATAGAAAGGTAGCATCCAGAATACCAAACAGATTGAACCAGAAAGGAAAGTTTCCTTGGCATAGAATAATCAAAACGCTGAATGCACAGAACAAAGAAAGAATATTAAAGGTTGCAAGGGAAAAAGGCCAAGTAACATATAAAAGCAGGCCTACCAGAACTACACCCAACTTCTCCATTGAGACTCTAAAAGCAAAAGAGGCCTAGACAAATGGGCTACAGAATCAAAGAGACCCCAGATGTCAGCCCACACTACTATACCCAGCAAAACTTTCAATCACAGGAGATGTAGAAAACAAGACATTTAATGATAAAACCAAATGTAAGCAATATTTGTATATAAATCGAGCCTTATAGAAGTCACTTGGAAGGTTAAATCCAGTCTAAAGAGGTTACCCACACCAAAGGTGAAAAAACAAACAGGGAATAAATAACCCCAGACCAGCAAATAAAAAGGAACATAATACACACACACACACACACACACACACACACACACACACACACACATGCCCCAACCACTACCACCATCATTACTACCACCCAAATCACAAAAATCAAGAAACATTTCTCATTAATATTTCTCAATTACCCAATAACAACATACAGGCTAACATAATGTATGTAAAAATGGGATTCATCCTGCTGCGTCCAAGAAACACACTTCAACATCAAGGATAGCCATTACCTAAGGGTAAAGGGTTGGAAGAAGATGTTCTAAGCAAATGGATGTAATAAGCAAGCTGGTGTAGCCATTTTGTTGTCTGACAAAATACACATCAGACCAGAACTAACCAGAAGAGACGGGGAAGGATACTTCATACTCGTCAAAGGAAAGATTCACCAAGATGGCATTTTGATTCCTAACATCTGTGCCCCAAACAGAGTACCCAAGTTTATAAAACAAACACTACTTTAGCTTAAATCACGTATTGACTTTCACACACTGACAGTGGGAGACTTCAATACCCCACTCTTGCCAATAGACAGGGCATCTAGATAAAAACTAAATAGGGAAATGCTGGAACTAACCAATATTATAAACCAGATGAACGCAACAGATACATATAGAATATTCCACCCAAATACAGAAGAATATACCTTCTTCTCAGCACCTCATGGAACTTTCTCCAATGCTGACTGCATATTCAGACATGAAGCAAGTCTCAGCAGATACAGGAAAGTTGAAATAGACCCCTGCATCCTATCAGGACACCACAGATGGTCTTCTCCAGACTAGATAATCCCAACTGATTTGTCTTCAAGTTTACAGCATCTTTGTTCTTCCGGCTTGAGTCTGCTATGAATCTTTTGCTTCAACACAGAAATTTTAATTTTGTTCTTTTTAGTATGTCTTTGTTTGTTGTTGAGGCAGGGTCTCAATATGTGGCTCTGGCTGTCCTGGAACTCTCTAAGTAGACTGGGCTGGCCTTGAACTGACAGAGATCCACTTGCCTCTGCATTGGGATTAAAGGCATGAGCCACCACGCCTGGCCCATTTTGTTCTGATTTTCAGTTTCTTTATTGTGTTCTCTACTTGGTGAAATGTTTTTGTTTTTGGTTTGTTTGATTCTTTAGACCTAGATTTCTTTAGTTCTTTAAGTAACTTTATAGTAGGTAATTTAAACCCTTTGTAAATCCCACCTAAGGGATAATTTGTATTGCTTGCTCTTCGCCTGTTCCTACCTCTTTATTTACACGTCTTGTGACATCTTGTCAAAGGTAGACACTAAAAGTAACTGAGTTTGGCATTTCTGAAGAGCAAGTCCCTGCTCCCATCTTTCTGATTTGTGGCTGTTGTTTGATTCGTGCCTTTCTGGAGTGAATTCTGTCATGGGAATTTCTTTTTTTGCACTGCCGTTGAAGTCTCCCTTCAGCAGGCACCGTGGACAGCTCCTTTGGACAGAGACTTCAGTGCTGTGCACTAGCAGCTCAGCTTCTGTTGAGGGTTCTGCGTGTGTTGGGAGACGCCTTCGAGGGGTAGTTTACAGCGTCCTATTAGCCTTTACTTCCTACCTTCCCGGAGCCTTACGGTCAGTAGCAGGTGAGAGTATGCACAGCTCCTCACTTGGCCTCCTGAACGCCCGGGAATCGGTCTGAGCGTTTTACAGCACCCTGCGGGCATTCCCTAGCATTTCATTTTAAGCTTTCGGTCAGCTTCTCGTTTGTCACAACTGTTATTGCCACCTCTGGCAGCTGTGACGTTAAACCAACCCCTCAGATTGTTTTCCACTGATGCTACGAGGGGGGGGAGTGGGGGAGAGAAGGTTGAAGGAGCTCAGGGCGAGGCCGAGCACGCACGGGACTTGCGGCTTTCAGAGCTTTGCAGGGAGTCTCCAAAGAGTGAGGTGGGGGCTCTGGGCAACTATAAACATGTCTGTCTCCTCTGGTGATTAGCAAGAGCCTGGATGTCATGGCCAGTGTTTTGGCAAGAAGGAGTGGGCAGAGGGTAAGCCAGGATGAAATGCCACAAAGCTCTGTCGTGTCCTGGAGGAAAAAAAAATAATGTGCTCCTTACCAGACACTGATTCATTTTCAGAGCCCATAAAAGTTGACGTTCAACCTAAAAGCCAAAACAAAAACAGCCTAGCATTCTCACTGCTTTTACAGGGATGAGTCGGTTTTGGAGGCCCGGAGGCCTTGCTCTGGACTGCAGAACTCTGCCTAGAATACATGATGCGCGGTTTTCCTGTTCACTAATCATGCCTCCCCTATGTCTTCTTTGATCACACCGGCTTATCTCTACAACACTTAGGCCCGTGTTCTGCAAAAATCCACAGAGCTGTGTCCAGGTTTAGAGAGGGCTCAGAATCTGCATTTTAAGTATGTTCTAGGGAACCAAGTGGCTCATAGACCAAACTTTAAACCCTTCTCCAGTATAAATGATACTCAAAGTATTACTACCTGCCAGTTCATATTGCACATGAACTTACTGTTATCAGTACTGTTGCTATTTTTGTTTGTATAAATTATCTTTTCCTACCATAGAATAAAAACTCATTGCACCAGAATAAACACTCTCTGAATTCCCCAAGTCTTCAGTGTTACAGCCAGCCCTGTGCATGTTTACAGAATGAAATATGTGTGTGTATTGTTTTTTATATGCAAATAAACTCTTAATCCCAAGCTTCTGGAATTTGCAAATTCATTAGTAAATTGAAACTTTCCTTCCATAGTCTTCCTTATTAAGAAGGTGGTTAATTTTGTGGGACTTGTACTTGGGAAAAAAGAACAGCTTCACTAATTATTTTCCTGAAAAGTGCTAACTCATAAAACTCCAGCAAAATGAAGACATTTCCATCTCAGGGAAAAATGCCAAAAATGAAGACACGGCTATATCAGATTCCCTGAAGAATACACAGTAGAGAATACAGCGTTAATTTTTTGCCCAGTGGAGAACAAGGTGTTAATTTCTTATTCACCAGAGACTATAACAGTCTTAGGTGGAAATTCCAGCAGCTTTGCTACTGTTCATCTGATGGTCACAGACTTCCTCTGCCCTAAGGCCACCTGCCTCCTGTCTGTACTACAGGTGAGCCTGGCTCTCACAGAGTCACTGAAGTGAACCCTGATCTCAGATGGTTGCTGGGATCCTGCTGGAGTGTGGGGTGGTTTTCTGACTGGTGTGATAACATTTTTCTCTCCCAGAGAAACTGTTGGATGTTAAAGTACTGCTGTTGGGGAGGTTAGCATGGCAGGGTGCTGGGCTGCACGGGCACTGGTCTAGTTCATTGCCACAGGGAAATAGATGGCTGGATTGTGTGCTAGGCTCCAGGAGAATTTGGTTAACTGGCTTCCATGAAAGATGGAGCTTGTTAGAATTAGCAAGCTGATAGGTTTCCTCTCACTGACGGTTGTTGAGTTTTGGTCTTTTGCTGTGTATTAAGTGAGGGCACCCAGGGTTGTCCAGTGGTGAGAGAGTCTGCAAGTCGACCCAAGTGACACTATGGGACCTGCCCCAAATTATTTCTGATTGGTAAATGAAGATGCCAACAGCCAATAACTGGGCAGAAGTTGCATAGGCAGGTTTTAGGATTCTTGGGCTGGGGATTGGAAGAGAACATCAAGGGAGAAGAAGGAGAAGGAGAAGAGGGAAGCCACTATGGGGTAGGTGAATCATGAAAACACAGCCCCGAGGGCCGGCCAATAGGAGTTAAGAAAGAGCAGGGTTATTGATAAGAAGTAGATTTGAATAGCATAGAGGGTAGATATCAGCTCAGTTCTTGAGCTGCTTAAAGCTTATTGTAAATAGAAGACTGTGTGTGTCTTTTTATCCAGGAACTGAATGGTTAAAGATGGAGTAGAAACAGAGGGCTAATATCCAATATATACAAAGAACTCAAGAAGTTAGACCCCAAAGAACCAAATAACCCTATCAAAAAATGGGGTACAGAGCTAAACAAAGAATTTTCACCAGAAGAAATTCGGATGGCCGAGAAACACCTTAAGAGATGTTCAACATCATTAGTCATCAGGGAAATGCAAATCAAAACAACCCTGAGATTCCACCTCACTCCAGTCAGAATGGCTAAGATTAAAAACTCGAGAGACAACAAGTGCTGGTGAAGATGTGGAGAAAGAGGAACACTCCTCCACTGTTGGTGGGATTGCAAAATGGTAAAACCACTCTGGAAATCAGTGTGGCAGTTCCTCAGAAAATTGGGCATGCCACTCCCAGAGGACCCTGGCATACCACTCCTGGGCATATACCCAGAGGATTCCTCTGCATACAACAAAGACACATGCTCCACTATGTTTATAGCAGCCTTGTTTATAATAGCCAGAAATTGGAAGGAGCCCAGATATCCATCAAAGAGGAATGGATACAGAAAATGTGGTATATTTATACAATGGAGTACTACTCAGCAATTAAAAATAATGAATTCATGCAATTTGTAGGTAAATGGTTAGATCTGGAAACTATCATCCTAAGTGAGCTAACCCAATCACAAAAGAATACACACGAAATGCAATCACTGATAAGTGGATATTAATGAGCCCAGAAGCCCTAAATACTCAAGGCACAATTAGCAAGTCAAATGACTCTCAAGAAGAAAAAAAGGAGAGGACCCTGGGCCTGTAAAGATTGGATCCAGTATTGTAGACCCAGAACAGAGAAATCGTGGGGGGGGGGAAAGAATGGGGAATAGCATGGGGGGGGAGAGGAATTATGGGACATATGGTGGGGGGTAACTGGGAAAGGGGAAAGCCTTTGGAATGTAAACAAAGAATATAGAAAAAAAAAGATGGAGTAGAAACCCCAGATTGGAATACTGTATACTGTGTTGGTAGATACTCATATTGGCTTATTTAAGAAGACTAGGGTGAAAAACCATTTCTAATGCTGCACATACTAGTCAGAAATCAGGGGCCTTGACTTTGACATTCGGGAAATGGAGGACAACACCACATGGAGTTTGACAATAAAGGATAGCTCTCTATTTTAAAGACAGAAATCTCTATTTTACTATAACATAATTAATCAGCTACATTCTCTTAAACGATAAGTCTGAGCACTCATAATAAACACATATATCAAGAAAAACATCAATGAAGGCGATGCAGGTTCCTCCTGTTTTAGGTGTTGGGGCCAAACCCGAGACTTGTGCTTTGTGGCAAGCATTCTTCTCTTTCTCTCTTACGATTCAGCCTTTGAGAGAAAACACGTGACATTTGTTTGCCCTGTACTGGTTCGTTTTTGTCAACCTCAGACAAACTGGAGTGGCTGGGAAGAGAAAGCCTCAGCTGAAGAATTACCACCACCAGATTGGCCTGTGGGCATATCTGTGGGGCAAATTAAAAAAATTGTTTTATTGAAAAAAATCTCATACAATATATTCTGACTACGACTCTCCCTTCTCCATCTCCTCCCATATTCTGCCCACCTCCCCACCCACCCAAGTCCATATCTTTTCTTTCGCTCCCTCTTTAAAACACAAACAAGAAAACAAAAACCAAATAAACTAGATTTTCAAAAATCAGAAAAAGAAACCCAAGAAATGCATACACACACACACACACACACACACACACACACACACACAAAACTCATAAAAATAGAAAATTGGAAACCATAACACACAACCAACAGATCAATAAGACAGAAAATGCCCAAACAAAACAATACGAGACAAAAGAAATACACAGTTTCCCAGCCTTAGTCCATCGCTGTCATGGCAGGGAGCACGGTGGAACGCCAGCAGAGAAGGTGCTGGAGAAGGAGCCGAGAGCTCTACATTTGGATCTGCGGGCAGCAGGAAGGTGGAAACACTGTGACTGGCTTGGACTTTTGAAACCCGGTGACATACTTCCTCCAACAAGGCCACACCTCCTAATCCTTTCACTCTCTGGTGACCAAAAAATTCAAATCTATGAGCCAACCTGTCAATGTTTTCCTACATTACAATGATGGAGCTGGGTGTAGACACTGATGGGACTCTCCAGAAGCTTGTGCCAAAACATTTTTCTCCTTTAAGTTGAATTTCTTAGGTGTTTTCTCCCCTATGGAGGAAAGGCAGACTAATCCAAAGCATACTTGTTCATCATGGTGGCTTATGTGGGAAGTACAAGAGCTAGAGAGTTGGCCCAGTGGGTCAAGGTGCTTGCCACCGAGGCTGATGTTATGGATTTGGTTCTTAAGACTAAAGGAAGGAGAGAACTGATGGCAGGGAGTGGTCCTCTGTCTACTGCACGCTCCCCGTGGTCCGTGTGTGTGTATGTGTGAGTGTGTGTGTGTCCTACTAAAGATAAACAAATACATGTAATAAATAATGAGACAGGTCTGAGCCCTAATACCGAACCGCAGACAGCGGTGCCGGTCTCTGAGGAGAGTCGTGAGCACTAGCTTGCTCTATCAGCGTCGTCATCAAACTCAATACCAGGCTATACGGAGCTCCTAAATGAACCCTTTCTTCTTGCGGTGTAATAGCACTTACGCTTGCTATTGTTATCATTGGACGCTCACAATTATACTGATATTTTCATGCCTTAATTAAATCAATTTTCTTTTTCTTTTTTTTTTGTAGCAGTTGATTCTGCTTCAAATTGAGAAGCTATTGCAGCCGTTCTGGGAAAAAAAATCATTTTCTCTTTTGCAAAAACATCAATGTTTTGGTTCTGTTTAACATGAATGAGTAAAACAAAAAAAAAAATCTACGTACTGTAGGTTTGGAAGAGTTACCCTGTTGCTAGGGTGTAGACGGTTATCCACTGATTTAATCAAGCCCCAAATTTGTCTGTTTTTTTCTGAGATATTCAATCTATTTCTGAGAAGATAACATGTTATACCATCTTTCAGTCGAAAGAGAAAATGTGTCAAAGTGGGACAGGAGAACTGATTTCTCTACCCCTTTCCTGTGTCACTTAAAACCATGTAACTTTGGGTGTCAATGAACAGCTCCATGTCATCTTCTTAGTCTGGTGATGTAAGGGTGGCCACGGAGTCCCACCACTCTTTTCAGGACAGACATCTTTAGAATATGTCAACAATTCTTTGGACCCAAGCAACAGAGTACAGATTTTAAAGTACATATAGCAAAAAGCATTTTATTTTTGGTGGAGATACTAATGCGTACTAATACTAATGAGTACTAATGCATACTAACAGGTGCAGATGAGAAATGAAGGTTGTTTGAAGCTTTGATGAGGTTCACCAAGTGATAAAAAGATGAATAAGAATTAGCAAGCTGGTGCCGCAAATTTAGAATGTCTTAATCCAACCGCTAGTGTCCCTAAGACAATCTAGGCTCTTCCTCTGATCTTTTTTTCTCCTTTAAAAATATTTTCGAAGTATACCATACATACGATAAAGAACAGAAGGCCAGCTGGTCTGTATGTAAACAGAAGCATTTAGATGTGAGCGCATATTTACATAGCCATCACCATTTTTTTTTTTTTTTTGAGACAGGGTTTCTCTGTGTAGTCTGGGCTGTCCTGGAACTCACTCTGTAGACCAGGCCGGCCTCAAACTCAGAAATCCGCCTGCCTCTGCCTCCCAAGTGCTGGGATTACAGGCGTGCGCCACCACGCCCGGCTGTGCCGTCACCTTTTGAAAGAGGCAAAAGACTATGTGAAGCATTTAATCACCTCAACGACGTCCCTTCTGCTTCTTCACCACCAGGGTCTACTCCGTGATTCTCTGTCCGTTTCCAGAGGCAACTGTCCTTCTGATTCATGATCTTGAATGTTAGACGAATGTAATCGCATAGGTTTCACTGTGGGATGGGCTTTCTTCACGGAACATAGTTATGCATTTACAGGTAATTAAAAAAACAATAGTGTTTTGCTGTATTAATATATGTCTTAGTTAGGGTTTTACTGTGTGAACAGACACCATAACCAAGGCATCTCTTATAAAGGACAACATTTAATTGGGGCTGGATTGTCATCAAAGTGGGAGCATGGCAGAGTCCAGGCCGATGTGGGGCTGGAGGAGCTGAGAGTTCCACTTTTTCTTCTGAAGGAGGCTAGGACTAGGGTCTTTTTTTTTTCCATGCAAATATTTTTAATGAAAAATCCATAGAACTACTAAGTTAGCATTAAATATACGAAATATGCAAATAATGGTTGTTGCCCTCTTCCAACAGCCCAACAGAAACTTGTTGCTTTTAATGTAAATAAGATATCTTTGCACTTTTTTTAAAATTTTTATTTTCTATATTCTATGTTTACATTCCAAAGGCTTTCCCCTTTCCCAGTTCCCCCCCCACCATACGTCCCATAATTCCTCTCCCCCCCAACTATTCCCCAATCATTCCCCCTCCCCCTACAGTTTCTCTACAAAATTGGATCCAATCTTTACAGGCCCAGGGTCCTCTCCTTTCTTCTTCTTGGGAATCATTTGACTTGCTAATTGTGCCTTGAGTATTTAGGGCTTCTGGGCTCATTAATATCCACTTATCAGTGATTGCATTTCATGTGTATTCTTTTGTGATTGGGTTAACTCACTCAGGATGATATTTTCCAGGTCTAACCATTTACCTACAAATTGCATGAATTCATTATTTTAAATTGCTGAGTAGTATTCCATTGTATAAATATACCACATTTTCTGTATCCATTCCTCCTTTGAGGGACATCTGGGCTCCTTCCAATTAAAAATATGGAATGCTTCACGAATTTGTGTGTCATCCTTGTGCAGGGGCCATGCTAATCTTCTCTGTATCGTTCCAATTTTAGTATATGTGCTGCCGAAGCGAGCACAGGACTAAGGTCTTAAACCACACACCCACAGTGACACACCCACTCCAACAAAGCCACACCTCCTAATAGTGCCACTCCCTGGACCTAGCATATACAACCCACCACAATATACTTCAGCTTGTCTACCTGTTGTTGGATATTTGTTTATAGATTTTGGCTACTATGTTTAAGAACATTCTCCTGCACATTCTCTGGTGGATACATACGCTCATTTCTCTTGGAGGTATGCTTAGAATGAACTTGTATAGGGATCTTTAGATACACTATGTGCTACACTGGGCTTTGTTTTAGGTAGGAAGCTCTTTTGGAACTCTAATTGACTAAGAACACAATCATTTTGAGAAGGAGAGGATTAGAAGGTGGGACCTAAGCGCACGGGGCTGGTAGAAGAACATGGCATCGATGAGGCCAGATGGGCAGCCGGGGTCACACCTGGGGAGATTGCGGACTTGGCCCTCAAAAAGCATAGGACGAAGACAGAGTCTGAGGTAATGTTGTGGTGTCTGGGTACGCTGCATAGTTCATGTCAACCTGACACAAGGTAGAGTTATCTGAACGGAGGGGAAGTCTCAGTTGAGGACATGCCTCCATAAGATCTAGTCAGACATTTCCTGATTAGTGATTAGTGTGGGAGGGCCCCGCCCATTGTGAGTAGTGTTATTCCTGGGCAGATTGTGCAAAGCCGTGGGGAGCAAGACGGAGAAAAGCACCGCTCTGTGCTTCTGCATCAGTCCCGGGTCCCTGCCCTCCTTGAGTTTCTCTCTTCACTACCTTTGATGACGAACATTGATGTGGAAGCATAAGCCACATAAACCTTTTCCTCCTTATGTTTCTTTGGTCATGGTGTCTCATCATAGCAATAATAACCCCAACTAGGACAATGGGAATTCCTGCTCAGGCTGAAGGAGTGCTTAGACCTGCTAAGGACAGAGATGGAGGTAGAGCCCTTGAGATGCAGACCAACTGTTCTTGGTTTCCTAAGAGGAGAGGAATGGGGAGTGGAGTCCAAGGTAGAAAATGGGGGTCCCAGGCAAGGCGCCTACTCCACCTACCAACGTTGGCTGTTCCTATTTCCTCTCTGCTTCCTGCAGCTCCTCAGCTGTGACACCAACTGGGCAGGCTCCCGGATTATTCCAAGATGTTGTGTCGTGGGATGAACGGCATCTCCCAGAAGATGTTGAGACTCTCATTCCCAGAAATAATGTCCTTGGACATTCTCAAGTTAAGATTAGGTCATTGGCGTGGGCCCTAATCTAAGACAACTCTGCCTTTATTTCACGGAAGAGCAGGTGCCCAGAGAGGAAAGATACAGAGACTCGAAGACACAAGGAAACCATTATAGGCAGAGACAAGCAATGCCTGAGGCTATAGATTAGGGGCGAGGTTTGCAACAGAGCCTTTCTCAAAGCTTTGAGGGAACCAAGGCCAACACGGGGAGTTTAGACTTCCTCTATCAAGAACTAAGAGACAGGCTTCGGTTGTTTAAGGCCCAGACCTGCAGCGCTTTGTTATAATCATAGTTTCAGGGAATGTGTATGGTTAGCCACAGCTGAGATTTGCTGACCTGGATGTGTTAGTTGTTCAACTGAACTCGGAGTCTCCCAACTGGCTTGACATAGTTTTCAGGTTTGCTCCAAATGGTTCACAGGTGTGCTCTGAATCCGTTACAGGTGTGTTGAGGAAGAAAACAGTCTTTTCTTATCCCCCTTTTCCAACCATCTACTCAGTGAGGTGACTTGGCAGGGAAGTTACTCTCATTACAAGTAACCTCCTCTGTTTATCTCTCTCTCTCTCTCTCTCTCTCTCTCTCTCTCTCTCTCTCTCTCTCTCTCTCTCTGTGTGTGTGTGTGTGTGTGTGAGAGAGACAAAATTTCATTAAGGTCTCTTGAAGCCAAGAGGGTGAGAGTCCTATCCTGGTATTTAGCATACAGCTTAGCACAGTCACGCCTTATTTCTAGGGAAGCACAAGACTGGGGTGTTAGTGTATCGGAGATGCCATTAAGGAAAAGCCCAACCAGTTCTGAGCTTCATTTTGTGTGAGGCCTTGGCTAAACTCCTTCCAGGAAGAAAACCACAAAGTGTACCCGAGCAAGCTTCCTATGGCGACCCCTGAGCGACAGCCAGTCAGGCTACAGCAGAGGGGTCAAGGTCCACATAGACAGCCTAAGGCATCCTGTGGAAAACAGATGATCTACCTGGCCATCCTGCTTGTCAGGAGGTTTTGCCCCATGTTTGCTTCCTGCAGATTACACCGGAAATACAGCTTTTAAACTATTAACTTGCTGACCAGTATGGAAATTCCCCAAGCTTGCTATAACCACAATAAATACCCCACACCCACACTCAGGGTCCTCACTTCTGACCCGCCGTGACGGTGATGGTGAGAATCCTTGCTCGTGAGCTCGTAATAAAGACCCTTAGGCATTTGAGTCAGAATTGGGTCCTCGGTGGTCTTTGGGAATCCCTGCAACTTTGGCATAACATTAATTTTTGATATGGGTTTGGGATGGATAGCAAGATGGCTTTCAGTACCTGGGCTCAAATTATCCTTCTGATAAGCCGCCCACACAGCTAGACCTCACCATACCCTACAACGAGACTTTCTTTGGAACCGACTCCCAACTTTTTATATTCATTGTAAGCTTTAGCACTGTAGCTGGGCAGATCACACAATAGTGGCCTGGCATACGTCATGCCATGTGGCCTGTTCCTTCTCTGTCTCTATTCCTAGCACTTGCTTTTTCGTGTCTGCTGGAGACTTCTCCCATACCCGACTCTCTCCCAGAATTCCTATTTTTTTCTGGAAGTCCCACCTTCTACTTCCTGCCTTTGATATAGGCCTTCAGATTTTTAATAAACCAAACAGAAGGTGAGAGAGGGAGTGTTTATAAAACATAATGTAGACATAGGAATAAAAGAACCAAAGTCTAGCCTGCACTCAACTCTAGCCAGCACAGAAATCAGCATTTGAGTCATACAATCTACACACTGCATACAAAGAGCACCCCAACAACACCCAGCTAAGACACTATTGAATGTAAATTGTTGCATGTAAGTCAGAAGAATATTTTTTCATATGTTTTTATAGGCTCACTAAATGATGGGATGAGAAGCAGGTAAGTCTGAGGGGTCAGGATGACCATTTAAAATTAAGAAATAAATTAGTTTTTTCCAAACATATCTCTCTGATAAATCGCACCAGATAAATAGGCTTCCAACTGATCTATGTCAAACTTAGTGAGAGAGTAGGTCTAAAATGTACTATCCCTTTTTTCTTCTTTTATTTTTTTGAGATAATAATGTAATTACATGGTCTCCTCCTTTCCTTCCTGCTCTCCAAATTCTCTCCTACACCCTCCAAGTTCTTTAGCAAATCCACAACCTCTCTTTTCATTAATTGTTATTACATGAATATATGTTCACACACACACACACACACACACACACACACACACCCCTAAACCCGCTCAGTCTATATAACGTTTCTTGCATGTACATTTTCAGGGCTGCCCATTTGGTATTGATAATCTTCCCTGACGGAGACAGTTTCCTCCACTCTTAGCAATCCTTCATTGGTGAAGTTCCTCGTGTAGGGCCGAGGCCATGTTGGCTTTTCCCAGTCCTTTTTGGCGTGTCTGCTGTGGTCCTTGTTCAGCTCATGTTTGGGCAGTCCTGTGGGTGAGGCATTACATGTAGAACTTCTGAGATCCCTGAAAGACACATTCTCACTGCAAACTCTCTAAACTTCTGGATTTTACAGCCTTTGCCTCTCGTCTTCCACACCTTAGGTACGGGAGTATTTTGTAGATGCAGCCGTCAGAATTGGGCTCTACAACTCTGCATTTTGATTGGTCGTGGCTTTCTGTGATGGTTTCCGTTTCTCGCAAAGGGAGTTTCCTTGGTGATGGTGAGGACTACGCGTGTATCTGAAGATGTACCATTTTTTTTAAGAGCTCCCAAGGAGTTTAAGAGCTCCTTTAGAAGTTCCCATGTATTTCTCTCTCTCTCTCCCACAAATACAACCTGCATCAAAGAGAAGGAATTCCCGGTGAGGTCATTGCTTTCTGCTGCTGCCGATCCCGGCAATGCTGACGTCACCCGCCTTCCTCCCCACCCTCTTTTACCTGCCATGCTTAAAGAAAGTGGCACGGGCAAGAATGGATTCCTGTGCAATCTCGACTTTCATGGGAGGTAGATAACTCACCCTGAGAGGAAGGATCGGGAGCTCCGTGATCTGTAGCACACAACGGCAGGGAGAGTCGGGTCAGCTTGACAAACCGTCTGGGGAAATATCGTTAGGTAAAATTTGCTGGGGCTGGACAGAAACATGCTTTCCTGGAGTGATTTCTGAGGAACACTTGTTTCTGTGTTGGGCCTCAGAAGACTGCTAGGCGCCTTACGGAAGGAAGTTCCCAAATGTTTGGGCATCTCAGTGTTAACCATGTGCTCGCCTGCACTGCTCTGAGGTCCTTTGCTGCTGTCCATGAGTTTCTCGGGGCTACTGGTATGAAACTTTCCCCCAAACGTCATTAACTGTATTCATTAATTAACTAATTTATTAATTAGTTTTTAAAGCATGTCTTTGAGGCTGGCAATCTGCAGAGTGCCGAGTGAAAATATAAAACCGTCTGGATGTTTTCTGGAACGTTCTACCAAAACGGTCACAAAAAGTCAGAAAGTAGAAAACTCTCTTGCCTTCCCTGTTTCCTCTAAAGTTCTGTTTCTTATTCTCCCTTGAGTCTTTGTCAAACAGAACCTTTTTTTCATTCATGAATTAAATTAATATTTATCCACTTTACATCCCAATCAAAGCTCCCGCATCCTCCCCTCACAGTCCAAAGCTCCTCCTTCCATTACTTCCTCCCCGTCTCCTCAGAAGCCTCCATGAGTACCACCCTGCCCTGGTGCACCAGGACCATGCACATCCTCTCCCACTGAGGCCAGCCAAGGCAGCCCAGCCTTGCCTATGGAACGGAATCCATAGGCCGTCAACAGAGTCAGGAACAGCTCCTAATTGTTAGGGGACTCACATGAAGACCAAGTTGCCCATCTGCTACACATGTGTAGGGGGCCTAGGTTAAGCTCCTGAGTGCCCATTGGCTGGTGGTTTAGTGTATGTGAGCCCCCATGGGCCCAGGTTAGTTAATGCTGCAGGTCTTGAGGTGCCCTTGACCCCTCTGACTCTCAATCCTTGCCCCATTCTTCTGCCTGAGTGCCTGAGCTCCAGCCCCCCCTGATGTTTGGCTGTGGGTCTCTGCATCTGTTTCCATCAGCTGCCGGATGAGGCTTCTGGGGAGTCAATTGTGCAAACGTGACCGAGCATCATTACCAGTGTCAGGCTGGGCTCTGTCCCCTGGGATGGGTCTCAAGCTGGGCCAGTCAGTGGACAGCGATTCCCTCAGTCTCTGCTGCAGCCGGATCCCTGGACCTTCCTGTAGCCATGCAGGGTTTCCAGTGGAGGGAGGGGGACGGCAACCCACTCAAGCAACCTTCAACCCCAAATTTGTTATGCCTACAAGATGTGCAGGGATTAAAAACGGAGCCGGCAGAACTTTGGAACAAACCGCTCTGAATGTGCTGATGTACTGTCGGAGGAGTAGGACAAGTTGCTTGTTTGGCGGAGGTCTTAATTTATCCATCTGTGAGACGAGGAGGATCGGAATATGGTTGTTGATGTCTCACAGATCTTTACTTTCATGATTCTTTTTTAAAAAGAGCATAATTTAGGATCCCAAGGTGATAACTGCCTAGTTTGGGGGTAAGAGCGTATTGGAAATGATGTTCCCAACAAACAGTTTGGAATGATACTTAGCATGTGTCAAATTGTGTGGTGCAAATTAGAGAGCCCGTGTCATTACAGAGGGGGCAGGTGATGCGCCTGGAGCTCTTTGGCCCTTTGCTGGTTTTTTCTTGGTACATTAGGCACATAACAGAGCCCCTCAAGCAATGATTTAATAAGAATGTATTTGGCTTTAGAGATATAAAATGCATTTGCTACATGGAAGGGCTTTGCTCTGTGTCTCCTGCAGCACTCTTAATAACAGCACAGAGGTTAGTTCGCCTCAGTGTGAGGGGAAGGGAAGACCTCCGTCAACATAAGCATCGATTCCTTATTTCAATAACTGTTCATCTGTGACAGTCCCTTGGAGAATCTTCAGACTGGACATAGAGCGCTCAGAACCCTTGAATGGTGGAGTTTGCGAGGTTGTTACAGTTTTTTTTTCTTCTATAAAGAATCAGGTAGTAAATGTTTAGTGTTTGAGTACTCGTAGGTCACCTCTGTAACTCTTCAGCTATACTACTGTGGCACAAAGCAGCTTTAAACAATGAATGTCTAACTGAACGAAGCCCCATGCTCAAAAAACTTGTTACACAAAACCAGAGGCAGGCTGGATCTGGCCTGTGTGCGCTAGATGAAAGCAAACACACGTTAATATACATCTGAAAATGGGGAAAAGAACGCTCACTAGAGCCCCGTCATGCTGGCGCTATGATTTCAGACTTCTAGTGTCCTTGCTGGGAATTACAAACACATACCACCGCACCCGACTTTATTTTTAATTTTTATTTCTTTTTTGATGGCTGCTGTGAGTTTATTTTTTGCTTTGTGCAAGACACAGTTGTGGGGTCAAGAAAATTCAGTGCCGTGAACCAAGAGGGGCCTCTCTTCAGTTCCTGTTGGTGTTTGTTCAGTCTTCCTAGTTTATAGGATAGGGTGGGGTGGGGGTGGGGGTGGGCATGGGCGTGGGCTCTGGCGGAGCACCATGTAAGCTTGGGTAAGCTGCTAATTCTGACTGATCAGGACGAAGCCCTGGTGTTGGCCTGGCTAGGATGGATGGCTATCTGCTGCTTCATGGTTTCAGGAGCCAGGCCATAGGTGATCGGGCTTCTGGAGGCCTGAGGGGATTCTGCAGAGCCAGGGGGAGGGGGAGGGGGGAGTGAGGCGTTGTATCACCTCCCCCCTCCTCCCCTCCCCTCCCCTCCCCTCACCCCCTGTACTTGGCACTTCCGCCAGAGCTATTGCTGGACGAGGAGCCAACGAACAGGCCCAGGAAGGGATGTCTGCCTTGCTTCAGGGCCGAGGCATGCAGGGTGGAGACCTCTCATGGGCCTGGCCGTGGTGCAAGGTCACAGGTGGCAACACCTGGGGTGCTGGGCCTCGGAACCCATTTGCAAGGATAACCCATGAAACACGGCTACTCTACTACACCCGAGGATTTTTTTTTTTTTTTTTTTTTTTTTTTTTTTTGGTTTTTTGAGACAGGGTTTTTCTATGTAGCCTTGGCTGTCCTGGAACTCACTCTGTAGACCAGGCTGGCCTTGAACTCAGAAATCCGCTTGCCTCTGCTTCCCAAGTGCTGGGATTACAGGCGTGGGCCATCACCGCCCGGCTTTACACCCGAGTTTTAAGGAGTGTGATCTTGGAATCAATCTCTGATCTTTATGCTTGCAAGGCAAGCACTTTCCTGGCGGAACCATTTCTCCAACCTCAATAAGCTTCTGTTTAAGGGAATACATTCTAACCAGTGCATGGAGAAGGCTGGTTTCAAGTTGAGACACCAGGGAAACGTTGGTAGTGTGGAGGAAGGGTCAGGGCACAAGTTCTGAGTGAGAGACACTGAGACCAAAGGGTTCTGGAAAGTGCTGTACAAATTGTTCCATCGATCGATATTTAGGAAATCATAGTCATAGCCACAGGCTGGCAAAGCCTTCAAGTCCATTAGGAAGTTCATAAAGACATCTCACGTTTACCCCAGCAGTCAAGGGGAGAGGAGATTGGTTTTCTAAAGATCTGATTTAAAGCAAATATTGGCGGAGGAAAACGTGTATTCTGCATTCAAAGTGTGTGTGTGTGTGTGTGTGTGTGTGTGTGTGCGCGCGCGCACCTGAGAAGGTTCTGGAACATGAGTTTGTTTAAGCAAGAGCTCTGGGTTCACAGCCAAGGGTTTTCTGTACTTTGATGAGACCCGGCGTTGTCTCTCTGTCCTTCTCGGAGCAGTCCACAGTATCTGCATGTCCCGCCCCTGTAGAGCCAACCTTGAGTGTGAGCGTTGCCCACGAACCAAAAAGAACAAAGGTGTTTTTTTTTTTTTTTTTTTTTTTTTTTTAAAACAGGAGATCAGACACAATGCACGCTCATCACTCAGCATATGAAGCTGTGGATATCACATATTGAAATTTACTGTTGGGGCAGGTCCCTAGATGGGAGTTTGTGCCCAGGTGGTAGATCACAGAGGAGTCCGTGCCACACAGTTGAGCTGAAACTGTGTAAATCAACCAGGCATGGGGAGCAAACCCGCCAACTGCTTCTACTATGAGGTAGGTAGAAGTGGGAAATTTTGAAATGTTGAGTAAGCCTGAACCATTCCTGGATTTCTGCTTAAGCAATCATACCAGGCTGAGGGAGACAGAATTCCTAACATCATGCCAGACATGAGAAGACTCATAGCCAATTTGGCAATAATAATAGCTATTGACGAATTTCTGTGTATGAGGCCCTCCCCAGTTGAGATGGGAACGATCTCATTTAATTCCGAGGTAGAGGAGAATTACTCTGCTTGTTTTTCAGATGAGGAAATGAAGTTTTTGTATGACTTGCTACAAGGCCGTGCAACAAGGAAGCGGCAAAGTCAGGTTTTGGGACCTGTCACCACGGTGTAGTCTTTAACCATGCAGTTTCATAGATAATTACAATATAAAATGGTGAAGACTACCACAGTAGAAACATTCTTTTTAGAGACAGGGTTTCTTTGAGTAGCCCTGGCTATCCTGGAACTTACTCTGTAGACTAGGTTGGCCTCAAATGCAGAGATCCCTGGCACCTGAGTGCTGGGGTTAAAAGTGGGTACTATCATTGCCTGGGCAATTGTATTGTGTTTTTTTTTTTAATTTATTTATTTTAATTTATTTACATTTCAAGTGTTATCCCCTTACCTGGTTTCCCCTTCTCCTAGAAACCCCTATCTCTTCCTCCCTGCCCCTACTTCTATGAGGGGTGTTTCTCCACCCACCCACCCACCCACCCTCTTCTGCCTCCCTACCCTCGATTCCCTTACTCTGGGGCATCTATCAAACCTTCATAGTACCAAGGACCTCTCCTCCTACTGATGTCTGACAAGGCCATCCTCTGCTACATATGCAGCTGGAGCCATGTGTACTCCTTGGTTGGTGGCTTAGTCCCTGGGAGCTTGGGGGGGTGTAGGGGGTGAGGGGCGCGGGGGGTTGATTGGTTGACATTGTTGTTCTTCCTATGGGGTTGCAATCCCCTTCAGCTCCTTCAGTCCTTTCTCTAACTCCTCCACTGGGGACCCCGCGTTCAGTGCAATGGTTGGCCGTGAGCATCTGCCTCTGTAAGGCTCTGGCAGGGGCTCTCAGGAGACAGCTATATCAGGCTCCTGTCCACAATCTTTTCAGGGAATTGTATTGTTAACCACCTTTACCTGACTTACTATCTTAACCAATACTCCTTTCTTATGAAGAGCATGCTTACAGCTATTTCTAGAACCGTGAACGCTACAGCTTGCTGCTGTCCCATGTGCCTGGAGTACCCTCTTGCCAGCAGGTGAGCTGTATCTGGAGATGCAGCTCCTTTTTTTGAGAAATAAAATAGAAAAGCAGATGTCTGAATCTCCTTTAAGGAGGAAATAATTTTTAATTAAAGGGAAAACTAACAAACATCTTTTAGACCTCAAATTAATTTCAGCGTGCTATTAAATTGGATTTATGATCTAGCAAACCAAATAAAGGGTTTAGAAAGCTGAATAATCAATCGAGATGAAAGTTTTCTGAAGAAAAAAAAGATTAAAATTTGATTATGCTTTCTAATCTCTATCGTCGAGAAGAATTTTCTTCCCTGGGTTGCTTTCTTCAAGGCACCAAGAAGCGAGAGGGACTGCCTTGCTGTCAAACTGTCTTCGTACAAAACTAAACTGTGCTCCAAAAGCCCATTTTTTTAATCATTGCACGACATCATAAAACATGCATAGGGTTAGCGATGGTCACAGGCTATAAATTTTACCAACCTTGGCGAATTCAGACATAATCTGTCCTACCATGAACTTTGAATCAACAAAGAAGTGAATTAAAAAAAAAACTGAGTTGGCCATAATCTAAATTTTAAAAAAGATCTACTTATTTACTTATGTGTGTGTGTGTGTGTGTGTATGCTTGTATCTATGTGCTGTGTGAATGTATGTGCTGATGTGTGTCTGAGTGTGTGTGTAGGCCAGAGCAATGTATCAGATGTCCTCTATGTCTTTCTTCCTATTCCTCTGAAGCAAGATCTCTCCCCGGAACCTGAGGCATGTATTTCTTGGCAAGGCTGGAAGCCAGCCAACCCTAGCATCCTACTGTCCCTGTTCCCCCTGGAGCTTGGGTTACAGGCATGGATAGGGTGGGATCCAGGATCAGCACTCAGTCTATGTGCTCCTAATCCTTGATCTATCTTTCCAGCCACTTAATCTGATTTTTTTTTTTTTTTTTTTTTTTTTTTTGTAATTCGAATCAGTGGTAGCTAGGGCAGTATAATTCTGTTCCTTCGTTATGATATTCAACTTCTGGGTAACAGTTCTTCAGTACTGTGATCAGTGTGTTTCTTACGGATATCAGGGAGTAGGCATCTCAAGCAAGACAGCTATCTGTTCCAAGTTTGACTAAATCCTGGACATGCTTGCGTGAAGCTTGCTTCGTTCTCTTAGTTGGTGGAATTTGTCAGCGGAGATCCACACTCTCTCCGCCATGTGGATGCTCAACACGATGATGCTATGGTTAGATCATCAGGGCCAATGATGTCCTTGATGAGACTGTACACGATGAACCGGTGCAGGGTTCAGTGGAGCAGGTCAGAATGGGAACGGAAGTCCCGCCCCTTCTGCTCGCATAGCTGTCAGTCACAGTCACAGGCAAAGCTCGCTGGGAACATTTATAACCGGATATCCTGGTGAGGGGGCGGGACTCACCGCATGTGCACTTGGTCTACCTTAGCTAGAGTATAAAACTGGTGAAAACCTATAAGTGTGCCATGATTAATAAAAGTCCTCCCTGTTTGAAATGTGATACTCAAGACTTAGCTCTATACCGAGAGGCATGGCCGAAAGGATGCTTCGCAATGGCAGAACGTGCCTCAGGGGATAAAAAAATGAGTCCTCTGTCTGGTGGCTTCGAAGGTAGAAGCAGGCAACGGAGATGCTAAGAGATCAGCTTATCACTTCCCAGTTAATAATCTTTGTTAGGTTGGATTTCCAAAAAGAATTTAACAAGACAGAATAATCAATGCTTCATATGAAAACATGTGTAAAGTTGGCATTGGTTGGGCATAATTAGCTTTTAGGGTCAGAATTCTAGAGGGGTGAGGGGCCTGAGTTCGCTGAGTCTCAGCTGCTTCTCTCCATTAGTGTTATATACTGGGCAGAGGGATCAGCTTGTGGCCACAGTTTCCCTTTAGGACACGTTTCACCCATGCTCAGGATTCCATTCTCATTTCTCAACACTGCTTCAAGTTCAAGGAAACCCTATGTAATCAGGACGGACTCAGTACTTAGATCTCCATCTTGAGTGATCCGGACGGAGGGTGTGTGCTATATGGTGACGTCATCCTCACCAGACTGATTTCCTGTAGTGATGGAAGTCCTTGCTGACCATGTTATTATTCATGGTAACAATGCGAATTAATTATTTATAACGTTTTCCTCCCAAGTGGATGTAATGGAACAAGGATCTTTATGCAAGGGCTAGACAAATGTTGTCCTTCTACCTTATATAATGGAAGGCATTTTCCCCAGTTAAAGATAATTGCTATCATTAAATATTGATAAAGCATAGCTTTTTCTTTTTTTCCTAGAAGGGAAACAACTCTGAGAAATGCAATCATTGTGTCATGTCCTGGACTTTTCCTCCAATGGGGACTGGGCTTCAAGGAGGAAGAAAACTCTTTGGAAGGAAAACGACTATTTATTTATTCATTTGTTTATTTATTTTTTTAATAGCCAACCTCCCAGGTGCCATTACTTGAGCTGTGTGAGGAAGGAGACATTTTACAAGCCAGAAGTGAAGAGAGAAGGAACACTTTAAAGACTAAGCCAGAATTTAACTGTGAGTATTCTCTGACCTTGGGCATCCTGCCCAGAAAAGAGTGCAGAGGAAAGTCGGCTTCTGCAGCAAGGAGAGGGCTGATTAGAAGAGAGCAGTAAAGGCCTTTGACATCACTGTGTACCAGGGAGTCTCAGGCTTGACCGACTAAGCTCAAAACTAAGCTCCATGACTAGATAGAAGCCAATGGATCTCTACTGGGATCAGCTTTGACTGACAGTCAAAGAAGGGAGAGGCAGACCCCAGGGTCCTTTCCACTTTAGTCTTGGTTGGCCCCAAGGAAGACACACCTGTGTCCCTCTTCTTTCCCCAGGTTAGCCTAGACGGTTTCGGTTTTGATAAATATAAAATGAATTCATTCACTTACTCCCTCTTTGCAGAAGGGATTTGAAGAGGTCATTGGAACATCACGGGTGAGCTCGAAGGAAGGGAAACGACTTTAGACAGGGCAATGTTAGGTCTCAGGCAGGAACAAAGGAAGAGACGGTCACCTGGTTCCATTGGGATGCTGTGAGCACAAGACACTGTTGAAAACAAGGTCACTGTGTGTGTGTGTGTGTGTGTGTGTGTTGTGTGTATATATGTCTGTATGTGTGTATATGTATGTGCATATGTACGTTATATATGTCTGTGTGTATGTGTATATGTATGTGTGAATGTGTGTGTGCATATTTGTATGAGTATATGTATATGTATATGTATGTTATATATGTCTGTATGTGTGTGTTTTGTGTATATGTGTGTATATGTGTATGTGTATATATGTATGTGTGTATATATGTGTAAGAGTGTATGTATATGTATGTGTATGTTATATATGTCTGTATGTGTGTATATTTGTATGAGTGTATGTACATGTATGTTATATATGTCTGTATGTGTAGGTCGCGTGTCTATCTCACCAGCAAGAAGGACACGAGACAGTCAGGATCCTTCCACAGACGTTTATTGTGGGGTTGATTGCAGAGGCGAAAGACCAAGAAGGGAAGAGCGGTGCATCTTAAATAAGCCTAGGCAGGATGTGTTCCTACCTGATTGGTGCACGCCACGATGCCTCATTAGCATGCTCCGGGACTGAGCTGCGACCCGCCAAACCTCTACCTGCACATGCACAGTAGCGTGCGGAGTGGAGTAAACAACAGCACATTGCTGATTCATCATAGGAAATGGGCGCCATCTTGTAATGGCGAATGTGGCTTCCTACAACTCCCCCTTTTTTGTTTTATAAGAAACCAGGCCTAGGGCTGCCGATCAACCATCAGGTTCTTGTTGGACCATCAGGGTTCGAGGCAATCCATAAGTGAACTCATGACCAACACCCTCTCACGTGCAATGAGATAGTCTCTGTGAGGTGCAAGGGCTGTGGCAAACAGCACGTCACCCATCCCGGTGCAATGTCCTTTCAAGGACTCGGGGTACAAGGGCTGACTTCTGCATGAATAAAACTAATTCTTAAGCATGGACAGCCATGCTTCAGGGGAAGCACCATTTTTCAATGCAGCGAGTGCCTGTGTAAACACCACCTTGTCGCATTTTTGTTGGACACATAGCTTGCACAACAACCATAGCAGAAACACTCCTCCACAGCATATTAGGGCACCAAAAAGACAAACTCCCGCCCACTCCTTAAGGTGATTCATTGCATTGGCAATCCAGGTTCCCAATCCAGCAGTGAAGGACACATCTACTCGGGTGGAATTTGCATGGATGATGGCAATCCTCAATTCTTGTAGCAGATGATCAATTTCCGGACCAGTTTTCTGCAAGATGACTTAGACAAGCTCTTTGACAAATTAGCAGCATGGGTAAAATTCTGATAGGGCACCGAGGTAATACATAGCCTCCTGTATTGTCATTCATACCCTAACTGAGCAACCTGCCAAAGGGTATCATCTTGTTCCTGACCAAATCACTTCTTTGATTAAGGATCATTATGCCACCTTTTAGGTGGGCATTAACATTGGCCTGAAACTTTCTAGGTGGGAATTGCAAGACAAAAGCAGTGCCTCACAAGTCTCCACTGAGGCAGCTCTGAGCCTTTTTACTTACTCAACTGTAAATTATTCTCTAATTTGAGCCTATTGGCCAAGGCCAGGCCCAATACTCACCTGTCCTGTAGGGCAGTAGCCTACACCTGGACCCCATTGTATAAGGGTTGATTAACAAAGGGAACCTGAAATTTGAAGGTTCCCAGAAAAATTCTACTAGCTGTTTTTAGTAGTCATATCTATAGATTTTTCAAACAGTTTAAAAGTAGCCTGTTTAATACCAAATAAATTCCCATTGAGATCTCTTTTTCAATCTTGGGGAGTTAAATTTTGTTTTTACCACTGTATCCAATAAAGCTTGTGAAAAGGTTGGCAACAGGCCTATACTGGCCACAGGTGTTTTTAACTTACTCTTGAAATCATCTTAATTGCAAAATATGAGTTAAGAATCGTAAGCCTTAGATCGGACTCCAAACTTTAGTCTATGGTACACTGGCAGTTATTAACCATAATTTTTTCTCTTGCAATATTAGAGTATAACTATAGTTTTGGAAAGTAAGACCCAATTTTAAACAATTTATTCTCTTTAAAAATCAATGGCAAATGCATTACTTTCACATTACGAAGTTCAATTTAGAAGTTATCTTTAAAGACCTGTTTTTCCTGGGTTGGGTCATGCCACGTGTTATCGTTTAAGATAACTCCAACCCTGAGGTACCAGTTTTAAATTCTCTTTTTGTTACCAATGTAATAATTTTTAATCATGCTCAATAACTTATAAGCCAATACTCTATAGTCAAAACATGCAAAACATATTTATACCAAAAATGAAACTACATGAATCATAAATTTGAACCAAACAATTGTTTTCTAGCTGTAATTCAAGAGAAAAAGCACTTTGTACCCAAAAGGAGAAATAACCATTGTCTACTTGTCCTAGAACTTGAGCAGCTGCTGGCCCTTTTTAAAAGCAGCTTTTCTCCAGCTGTGCTTGACTCCTAGCTAATTGCAGAGCAGCTTAAATCAGCCTCTGCTGTGTAAACTGACACTGGATCAAGAGATGGACTTCCAGCAAATAAAGTTTTTACCATTTTTTTTTCTTACATAAAACAGAGCAACAGTCACTCGAACCACAAAACAAAGACAGACACACATACACAAATTGGTGCACCAACAGTCAAACAATACACAGAGAGAGAAGAACACTTGTACCAGTACTAAGAATATCTCCATTGGGGTCCATAGAGGAACCAGGACTCCATGTTTCTCCTTTTCCCCAGGAGTTTTGAAATCCATTTTCCTTTTCTAATTTTTCCATGGTTCCTTTCTTCTTAACAAATCTTTTCAACTGCTTTATACTCCTTTTCAACTCTAATTTCTTTCCCTTTAACAGCTCCCTTAGAGCCACAACAATTGGCTACAAAGTAGAGTTACCCATACTTTCGCTTTTCCTTTTTAGTCTCTTTACCGAGAACTTTATCGCTCCTTCCTGGAGACTTGAATTGGTTCCCTTTACCTGGGACTTACTAGCCGGCTTACTACTTGACTTACTACCCTGACTGCAAAGAGTTCTGAACTGCGTTAGACAAATGCAAGTCCTTCTCAGAGCAGTTTTTTCAGGATTCTTTTCTTTGCCGCTTACTCCCGCGGCCTTTTGCCCCACTTACCGTGGTTACTTGCTAGCGCTATCCTGACTGCAAAGAGTTCTGAACTGCGTTATACAAGTGCACGTCCTTCTCAGAGCAGTTTATTTAGGATTCTTTTCTTTTTCTTTTTTTGTCACTTACCCCCGTCATGTGGTTCTGGATCCACCTCAGAAGTAACTTCCGAGGGGTCTTCGCAGGCCGTTGATGTAAAGGTTCCCGGGTTTCAGCACCAGTTGTAGGTCGCGTGTCTATCTCACCAGCAAGAAGGACATGAGACAGTCAGGATCCTTCCACAGACGTTTATTGCGGGGTTGATTGTAGAGGCGAAAGACCAAGAAGGGAAGAGCGGTGCATCTTAAATAAGCCTAGGCAGGATGTGTTCCTACCTGATTGGTGCACGCCACGATGCCTCATTAGCATGCTCCGGGACTGAGCTGCGACCCGCCAAACCTCTACCTGCGCATGCACAGTAGGGTGCGGAGTGGAGTAAACAACAGCACATTGCTGATTCATCATAGGAAATGGGCGCCATCTTGTAATGGCTAATGTGGCTTCCTACATGTATGTATTTATGTATTTGTGTATGCATATGTGTGTGTATATATATGTGTGTGTGTGTGTGTGTGTATTGCATGTAGAGGTATTTGGGGGCTACTCTTCTCCCACATGAGTGTTTTTTCAAGTTTCTGTTAAAAGAGAAGAACCCAACAGAAGAAAGAAAACATATGTTTGTAATGGGCAAAAAAGGCATTTTGAATGAATCAAATATCTTAGAAATGAAGAACAGAAAGGATGAACTATGGGTATGTGTGTGTATGCATGTATGTGTATGCATGTGTATATGTGTAAGGGAGTGTATGCATGCATGTGAGTGTGTGCATGTGTATATGTATGTGACTGTGTGAGTGAATATATGTGTGTGTATGTGCATGTGTACATGTATGTGAGTGTGTTGTATGTCTGTGTATGCATGTATATATGTGTGTGAGTGTTTGCATGTGTATATGTATATGTGTGTGAATGTATGTTGTATGTCTATGTATGTATATGTGTGTGAGTGTGTGCATGTGTATGTGTGTGCATATGTACATGTGTGAGTGTGTATTGCATGTCTATGTATGCATGTATATATGTGTGTGAGTATATGCATGTGTATATGTATGTATGAGTGTGTGCATGTGTATATGTGTGTGTGAGTGTGTGCATGTGTATAATGTGTATGAGTGTGTGCGTGTGTGTATGAGTGTGTGCATGTATGTATGAGTGTATGCATGTGTATATGTGAGCATGTATATATATGTGTGTGTGTGTGTGTGTGCATGTGTATATGTGTGTGTGAATGTGTGCATGTGTGTATGAGTGTGTGAGTGTGTGCATGTTCAGGACAAGCGTGGGAGTTGGAGGAACATTGTGCGGAGTTGACCCTTTCCCTCCAGCCTCTGCCTGGTTTAGGGATTGAGCTGAGGTGATCAGGTTTGCTTAGCAAGCATGTTCTCCACAGAGCCATCTTGCCAATCCCCCCCAAATAGAATTTTTTTTCTTCTCAAAATTGATGTCACCTTTTTCACTGACCACACTACTGGATGGGGAGCAGGTATGGAAACTAGTTTTAAACTAATTTGAAACTTGTTCCTTCATGCTTTCTTGGATACTTTGGGATCTAACTAGTTTACCGGATGACAGGTTCCTTGGGGTAAATGTTCAGTCTTCGAGTTTTCCACTCTCCTCTGCCTTCCCTCTAAGGTGGATCACACGTGGGACATGGGACATGTGTGATCTCATGTCAGCGGGGGCGAGGCCGATGGAGATTTAGGTCTTCACTGTACAGTGGCTGCGCTGATGTTGGAGATAGTCTTATGAGGCCATCTGTATGTCAGACGCCCAGCCCTGAGTTCATGCTTTCCCCTTGGCTATGAGACCCTTGAGTACAGTTTCTACTCCATCTGACTGCAATCCTCTGCAGGCATTCCTGCTTGAGCCTGTCCCGCCTCTGAGCCACATCTCCAGAACACAGGAGCCACTGGGACTTTCCCTTCCTTGTCCAGGTCTTCGGAAGCCAGGATCACTGTCTGGATGAGACACGTGTCTTGACATGTTACCTAGAACGAGGCCCTACTATGGTTCTCCTGTAACCCTGCAGGGGTCCCCAGGTGGTGAACAGGCAATGTTCAGTCACTCCTGCGCTCCTGCTTCTGGGTGCTTCTGTCCCTTCTTCCCCTGGGGTCCCCTTCTGAAAGGACAAGTGATTCCCTGCACTCAACTGCCCTCTCCTGTGTCAGAACGGAAAGAGGACTTTGCATGCCTCTTCCTGCCTGGCAGGGACTTCTTCAGTGCCACTCTTCTCCTCCCGGGGCGACATTTTCTTTCCTCTTCCTTCACACCACAATGGTAGGACAGTTGCAGGGGAGCCCCAACCACACAAGTGATAGTTTCACAAATGTTTGTCCCACCATAAGCTGGGCACGGGGGTGTATGGTTGTAATCAGAGCACTTGGTGGGTAGAGATAGGAGCATTTGAGTTCAGCGGTAGCCTGAGGTCTCGACTGGGGAGATCTCGACTCCCCAAAAATGATAACCGAGTCACACAGAGTGCCAGCTGATAATCAGGGCAAAGTTGGCTGACCTGTCAGAGAAGCCCTGGAAGTCCCTCTGTTCCTCACAGTCCTTTGAGGAATTTCCTCTTGTAACGGCAATTGAGGGGTGAGTGATATTAGTCGAGTCCTGTTTAAGGCTTATGACGGAAACACTAAACCCACAAAGATCGGAATGAGAGTCCTTTACTCTGCGGGTGAAGCATCCGCAGTGTTTGCGCTGGAAGTTGCTATTAATGCCCTGTCCTTAGAACTTGAAGGGATGAAACAGTCTGAAAAAACAAATTACAATTTAACTGAAAATGTTCATGTTTGACTTTGACACGGTCACAAGAAGTCACTGAAAGCTCATGGCGTTCTCTGTGGGGGCTGACTCAGACCAGCCCCCGGGGAGCAAAGAATGGAGGCCCTCTGTCTTTCATGCAAAGGAACACCACATTGATGATAGAAGTATAGTGTTGAGGACTGGAATTCGAGCTTTACCTGTTTTGTGATCAGTAGCCGCCAGACATACTTGTGGATAGGAGCTCACTTTATACTGGGGATTCCTGGGCTTTATGGATTTGCCCTGCAATGGTCTTATGTGCTGGGTCCTACTCATAATAAAATTTCACTCGATGGGGGAAGTACAGCCGAAGCTCATAGAATGGAGCTTATGTTTTATTTTAAAACCATGTTAAAGATCAGGGACTCCATTCTGATTAAATGCAGATGGCAGGATCTTCAGACAGCTAGCCTTGTCGCTAGAGAGGCATCTGAGAACTTAACCTTGATGTCTTAAGTATGGGAGTTAATCGGAAAATCTGAAATGGGATCCTATCCTTGAGATCCATGGAAGCTATTTTATTGTGGGTGATAGAACATGTTTCCACAGAAGGAAAACCTGTAACACTAAGGGTGAGTTGGCACAAGTTAAGGTTTGCCCTAAGAAATAAATATAAACTCCCTCCTGGGCAATATTTTCTTTCCTCTTCCTTCATGCCATGATGGGATAGTTGCAGGGGAGCCCTGACCACACAAGTGATAGTTTTACAAATGTTTGTCCCACTGTAAGTTGGGCATGGTAGCGTATGGCTGTAATCAGAGCCATAGAAGACTGAGATCAGAGAGGATCAGCAACAGCAGCAGCAACAACAGCAACAACAACAGCAGCAACAACAGAAGCAACAACAGCAGCAGCAACAACAGCAGCAACAAAAACAGCAACAATAGCAGCAGCAGCTACAGCAGCAACAACAGTAGCAGCAACAGCAGCAGCAGCAGCAGCAGCAAAAACAGTAACAGCAACAGCAGCAACGGTAACAGCAACAGCCAAACAATCACTGTTCCTTCTGGTTTCTGAGGGTCAAGAACTCGCCAATGCCATGCCCATCACATAGCAATTAGTCTTCTTCAGGAGAGAGCAATCCAGGAGAAAAAAGGGTGATAATTGTTTGTTAAACATATGAGTCACAGAATTTGAAGAAAATGTATGGCATTTGCGGATTCTCCTTTAACTCAGGCAGCTTCTTCCCTGGCAAGGTGGTTTTGTTTTTGTTTACTCTTTCTTCTAAGATATAATGTAGCCCAGGCTGGCCTCAGACTTTCTATGTAGCCTTTTCACCTTCCATGTGTTGAGATTACAGGCATGTGCCACCATACCTGGCTCACTGGCAATCCTCAGACATTCCCAGTAATAGAGATCTCATTGTAACTATTAGCATTCTCAAAGAAAACAGAACAGATAGGATATATTTATATCAAAAGAGGATTTATTAAATTGGCTTACATGACACAACCTGGGTATCCCAACAATGGATGTCTTATACCAGAGAGGCTGCAAATGTGGTAGTTACTCATTGTACAAGGAGGGATATTCTAGTAATCCCAATCTAACTTTTAAGATCTGGAGGGTTTTAAGGAGCCACGGGTTTCGGTCCACAGTACAAGCCAGAAGCTAAATCCTACTACCAGGGAACATCAAAACCACCGTTGAAGTTAGCCAATGTGTCAGTGAGGACAGTGGAGTAAGATTGACATTTAAGAGTGTCACTTGGCCCATGGAGTCTGTCCCTTCACTTTGAGGCCATGCATGAAAGCTATGACAGTATAAGTATAAGAAAGTATAAGAAACACACTCAGAAGGACAACTGTGTGAAGGAAGAAAAAGCTCCCACCTTCCAGCATGTCGTGTTATACCCTCTGTCCGCAGGTGCACATGCGCAGTCCTCAGCTTTCGGCTACAGATTTCTACCTTCCAGCGCGTCATGGTATGCCCTCTGCAGCCGCACATGCGCAGTCCTCGGCTTCAGCGGCAACTTCTTAAAAGGATGAACTTCTGCTTCGGGGAGCAGGCTTTCGTGTGGTCAATATCACCACAGCCCTCATGGAGGATGATAAATCTTAAACGTTTTTGAGAAATAGAAATTCAATACTTAATATTTTATTAATAAGCACTTTAAAAGGATCACTGCAGCCTAAGGGTTTATTACAGAATGAAATCATTACTGAATAATAAAACATCACATTAGAAAAGATGAAATCATCTGATGTGGGCTCTCAGGCTACTTTCTGTGATGCATAATAGGGAAACACTGTTCAGACTCTGTTTTGAAATGCAATACGACTTCCCACGTTTTGCCTCTCATGGGCTAAAAGGAGTACAGGGTGTGTGTGCACACACAGGACTAGTACAGGGTGTGTGTGTGTGCACACAGGACTGCCATATGTGCAGTTAAGCGTCTCACCTGCTAGTTCAACTGCTCTTCCACCAAGTTGCCAACAGAGGGAGCAAAATGGAGGTCTTTCACGACATGACACGTTACACAACGTTTATCTTATTTTGGGGCCGATATAAGCCCCTGATGCTTTTCTTGGAAGCAAATTATTCATCATGTCACCTCTGCAGAAGGTCAGGAAAAGGAATGTTTATCATCTTTCAGTTTTAAACCAGGTGTTACAGTTAGATAGCTGTTTGCCCGTGCGTCTTACACGAGGCCAAACGAGAGTTCTGGCAGAAGGAACAGGCACAAAGTGGCAGTTACCCAAACCCAGCTTGACGTTCAAAAAATCCACTGAGTGTGATTTGGGCTGCTGGTACGCTCCTGGTGCAGTGGTTGACTCGCTAGGGACCACACCCTTAAAGAACACCGACATTCCCTCCTGCAGAGCCATCGACGGTCCCCGGCTTCTCGGTGAGGGGTGGGGGCTCATGAGCCCCTCTTCCCTCCATGCTACAGTGTTGCATGGCTTGATTTTCTGCTGGGTAGCCACAGCCACAGTCACAGCCACAGCTGCTGTGAATTCCCGTCATGTGCAGAAGACACGGTCTCCTCCATAATGTCTGGCTTTTACAATTTTTCACCACAATCAAAACACTTAAATGAATGAAAAAAAACTGGCACCGTGTGAGCAGACTGAATCTGGTCCTCTCTCAGGACAAGAGCCATGTTGTCACGGAGAGCCACCTCTCGCTTTCACTTGGTGCTTGAAGCTTTCCTCTTAGCTTCAGGCTGAGTCCTTCTCTAAGTCCAGTACTCCTAGCCCTTTCCTCTGCCCATGAAGTGAGGAGAATCCTGTGCAGTCCCTTTCTGGGTGTAGTGAGGGACTTCCCAGAGTCTTTGGTTGGGTTTTGGTTGTGGGAGCCGTTCACACTGTTCTGTATGCCTGCATGCCTCCCCTCTTGCATTACACGGTGCACGGGAGACTTAACAGGAAAGGGACCAAGGGACAACTTGCTACCGTGTCATTTTGGAAGCGCCACGTTTTTGGTCCTGTTCCACATTTTCCTAAAGTCAGAGAATACGAGTCTCTTCTTTCACCTCTTCCTAGTTCCTATCTTGTGTCTACTCTTCAAACCTAGGGCACACATGTGCTTAACGTTTCCCATAGTTATTATAAAAGTTATGTTTACATAATATATTACCACCAACCAATGCCTTCTAATTGTCCCGAGAGGATATAACTATCATTTTGGGTACAGAGTTGAAATTCTCCTTTGGCTTTTATCCATAGGTTATTTCTACTAAAGATGTTCTTTAGTCTTGTAGAACAGGGAGTTGCTCGTTTATTTAGATACCTGCTGTGAAGACCATGAGCTATGATGGGTCCATTGCTCAGTTTGCCTCTGTGACGGCTTCCCCCACTCACTTTTCCTTTCTCTGTGTGTCCGTTACATTTGCCCACATTGATCCAATAGGGAGTGAAGACATTGGCAGGGTGTTCCGGTAGATGACCTCATACCCAGGCACAAACGGGATTCCATGGGGGAAGAGGGCATGATGAAGTTAGGAGGGGGTGGTAGGAATTAGGGGAGAAGTTTGGGGGTATAAAACACACTGTACCCAGGTCTGGAATGCTTCATGAATTCATACACATATTGCATCAGATTATGTTATTACATAAACGTAAAGAATCAGTAGAAGAGATGAAGGAGATGGGTGTAGTACTGGACAGCTGTTGGTGATGCCGTACAAAAGGACGTGGGTGGTACTGTGTGTCCCGTACCTGTAAACAGTACAGAGCTTATATCTGTCAACAGAACGTTATTGCTGGACACAATCTCTATAACCATGGTTCTAGTCCCTTTCTTTTATAGAAATCAGAAATTGACTCTGCTCATCAGAGTATCTTCTTATTCGTGGATACCATGCTTAGTGAAGGCTGGGTGTGGAGGAGAAGAAAGCAAAGGATGTTGGGATAGCATAGGAGAGGAGAGCAAAGGATGCTGGGATAGCAGAGGAGAGGAGAGCAGGGGATGCTGGGATAGAGGAGGAGATGAGAATAAGGGATGCTGGGAAAGCACTGGCCTTGGATCAGGCGGCTTGTGATTTGGTAGCAGCTCTGCCATCCAATATCCGTGTGATTTTTGGCGGGTCAGTTTCCCTTTAAGCATCACTATCCTCATCTATAGATTATAAAAAGTTAAGGTCTTTTCTGCCTCTAAAGGTTGCTTTTCGCCTAGCGTTTTCTCAGATTTTACCTGTGCTTCAACCTATTTGAAATGCACAATCAGGTAAGAATCCCTGGGTACATTCTGATGATGGATCCAGATAACAATTAAATTACCTACTCAAGGTCAGAGGACTGGGAAGTGCAAGTTCGAGGCCTAATTTCAAAGTGCGCCCGCCAGCTGGAGGAAGAGAGTTTGGGTGAATGTCTGTGTGTGTACACACATTCACAAGTCAAGCGTTTTCCTGATCTGCAATGCTGATGAGGCAGCCTGATAATAACGAGAAATGTTTGAGTCGGATAAGCAGATATTAGATATGGATTTTAGATAAGTTTATTGACTGCTGGTGTCAATTAAGGATTTTTTTGCAAAATGAAAAAAAAAATAAAGGGAGCATTTTCTCATTGAGGAACGGGGGAGCCTGCTGCCTGGCTGTTAATACATGGGTCTCAGAGAGCTTACCAATCACTCTGGCTCCATGAAATGGCTTTGTTCGGCATTACTTACAATCACACTTCCCTGATTGCCTGCTTGAGTTAAAATATTTTTCTCCACTCTCATAAAAAAGAAGCTAAAAATAATAAGCAATATTATAATAGGCAATTCATAATCAGAGAATTGATTTAAGATCTATTATGACAGGCAAGCAAAAATGAAATTTTAATGAAGGCTTTCAAGCAACGCTCTGCCTCTCGGATTCCTCAGGAGCCCGACAGGTTGTCATTTTTAAAAGGTCTTATATTTGAGCTGTCACTGTGCTGGGTGCAGTGCTGTCTGTTCTTGCCTGTGAGGCGACGTCTCAGAGCAGGGACCTGTGGTTTTCCATCTCCCAGAGAACACCTTGAGAGAAGAGCTTCTCAAAGAGAATGGTTCTTTCAAAACAGGACTCCTCAGAATTCCCCTGTACTGGGGAATAATTTACACAGACGAAAATTCATAGGTCTTCAGCGGCTTCTGAAAAACATATGCACTGACGGTATCATTATTCAAACTCATGTACAGAACAGTTTTATTACCCTTACACATTTAGTCAACTCCCCCCCCCCCAACATAAGGCAGCCACTTTCACCAAGATTTTCTTCTTGGCTTTGTTCTCAACATCCCTTAAGTGAAATAGCGTGATATTTATATTCTGACACGCCTTTCTGTGGTCAGTGCTTTGCTTTGAGATTTATCCATGTCACTGAGTGTCTTTTTTCCTGTCAGCTACTAGATAATATTCATTTTCTGTTGTGTGAATGTGCCACAGTTTGTCCATTCACCAGCCTGTCGGTGGACACTTGGGTTGCTTCCAGCTTTTGGCTGTTATGAATAGAAGTGCCATGAATATTCATGTGCAAATGTTTTTGCAGACATATGTGTCCAGTTCGCTTGGGTATAAGCCAAGAAGTAAAATGGCTGCAAATAAACTTATCTAAAATCCATATCTAATATCTGCTTATCCATGGTGTCAGCACGTGCTTAGGCATCCTGATTTAAAAACAAAGCAAAAAAAAATCTACAAAAGATTGTCCAAGACATTTGCTAACCTTTTGATAATTTTGTATGGAATCTTGAGTCTGGATCGTCATGATATCCAAGACCTGATTTAGTTTTAGGAAGCTTGGATATACATCTACCTAGCTCCTGGAGAACATTCATTTAGCTAGATAGCTTGTTATTTGCTCGTAATGTTAATGTTATTTTTATAATAATTACAATTATATAATATGTAATATGTATTTTGTAATGTGTAATATATAACATAATATATAACATGCATTTTGTAATATGCATTATGCAATATAACATATAAAACATATAACACAAACATAATATATAACATATAACATAATATAACATATAAAATATAATATATAATATAATTATGATTGCCAATACATTGTTAATGAATTTATCAGAACCCTGCTGAGAGTGCATCTAAGTCCTAAGTGCTGGTGGCAAAAGAGATATGATTTTATATCACAGAGCAGCCAGATGAGGAGACAGACATGAGACCAATTCCAACGTCGATGGAACAGATGCACAGTGCCGGAGAAGCAGCAGATAGTGGTTATATCCGCCTGGGGAAGTAAGGCAAGGTCTCCTAGAGGAGACGATGCTGAATTGAATCTTGAAGACAAGTAGGGGGTGCAACAGGTGGGGCCTCGGGTGCACACAAATCAGTGAAGGATGAAATTTCGCTCCTCGTTTGAGCAGGTGAAAGACAACAGTCTTTTTTTATGAGTTAATTTTATCAGTAACTATTGTAATAAATCTTCATTCTTGCTATATGAAGGAGGGCATGAAGAATCTTAAGAATTCCATGACTGACAAGATTTATTGTCTCTTTTTAACTGAAGTTTTGGCTAGAGACGTTTTTATGTCTAAGCCGGTTACTGGACTGTTCCCATGTTGAGGAATCAGCAGATCAAGTTACCTGTCCTGTTTGATTTTCTTGAATTTTTCAAGATCTTCAGGTGGTCTTCCCCTGTCATAACTGATCTATATCACTCTGGAAGGGGTCCAATGACTTTTCTCCATTCCTGTCAACACAAATACAGAGCCTCTCTACCAAAATACCATGTCTTTGGTCCAGTAACCAGAAATCATTAAAGGTATAGCTTGACCTCTTTCCCAGAGGAATATTAATATAACCACCAAACTCATAACCACATGCATTTTGATAATTAAAACAATTCAAAGCAATTAAAGCAATCTAAACAAATATTAACCATTGAGATATTAAGCTACCCAGAAGGGGGAAGGTGGGGAGAGTGAATGGAAAATGTTTTAAAGGGATTTAAAAGTCTCACCAGGGCAAACTCTCAAATGGGTCCTCATGGGATTTCTGGGATTGCCTAGTCTGGTGCAACAAAAATAGATCCTGTAAATAGGCTTATACCGTAAGTAGAAGAGAATTTAACTAAAATTAAATACAATGATGTATAAATATTGAGGTTTTAGATCCTTAAATTATAGGTCAAAAGGCAGGAGACGGTGAAGACGGTATATCTCTGTATACCTAAGAATATTTAAACAATCACCCTTGTACACTCTTCTAATCTTAAATCAAAATTTAAAAATCTCTATTCTTTGATTATTTGCTTGTAGGAAGCAGGCCACATCTATCATCTTCCTGTCTGCCTCTCACTGCCTCCCTCCTAGCAGCTGGCCTGACCCTTTGCACAGCAGGGGCTCCTAGCATCTCAGCTAAGGCTCCTCCAGGCCCTTAGAATCCTCTTAAAAGTGTGTGTGTGTGTATGTGTATGTGTGTCTCTCTCTCTCTCTCTCTCTCTCTCTCTCTCTCTCTCTCTCTCTCTCTCTCTCTGTGTGTGTAAATCCCCTCAGGCAGCTGTGTTTCTTTGTTCTAGGTTCGAAGCTTGCATGGGAACCATGTGACTCGAGACTTGGCTCCCTGAGAAACTAATTCTCCTTCATATCAGTGTGTGTGTGTGTGTGTGTGTGTGTGTGTGTGTGTGTATGTGTGTTCCATCCAATAATCTCTAAATAATTTTTTAAAAGACTTATTTATTATATGTGAGTACACTGTAGCTGTCTTCAGACACTCCAGAAGAGAGCGTCAGATCTCTTTACAGATGGTTGTGAGCCACCATATGGGTGCTGGAATTTGAACTTAAGACTTCTGGAAGAGCAGTCAGAGTTCTTAACTCCTGAGCTATTATTCTAGCCCCTCTAAATAATTTTAAAAAAATGAATTTTCACCTACCACGTTGGCTACCATCTGTAGTGTGGAGTTTTTGCTACACCGTTTTGTGATCCTGGAGAGCTGTGTGCTTCCAGCCACCCACCCCAGAACTCTTTGGATCTTCGAATGAAACACACACACACACACACACACACACACACACACAGACACAGATGCAAGCTTATTTTTGAAATGCTTTGGCTACCTCAGAGGCTGGGCACTCCTAAACTTCTCCTGCTACCCCAGACCCAATCGGGGAGGTGGCCACCTACCTAAATCCTTACATGGCTTGTTGGCTCTGTCTCCTGTAGCTCCTACATCTGTCTGTATCTCTCCCTGCCCCCAGTCATGGCGATCCCTCCCTCCTCCTCCCCGCGTTCTAGCCCGCACAACCCTACTGGTCCTGCCCCATCTCCCTTTGTTCAGCTGTTGGCTGTTGGCATCTTTATGGACTGATAAAAAACCATTCGGGGACAAGGACCTTTAGTGTTTGGACACCCAGATTCCTGACTGGTTCAAAGTGTTAGAACCAATCTCCAACACCTCAAGTTCCCAGGGTTGAAGGCTTGGTTGGTTATCCCTGCAGCAGTGTTGAGAGAGATGGGGTCACTGGGAAGTGAAGCATTGGGAAGGCTCAGACCTCATGCATAGGTTAATGTTTTGAGGTTCCCGCCTGTAGAGTATTGGTGGAGAGATTATTATAGAAGCAGGGTGGTTTTTTTTTTCCCTAGTCACCATGCTGTGAACAGCTTCCCTCCACCATGTATTCCCAATATGCCTTTCTGCCTTACTGCAGGTCCAGGAGAATGGGGCCGAGTGATGACCGACAAAGCCTATGAAATTATGAGCCTAAGTAAAATTCTTTCTCTTTAATCTCGGATACTTTGTTGCAGTGACAGATAACTGGCAGACACCTGACAATCTTGTGGGCCAAGATGGCCGCCTTGTATTCAAGGTTGGCGGGAGAAAGGGGCAGAGAAGAGCAAAGGGTTAAAACCCAGGCTTTCTCTGAGGGACTGCGAGTGAAAACTGCTCCCTGACCATGCATGTCATGGGCTGCCGTGGCATGTGCCCCAGTCCACTTGTCAACATTTCACTGAAATGAGCCTGTGTAACAGCTTTACTCTAGGTACGGAAGTATCTAGCTGAAAATTTGGGGAGTTTGCACCAATCTCTGTTACCTGCCTGGACTTTTCTCTTTCTTCCCTCGGTGACTCAGTCTGATGGACTTTGTTCCTATTGTTCAAATAAAGATTATTTACTATCAAGTACACATTAAATAGTCCAACCAGGCTGGGTGGTGGCAGCAGCAGCGCACGCCTTTAATCCCTGCGCTGGGGAGGCAGAGGCATGCAGATCTCTGACTTAGAGGCAAGCGTGGCCTACAGAACAAGTTCCAGGACAGCCAGGGCTACACAGAGAAACTCTGTCTCAAAAACCCAGAAACAGAAAAACAAAACAAAAAACAAACAAAACAAAACAAAAAAACCCTCCACCCTAGGAGAGCAACATAGCTTGACCATAGATGACAACAACATCATCATCATCATCATCATCATCATCATCATCATCATCATCATCAACACAGCATGTGTGCTATTGTGTTACAGGGATCCTGGTGCTTAGTGAGTAACTCAGTAGACACTCACTGCTCGCATTCTTACCTCTGTCCACACTCTAAAGCAGCTCTGTTTCTGTTTCTCTTTTTCGATATTTTTTCAGGCCTCCTTTTGGTTCCTGGGGTCCCAGCGTCAGCTCCTGCCAGTCCTTTTTCATACTGAAGGATGATTTCAGCCCTATGACATTATTTCCCTCCCAGGGAGAAGATCCTACTTAAACATTTGGATTGGTCTGATCCTCACTGCTTTCCAGAGTGAATTTAGCCGATGATGTATGAAGGGCAACGGATACGCCCGATTCTCAGTAATTGGACGGGCTTCTCATTTTGGCCTTGTTAGTCCACTCAGTGGGGTACGATTAATTCGGCAGAGGGGGGACATCCAGTTCAGTGGCTTCTCTCCACGACTCTCCCTTCAGCGCCGGAAGACTGAGAGTTTCTCCCTTTCTGCGCGAGGGAGCTGGTGCGCAGTGGATTAACAGACCTGTGTGAGTTTCGTTTCTCTGGAGCCAAGCCTTCCGCGGTTTTAGGAAAAATGAAAAGGAAAGAGGATGAGGCAGGCGGTCGGAATTATTGGATTAACCGATGATTAACTCACGCAGACTTGGCCTGGAGGCACCTCGTAGCAGTGGAGCACTGTGTGGTGACACTATCTTTATTCTGCTGTTATAAATATCACCTTTTCCTACTCCCGATACAGTATCACACAGACAGCAAATTAAACACCAATTTCCCGCAGTCTGAATGTGTGGTTTTCCATGCGCTGGTCTTCCTGTTCATATTTAGATATGATCTTACTGGAAGGTCTTAGAGCCTACGTGTCTTTGAAAGGGATACTTTACACAGTTACCGTCGTTTCTTATCACATCAGTTTCTTCCCAAAGAAAATACGAGTTCAGCGTATTGTAGACAGAGAGGGATAGAGCGCTACAAATAGTGACTATTTATTGAATCCAGTTTTTGTTTCTTTGTTTCCCCTACCTTTTCTAATAGCTTGCAAAGAAGCGTGCAGAAAAATTATTTCCAAAAGCCCCTGCCATTGCTTTATATAATGAGAGGTGGGTATATCAGGGTCTGTGCTCTACCTATGGGATGTGATGCTGACTGAAACCCAGGGGACTGTCCCCACCTGCACAAGTTAGATTCTCAGATCTTCCACATACCTGTTACATCCCCCCCCCCCAGGCAAAAGTACTTACTTTACTTTTCTTCTGAAATTACCATCTGTAAATTAAGGCTAACAATAACAATACCCAACCCTGTGTATTAAAGCTTTAAGAATTAAAAATAAACGTGAATTACATCCATCTAGCCCCCCCCCGAGACCCAAACCAATATGTTTTTCCAGAAAAACATCACATGACACAACTGAGTCTCCAAAGAAACCAGAAATGTCCACTTCAGCACTTGCCCAGCGTTGACGTCACTCACAGTAGGCGGGGCCTCCACCATCCGTCATTAATGAAGAAAATCCTCCACGGGCTTGCCCCTGGGCCAGTCTGATGGAGGCAGTTCTTCAGTTGAGTTCCCTCTTCCAGTTTGTGTCAAGTTGCCAAAAATTAACCAGCATTGGGGTGGACTAATTTTTTTTCCCCTTATTTTATATTTTCCCCTGGGTGCAAAGTTAAAACAGAACAAAGCAAATTCATTGCTGAAGTGGCTCCAAAGCTGCTAACATTATTTCCGTGTTTTAACTAGTTAGCTTCAGTTTGTGAGAGCACGTAAGACACCTTTGACAGGGTGGACCAAACGGCAGTATGAAATCTCACTCACTGAGAAATCTCACCATGCGGTGGGTCCAAGTTCAAGGACAGAACCTCGACCTTCTAAATCACCAGTCTGATATAATTATTTCACTTTTAAAACAGTTGACTTCCCACCATTTTACTCACAGATACGGTTCACCATGAACCGCATACAAATTTAAATAATAAAAAAATGACTGCTGTGGACAATTTATCCTTGGTTTTGTTGCAGTATGCTTGCAACTCCTGAGGGGTAGGAGCATCAGTCCACGCTCAGAACTACTTTGCAGCTGCAGCGAACGCTGCTCTTTGCATAATGGATCGCATCAACCAATATTTATTGCACTTTATATGCAAAGCAGCATGATAAACTCAGAAAGAAATGTAAAGTAATGGTTTCAAAAACCCGTCTTAAATAAATGAGTGGCTTTTTATTTTAACCCAGTTCAAATAATTACTCAACACTGAAAGTAAATCTCTTTGATAGAGCATAATATGAGAAGTGATGGCAGAGACTTGAGTTCCTTCAGCCTGGGAACACCGCGGGCTCTCTATCCTGCCCTTGGCTTCCATGGTTACCCAGCATGCCCCGGGCGCCACAGCCCTTGCCCTGAAGAGAGAGAACCATTCCAAGAAGCTCTATCTTGTTGTTCTCACTGTGTCATGTGAGTTGCTGGTCATCAGGGCAGATGTTAAGGGCAAAACCAGGTTCCTCATAAACGTTAACTCATACTAAGAATTCATTAAAGAGTTTCCAGTTTTCTCTACTGATTTTGCTGTAAATTGTTTTGGCTTCAAAAAATACACGGAAATTATAGAAATAAAAATATTTTTAAAATGGTGAAGAGCAGCATATATTATAAACAGAATGTAAATAATATTTATTATATCTCTAATTTGTAAATACCATTAACAGCATGGTACAAATTTTTGTTATGAGACTTTAAATGACATTTGATCTGGGAACTAAAATCTAGACTGGCACCTACTACTAAAATTTTCTTTTTAAAGATTTATTTATTTTCATTTTGTGTGTGTGTGTGTGTGTGTGTGTGTGTGTAGGTTTTGCTCAAGTGTGTCTGTCTGACATACATACAGTGCCAGAAGGGGGCGCTCTTACCCGATAAGCTGTCTCTCCAGCCCACCTGCTGCTTTACGTAAGTGTTGAGACTGTACTTGGGAGAACTGGCTTTCCTTCCAGCCTTTTCCACTTCCGGATCTCTGTGACATGCTGCTTTCTACATCTGATCGTTCACCGCGCCAACATTTTACTCATAAACAGAGTAACGATAATAACACCCTTATTAATAACATAACATTTATTATTAAAGTATGTACAGATACTTTCTAGGATGCTACAACCACTCTGTGATAGAGTTAACCCCTTTTGCAGAGATTCAAATGTGGGCAGGTGCAAGGATAGTGGTTCGCATACCTAAAGTCATAGATAGCGTATGAAAACCAGTCCACCTGATACCTACAACCTCTCTGCTCTGGCGGGTCTCACTGTTCCTCAGTCGGGATTTATGTGTGGCCATTTTGTAAGGCCCAGTTAAGAGTCATCTTCCATTGTCTCTGTCTCCCCTTTACTCATTCCGTCAGCCTCTGTTGACACTGGCCCCCAGCCTCCACTGATTGGTCCTCCACCGTGTGTGCATTTCCCAGCTAGATTGTAAACCACTTAATGCAAAGTGGTTCCTTCAGGGGACAGGTGGAAAGATGGGACAATCTTTGTTATTATTACAATATATGACTGTAATGTATATTGTAATGAGGTAACACTGGCATGTAGTGCCTGGAGGCCTGGAATATTAATTAAATCTTGCAGTGTGCATAAGATTGTCCTTTTCTGCGGAAACTTGTCTTACCCAAAAAGATAATTTTGCCTTCCTCTAGACATACTGTTGCAAAGGGACCCAGAGCGGATCATCTTCCTTTCTGAAACTTGGTGTCTTCGTAAAGTCTGCACCCTACTTATAAAAAAAAGTTGGTAGGCTGTGATGGTGTGTGCTCTCTCTCTCATTTTAAAGTTTTTATTTCTGTGTTAAAGATAAAACTTTTAGAGATCAAACATGGAAAAATATGCCAAATTGAAAGCCCTACTGTCATGAAAAATAAGAAATGTCTCGGGCGTAAGTCAAGGACTACTCCACATGATTTTTGGGTGGTAGTGGTGGTGGTGGTGGTGGTGGTAGTATTTCCAACAACCACTTCTCTAGGAAGATGTTCTTACATCTCGAGTTCTGAAAAAGTGGTAATTCATCTTCCCAAAGGAGATGGAAAACTGACCAGAAGAAGGCACACAAACCCCATCATGTTAACAAAGTTTTCCTAAAAGCTTCCGAGCACGTTTCTATCACGAGTACCTACTTGGAGGTGGGAGGCCACGGGTTGTACTGTGCTGGCTGTGCCGTGGATTGTAAGGTTCTGCTCTGTTACCGCAGAGCCCTGTGTGCTGCTGCTGGTTGACTGGCTGTCACTTGCCTTCCCCGTCTGTATCCCTACGTCTAAACTTCTGTCTGACACACACTCTGTCTTTTGGTCTCCACCGGCTGGAGGATTCCATCCACTATAACTGGAGGAGATTCGGGAGGCAGCGTGAGTATTCCTGGAACCTTCTGGCATCTTCTGCACATCCGATAGCAAATGCCTCTCTGAAACCTGGAACTGCTTCAACAGTGTCACTGAGAGTCAAGGCGTGGATGGATCTGTGCTGTTTGCACGGGTCTTTGACATTTAGACTGGAGGGACGTGCAGAGGCCATGACAGCTTGTGGCTTCTGGTCTTACCATGGAGCAGGTGGTGCTGGAAGTTACGTGGGAAGACGAGAGAGGCACAGACTTGGGATGAACAGACTCTGTAAGAAGGACAGAAGGCAGATGGAAACTTCAGGTGCTGTGCGATACAGCCGGTCCCGGCACAGCCAGCCAGTCTCAATGCCTCTCTGGGCTTTTCATTTATGTAAGCTAAGGAATACGCTCTGTTATTCAATCAAGCCAAACAAGTCTTCTGAAACTCAGTCATATCTCCCCTACTCAACCATCTGGATGACATAGAGGTTTGGCTGTTCAGCCTTAGAGGTTTTATAAGATCTGAACCAATGCGGTCCAAACTCATTATCACAAATGTTAACGACAGACACTTCTGTGTGTTGAGTCTTTGACACTAAGTACAACCTTTTTCCGAGAATGTAGTACCGTCTGGATAAGATCTGAGATGCCCTTGTAGACCTCTCACCTCCCCCTCTTCCAGGTTCTTTTTCTTTTATCTTTATCGTCACATTGGTCCAATCGAAGGTGCTTCCGGGGCAGTCTATTTACAAAAGGCTTGCCTCAAAAGCTCCAGCTCTAACAGGAACGTCTCCATTTGTCCTGGGAACCCTCAGTGAAGCCCCAACAGCCACAGTGTCTGACGCTCCCTTCACTTTTTCTTGGGAAATGAATACAGATGAAAACGTAAGTAAATATCACCAGAACTGGCGTACACCTGTGTCAGATGGCCAGGCTTCTGATGCCGCACTGTCCTCGCAAAATGGCTGAGAGAAGCTTGCTCCAAAGACCGCGCTGGAGAGCATTTAAACACAGTCGGTAAAGGTGCCAGGACTGGAGCTTTGCCCACAGTCCAGGAAGTGGCTGAGTCCAGTCGTTAACTGCAGCCAATCGTATTTGTCCGGAGGTCTTAAGAGGTCACTGGGTCATTTCCCTGAGCGGGCATTTCTTTGAAGGTTAAGTTCCATATCTGCCGATCAGGGTGAAAGTCGAAATCTACTTGTTTGTCTAAAAAACAAACCCCCTCACAGGAGGCTAAGCCAAAACTGGAACATATCAATACTGCGTGAGGCTATTTCGAGGAGAGACTTAAGGACCAGTCAATCTTAACTCCTAGATCTTTTTTTTTTTCTTTTAATCCTGAACTATCTACTTCACTGCTTACACTAAAAGAATCTAAAGTCAGGTCGACTCTAAATGACTCCAAACTGTAGCAGGTGTCACACCCACGGGAATCCTCTGGCAATGGAAGCATGTGCTTTTCCTATCCGGAAGAAATAGAGGGTACCCCTGTTGAACCTGTGGTTTCCTCCAGAGCGCCATGGTGTTAGCATTTACCCACGGAGTTTTAAACGCCTGGATGAGAGTAGGCTTTGGAGTAAGTCATCCCGCATGCAGAAGGGAAATGCGCTCTGCGTTGACACCTCTGCTCAGAAATTATGATCTGCGCCCTAGGCTATCAAACATCAGGGCGCGGAATTATTCACAAAGGGCTTATGGTTCAAGTGGTAAATCTAGGCATTTGCAAAATGTTGACCCAAGTGAGTCGGCACAGAGAGCTTGATCTTTCAGTTTGATGAAAATGTAATTTTATGGATGTCAAGTTGGAGTTCAAAAGTGACACGTCGTGTCACGCAGATAAATAGTTTTGCCAAAAGCAATGCCATAATTCATAAGTGCTTGTCAGGGCAATGGTAACTATCAGGCTGATTAAGCGAAGTGCTTACTAATAAATGCAGTTTTTATCCAACATTATGTGTTCGTCTCTTCGGAGTCACAAAGATGGTCCCCATGCAAACACTGAAATGAGCGCCCTAAGCGAGTGCCCCACGTAAACACATTAAACACGTATGTGCTTCTTTTGCCCTTGAGAAGATTAATTTTAGAAAAATACCCAGCGATGAAGTGTATTTGATACCTTTTTATTTTCTTTTGTGGGTCCCTGCATACCAACCACATAACAATGCTCAAAGTCAAAGTGTGAATAAATGTAACAGCTACGGCGGCAAAATAAATCAAGGGGTTGTAGTTATTCTTGAAATGTGCCGAGGAAGAAAGAGAGGAGGAACTTTTTTTTTTTTTTTTTTTTTTTTTTAACCATTTTGGTCTGGGCTGGCTTTTCTGCAGCTCTTTCATGGTCCCCTTACTCCCATAGATGCTTCTTCAGGCATTGGCTGCCCAGTCAGGAAGCGCCAGGCACAGAGCGTGCCTTATTGCTCCTGGGCAGTCAATCCCATGATCCTTTTCACCTCCAACCCTTGCTCCTGGGCAGTCAGTCCCATGATCCTTTTCACCTGCCCCCTGCTGGCTTTCTTTCCCACTCAGCCATCACTGTGCCTCTTTGACACTGAATTGCCTTCTGACTTTGGAAGCATCTCTAACTTGTTGGAGGAAACCATTTTTGTTTTTCTTGTAACATGATTACACCATCACCACCCTGGTCACTTTTCCGTTTCTTGTTTTTAAACAATTATCTATTTTTAGAGGGAAGAAGAGATCATTTATTCTAGAGCCTTTTTAAGTCACCATGGCGTAGGAAGACACATTTAGGTGACCCCAAACTCCATGTTGCAATGTGGAAGAAATGTCGTGAAGTTTTACGATTTAACCGATCAGAGAAAGTCACTTACAGAAAGCTTTTGTGACCCATGAGCACGAGGAAGAATTAAGTCGAGTCAATTTACATATGCGTTGCCTCGAGTTGAAACTTACTTTTAGTAGAAATGTACCACTCTGGCGTTTACTGTCATCACGGTGCTGTGCACTGAATCTCCAAGAGGACATAAGCTCGCTCTCGATGGGGCCTTGTGCCCTTGGCCGCCGTCTCCTCCACGTCCCCAGCCTCAGGACCACCATTTTGCTTTCTGCTTATATGGCTTTTCCCTCTCGATTTTCTGTCTAACCGAGGGCACGAGTCCTTTGAGTTCCTGCGCCTGGTTTATTTTATTTAACATAATGCCTTCAAGCTCCATCGTTGTCGTCATTGCAAATGACAAAATGTCTGTTTTAAGCCCAAGACAGCTGTGTGCAGCGTGTGCAGGGGTGGCGGGACTGCTGGCCTGAGGATAGTTGTCGTATTTATTTAAAATCGTTATGTAGATACTCAGAAGTACAGAAGTAGGCTTGCTGGATTATATGGCAACTCTTTTAGATTTTTAAGAAATGTCTACATGGGCTTGGAGTCTCTCCTCTTCTGTTTCTGATTTATTTATTTGACCCCCCCCCCAGTTTAGCTGAAAGTTTCTCTAATTAGTTTATTTCAACAGCTAATTTTTACTTTTATGAACCTTTTGATTTTTTAAATTTCATTTTAATTCTCTGTATTTTGTCTCTCCTATTGTGATTGGGCTTAGTTTGCTATCCTTTATTTATTTTTTCTATTTATTTGAGTTTTTGTTTGAGATCTTTCTTCCTCTTTTGCAAAGGTAATTTTGAACTTAATTGCATATATCCACTATTGACACACATACATATGCAAAATAAATCAACCCCCTCCCCCTCCCCCCTTCCCCCTCCCCAGCAGGCAGAGCTGCATATAACCTAGGCTGGCCTTGATCTAGCCGAGGACAGAATAAACCCGAACTCCTAATCCTCCTGCCTCCTGAGTACTGGGATTATAGATGTGAAGTACCACACCCAGCTACAAACCAAATGGTGGGTAATCTGAAGTCTGAGAGGAACACAGAGCATTACATGACAGTAGGGAACGCCATTTTCTGCAGCAGTTTGGCCCAGATGGACACTTAAAGGGGAAGCACTGGATTTGAACCTCAGACCAAATGGGACTAAGAGAATGGATCTGTCCAGCAGTCACGCTATATACCAGATGCGCGGCAGGCATCGCGCAGGACAGACACTATGGCGGGCTGCAAGACAAGCTCCAGTCGCACAGAAAAGCCAGCACCTTTCTGACCTCCGCGCTACAGGATTTCCTCTTCGAGAAGGAACCGCGGAGCTTTCGCAAGTGCGTGGGATTTCAGCAGCATGCTCACAGACAGTATCATAAAGGAAAACGAAAACACCTCTACTTCCCTTCTTCTGTCCTACACATCTGAGTTTATGCATCTGTATAAAACCCAGGAACCATAATAGAAGAAGCACAAGACTTGATTATCTTGAATTGCATCTATCTTCAAATGGATGTGAGCGTGACCTAATTTCGGACCCCTTTGTCTTCTTATTTTTATCTTATGTATATTAGCGTTTGCCCGAATGTGTGTATGTACACCATGTGTATGTGTGTGTCAGATTCCCTGAAACTGGAGTCATGGATGGTTGTGAGCTGCCGCGTGGGTATTGGTAACTGAACCCCAGTCCTCTGCAAGAGCATTGAGTGCTCTTACCTGCTGAGCCGCCTCTCCAGCCTTGACTTTGTATCTTCTTATGGCTGAACACAAAAGCAATCTACTGTGTTTTCTTCACTCACTGGCTACCCATATTATTCCGAATTCAGTCACTGTGCTGCAATAACTCAATACACAGAGCTCAGTTTCTAGCAGAGGCGTAGCTGGGTTATACGAAATCTTTGGGTTTTGAGAAACTTCCACAGCCATTCCCTCAGTGGCTGTGCTGATGTCCACGCCCACCACCAGCATGCAAGGGCCCTGTGGCCACATCCTTGCTAGCATTTGTTGTTATAACAGAATGATTTGCTTGCTTTCCAAATTATTTTTAGATAAATTTTGTTTTTTTACTAATACTTTTGGGTTGTTTTGTGATTACCATGAATGCTATGTAGACCACTGTATATTAATAATATATTTCAGACTGGCAACAACTTAATTTGAGTAGATGCAACAATTCCATACTTAAAAGTCTCTTTGTAAATTTTATTTTATTTTATTTTTTTAGGTATCCTGACTCATTAACTTCTTTTTCCATACATTTACTTATTAATTTTGCTTGTGTATGTGTGCACGTATGTGCCTCGGCATGCATGCGGAGTCCAGAGAATACGTGGGGTCTGTTCTCTCCTTCCATGTGGGCTCCAGGGGTCAAACTCAGGTAACTGCATTTGGCAGCAAGCACCCACTGAGCCATTTCCCAGTCCTAAATTTACACAATACTTTTCTTTGCATGTGTATTTTTGGTGTGCATGCTTCTTTGTGTTTGTATGTGTGACATTTATGTGCTTGTTGGCCTTGACTAATTTCTATATTATTGGGGCGGCATCTTCAGGGATCAGAACTTCATGTTTGCCAAGCTCTTTATCTACTGGGCCGTGTCTGAAATCCTAGAATTCTCTTTTTTTTTTTTTTTTTTTGCGATGTCCATCCTCTGACAATCTCCTCCAGCTTACCTGTTTTTAGTAGTTCTGTCTCTTCAGTCTCACGCTTAGGATAAAACTGTGTCACAGACCAGCAGTATAGAGTTCTAGGCTCTTCTGACCACCCCCTATTTGTTTCGGCAGCTCTATGCTAATGACTTGAGACTTTGGTGTCAGCTCTCAGAACTCCTATTAGCAATTCTGGTCACTTCTTGGGTTGAGTTTGAAGACTTCTCAACTTCTGGAGCCAGGTGTTGGATATTTTCCCATGTTTGGATACTTAAAAAAAAAAGATTTATTTATTTATTTATTTATTTATTTATTTATTTATTATATGTAAGTGCACTGTCGCTGTCTTCAGACACACCAGAAGAGGGCGTCAAATCTCATTACGGATGGCTGTGAGCCACCATGTGGTTGCAGGGATTTGAACTCAGGAGCTTCGGAAGAGCAGTCAGTGCTCTTAACTGCTGAGCCATTTCTCCAGCCCTGTTTAGATACTTTTTAGTTACTGTTTCTTTAAATATACTTTTTGGAGCCTCTTTTCCTTCTCCTTGAATTCCCCTCCTTTCCCCTTCCTTCCCCTCTCTTCCCTTTTCTTCCTTCCCCTCTTTCCTTCCTCCCTCCCTCCCTCCTTCCCTCCCTCCTTTTTTCTTTCTTTTTTTGTGCTTGAGACTTTCTATGAGGACCCCGTCTACTCTCAAACTTGTGATTCCCCCTGCCTCTGCCTTCTCAAAAGAGCTTGGCTCTCTTTGACTCTCTTATGTGCATTTTATGTATCTTGATGATGTCCCGTGGTTTCTTCATAATTTTTCACACATTATTCTTGTTTTCCCATGTTTGGATGATTTCTATTTCTGTGTTTGCCACTTTCTCCACCCATGAGTCCTGACAGAGTCTGCTGAGGCTTTCGCTACATCTTCCCTTTCAGCCTTCTTCTCCTGGACTTCAGCTTTTAAAAAATTATTTCCATCTCTTTGTCAAATGTATATTTACCCAAATATTGCTCCAGAACTTTCATTTCCTTCTTTGATATACTTGTATGTTGATATCTTATTGTGAAACAACCTCTTGCCTTGGACTTTTGCTAGACTTTGAACCCAAGTGTGCTTTTCCTGTCTACTCAACCTGTTTAAGTTTACCCTGCCTTTAGGAAAACAACGTGACCGCTTATTCCCATGCAACTGGCCAAGTGCATAGTTTAATGTTGAACTATGCACCCCTGACCCACAGTCATCCATATGTGTATGTGGTGGTGCAATCATTTGCAAGGCAGCCAACAGGTTGGAAGCAACCTTAAACAAAACAAATATCCCTTAAAGTTTGGAAGCAACCTGTGGCTTCAGGTTGGTCACATCTGTGTGCTAACGTCTGAGTCGGGGTCAGTGGGGGATGGGAAATCACCTCTTCCTGTGTAAAACCCTCAACAGTTTCTGTAGAAAAGCCCGTCGAACCTTTTCCATGCCGTGTTTTGTGTGATGTTCAATAACTAGAGGGCAGAGCCGTTGTGGGGGCAGGCAGACAGACGATCGATCGCTCGACACACAGAGCAGACGGACCAGAGCACAAAGAGGCCAAGCAGACAGGCAGAAGACACAGAAAGAGAATGGAAAATTCAAATTCGGGCTCATACTTAGTCTAAACTCCTTCATGAGGAGGCCTTCTTTTTTTACAACATTCTGAAGACCATGTAGTAGAATCAGGCTGATTTCCGGTGCTCTTGTCTGTGGCTGCTTGCTTGTTGAGTGGGGGAGCCTGAAAGCACCTATCCCTCCCTCATCACTTTTTTTTTTTTTTTTTTTTGGTTTGTTTGTTTTTTTCGAGACAGGGTTTCTCTGTGTAGCCCTGACTGTCCTGGAACTCACTCTGTAGACCAGGCTGGCCTCGAACTCAGAAATCCGCCTGCCTCTGCCTCCCGAGTGCTGGGATTACAGGCGTGCGCCACCACCGCCCGGCCATCCCTCATCACTTTGAGTTTGGGGGACCGGCCCCTTTTCTGCACACTTGGAGAACTGGGATCAAGCGTTCTGCTCTCTGGATGTACCGTGCCAAGGACAGTGGTTAGCACTTGCCCAGTAGTAAATGAACAATCGCGCGCTTCTCGGGGAGATGGTTTAGGAAGGCGAGCCGAGGAGCAAGCACCCTGGGAAGGCTGGGCTCCGATAGTCAGAGCTGCCCCTGCATTCAACCGAAAGTGTAACCCGTTCAACATCCGGAACAACAGCCCGACTGCTCCTTAACCCCACAGCCACCATCCCTTTATTTGCTATCCCCCTGCCCCCTCCCCCCCAACCCTTAGAACCGCTCCTTGTAGCAAATGAGTTTGTCCTTGCAGATGTGCTACTTTGAACTTTCAATATCACGTTATGAACAGTTTCTGCCATCTTAGGAATTTCTTAAGACTTCTTAATGAGGGTTGTGCCTCTTTCATACGAGGGCTCCCTTTCATCTTTCTTTCTCCAGACGTCCTTTCATGCCACCCTGCTCTCAGGAGGAACTGAGCAAGAGGTGATGAAGAGGTGACATTTGAGAGAAAACTACGTTGAAAATCCAGGGTCTGTCTGTCTGTCTGTCTGTCTGTCTTATTTTTCACCTGTTTAAGAAGAAATAAAAAGCGGTAAGTACATCTTTAACTTTAAATAACTTTACACGTTTAAAGCAATAGTATGGGCACTATCACAGACTTATAAGAAAAGCTAATCTTTGAATTTTTGTGAGAAAAGTCATGCCACACACTATTTGGCTGTTCCTGTCAATCATGAGGCAGAGTGAAATGTATAGTTTTTTTTTTATGGAAAGAACTTTTGTTCACAACTTTTTTTTTTTTTTTTTGACATCGTGACAGGTGACTAGTAGGAAGGAGAGGCTTTGAAAAATGGATCTTATGAGACTTCCTTTGGGGGTTAATCTGTCACATGCCTTGGAATGATTCAAGAACATTTCTTAATTTCTAAGTGCTAGCTAGAACTTTTGATGATGTCCAGTAGCAGAGAGGAGAGGAGAGGGGAGGAGAGGAGCGGACGGGAAGAGAAGGAGGAGAGGAGAGGGGAGGGGAGGAGAAAGCTATTGTACCACCACCAGGGCAAGACTGTGGATTTAGGCAATCAGGATTTACCGTATTTCCTCAACGCACTGCAAATGCATATATTCTGTATCGACATCAGGTTTGATGCTAATTGGAGCCTTAATCACAAATAACAATTGACACACTCGTGGAATACCAAACCCACAGTGGGGAGATCCCCCCCCCATGTGCAGCAGAAGAAGGGGCTTCCTCATCGGCAGGCAGAGTCTACAACCTCCCCGCCCCCTCCAAATCCACGCCTGCCAGCTGATACTGCCTGCGGGAAAGCCTCCACTGTGTTCTCCTAATACAATTCTCAGTCCGTTCCTACTCTGTGATCTCTTTTCAAGCACTGCAATTCCACAAAATAGTTGATTTTTAATTACGTGTACAAGGGTGTGCCAGGGTAGGTGCGTATAGGTGCAGATGCCCACGGAGGCCAGAAGAGGGCGCCGGATACTGCGGAGATGCGCGTGGGCGCTGGATGCAGGTGCTTGGAACCAAACCTTACGGGCTTCCAATTGCTGCGCCATCTTTAAAAATAGATGCCATAATTGTATATGGGATGGATACCTAGGTGGGGTAGTATCTGGATGGTCTTTCCTTCAGACTCTGCTCTACACGTTGTCTCTGTATCTCCTTCTGTGGGTATTTTGTTCCTCCTTCTAAGACGGACTTTGTTCTTCTTCCTTGGGCATCATTTGATATGTGAATTATGTCTTGGGTATTTCAAGTTTCTGGGCTAATATCCACTTATCAGTGAGGGCATACCATGAGAGTTCATTTGTGATTGGGTTTCCTCACTCAGGATGATATTCTCCAGTTCCATCCATTTGTTTAAGAATTTCATGAATTCATTGTTTTTGATGCCTGAATAGTACTCCATTGTGTATATATACCACATTTTCTGTATCCATTCCTCCATTGAGGGACATCTGGGGGCTATTATAAATAGGGCTGCTATGACCATAGTGGAGCATGTGTCCTTATTACATGTGGGAGAATCCTCTGGGTATATGCCCAGGAGTAGTATAGCAGAGTCCTCCAGTAGTATTATGCCCAGTTTTCTGAGGAACCGCCAGACTGATTTCCAGAGTGGTTGTAATAGTTTGCAATCCCACCAGCAGTGGAGGAGTGTTCCTCTTTCTCCACATCCTTTCCAGCACCTGCTGTCTCCTGAGCTCTTTATCTTAGTCATTCTGACTGGTGTGAGGTGAAATCTCAGGGTTGTTTTGATTTGCATTTCCCTGATGACTAAGGATGTTGAACATTTCTTTAGGTGCTTCTCAGCCATTCAATATTCCTCAGGTAAAAATTCTTTGTTTAGCTCTGTATCCCATTTTTAATAGGGTTATTTGGGGGAGAGGCCCCTGGTCCTGAAATGACTTGATACCGCCGTGTAGTGTAGAGGAATACCAGGACAGGGAAGCGGGGGTAGGTTGATTGGGGAAGGGGAGATGGCTTATTGGATTTTTTGGGGGAGGGGGGAGCCAGGAAAGGGGACATTTGAAGTGTAAATGAAGAATATATCTAATAAAAAAAATAGATGCCATAGAGGTGTTTCTAGGTTACAGGGATACTCCTCTTCTATTGTTTTTACTAATGGTTTCGACCTCTGTTGCTAAGCAGCTGCGCTGGGCGAATCAGCTTCCACCCATCCCGTGAGTCTGTCCTGTTCTTGCATCAGATGCAGCATCTTGGCAGCCATTTTCATTTCTCTTTTCTGTGAGCGTGGCCGTACCTGGTGGATCTTTCAGTGTCAAGTGCTTTATGTTAGTACATCCAGGATTTTGCTTTCAGGTAAACACATGTGAAATATTGTTACCTCATTTTATTTATTTTTTGTTTCCTTGCAATCTGATGAGGGCAAATCCACATTTGTCCTTGTATGTTAAGGGAAATGTATCTTTTCTGCTATTTGAAGAGTTCCCCATTTGGATTACGTGCAACAAAGCACTTGGCAATTTAAGGTACATGCAGATAGCAGAAGAAATAGCATGGAAATAACGCAATTTGTCACGCTCTGCTTGGGTGATTTTTTTAAAATAGTGTTTTATTCTATCTGTTCTAGAATAATTTTTCCTGACATGTCCTTTTCTTTGTGTGTTTTGGTAAGGTGTTATTTCTTACGAGAGATAGAATCACCCCGTTACATCTCAGTGTTATGGCTTTACATTATTTATTTCATCTTATCGATTGGAGCTCGGATTCAAGGCCGCCCAGGTGGAACCTTTGATCAGGTGGGAGACCTTCTCCTGGCAGCTGCTGTGAAAGCGCTGCGCCTTTCTCTGTAGCTCTCTCCATTCTTTTCCTCTTAATGAAGCCTACCACCAGTCTGCAGCGGCTTACGGATAACCCTTGCTACATCAGGATGGAAGCGCCGGTCCCTTCCTGGACGCCTGTGGCGCACCACGTGACGAACGTGTCAGGTCACGTGACTCGGTTCACTGGTGAACCGTATTTCCCTTCTTCAACAGATGTGCAAAGGGAATGAGAAAGCAGCACAGGACAGGTGACACAAAGCGGAACGGACACCTCAGGAAAGCGAAGGTTCTTGTAAGTTTAGTTTCCGTCCTAGGAAAGTACCCACTGATACTTGGTACCGCCTTGGAAAGCGTGTTCAAAGAGCAGGGCTTTCCTCTTAAGATATTTGGGGATTTCTGAACACGTAGGCATACATGCAAAACATTTGCCCACAATTAGCATGGTTGGGACGTCACTTGCTGGCATAGCACTTGCCCAGCAGCGTAAGGCCCTGGATTCCACCCCCAATGCTTCAGAAAGAAGAAAAAAATTCCCAAAAATTAAATAACGGAACACTAAAGGGATAAATAATTCATATTTTACAGACTACGGATGAAGATGGGCCAACATCACTATCACCTATACATCTAGCTATACATTAAGTTCTTGTCCCTAGAGTTTAAGGACTATTTGTTTAATTTAACTGGTGTGAATTTTCATATATATATATATATATATATATATATACACACACATATATATACATATATACACACATATATACATATGTATGTACATATATACATATATTTATATGTATATGTGTGTGTGTGTGTGTGTGTGTGTGTGTGAGCTTGTGTGTGTGTATGTACTGGCTGGTTTTTTGTGTCAACTTGACACAGGCTGGAGTTATCTATCACCAAGAAAGGAGCCTCCCTTGAGGAAATGCCTCCATGAGATCCAGCTGTGGGGCATTTTCTCAATTAGTGATCAAGAGGGGAGGGCCCATTGTGGGTGGTACCATCTCTGGGCTGGTAGTCTTGGGTTCTATAACAGAGCAGGCTGAGCAAGCCAGGGGAAGCAAGCCAGTAAGAAACATCCCTCCATGGCCTCTGCATCAGCTCCTGCTTCCTGAACTGCTTGGGTTTCAGTCCTGATCTTCTTTGGTAATGAACAGTAATGTGGAAGTGTAAGCTGAATAAACCCTTTCCTCCCCAACTTGCTTCTTGGTCATGATGTTTGTGCAGGAATAGAAACCCTGACTAAGACAATATGATATATATATATATATATATATATATATATATATATATATATACACACACACACACACACACACACACATATATGTAATTTATATATATATATATATATATATATATATATATGTAATTCTAGATTTTAAAAACTTTTATTATTCCCTAAATGTATGTGTTTTGCCATGTATCTCTGATTTAGGTACCATTCTCTCTCTGTGGAAAATTTTCTCTCTTGAGTAATATTGTCTCTTAAGATCTGATTAGGGCCAGTGGGTGGGTGATCCCAGCACTTGGGAGGCAGAGGCAGGCGGATTTCTGAGTTCAAGGCCAGCCTGGTCTACAGTCAGGGCTACACAGAGAAACCCTGTCTCAAAAAAACAAACAAACAAAAAACCCACAAAAAGATCTGATTAGTTTCACTGGGAAAAATTCTTCACCTTTCCCCTGTTCTCATGCTCTGTGGACTGAGAGGAGATCCCTCCTTGTCCCTGTATCATCCTGCGCATTCTACAGTACTCACTCTCTAGCTTGTCCTTTGCTTTGGAATGTGACCGGAAGACAGAGGTCAACTTGATCTAGAGCACCATTCTCAACCTGTGGGTCACAGCCCCTTTAGGGGTCCAATGACCCTTCCACAGGGGTCACCTAAGAACATCGGAAATATCAGATATTTACATCACAGTTCATCACAGTAGTACCATTATAGTTATAAAGTAGCAAATGAAAATAGTTTTAGGATGGGGGGTCACCACAGCATGAGGAAGTGTATTAAAGGGTTAAAGAGTTAGGAAAGTTTACTTATTTCTGTAGTTTACATAGTTACTTGTCTGGATGGAGCGAGAAAATTCTTAACAAAATCAGCTTAATAAAGAGGTTGTTATGACTCACACTTGGAGGAGACAGAGTCCACCCTGGTGGGGGGGCACACAGCGGCAGGAGCCCAAGATGGCCGGTCATGTCACATGTGTGGGTGGGACCGTTGACCGCCTGCCCTCTTCTTTCTATTCATCTCTTCAGTCTTGGACTCCCGGACTACCTACACTTAGGGTCTTCCCACCATAATGAACCTATACCAAATAATGCTAGAGATTTGTTCTCATGTGGCCCTAAGACCTTGCAAGGTGACAAAATTACCCATCACTGTTTGTAACTTGGTTTAAAAACATACCTTCACCTGTTGTGAAATGGTCAGGAGGGTGAAATTTCTAGAATGATGTCCGTTAAAGAAGGGAGAGGAGGAGGGGGAGGAGGAAAGAAGGAATGAGAAAAGGGGAGGGAGAGGGGAAAGGGAACAGGGACAGGGACAGGGACAGGGACAGGGAGAGGGGGAGGGAGAGAGAGTGTTTTTTTACAGTTTGGAGAATGAACTGTGATAGTTACACTTTCAGTTTTGAATGAATAAGTTCATTCAATACATAGTATCAAGGCGAAAGAAACTTCCTTTTATGCTTGGCATCCTTCTCATCCTACCCATCAGCCGTTTGTCTCTGACTCCAGTCCCTGGAAGGCAAGGTCCCAGTAACCCTGGCTCAGTGACCCCCATACAGAAATGCACAACTGTGACTATGTCCTTGTTATGATACAACGGACTACTTCTTGGCTTCTGTCACCTGCTTATGCAGACTGTCAAGGACTATTTTGAGGTTGTCTTGACTACCTAATCCTGGCAGAGCAGAGCAGCTCCTGGCTTGCTTGTGCAAATACTCAAGGTCTCCTGTGGGTTTCACCTTCAGAAATTGGTTCCCTCACCCCGCTTTGCATGACAGTCTCAAGATTGGCTCAGAGACTGTCACATCCTGCCAGCAGCCGATCAGTAATTAAAATAATTAAAGCAATCTTTTAATTATTATTGGGTCGAGTCTGTGGTCTTTTCCCCAGGGTCACAAATTCCATATCACATAGTAGGCACAAACTAAAAGAATAGTCAGACATACTTAGATAAATATTATAAAATGGGGGTATATATATAGTAGATGTTGACTTGGGGAAGTCCTTTAAGGCAGCGGCTGGAGTTCCCAATCCAGGGTCCCTGCATTCCCTTGGAGGGGCTTCCAGCAGACACAGATGATGTCGTTAAATCAGATATTCAAAATATTCAGTAGAAACCAACTGGGGAAGTTGAGGCAGTCAGTTTACCTTTTAGCTGTTCTTCAAAGTCTAAAATTTTTACTCTTGGGCTGTTTTACTTTTCTCTTCCTACCCTGAGATGGGGAACATCCCATTTGCAGACATGGGGCCCTGAAAGACACTTTGAGTCAAATATACTTGGGTCTGAAATGAGAAGGGGCACCCTAGTTCCAGAACCAGCTTTTCAGTGAGTTCAAAAGCACTTGATGATTTTTTTTCAATATAATATACATGAAAGATAGGAGGGAGAGGGAGGAAAGGAGGGCATGAAGGGAGGGGGAAGGAGAGAGGGAGAGATAAATAGATAGAGATGTTGGTGATAGAGCTAAGGTTTGTATGTGTAGGGGTGATTCTGATGCTAAGGTCCTGTTCCCCAGTTGCTTCTTGACCTGTCAGTAAAGAAGCCATGGGCTCTGCCAGTGCCTGACAAATACAGAAGTGGATGCTCACAGCCAACCAATGGACTGAGCTCGGGGTCCCCAATGGAGGTGCTAGAGAAAGGACCCAAGGAGCTGAAGGAGTTTGCAGCCCCACAGGAGGAACAATAATATGAACCAACCAGACCCCCAGAGCTCCCAGGGACTAAACCACCAACCAAAGAGTACACATGGAGGGATCCATGGCTCCAGCCATGTATGTAGCAGAAGTTGGCCTTATTGGACATCAATGAGAGGAGAGGCCCTTGGACCTGTGAAGTCTTGATGCTCTAGTGTAGGGGAATGCCAGATCGGGGAGGTGGGAGTGGGAGGGTTGGTGAGCAGGTGGACAGGGGATGGGATAGGGGGTTTTCAGAGGGGAAAATGAGAGATAACATTTGAAAATATGTAATTAAAACAAACAAAAACACCCCAAAAGAAGCCATGGGCCAATCCTGGGGTAGAAGGGATAGGTGGGACTTCTGAGTCCCTGGAGGCAAGAGACAGACACAAGGAGAGGAGAGAAGGGTTCACCATGCTTCCGAGAGAGAAAAGCCAAGCAGCCATGTGAGATCTTGGGAGGACTGGCGGTGGCCCGTGGCCGCTCCTACAGGCGGGCGCTTGGGGATGTTTAGCTGGGACTAATGTAACTGAGCAATTAAAGTTTATGGCAGGTGGAGAGGTGCAGAGATAAGAATATTGATAAGGGCGAGCTTTTCCAGGCGGGAGATAGTAGCACTCAACAATTGTATCAGAAGAGCAAGTTGAAATTGAACAACTGTGTGTCGTTGTCTTTTGTCTGCAGATTCAAGGGAAGCTGGGTTGGGGCTGGTAGCGCAGCCAGTCCTGGAGCTTATGGGGTAGCGAAAGCTACAGGCGACAAGTATGTCTTAGAGATTGGGTGTGATATGAAAGAAAACTGGAGGGTTAAAGGAACGATATGTTTTGTTGCTGCCTGGAATTTCTCACACAGTCCTTTCCGGGCCACATTTGCCTAAGATACAGACTGGGAAAAACACACAGTGTTCAAGGCTCTCTGACACAGGAAAACGGATCATTTTAGATCACACACAGAGGCTGAGAAGTACCAAGACCTGCTGTTGGCAGGGTGGAGACCCAGAAAGGCAGATGCTTATAGCCAGAAGGTCTGAGCGCTACAGAGATGATGCTGTGGGTTGTAGTCTGGGTCCCCAGGCCTGAGAACCAGGAGGCCAGAGGGCCCGTAAGCCAGAGTCCCAGCTTGAGAGCAAACTCAGCCTATTGATTGATTGATTGTTCCTTTCCAGTCCTCAATGAATCAGCTGGGCCCTGCCGGATTTGAGGTGGGCCGTCTACTTTATCCAATCTGTCGATTCTGATGCTAACCTCTTCCCGAAACAGAGACACAAGAAAAAATTTAATCAGAAATCTGGCTCGAGTTGGTTACCAAGACTAGGGAATTACCGTCAGTAACTGTCACGGTGCCCCGAAGTGTAGTACAATGAGCCAGTCAGCTCCCCTTGAATAAAGAGTTCAGAGCTTTGGTTCTGAACTCTTTACTGCTGGGCACTGACATTTAAGTAAATTCAGGGTCTCAGAAGGAGTCTTACAGTAGGGCTGGATGGCTCATGGTCTCGGCTTGATCACAGCTATGGCCACATACCGGGGCCTTCACCTGAAACAGAGCTTTCCCATTCTTCCCCTGGGTGTAACCCCACCAACTTCATCTTGAAGAGCGGTAGCGGGATCACGTGAGATGCGCGCATGCGCGGCCGTGTCCCTATTAAGCTTCCCGTATACTTTAGTTGGCTCTGGGCATCTGTGCTGTGGAACACACATGATATTTATTACATAAAGAGTATTTTAAAAATATCCATCAAAGTGCTAGGATAGCTTTTAAAAAAGAAAGAAAAATAATTAAACCAAAACTAGGCCAGCGCTTAGCCCGAGAGCTGGAGAGAAGACTTGGAGATGGAGTCATCGCAACTATTTTTTTTTTTCTGCGTTCAATTTGCTAAAACCAATTTCCTGTTCTTAACCCAAGCAGACATCCATGTCCCCAAGGGGTTCATTAGCTCATTGTTCTAAGGCCGTGTCCTTCCTCCTATTTGTGGCGGCAGATGGGGAAGGCTCAGCTCACCTCTGTTGTTAATGCTTATAATCTTATTAAAAGCTAAAGAAATACACAATCAGCTAACTCCTTGCATGACTAAAAACTGATTTACCAGCATCACATCAAATATTTACCTTGCCCTAAGCTACCGGTAATTACAAGTTGATATTGTTCAGGCTCAAACAAACACAGGGTAATGAATTTCTGCTAATTATTAGGCACTGATGAAAACTCTGATTTGCCCCCTCCCAGAGTCATCCTGGACAGCTCACCTTCCCGCGCAGGGGACAACTTCCGTTGATACGAATATATTTAAGTGTTGCTGGAAAGCACTTCGCTGGTGTCAACCAGAAGTAATTACCAAGCTGTCCAGGGAAGTGATTAAAAATGGGTTAAAATTAAGATTTTTCGGTTTGCCATAGTTATTTCTATGCAAATAGGCCACATTTTTCAACCGAGGTGGGTGTCTTAATTAAAAAACAGGCTAAAGTTGTACAATAACAAGAGATTTTTAAAACCCACTAAACCTCACACTCTTAAAAAAAATGATTCCGGTGTCAGCTGCAAATGAAAGCCATCCGTCTTTGCTGCATAACTTTCCGGGCTTTTAAAAAAACTTGCCGTGCAGCTGTTAATGAAGCATGCATTTCTCGACGGAAGCTTCAGTCGGATTTCAGGTGTTTGGTGTGTTTCCTGTTTAACTGCCGGGAGTGGAGTGTGCAGTTCTGTTCCCTCCTAAGAAGGGGCAGGAGAGGCTTCTTTCCCCCTCTATTGGTTGATGCCCACAGGTACCTCCAGAAGGCCACTCCTAATTTGGGAAGAAGGAGAAAAACAGTTCTTTGCTTAAGATTTTATTTTGTTTTTAACTGTGTGTATATGTGTCTATGGGTTTGTGCCGTGAGTGCAGTGCCCGAGAAGGCCACAGGAGGGCGCCAGATCCTGCGTTCTTTGGATGCTGGGCTCTGTCTCTAGACCTCCACAGGAGCAGAATGAGCCTTTAACTCCGACCTGTCTCTCCAGTCCTGTGACCTCTCTTTCTCTGCAGCCAATATTTCTTGTTTCTGTTTCCCTTAATGCTTTGACTTAACCATACATGGAGTTTCCCAAAGCTACATTAGAGAACTCTATAGTTCATTTAAGGCCAATCTAGGAAGCCCAATCGGCGATGGAGGTAGCACCTGCCGTCCCGGTGTTCCTTCTGTGGATCCTCTTAGCCGTTGTCCGGCTACACTAACAAGTACACATACAGTCTAAGGTTGACATCAGAGAGTCTTCAGTGACTTAATCCAGGAAGAAGCAGGGAAAGATTCTAGCCATTGTCTCAAAGTGAGCGGGGGGTGGGGATGTGGGTGGGGTGTGGGGGGTGTGGGGAGAGTGTCTACTGGAGACAGGCTCAAATGAAACTCATCTCTTCGCGAGTTTGTGTGACGGATGGTTTTAGGTCAACTCGACACAATGCTAATGCTATTGAGACATTAACCTGAACCTCAATTGAGAAAATTCTTCTATAAAATTAGGCTGCAGGCCGGCCTATAGGGCATTTTCTTAATTACTGATTGGTGTGGGAAGGCCCCGCCCATTGTAGGTGGTGCCATCCCTGGGGGAGGGGGGGCTGGTGGTCTTTCTAGAAGAAAACAGGCTGAGCAAGCCATGATGAGCAAGCCAGTAAGCAGCACCCCTCCAGGGCCCCTGCATCAGCTCCCGCCTCCAGGGTCCTGGACAGTTTGAGTTTCTACTGTTGCTTTCCTTGGTCCTCAGGAACTGTGACTCAGGACACAAGCCAAACATATCCCTCCCCACCCACATTGCTTTGGTCATGGTGTTTCATAACAGCAATAGTAACCCTAACTAGGACAGTCTGCTCTTCCTCCTCCGTCTGTGTTCCCTGGGCAAACACACCGTTCTCCCTGGCCAGAGCTACCCTGTGTACATGCTACTGCTAATACCTCCCCGAGCCTCTTTCTCCAGCCCAGGATGCCCTTGGAAGACCCACAGATTCACACTGTGTATATTGGCAAAAACATGCCCCAAATCTTATCTCCCATCCCCTAGCCTTCCGTGGGACAATCATCAGAATGTTGGCCATCATAATCTTGGCTACTACTGAGCCAGCTGCCGGAGCTGAACACCAGTACTCGTCGACCCTCATTCTCCACGCCCAACCCCCGCCTCCAGTTCTGTTTCCATTCCTAACTCCCTCTCAGTTCTTCCCCCTCCTCCCCAGCTGGTGCTCACAGTCTTAGTTCTTCCCCCTCCTCCCCAGCTGGTGCTCACTAATACCCATGCTTTTGTGTTTTGTTGGACCAGGTCTTCATCTTTTGCCCCTGGAGTTTGTCTCTTGCCTATGGATTTTTTGTTAAATAGTTATTCATTGTCAGCAGATAGAGTTCAAGTTTCCCTCTGTGTTGCACATCAAAGTTGTGTCTCCTCTCCTCAGGGGTCAGTCACACCTCCAGGATCAGCTGCAGGGTCATAGATGCTGTCTGTGTTCAGGATTAGAGCTAGACCTGAGTCTGGAGTAGACGGGAAAGCTAGAATGCAAATCTTGTCTTCATTTAAAAGCTTAAGTTTTAGAGGGCGGTGGTGGTACACACCTTTAATCCCAGCACTTGGGAGGCAGAGACAAGCAGATTTCTGAGTTCGAGGCCAGCTTGGTCTACAGAGTGAGTTCCAGGATAGCCAGAGCTACACCGAGAAATCCTGTCTCGAAAAACCAAAAAACCAAAAAACCAAAAAAAAAAAAAAAAAAAAAAAAGCTTAAGTTTTGTCTACCATCACTTCATTTGCATTAATTTTGCTTAAAAACATCACCAAATTTCATGCCTGGAGTGACAAGGGCCTCACTAGCTTTATCCTACTCTGGGTCTTAGTTGCGATTCTGGGGTTAATTCTGGAAAGTTCCACGCCGCGTCTGGGAATGAAGGAACTCAGCAGAAGGCTGGGGAGCACGTGAGCCTTGAAGGCTGCGTTTGACGCCTGAGCCTGGATGTGCCCGGGGTCCACACCCGGATCTTCCGGTTTTAGGAAACAGTTGCTCTTTTGCTTAAATCCAGTTCCAGGCGAGTTCCTGGACATAAGAGGCTCCCTGTGACCTGTCTCCTCCTCTGCCTTCGGGACAAGCATGCAGGGCTGGCTGTGTGTCTGTCTGCTCAGAGCTCTGTCTTCTGACAGTGTTTCACAAGTGCTCTTCCTCCCTTGTTCTAGCTAGAGGGAACACACATGCTATACTATGTAGTTTAAGCGTCATGTTCATACTTCTTTCAGTTTGGAGTTATACATTTACATGCATGTGTGTGTGCATGTAAGTGTGTGTGAGTGTACATGTGAATGTGAGTGTGCACATGTGTGAATCTGTGAGTGTACATGTGTGAGTGTGTGTACATGTGTGTGTGAGTGTACATGTGAATGTGAGTGTGCACATATGTGAGTCTGTGAGTGTACATGTGTGAGTGTGTGACTGTGTGAATGTATGTGTGTGTATACATGTAAGTGTGTGTGAGCATACATGTGAATGAGTGTACACATGTGAGTCTGTGAGTATACATGCGTGTGTGTGACTGTGTGAATGTGTGTGTATACATGTAAGTGTGTGAGTATACATGTGAATGTGAGTGTACACATGTGAGTTTCTGAGTGTACATGTGTGAGTGTGTGTGTACGTGTAAGTGTGTATGAGTGTATATGTGAATGTGAGTGTACATGTGTGAGTCTGTGAGTATATATGTGTGAGTGTGGGTAAACATGTCTGTGTGAGTGTACATGTGTGTATAGACGTGTATATAAGTGTACATGTGAGTGTGCACATGTGTGAGACTGAGTGTACATGTGTGTGTGCGCGCGTGTGTGTGTGTGTGTGTGTAAAGGCCAGAGGTCAACTTTAGGTGTCTTTCTTAATCTCTCTACCTTATGTTTTGACACAGGGTCTAACACTGAACCTGGAGCTCACAGATTTGACAAGATTAGTTGGACAGCAAGCCGCTGAGATGCCCCCACCCCCGGCTCGACTCCTGCTTCCCTGTACTGGGATTACAGATGGTGGCCGCTGTGCCAGGCTGTTTATGTGGATGTAGGGAATCTACACGCAGGTCCTCAAGTTTGTACAGTCGGATTTTATCAACCAGGTCATCTCCCCAGCCCATTTTCCCAAGGCTTTATAAGACAATTCAAATATCTGAAACACAACAGATCCATTCGTAATCCTACTAAATGTTTCTCAGCCCGACACTCCTGCAGGAGCAGACATTTTCTTCCAAAACTTCATCTTACAAAATATAAAGCATTTAACTGTAGAAATAAAAGTCTGGGGGGGCACTGTGGTGCCAAACTCCGGATGGCTCTTCAGAGAGACAGTGGGTATCTCTTCTTTTTAATATATACTGGCATAGTAACGGAAATGACATTAAAATAAATATGGTATTTAATAACTCGGGCGGTGAGTGCTTATAGTTCTGTATTTCAGCCAGTCCTAGAAGTCCCATAACTGTGCAAAGGAAAGCATTAGCTGGCTCTAGCCATCTGTCTGAGATTTAGGTACCATCATCCAAAGAACGTTTTGGTGCATGAATTCACAGTTAAACACACACACAGATTGTAAACACGGTGTAAGGGCCTTGTTTCCCAGCTCACTCCTGCATGCTCCACAGCCTTGGCACAACTGGGGCCCAGCTGCTCCACGAGGAAAGAATCAATTTCTTACATCATCTAAGACCCACACACCATTCCAGACCCTCCGCCTTCTTTCCCATAGGTCACACTGGGATGTCCTAGATTACAGGAAGGTAGTGAGAAAACATAGCAAGGCCGAGCTGGCATTCCCGAGTCTTCGCAGAGAGCCCAGGGATGGAGCTTCAGCTGCAGAGCGCTTGCTCAGATGAGCTCAGGGTGGAGGGGCTGCAGACTAGAGCTGTTCATTAGCACACACTCTCACACCTTCACGGTCCTGCTCTCCAGGTGTGAGTCTGCGGGGGTTCTGGGCTTTCTCCTGAGCATCACTCAGAGTCACAGGAGGGAAGGCAGGGTCTCCTGAGACTTCATGACACTGGATTTGGCTTCTGGGAAACGGGAGTGAGGAGGAGGAGAGGAGTTCAGCAGTGGGTGATTTTGAAGTGGATCCCTTCCTGGATTCCTGGCTGCATCCCTGATCCTGTCATCCAAGGGTCCCTTTGCTCCATCTCTCCTTGTATGTCTGATGCTTCTCACCCCCGAGTCCAGGAAACCTTTCTTCAGACATTCCTCTGCTCCGAGCCTACGCTCCCCTCCTTTCTAGGAAGCCACGTCTATTAGTGCGGAAGGAGACCTAAGGGGTCGCGCCAACTCACTAAATTTTCACACTTTAGGAGGACATTTATGCTTTGATTTATCATGCTAACAATAATGTGGCCATCAGTTACAGATTCACCAGAAGGTTCCTCCCCCCATCAGTTTAATGTTCCATTGATTAAAAAAAGTTTCCTACATCTATTAAAATTGGCTACAAGGTATTTCTCCTTTAATGACTGCTACAAGTTATGTTTATGCATTTTCTAAAATGAAATGGTCCCTGCATATAGGGAAAGCTCTAACTTGGTAATATATTAGAGGATAATGTGCTAATCCTGTCCTGGTATCTTGTGTACAATGTAACTATTGAAAAGTTGGGTAACAACCTTTCTTGTTCTGTTTTGTAAGATGAGGACTTTTCTCTGCTTTTTTTTTTCTTCTTTGGTTTCTCAAGACAGGGTTTCCCTGTGTAGCTCTGGCTGTCCTGGAACTCACTCTGTAGACCAGGCTGGCCTTGAACTCAGAAATCCTCCTGCCTCTGCCTCCCAAGTGCTGGGATTAAAGGCGTGCGCCACCACACCTGGCTTGCTTGGGACATTCTTAACATTACCTAGAAGTGAGGTTCTCTTTCCCCTGGCATTGAAGAACAGGCTGGACCTTCTCTGAGCCACTCTGGGGTGTGGCACTGTAGCTTTCAAGCTGTTGCTCCATTTTATGAGGTAAACATTTTGATTCAGGTTACTCCATTTTGAGGAAAAGTGCCAGGAAAAAAATGGCTCTCCATCTTGCTTACAGACATGAACGGCCACTGTCTGCCAGCATGCCAGGAGGCACACACTGATAATAACTCGTGCGTGCCAGTAAATAATTACATCTCTGAATATCTAAACCCTATCGGAAACACTAGGTATCGCAGCTTATCAGTCATACCAGATGTGACCCCCTCACCTGAATCAGCCTAAGAGAGGCATGGCAGGCAGACCTCGTCCGTCACCTAGTCAGTTACCACGAGTCCTGCCTGGGAACACTCCCATAGCGGAGGAGCTCTGCTTTGTCACAGTTTCTCTGGTCCTTGACAGGCAACCCCCTTCAAGCTGCCGCCTGTGCCCTAAACAGTTCTTTACCCATAGTCCTTCAGAATCTCCCTCTTACCTCTGTAACAGTGCTCTGCCTTCGTCTTGGTCGGACCTCTCTGAGCTCTGCTACTCACAGTCTAACTGCAGGTAATGCAACTCTGTAACTTTCTTAGGGATCGATCTAACTGCGGTAAAGCAACTTTGTAAATGGGAGGAATTCCTCCCTTAAGACTCTTCACAGCTAGAGACCAGATGTTGGCAGCTATGGAGCAGCAGCTACTCAGGTTCACCTGGTGTCCTCAGCTCTTCAACTTAGAACAGGGCTTCTGTCATGCTCTGATTTCATTGCAGTGACACCTGGACCACTGTGAAGGGGCCTTGTCCTCGTGCACCGGTAAAGATGGTAGGGATGGTAGGGACCTTCAAACCCATTCTCCTCTGCCCTTCTACAGCTATGCCAAAGCCACTATACCTCTCTAGTTTGGGTCCAAGGCAGCGGCACCCCTGCCTCACCCCTAAAGAAAGTCTTTAGGGACTTTCCAGGTATGACTCTCAAAATTCTTGTTCTTAGAGGACAGAACTAGCAGAGGGGCTGGTCTAGCATGCTGGCTCCTTAACTAATCTTGGCATAGCTTTTATTTCTAACTCTAAATTGGGCTTCTCAGACTTGAAGAGGGCCCAAGGCTAAGTTTCAAAGGCTCAAAGGCTGCATCTATAAAAAAAAAAGAAGAGATAGAAGAATATGACTAAGGAGCTTATACTGCCAGTGCATGTGCGTGCGTGTATGCATGTGCATATGTGTGTGTGTGTGTGTGTGTGTGTGTGTGTGTGTGTGCAGAGTCTATAATGACAGGGAGGAATCAAGGAGCCAGAACACAAAGCTGAGAGACTTCTTCAGCTGCAAGCATGCGTCGGAGAGCTGATGTCTGAAGCAGTCCGATTCTTTTCTCATTCAGGGTTTTCTATGAGGAAGGAGAGATCACTTCTAGAGAGTTGACGTGCATCAAATTTTTCAAGGAGATGTGGAAACACAAACCATTTCGAGTCTTTAAGCAGCTGACCATAGATGCAGTGCCTTCTTTATTTGCTGATTTAGAAAGAAAAAATCTTGGGAAATTCGGGGGGGGGGAGGGAAAGATGTTTTCCTTAGTCTTGTAACATGTCTACATATTTCAAGCATAAAATTTTAATAGGCAAATAACTCTTATATACTTTGTTCTATACTTATGTACTTAGGCAATGATTTTATGCCGGTTCCAAATATTTATCTTTATCCACAAATTTCTACTTCTCTCTAAAAAAAAATTTCAACCTATACATTCACAGTTCCAGAATTTTCTTTCTTTCTTTATCAAGACCCCTTGTTAAAGAAATGTTTTAACATTTTTTTAAATTTAGGAAATAATCTGTTATAACAAGTGTAAGGTTCCTTCCGGTCATCCACTGGTGTTTCCACTTGATCATAAGGTTTCTTTCTTTCTTTCTTTCTTTCTTTCTTTCTTTCTTTCTTTCTTTCTTTCTTTCTTTCTTTCTTTTGTTTTAAAACGTAACAGGTACAGGTGCAGGAGTTAGAGCTGCAGGAGGGTCTCTGTAGCATGACTTTCCAGCTGATGCAGTAATGTCATTTGTGGCCAGACAGTTGTTTTACGAGGGGGCTGTTTTGCGTTTGGGCACACAGTAAGGTGTTTAATTAATAGACTCCCTGGCTCCACTCAGTAGAGCAACAGGTACTCCAGTTTGGGCAATCAAAAATATCTGCTAATCACCCTTGTGGGGGGTGCAGGCATGTGCATATGTTTGCATGAAGGTGTGTTGAGGGTATTGGTGTAAGGTTTTTAGAAGCACAGGATAAGCATCCTAGGATCTCTTTTCCATGTCTAACTGCTATTCTTTTTCAGTGACTTGGCTTTGATGAGCATGAGGATTTTTTTTTTTTTAAGATGTGAAAATAAAGGTGTGATAATAGCGGAAGAGCACAATTTTCTCTGAGAACCGAATCAAGTGAAATTTCATCTAATGTGGCTGTCAGTCACTGCGGCTGCTTACCCCCTTCTAGATTATTACCGTGTCATGCAAATGTGACAATCGTCATCTTATCAAGTGTGTGGTAAAATCTCTATAGACACGCTGCAGCTTCCTTATTCGTACACGGTGGCTGTGTTCTCAGGATTTAAAATAATTTAAGGAAATAAAATGAAAAAGATTTGGCCGTGAAAGAGATACTAGCAACCAAAAAAGTGGGCATACTCTCAGAGCCTATGAAGGAGACATGCGTGCATTTTTAATTCCTGGTATGGGTCAACATTTGTACGTAGCAGGGCAGGGTGTCCTTGGGGATGAGGGCATGTTGAGGTACTGTTTTGGGATGTGTTTTCCTGCTCCAGAAACCCATAAACTACTCTTACTGACGTCACCATTTCACAGACTTTCCCAAACCTAACCCTCCAGTCACTATTTGGGAGGCATTATTACACTTGTTATATCCATGTATAGGGCACAATCTAGGAAACTTGAAACTTGCTTAGAATTGCCAGCCTGTGACAGATCCAAGTGCCATTTGAACCCAGTTCTGTGTGACCTACATAGTGCCCTGTGCCCTGTCATCTACCCTTTATTAGGAGGCCACCAGACCTTAAAGGACTGATTTGCAGTGAGAGAAAACTTCCCAGAACAGACCTCTGTTTCCCACTGAACTGGAAAGTTGGTCAGAGTTTTTAGTTAATTTAAGGGAAAAGCCCCAAGCAGTGTTTCTCCAGAGATGCCTGTCTCAAGAGGCAGCCGTGAGGCTCTGTAAGCATGCTAGCTGGTTATGGCTACCCAATTCAAGCCAATTCTGCCCCTTCTTTTCTTTTGGGGGGTAGTTCTGTTCATGCTCACCCCCCATTGACTTTAGATAGTCTACAAGCTTAGCATAATAATATCATATAAGCTGTGTTTGGGTACGTGACTAGTTATTTCCTATGTGGAGGCTTCTGGCTATTAGGAAAGATGGTTTTGTCCAGTAAAAATGGATTCCAGAGCTCAGGTCTCAGGGAGATCCTATTTATTTTATTTAAATTCTTGGGAGAGACTGTTTCTGTAGTCTTCCAGTACTAAGGAGATGAATGAATAATATGTTAATGTGTATGACTCAGTATAAACGTTTATGTAAGTTCAGTCAAATGATGCAGTAGGTAAAGACACTTGCTGCAAAGTCTGACCCAGCGAGTTGCATCTCTGGAATCCACAGAGGTGGAAGGAGAGAGCTGACTTCCCCAAGTTGTCCTCTGACTTTTGGGGAATGGTGGGTACACACAAAAACAAACGTGAAAGATGCTTATGTGCTATAAAATTATGTTGCATAACTGTTTATTCAGCTTCCACAAACTAGTCAGTAACTATGGTTGGAACAAATTCTATGCCTACCACTGTCTTTTGTTACAAGAGAGGGAGGGGGAGGGGGGAGAGGGGAAGGGGAAGGGGAAAAGTGGAGGGGAGAAGAGGGGAAGGAGGAGAGGGGGAGGGAGGGGAAAAGGGGAAGAAGAAAGGGGATGGGGAGTGGGAGGGGAAGGGGGGAAGGGGATATCATGTAGACTAGGCTAGCCTCAAATTCATAATGTAGCCAAGGCTGACCTTGTATTTCTGATCCTCCTTCCTTTGCCTCCTGAATGTTAGGATTACAGGCACATGTCACCACGCTGGTTTATGTGGTGTCAGAGATCAAACCCAGGGCTTTGTACAAGCTAGACAAGCACTGTGCCAGCTGACCTAGCTCCCAGTTCCCATGTCTGTTTTTTAAAAATAAAAACTTTCAGACATTTATTGTGCTTTTATTAGCAAGAATAATCTAGCCATTATGCCCCAGAATGGTTCCATGTGATATTATCCCAAATGATAAATATTTATAGCTGGTGATTTTGTTTTGTTTTTTTCTCCTCTAATGGTTGGTGACCATGTTACATTGATAAAATTTTAATATTATCCCTGGCTTCTGCCTGGTTCTGGGTGCTATACTAAATGTTTTCAAGTAAGTTGAAACTGCTTCTCAAGACATTAAATTACATGTTATACTGCAGTCCTGATGGATAAAAGTCTGGCACATTTGAAAGTTTATTTTCTGCTCAAATTCTATTACATTTTAAACATTAGAAGTCACTCAAGATGGCTGTTCTTGCGAGCTAACTTGGTTGTGCTAAGAGGCCCAATCAGCTAGTAAGTCCTTGTGTCTGTTTCTGCGTCCTCGTAAGAGGCAGCCTCAGGTCCATGCACTGAGTAATGCAGAGGCCGCTACCTAGTGCAGGCAGACATTGAGGAGCTTGTTCCAGACTCTACTAGAACAAAACGTCAGAGGCAGAGTCCACAGTGAACGACCTTTCTGTGTGAGCTGAGATATCTGTATTCTTTTGTGCGTAGACAATACCATTCCTGCCTGGTTCATGGGCTTTGGGTTCAGATGAGAATGCATGTGACCAGCTTCCGTTTCATAGGCCTTCAAACTTGGCCCAGTTCGAGTTGTGGGACTTGCTGGAGTACATAACTGTGTGAATGGATTTAAATTCAATCTCCTCTATTAGATGCCTCTGTTTCTCTGTAGCACAGTGATCTGCATGAATGCATGTATGTATGTCATGCATGGGTGTGATATGTTTATAGGCATACAAAATTCATGATAGACTTAAATGAATCCTAAAGCTTGAGGGAATCTCCAGGGAGATTCATGCCTTACCTCTGAGCACAGCAAGAAAAAAAAATCTTGGCATATTTTATTTTATATGATGACCTACCTTGGTTCAAAATATTTGAGAGGTTGACACTCCCCCTAGGAGACCCATTAAGAATCATTTTTGGCATCTAAATATATTTTATTCAAAGTGAATTCAAAATATATTGTAGAATTTGCATCTTGAACTCTCAGTGCTGGAAATGAGATTGACATCTGGTTGCACAAGAATTCCCCCCATCAATTTACAATGCAAAACCTGTCATCTAACCTAAATACAGTATTCAAAACAAGAAATGAGCCTTTAAGGATGGTGAGGATGGGCTGTACTGTGTGTGGGAACTGTTTGACAGCCTTCCAATTTTCTCTGGAGACAAAATAACCTTCCCACCAGCAAGGAAAGTTCCAGTGGGGATGGTAATAGCACATCTATATTTCAAATTAGAGCTGATAGAGGTATTTTTTTTGCTCAAACCAAAAGCAAGGGTATACATTTGCTGATTTAGGCAGACCTCCTTCCCGTATTGTTTGAATTACTTGATTAGGTTTTCAGAACACGAAAGACGGGTGCAGTCTGGGAAACTGAAGTAAGAAACCACACCATGGAGAAAATAACGTCGTTCAGACTTCCAGCACTGTCAGTCAGAGACAGGCACTGTCTCCTCTGCATAATTTTCTGGGTTGAAGAGGGGCTTAGAGAAAACAATTCTGGATGGTGTTTTTTTTTTTTAAATCATTTTGTATAATAATTATAAAGAGGACATACACAAATAGTGATATTTGCTTCAGGGAAAACAGTAATAATTTGAGGTACGCCACTCAGGTTCATTTCTATGAAGTCGGGTGCAGGCTTTTCTTTATTAGTATGTGATTTACGAATGCTTTCTTGTCTACAGTAGAGTTACTCTACAAAACATGTTTGTTATGGTCTCCTTTAAAGCAGGTGTTCTAAAGTCATTGATTCTCAAACAACAAAGGATGTTAAACATCAGGATGCAATGCTAAACAACAGGACCCACATCAGAGGAACGCAGGCTGCAGCAGCTTCCCGCCGGCTTGGGTGCCTGTTCAGATCTCTGGCCCACCTGGGACGTCACAGCCGTACATGCAGATACGGCCACGTGCTAGCCAAGAGTGCAGAGAAAGTGTCTCTCCACCAAATGGAAAAGGACTTTCTTAGCTCTTCAGGGAAAGCAGAACCATTAAAGGTGTGCCCAAAGCCTTCGCAGAGTACATGTTTTCATGACAAAAACTTAAAGGAAGAAAAAAAAAAAAAGACAGCAAGGAAAACTTAGAAAAGCGGTGAGAAATGTTGGGACGCTTTTATTCATCTGCTTCAGAACAAGTAAAGAGAAGCATGATGGGGAGGGTTGGAATGACCAGTAATCAATTTCCATACAATTGATCTTTGCACCTAGCGCGTTGAAGGTAAACGTTCTTCTCAAGTGCTCAGGAGGTTTTGCTGTGACCATGACCAGCAGTAACGATAGCGGCGCCAGGCATGGGCAACAGGGAGCCTTTGTTGAGCGCTGACCGCGGCTCAGGCATCGGGTCAAGGCTGAGCTGGCTGTTACCTGCGGTGAATACTTATTAGAGACTGACTAGCTTCCGGAGGCCACGTAGCCTCACGTTTAAAATAGACAGAGCTCCGTTTTCATTCTCTTCCGAAGAAATTCTATTCCAATCTGGTGTCGTATGTCTCCCACGTTCCTCAGCAAGGGGCCATTTCCTCCTCGGCTGCTTTAGAGTAAGCTCTTCCGTGTTTCTCATGTGTCTCTCAGTTTCCTCATGTGTCTCCGGACAGAAGTGATTTTTATCTCATCTGTGTTGGCGCTCATACTTTTTAGCTAATTCAGCAGATAATCACCAGAGTAGAAGAGACCTACTCTGCGCAGGTTTCTTTTTATCTTGTCTCTGGTGACATGCCTATGGTTCACCTCCAAGCGCTCCAGGGGCAGACCGCGTTTCTTAGTCCCGTGGCTTTAACATCTCTTACACAGGCCGACCGCGCCCCAGTCCATGCTCCCCTCACAGCATCTACTCAGTACACAGTAGCTGTCTTCAGACACACCAGAAGAGGGCATTGGACCTCGGGAAGAGCAGTCAGCTCTTGACCTCTGAGCCATCTCTCCAGCCCTGCAGTGGCCACCTTTCCTCTCTACACATCGCCAGCGGGTTCGGCAAAGCCCTTTGCTCAGAGAGCAAAAGCGGGGCGTGCCTGCTCAGAGTGGATGGCTGCGATTCTCTCAGACATTTGCAGGCTGGGTTTAGAGAGAGAGAGAGAAACGAAGAAAGCAAAGAGCTTCGTGCAGCAGGAAAGGACGTCCATTCTTGGTAGCTTGAAGATTGTTCATGAGCAATAATTAGAACATTGCCATCCAAACACCGACTATCTGAACATGTCAACAAAGTGAGCCGGTTTTCCACCTCGCACTCCCGCCATGCTGGCTGCCTCACTGCAGGCCCCAAGCCAGTGGCACTGAATGAATACACATGGGAACCCCAGAATCCACGAGACAAAACACAATTTTCCCTCTTTAACTGACATTCCTGGGTGTTTTGTCTCAGCCATAGAGAGCCGACTGCGGGGTGTGTCGTGACCGTAGAAGCAGTGGACTGATTTGCCCCTCCACCCTGATCTGATTTGTGCAGCTGGTCAGCTGTGGTCCCCATGCCAGGATTCTTATTTCCCAAACTCTGTCACCATTTTGTTTTTCATCTTGGTGATGTACATAGTTTCTTATCCTCTTAAATTTAGTACCTGGGAAGAGTATCTATTTCCATTTATCTATCTATCTATCTATCTATCATTTATCTATTTATTATCTATCATTTATCTATTTATTTATCATCTACCTATCATCTATCTATCCATCCATCCATCCATCATTTATTTGTCTCTATTATCTATTGATCTATCATGTATCTATAAATCTGTATTAATCAGGACTCTCTAGAGAAACCAAACTGATAGAATGAATATATGTATGTATATGTATGTATGTGTATGTGTATATGTATGTGTATATGTATGTGTGTGTATATGTATATGTATATGTATATGATGTATACACTAGTGTGGCTTACAGGCTATGGAATGGACGAATCCCAGATACGCACCACCATGCTGTGGAGCTTTTACGTCAGCACGGGAGATCCGCACTCAGGCGTCACGCTTGTGCAGTTAGCACGATGCCCACTGAGTCCTCTATCCTCTCTAGTGTGTCAGTGTTAACTCATATATGCATTGCTAGTACACTCTTTTATTGTGACTTGGAAGACTGAAGAAGATGGTTCTCTTAGGGATGGCATTTGGTGGCAACTTGTGTGTGTGTGTGTGTGTGTGTGTGATTGCACATGCATGTGTGTGTATGTGAGAGTGGAGGCCACAAGTCAATTCAGATATTATCCAGATGCTTCCCACCTAACCTTTTGAGACAGGGTCTCTCACCGGGACTTGGGTTTGCTGGTTGAGTTAGGTGACCTGGCCCTCGTGATCCTCCTGTGTCTACCTCCCCATCGCTGGGATTACAATCACACATTGCCACACCTGGGTTTTTACATGGGTGATGGGGATGGAATTCAGGGGCTCGTGTTTGTGTGGCACACACTTCATCAACCAAACCATCTCCCAGACACTTCTGTAGCTGACAGAGCCCATCTAGGAGAGGCTAAGACAAGCACGTGAGCTTTCGGGGTGGCTGTGGTGGGTGAGCTCTGAGACGCAAGGTCACCAGAGACTTCATGGGATTGCTTCTTGCTGCTGATATGCCTTTTTCTGTCACTGTGACATAGCCTAACAATTCCTGGGCATCAGCCCACTCTATTGGGCAGATTTCCTGCAGATCAACATGAAGGTGGACTTTCATGTAGTAATGCTGTATAGATGAATTGATGGTTTCACAATCTCTGATAATGATTTTTATAGAACGCTTAAATTGATACAAGTAATCTCAAGCCCTCGATTGAAGAAAGCTGCAAATAGAGCTCTGTAAACCTTCATGCATCAAGGTCTAATTGCATTTGAATAAGAAACAGGCTTGGGACAGATTTGTGATCAAGGAAAAACATTCATTCTAGGTGGGGGTCCAAGGATGAGGCCACAGGTGGGCACTATGATAAAGCAAGGTCATGTGAAACTGTTGCTTTGAACTTATAATGAGCTTAGAGAAACACTGTTTTGAACTTACTATTGACATCTTTCTGAAACTCCCCTTTTGAGTAACATTTTATCTGTGATGTAATTCTTTCTTACATAGAGAACTTTTTGCCTAAAAGCTATACAAAGCTCAAAGCAATAATAAAGTTCTGGTGTAGCCATTTCTGCTTCATCTGGTGTGCATGTTGTCTGTGTAAATGACTCTCTCTCTCTCTCTCTCTCTCTCTCTCTCTCTCTTACACACACACACACACACACACACACACACTTACACAAAGTGTTAACAAACCCCAAGCATCTTGCCTGGCCATCGAGGGGTCCCTGAGTCAGAGAGAAAAAGAGCCAAGAAACTAAGTCTTTTCTTTTTAATCCCCTGCGTCTAACAGCAGGAGATAATTACCAGAAGCCAGAGGCTTTTGGCTCTAGAGTAGCAAAAGGTTAAAGGAAGAGAAAATTTGCAAATAGTAAGCAACTTTTGCCCCTGCAACTGTGGATAACCCCCCTACCCTCTGACCCCCCTACCTCCTGCCCCCCGCCCCCCCCTGCATGCCTCGGTCAATCCTGGATGCCAGGCTGGTCCCTGGCATGTTGCTTCTTGTTGGTGGGCTTTCAACGTGGTGGGACCCAGCTTGTTTATATGGAGTGAATACTGCCTAAACTTACTTTTCAGTAAGAAATCAACATTTTCTATAACTTTCCCCCCATTTCCTCTTAACTGTTAATTATGAAAACTGTAAAGCTCTTTGACTACATCTCCTGTGATATCTAAGGCGTAGCAACCTCATGGTTCAGCTCTCTCTCTGGGGGTCCACTTGGTTCCAACCCAACATCTCTTAGCTTCAAATTCCAACTCACTGGTTTACAAGATATTGTACATAATTTAGTTGTAAATCCAAAGCCTCTTCTTATACTTAAACTAAGAGCGCCGGTGTATGGCATCGGGGGAAGCCAGTCTGTCTGGCCTGCGGTCCGTAGGCGCCAGCAGGTAGGACACTGTGTGAATGACATTTTACTCAGCAAACTTCAGGCCAAGTCTCGGAGGAGCGGCAAAGAGAGCATTTGTAAAGAGGGAGTGACAGCTTGTTCTTTCTGGAAAGCCGGAGCTGCGTGAGAGGAGCTCAAAGGCCCTTTCCTGCTTTAACAGGCGCTACCATGTAACAGCCGAGGTCAGTTTTGATTTTTCATTCCAAGTTGAGATATTTTCTTCTAATAGTTGATTTTTTTTCATTCCTCAAATAGACTCATAATATCAGTATAAAAGGTGAATTCTGACTCGGTCTGAGTTCCCAGCGTAGCCTGTACAGCGTGTGCGCCCTGGTGGAGGCCGGTCTGATCATTCGCCAGCTTTACCCTTGACGCCTCTGGCTGCGGACCCAGGGAGCGGCGCCCATGTGAATAGTTTACCCTGGTTTCTTTAATATAATAAAACCAACAGCCCGTTCCTGTGGGTGGACATCCGGCAATGGAAGGCGAGGGATGAGAATAAACGGGGCCACTCATTCGTCATCCAAATTCCAAAACTCTCTTCTGTCCCAGGCTGAAGTCTTGGAGAAGAGCAGAGCTGCTTTCAAGATGGGTCTCTCTTCCGGATGGCGTTTCCGGGTCCCATTAGAAACTTTCCCTTGGGGCACATACATAGCAGATGTTCTGCTCCGTCTCCATGTGGGTCCCCCAACAACTGGAACGGGGGCGGGGGGCTGGGTGTTGGGAGACGGGGGGTGGGGCTCTCCCTAAAGCTGTTGCTTGACTGTGGATTCTGTTCCCCAAAAGGGCTACTTTGTCTAGCCTTATGGGAGAGGCTGTGCCAACCCCCGCAGGGAGCCGGGATACCAAGGAGGGGGTCACCCTCTCAGAGGAAAAGGGTCAGGGGTCGGGGGAGGAACTCTGTGAGGGGTGGACTGTAGGGGGGAACGTTTGGGATGTAAATAAATAAATAAATAAATAAATAAACAAACTTTCCCTTAGCAATGTGACCTCAGTCTCTGGGGTTTCTGGGATGTTTTTAGTCACCTGCTCCTTTCCTCTTAGTCGGGCTAAGAGGATTGGCACGAAGGTGGTTTTCTGGTTCGCAGCTGTGGTTTTTGAAGCTACTGACTGTACTTACTTTCTCCCTGAGGGAGTGCCTGGTCTTTGGTTTGGCAAACGACAGTGAATTTGTCAAAACGTCTGGATGCTCGTGTAAACAAGTGTAAACAAGACTAAAGCTCTGTCTCTACACAGATAAAAGTCCCCGAAGAAGGTGGCATTCAGCAGACTGTGAGGCTCTTGGGAGAACTGCCGGTGACCGTCTGTGTGTTGGTGCCTCTTATTCAAGGGCGTTTCTGTGCAGGGAACAGAAGCAGTGTTTTTGAATCTCCATAACAATACTTAAGGCATTTTTTTTTTTTAAAGGAAGCTAAGACGCAAAATAAAGGGACCGATCCCCTCCTGTCACAGTCTGGGATCTGGGAGACCTGAAAGCTGTAAGAGTCAGTTAAACTGTAGACAACCAGATGGTTTAACCCTGGTACAAACGCGGCTCAACCGTGGCTATGTGGAATGAGTCACGGTGGTAGACTCCGCATTTCAAGGAAACCTCGAGCAAGCAGCTTATATGCACAAATAATGACGTACTCTACAGTTCTGTAGCCAGGAATGCCTGGCAAAAATGCCCACTTTGTGGGAACCCTTATCCCTCTGAAACCAGAAGACGGGTTGGCGTGTGGTGTGTGCCTGCCGGTCAGAGTTTGCCTGCGCGCCGGTGTGTGGACGAATGACAGCACAGCTACCTACAGGCCCTCAGTTTCCCCCAATCCCCAGGCTTCCTGTGAGCCTCCTTTGGTTTCGGCGTTTATAGCAATGTGACCCATCCAAAGCTGGGCCTTCTAGTCTCATTCACGACTTCCGGGCCTCACAACTTCCGGTCCCACAGTCTCAGTTCTAACCAGAATCATCCTGGGAATCAAGGCGAACTTTCTCCTCTGTGAAGACTCTGTGCCACACCAGTTACCCGATGACGGCTTGTTTCTGTTTTCTTCCGTGGACAAGCGTGTCAGCTCTCGAGAATGTCCTTTGGCCTCTTTGTTTTTCCGTGAGTTTCAGTCCCACAGCATCTTCTGAATGTCCTACATAATCCGATGGGGTACACGTGAGCTGGGATTATTGTCCGTGTGCCCGCATTTGTGTATTCAGGTGTACAGTCAAAGTACATATCTGCATTTCCTATCCTCACAATCTCCGATTTTAATCACCATGCTTTTTTCTAATCCTATGCTTTGAGTGCCAAATCTCCACAGATATAAATTTTTATTTTCTTTCCAAAATGTATTAAGGGTCTCTCTCTCTCTCTCTCTCTCTCTCTCTCTCTCTCTCTGTCTGTCTCTGCCTCTCTGTCTCTGTCTCTGTCTCTCTCTGTCTCTCTGTCTCTGTCTCTGTCTCTCTCTGTCTCTCTCTCTCTCTCTCTCCCTTTTCCCCCTCTTCCCCGTCCTTCCCTTTCTCTCTCCCTTTCTCTCTAAGTGTGTTTATTTCTCTATTTCTCACTCTTTCTTCCTTTCTTCTCTCCCTCCATCCTTGCTTTTCCTTTCCTCCTGACAGTATCATTCTCCTTTTTTTTTTTTTTTTTAAAAAAAAGATTTATTTATTTATTATATGTGAGTACACTGTTGCTGTCTTCAGACACAACAGAAGAGGGTGTCAGATCTCATTACGGATGGTTGTGAGCCACCATGTGGTTTCTGGGATTTGAACTCAGGACCTCTGGAAGAGCAGTCAGTGTAACCGCTGAGCCATTTTTCCAGCCCCATAAATGTCATTAAAAACACCTCCTTCGAGCCGGATTTGAACCAGTGACCTAAGAAAGTCCTCTGCTCTACCAACTAAGCTATTGAAGGGAAGTCATTCTCCTCTTCCTTTCCATTCTTTAAGTTTCTTTTAGACCTCAGTAGATAAATAATATAAATCAATGCCTCTAGTATGATATGGGAAATGTACTGGCCTTATTGCACACAATAAGGATACCAGAGAATGGTATCCTTGTCTCTATACATTAAGGGAATTTATTGTAATAACTTACAGTCTGCAGTCCAACCAACCCAACAACGGTCAGCTGTGAATGGGAAGCCCCAGAATCTAGTAGTTGCCCACGAGGCTAGTTGTTTCAGCTGGTCTTCTGTAGAAGGAGGTTCCAACAGATGTGCTGGAAAGTAAGTGCAAGCAGGCGAAGAGTGAATCTTCATCTTCCAATGCCCTTATGTAGGACTCCACCAGAAGGTGTGGCCCAGATTAAAGGTGTGTACCACCATGCTTGGATCTGGGACTTGCTTTGTCCCAGGCTGGCCTTGAACTCAGAGATCTGCTTGCCTCAGTCTCCTGGGATTCAAGGCGTGTGATACCTTGCATGGGCCTAAGCTTTTCATAGCGACTATGCCTCAAGATCTCCATGTCAAGATCCAGGATAGAAACTTGTGTCTTCCAGCCTCAAGATCTGGATCACAGGTGAGCCTTCCAGTTCTGGATTGTAGTTCATTCCAGATACAGTCAAGTGGATAGCCAGGAATAGCCACCGCGCCTTCAAATTGTTTCTTTTTAAGTGAACGGTAGGCATGGTAGAACCATGAGCCATTCACTGTGTCACCATACTTTAGGGTCTGGGTTTGCTGCCACAGGGCAGATGGCCCTATATCACCCATAACATCGACTAATTCTAATTTTTAGATTTTTGTCCCTCTATACTGAGGGTCAAGCTCAGAGCCTTATGCATGCCAGACAGACATTCCACAACTATGCTGCATCTTTTCTTATGATGTTTCTTTTACTATTTTTGAGTGGATTCTTGTTCCAGAAACAACCTAGAGGTCACCATAGAAAATCTACTTGGATAAAAACATATCTCGTTTTACTACTTTGTTTGTGCTAAATTACGTACTTGGTAAGTTTTGTGATTGTTCGCCTCTTGGGTGTTGTGGATAGAACCCCCATGGTTCCTCTCACCTTCTCTTGGCACCTCCTGGATGTCTCTCCCCCCCCTCCACTGCACCCCCTTTTCTGTCTTTACATCCTCATGCAAAAAGAATTTCAACATGGGAAGGCCCCATGGAGTAGTGCAATGGTCACGGTTTTTAGTGTCAGACTAAATGCCAGCTCTAATTCAGCCCCGTCAGAATGCCATTCTGGGCATCTGTAAGGTGATGTATTCATTGCATGTGTCTGTGTGGCTGCATGGTCTCTTCAAAGCGGCCAGAAAACTCCAACCGGTACTGTTCCAGGTGAACTTCCATCTTCCTAATCGGAACTAGTGTCTAACCTAAAATGTGAGACATTGGAGCTGGAGAGATGGATCCACCGTTAAGAGCACCGGCTGCTTTTCCTGAGTACCCAGGTTCAATTCCCAGCTCCGACACGATGGCTCACAGCTGCCTGTAACTCCAGTTCCAGGGGACCTGACACCTTCTTCTGGTCTCTGTGGACCAGGCACATATGTGGTGCACAGACTCATATTCGGGCAAAACGCCCATACACATACAACAGAATGTGAGAGCCACCTGTTACGAGCTCAGTCAGAACTCTTGCTCTTTCAATTCTCCTCATTGACAAGTACGTAAGCTTTCACGTGAAGTGTTTTTAAAAGTAAAAATATGGAAAAATCATATCTTAACCGTCTCGTTGATCTGTCGTTATGCTGAGGGAAAGCAGTGGGTCTGGCTAGCTGAACTAAGCTGTGCAGGGAAGATACATATTCTTTGCCGGGGGAAGCAACCTCGTCTGATTCAGGAAAGACTAATTTCCTATCAGTTATCCCAGGCTTAAGTTACTTTTGCTTAGAAATGTACAATATATCTTTTATTGGATATTTTATTTATTTACATTTCAAATGTTATCCCCCTTCCCAGCTTCCCCTCCAGAAACTCCCTATCCCACCCTCCCTCCCCCTGTTTCTATGAGGGTGCTCACTCACCCATCCACCCCCTCCCTCTCTCCGATCTGGCATTCCCCTACGCTGGGGAATGGAGCCTTCCCAGGACCAAGAGCCTCTCCTCCCACTGATGTCAGACAAAGCCATCCGCTGCTACATATTCGGCTGGAGCCATGGGTCCCTCCACATGTACTCTGTGGTTGGTGGTTTAGTCCCTGGGAACCTCAGTCCTTCTCTGAAGGGGAAACAAAATACTCTCAGGAGGACACATAGAGACAAAGTGTGGAGCAGAGACTAAGGAATTGCCATCCAGAGACTGCCCCACCTGTGGATCCATCCCACATTCATACACCAAACTCCAACACTATTCAGATGCCAAGAAGTGCTTGCTGACAGGAGCCTGATATAGCTGTCTCCTGAGAGGCTCTGCCAGTGCCTGACAAATACAGATGTGGATGCTCACAGCCAACCATTGGACTGAGCACAGGGTCCCCAGTGGAGGAGTTAGAGAAAGGACTGAAGGAGCTGAAAGGGTTTGCAACCCCATAGGAAGAACAACAATATCATCCAACCAGAAATGTACAATATTAAGATTGTGGAAAACCATTCACCGGGGCACTGGCCAGGCACACAACCTGCACTAACATGCCCTGAGAGCTCCCCTTTGAGTTGCCTGCGGGACAGAGATGGGCCATACATACCTTATGCTCTCTGGGTCGTAGGAAGCCTGTGTCTAGGACTCAGCTAAAGCGAGAACTGTGTGCACTCTTCAAGTGCTAACACAGTGTGGATGCACGCCCCCAACACATACACTGAGACTGATAGATGCTAGTTTCATCGTTTAGGGAGGACAGGGGGTTAAAGTCACTTCTTAACAAGGACCTTCACAGAAGAGTTGGGTTAGGAGAACATTACTCCTTAGTTAAGTTATTGTGATTGAAGGGCTTTTCTTACTGGGGGAATAGAATCAACCGAAGTGGAAAACAATGAGAACATGGGGCAGGGGAGATCGCTCAGCGCTCAGCAGTTAAGAGCACCGGCTGCTCTTACAGAGGACCTGGGCTCAGTCCCCAGAATCACGTGGCTGCTCTCATATCACCTGTAACTTCAGTTCCAGGGGATACAATGTCCTCTTCTGATCTCCGTGAGCATCATGCACACACATGATGCGTATGTACACTTACATGCAGGCAAGTTACTCATAAAATGACTAATCTTAAAAAAAAGAAAAAGGCTTAAAAAACCCACACGAGCATTGGGAAATATATATAGAAAGCAATATGCCTTGTTTCTGTGAAAATAAAATATGGCTTCAAGATTTAAAGGAGGAAGTTTCCAGGCTTACTAATGCGCATGCCCAGATTACTGGGATACCGATCTTCGCTCCAAGGCTCCTGATGTTTTTGGGAGAAAAGTTGCTGTTGAGTCGACCCCGTGTCTTCCCTGTTTGCTTTATTCCCTTGAGAGACCCCGAGTGTGTTCTGCATTGGCCGTGGGGCCCAGCAGCTGGCTCGTTGCCCTAAAGTCCCTATCAGAGATGGAGCGTCTTGGGTGTTTGGTTATGGAAACTCTATCTCAAAGAGCTACTCATGCATGGCACACCCCTCAGGGAGGCGGCTGTCTGCCCACATTATCTGGGGGCCATTCCAGGGAAATGCTTGGCCTCCTCCTGGGAGGAAGTCTTGTTCTCAGTGGAGGACACGTTTTCCCTCCAATTACAGCAGAGTGCCCGCCCGTCTATTCTTTAGGCGAGGCCGATCCTCTGCGTGGGTCTTGCTGTCTCTCTGTGGCTTTGGCATGCAGCACGCGGTCCTCCTGGTGGTGGGGACGCTTGCCACAGAGCCTGTCGCCTTAAATATCCGGCAGTAATCGATAGCCAGAGCGCGTTCCGAGTTGGAGGCCTACTCGATATTGGAGAGATATTTTTTTGGAATGTGAAGTGATTAGGGTGATGTGATATCCAAGGAGATAAAATGAACGCTGCCCAGTCACTGGGGCTTCCTGACAGAGGCCCTTTGGAAGGATTTGGAAAGCGTGCTGTGTTTCTCTGACTGGACACCTTGGCTCTTTGCCTTTCACTCAGTCTGACAAGTCAGAGCCCCCCCCCCCACCCCCAAAGTGCCCTATAGGGACTGAGCCTGCTGTGCAGCAGGAGGGCCATGGCTTCTGTTTAAGATTCTGCTTTCTTTTAAACGAAGTAGCTTTGGTTTCGGCCGTTCCCCTATGAGAACTGAGAAACTGTGTTTGGAAGATCGTTCCTTCTTTTTTATAATGCCTCCCCCCTCCCCCCTTCGCAAAAGGCAAGTTTTGTTATTTTGGAAAGAAATGATTTCCAAGCTCCACAAAAGGGATCGTGGATGTTTGTAATCCTCTGGCACCAACCCCGGAGTTCAGGATCTCTGATTTGCTAGGAAACTTTGTTGATGAAGTTAACAGTCTGGCTGGCAAGCTTTGGAGGTACCTACTGGGTTAATGATTAGTGCCTGCACATATATGCATGCTTGATCATGTGTGTGTGTGTGTTTCTTATGCTGGCATGTGTGCCGGTGCACACACATGGAGGCCAGAGGAGGCCACGCATCCTGCTCTAGCTCCCTCTACCATATCCGGTTGAGACAGGGTTTCTCACTGACCCTGGAGCTAAGCCGGCAGTCACCAATCCCCCTGTCTCCACTCCCGTCAGCAGGTATGGGTGTCACCATGCCTGACTTTCTATGTGCTACTGATCGTTTCCTGTCTAACTGTGGAACCTGTCTGTCACCGTGAGAGCTTTCCCCACTTACAAACCCTCTCCTGTCATTCTGCCAGAGAGAATACGGCACAAGCAGAGTTTGTTGCTTCCGAGTGGGTCAAATGAGATCCCGAGGGGCTCGCTGTTCATTGTTCTTCTTGATTACACTGTTTATTCTACTCTGTGCATACCCTGCAAACGAAAAGAAAAGTTTTTTTTTTGTTTTGTTTTGTTTTGTTTTGTTTTTTGGTGATGTTTTCCCAAGAAAGCTATAACATTCCTCTAGGAAGTTTTATGTATTCATTAATTCGCGAAAAATTTATTGAGTGTTTCTACTTTGCAAGGGAACTGTGCTAGTGCTGGGCCAGGGAAGGAGTTGGGCATAACATTATACATAAAATCGTGTATAAGTTATAAAACAAAAAGAAGAGCAGACATTACAAACAGGTATCTCTAATAAGCTAGCATCGGAAGTGCGACCCCCAGGCCCTCAGCGTCGTCCCACGGTGACACGGCCCTCTGCTGCTCTGCGTGGAAATGAGCCCCAGTATTTGCTCATTCAGTCATGATCTGATTGAGAGTTATCCAGAAGAGGCGATTACCTGTGATGGTTACTATCGGCTGTCAACTTGACGGGGTCTAAAATCACCTAGGAAATGGCTGTCTGTGAAAGCGTTTCTAGAGTAGGCTAACTGACGTGGGAAGACCGATCCTAAACAGGGGGCACCCTCCCACGGGCTGGGGGACCAGAACTGAGCTAAAGGAGAAAAACAAATGGAGATCCAGTAGTCACCTCTCTCTGCTGCCCAGCAGCGGGTGCTCGGTGGCCATCTTGCTCCTGGGGCTACGCTTTCCCGGCGGTAACGGACCGAGTGTTCACATTCACATGAAGACCAAACCAAAGAGTTCTGACGCGGATGGAGTCAGAGACATTTCTGCCTTCTCAGAGCCAGCATTTCCTAATGGCGCTCGACACATGCTCAGATTCAAGCCAGCATCTTCCAGGGACTTTTGCACCCCCAAAATTAAGTTAGGGGTTGGGGTGTCTGAGCGAGTTAACAGAGCAATCGCAGTTCGCTTTTATCGCATTGCGGAGTCTCATTTCATATATCTTGTGTCTCCCCAGTTCCTTCGTTTTTTCCGTCTTATCGGTTGTCTTGGTAAGAAGACTGAGGATGCCAGCTTCCGGGCAGGCCAGCCTTGCTGCGGAAGCCAATTATTTTACAACATACAGATAATGTGAACAGGAAGGGGGTGTGGCAAGGCGAGGGGAAAGGGGCTTCTGTAAGAGCTGATAATATGAACAGGGTAAAGGGGGTGTGGCTAGGACAGGGAAGGGCATTTATTTCTGTAGTCTCTGATGTTCTTGATCAGCTTCAAGTCTGTACCTTTAATTAAAAGCCAGCCCAAATTATTTCCGGTCTGAAAGCAATCTTTCTCATTGAGCAGTTACTGCTAGATCACCTTCTTCAGTTTCTTCCCTTTACCTCCGTCGCAGCTGATCGGATGCCGGACTAATGTGTGTGAAATAGATTTCTGGGGACCAAAACACTTCAATATCTGGGGAAATAAAATTTCTTGATATGTATTTTTCCACAAATGCAACCCAAGACCTGTGTACTTAATATATATATATATATATATATATATATATATATATATATATATATGGCAACTTTAAAAACACACCACAGAAAGTGGGGAGAGATCAATACATTCATCAACAGGTTATTTTTATATGGAATTTCTATTTATAGATAGAGATAATCGCCCCTTTGATGACTGACATCTTTTGCTAAAAGAAGTAGCTAATTTTGTTTACAAATCAGGTCTCTCCTTTAGTATGTGTGCTCTTAAGTTTTTTATTTTTTTGTTTTGTTTTGAGACAGGGTTTCTCTGTGTAGTCCTGGCTATCCTGGAACTCACTCTGTAGACCAGGCTGGCCTTGAACTCAGAAATCCGCCTGCCTCTGCCTCCCAAGTGCTGGGATTACAGGCGTGCGCCACCACTGCCTGTCTCACTCTTAAGCTTGTAAAACTACAAAACAGAACATAGGAACTAAAATAATTAACACCATTAGTACACTTCAATTATTGTTAGTTGAAGTGTTTCTTCCCTTGTCTTAAAAAAAAAAATGAACTTAACTTTCCGTTACTTTTGCTGGTGATACAAAAAGCAGATCTTACAGGAACACATGGGATTGACACAAGCTTGCTGTTGGAGAGTTTCCCTTTTCTTCCCTGGTCACAGAACGTGGCTAATCCAGTTAAAGCAAAAGGCTGTTCAGATAATAGTGTCAGAGTATTGATTGGTTGAGGAGGCCGTGATGGGTGGTTATAAACATCAACCTCTTGACACAATCAAGAGGTGTCTGGGAAGAGGAATTGTCTACATCCAGTGGGCTTGTGGGCCTGCCTGGTGACCTTACATTGACGTGAGAAGCCCCATCCCAAACAGAGGCACTTGTAGTGCTCTCTCATAGCGCCCAGAGAGAATGACATGGAGGAAAAGTGTTTGTTTTCCTTCCCGCGCAGCCCGCTTCACTCTCTGTTGTTGCCCCTCCCAGATCCCTTCTCTGATGTTCTTAGAAGGACATTCTTCGGGCTTCCAGTGTGTACTGAAGGCCAGCAGCACGCCAGGAACCCACGGGCCTTCACTGTGGTTAAAACGCAGCACTTAAAACGATGTAACAGCCTTGGGTCTCAAGACGCAAACAGTGGCGGGAACATTTGTAAAGTTCTAATGTCTCATCTTCTTGGAGTCGAGTTTGGGCGGATTATTTTATCTGTCGGTTATTGCAGAAAACATGCTAGTGAGCAAGTGCTTTGGAGGAGTCTGCAAAAGGTTTTAAAACATCAGTCCCTGTGCTGTCCATCCGACAAGACTAAAGACACCCACCCTGAAAACTGAGATTACTTAGTATCGAAGTTAGAGGTCTTTAGAATGTAACATTGTAGCGACTAGTGTAGTGTAGCTCAATGCACAAAGTTGTGAGTCATTTTGCGGGTTTTTTGAAGATGATTGGTGCATTATAGAGAGGAGGTCTGCAAAGCCAGAGGATTTAAATCACTTATAGGCTTTAAAGTTGTGTGTGTGTGTGTGTGTGTGTGTGTGTGTGTGTGTGTGTGTGAGTGTGTGCGTGTGTGTATGTGTGTGCTCCAGCATGTGCACATGCGTTCACATGTGTGCAGGGGTTGGAGGTATGGTATAAGGGATGGAGCAGGGAAGATTGTGTGTGTGTGTGTGTGTGTGTGTGTGTGTGTGAACTTCTTGAAAGTCCATGGCCCACGTTCAAAGCTATGGTGTTCGATGTGACCATGGCTGGGATGCTCACTGGTCATTTCTAACCATGTTTTTAAAGAAACAACTGTAACTTCTGCACAAGACCACAACGTAACTCAGAAATGATAAACAGAATCGAGTAGAAACTGTGACAGCCAGCTCAGACACATTTCAGGGTTGACAGTCTTCATTCTCTGAAGGATGAGTTAGAAAATCTATCCTTAATGACCCTAATGAGCACACTTGCTGCCGCACCTTCCTGGGGACAAACCGGGGCCTAAGGATATGGAGATCTACAGGGCAAACAAGGGGTTGGGTTTAAATGAGGTTTCTTTTTCGTCCTTGGCAAGCTCTTGCCATGGAGACCAGGCTGGCCTCACCCCCGGGCTCTTTGGAGTACTTTTGCCTCAACTTTCAGAGTACTGGAATCATAGAATGGGCGACCCACCCCAGCTGCAAGTTAAATCTTTAGAAGGAGCAATCGTGTTCAAAGCATATCTTTAAGAGATGGCTACTGGCGTGGGGGGTTACCAGAGGGCCACAGAGCTGAAGGCAACTATGTCTAAACCTCAACCCATTGGCTTCTAAGTGAAACTCATTGTCTCCCATCCCCACATCTTCCATCTGTCCCACCTTCAGCCCATCTTAGCCCAAGGCACTGCGATCGGTGGCCTAAGCTAGAAGTCTGTCTATCAACTCCCCTTGCACAATTACCTGCTAATTCGATTTCTTGTGGTCGCCCCCTCTTGTCTCCTGAATGAGACTATTTGCTGTTCTGCCTGTGGGAGGAGTTTTGCAGAGACTGGGACACGCCAAGTCTCAAGCAGTAGTTAGTCTTCCTAGAATTCATCTTTGCATCTTTCTTGTCGTTCAGACTGAGAACACCGAGGTAGAGATGTCAGCGAGAGAGGAAGGGCAGGGTTTGGAACGAGGGAATGGGCTAGCATTTACCGAGCCCAGCTGCAAACCTGGCTCTTCGCTAGGCGTTTAATAATGTGGCTTATTGTTATACTTACATCTGATTTTGAGATGGAAAGAGTATCCATTTTACCAGTGAAAAGGAAACTGAGGCCCTCTGTGACCTCTCACACACCTAGCCAGAACCGCTAAACTAAGCTGAGGAAAAACTTCTTAAGCAAAAAAAAAAAAAAAAAAATGATAAAAGGAAAAGTTCAGACAAAATAATTCCTGCCAAAGTTTGAGGCAGGGAGCAGAAAAACAGGGGATGGAACTAGGGGCCAAATGTTAGAGATGAGAAGACAAGATCTGGGGGATGGTGGAGACAGACATCTGACTTGGACAACCGGACATTGATGTTTAAAACGGAAGTATTTTTAATGCCAATCCTGGCCAATGTTTTACACTAGCATATCACTGATGGATGTAGTGATATGCATATGACATACGGACTAGAACACATACCCTGATTAGTAATCATCCGACTAATAAGAAATGCTATTTCAGCATGAGGCGTTTTAAAGTGACTGCCTGCTTTCATTCTTAAATAAGTCCTGTCTCCTTTTTAAGGTATCTTGTATCTCTAAGAAGAGCCTTGGTGAACCTTAAAGAGGCTGTAATTCCAACTTTATTAATTTTTTGGTTGTTTTCGAGACAGGATTTCTCTGTGTAGCCCTGGCTGTCCTGGAACTCGCTCTGTAGACCAGGCTGGCCTTGAACTCAGAAATCCACCTGCCTCTGCCTCCGAGTGCTGAGATTAAAGGCATGCACCACCACTGCCCGGCTGAGGCTGTAATTGCTTATGCTTAGTGGGTTATCAGTGGATATCCCATAGACATTTTAACATAGGTGTTAACTCTGCAGGATCCGGCTGAAGCTGGTAGACCGGGTGTGTCCCTCCTAAGGCTGTGCAGGTGAACCGCTTCACAAAACCACTCAGGCTCGTGACCGCTGAGCAAAGGCACCATAGTCAGACGTGAAAACTTACTGACAGTGGGATGATTCACAGGGCACAATCACAGGCGAAAGTGAGTGATATGAAAATGGGTTAGCTTACAGCAAATGTGCAAAAACTGTACCAAGTGCAAAGGTTTGACATCTGTGCTCAGTTTAGGAGCTCAGATTAAGTGTGTTTAAAGAGGGGTGTACCTGCGTAGATGATTCTTGACTATTGACAGAAAGTTGAACTAGGGGAAAGTTCACAGAGCCTCCTGCCAGTCAGTGATGTGGTGAGTCGGGAGGTCTGTACCGTCTCTGCCATTACATCAACAGACACAGTGACTGGGGTCCAGAAGACGTTGAGTTCTGGTTCCCTTCCTGTCCCCAGAAGGGTTAAAACTAACTCTCCCGGACCCCTCAGGGCTCCCAGCCCAGCACACACCAAGACCTAAATTTGCTCTGACAATTCTCCCTAGCTTATAAAGAGGAGGATAATCATTCATTTCTCTCCATATTCATGAAGATGAATGTCATCACAGAGCTGTGCCTCCACATTCGCTCTAGTTATGAATTGCAAGCCCAGAACTTGGGCTACGCTGTCTTCACAGAAAAGCCAACGACTTTCATGCATAATGAGGCTTGTATCTTGCTAATCTGTCTTGTATAAATGAAGCCTCTAAGGTATAACAATCACTCTTAACTATGCATTTGTTTGGATTTCCTGACATGGGACAACAGTGGTTGTTTAAAAGTGGCTTGTACTTTCATAATTCTGGAAGGAGACATTGATTCATTATTGTTAGGTTCCTGGAAATGATTCCTCCCATTAGCAAAACCACGGTTGGACAGAATCACCTTAAGTGATATAAACAGGTGCCGTGAATGAGGTAGAAATCCAACTGCCCATTAACAAATACCTTATTTTCTAGTTAATTTCCTTTTTATGATAATTAAGGCATGAGGTCAAAGTTCATTCTCTAACCTCAGGAAAGAGCCAAGAGCTACCATAGTCAGGAGGGCACGCTGCAGGTCTGACCACTGACCACTAATCCCCCCTCCTCTCCCAACTCTTGTTCTTCCCATCTGGTCTCCTTGCTTGATCACTGCTGGAAGGAAAAATGGTAAACCTCTTTCCCTGGTAGCCCCATTGAGGCCGAGGAGATTTTGCTTATAAACCACAAAACTTGATCCCTGAGAAAGCAGATTGGTGAATCAGAGACGGGAGCCAAAGGTTTACAGAGTAAACCAATGCACCCGGAGCCCCGGGCTGCTTCCACATCACCATCTACAAACGTTAGTCAAAGCTTATCAAAGACACCTTGGTGTCACTTTGCTTTAAGGTCCCGACTAGACATCACCTGTGGTACTTGCCGGGGAGGATCTACTCACCCCGATCGCTTTCCATGATGACGCGTGGGGTCCAGGAAGAAAACTCAGGTCCTTGAAATTGACCTCAAGAAGCCATCTCTGGACAGTTTCTGTGCAGGGCAGTTAAGAGTTATGAGAACATGTGTTGAGGACCTTGCAGAGAATCATCACGACCTAGCCACAATGAATTACTGTGTTAGACAGACAGACAGACACACACACACACACACAAACAAACACACATATGTGCACACTCTCACTGTGGCAAACTGCCTGAGGGAAATACTTAGGGAAGGATTTATTTTGGCTCACGGTTGGAGAGGTCCCCAATCCATTGTCTGTGGCTCCGTTGCTTCTGGGCCTGTGGGTAGACAGGTCATCGGGGAGGTTGGAAACATGTGGAGGACACTGTTCACTTCATGGGGGAACAGGAAACAGAACAAAGTAGTAATAGAACAGGGTCAGGGCAGGAGATAGCCCCTGACTGGGTCGGGGTAGGAGATAGCCCTGAGGACTTGTTCTCATCTCTATACTTCCTCCAATCAGACTCCACTGCTGACTGGTCCACCCAACAGCCTATTCAGAGTTTGAACATGCCAGTGGGCTAAACACTGACTGTATCAGAGTCTCCAGGATCAAGTGATCCCTCCAAATGGCCTCGCAGGCGCCTAGAGGTATCCATTGTCGAGTCCCTAAGCAAGTGTCAATCAAGTCATAGCCAAAATTAGTTCTCTAAGTCACTGAGTCTTCAGAATTGACTCAGGAGAGAAGCTCGATTGTTTTTATGGCCCAGCTAGACAGCTTATGTCGCCACGTGAAACCCGGGTGCTGGAAACGGGTCACACTGGTTTTAAAGATGGTGCCACTGGAATACAGAGGACAAAGAGATATGATCCAATCCGCACAACCTGTTCAGGGTGGGCCCTGGATTCCAATAGGGCTGCACTTTAAATTCCTCCTTTCAAAGAGCATCCATGGGCTGCATCTAGGCCTCCCTGCTCAGGTGTAGCACATGTGCAGCTTGGTCTTCATGTGGGTCCTGAACAACTGGAGCGGGGGTGGGGTGGGGTGTGATAGGGTTAGGGCTATCCCAAAGCTGTTGCCGGTCCAGGGGATATGTTCTAGCTGGACTGCCTTGTCTGGCCTCAGTGGGAGAGGAAGCGCCTCACCTGGAAGAGACATGATGTGCCAGGGTTGGGAGGTCCCCAGGGAAGGCCTCGACCCTCTCAGAGGAGAAGGGGGTGGGGGAAGAGAGGAAGGATTGTTAGAGGAGGGTGTTACGTGGGGGAGGGGCCGTGAGCCGGATATAGAGTGAATAAATACAAACAAGTTTTTAAAAATTCCTCCTTTCTTCTTCCTCTTGGCTGTTGATGCCCCTCTTGGCTTTGAGTGTGGATCATCTGCCATGACACTGTAAACTCTTTCTGTGTCTTTGCTTTTGAGTGAATGTTTTGGCTTATAGATTCCTGGCACATTTTGATCTGTTCCTAGATTTATTTAGTTCCTGGCTTGGTGATTTAGCTTTCTCTGCAGTTAAAAGCAAAAGCAATTCTTTTCCTATTCTCCCTCAGCGTCGTACTATTCCTTGGCCCCAACTGTGCAAGAGAGGACATTCACCGGGGACCTGCCGGTTCTCATTGTCCAGGTCCCGGTGCTGGCAGAGCTGAGGCAAGTGGCTTAAGGCTGAGGATTGGATCTCTCTGTCTTTACCAACTCTGTGTCTGGCTGAAGGTGTCCTGGGCTCAGGGGCCACTTCGGTTATACTTCTGTGCCGATTGGCAGAATTGGACCGCTCCTTACAGTCACATAGAACGAGCAAGCTAGTTTCTGCATAGATTCACCAGGGCTGGAATTTGGCTCCAAATCTCCATTCAGTCAATGCTGCTAGCCTGTGCCTATCAAATCGCATCTGGGGCTCTAGACTTCCTTCATCCCCGTATCCTCAGTGTGTAGGACATAGAGGCGACTGAAGGAATGCTTGTTGAATGAATAAATAGCACATATGTGGACAGAAGATATGGTCCGTATGGTTGGCTCTCCAGGGAATGGTGCCCAGCACTGTGTAGCTCGAATAGAAGCCTTTTCCACACAAGCACCTAAGCCTCTTCTAAACTTACTTGCCAAGACTTTCATTTTATCGCTATGGACACAGACTGTGTCGAAAAAGGCAGGAGCTGAAGATCTTGCAAACATTTTGACAAGTTCAACTACAAACATTTCAGCGACTAGGGAAGATGTTTGAATCTGACCGCAAGAAGTAAAATTTTGATATAGAGACAGGAGCGAATAATTGCAGATTATCTTGAGTGTCTCTATAAAATTATATAAAAATATTCTTATTCTCTTGATTTCCGGTGTTGAAATCATCACACTAAATGTTAGTTTATCACGAGACGTTTCCCAGTTAGTTCATCTCCAATAATGAATTTTAATTTTCTCTCTGCCCTCACGGGAAGCTTTCTAAGAAGTGTCTGGTAAATCGAATGGACGGGCCCAAACGCAGCTCTCTCTAGTTCCTGCTAACCCTCCCAGAAGAGCCTAGAACTTGAGAGCAGTGGGGGAGAGCCGGGCAGGGAGTGAGAGACTCAGAGGAAGCAGAGGTTACCTTACGCATTGCCCAGTCTCTGTCTCGGGCACACATGGTGCTGGCCATCAACTCTGTATTTGTTCTTTCTCTGGAAACCATAAAGCTGCGGGAATTATTAAAAAAGATCCGCCAACTCCCCCCTTCCCCCCCTCCAGCTGCTCTCTGTCCGCCAACTCTCCGGCAGGGCCTGACCAGCAGGCTTCCTGCACCGCTGCTGCAGACGGCAACTTGCTCGCTAGCGCCCTCCTGCGCCCCCACAGCGACCTTCCACCCCACGGCCAGCAGCCACAACACCCATCAAACCCTAGAGCTTATCATTAACCAAACAGATCTATGTATCAATAAATTCTCAATTCACAAGATGCCAATACAATAATTTCAGAACCAATTAATAAAAACAATAAGGGCTGCCCACCTAGATTAGACAGACAAATATCCCAGTTATTCTATCCTCTAACATCAGAACTACCCGAGGCTAGTTAAAGCCGCGCTGGTTCAAGTTCTTCTTTCTGTTCTGCTTCCATCTTGGCCTCTCCTCTCCCTGAGATGCTCTTTGTCTCTGCAACTCTTAGCTCCGCCTCCCTTTTCCCTGTCCAATCACAGGCCTCCTGCTGCACTAATATTTTGGTTTAATTGGACAGGGAAAATCCTGTCACACTGTAAGACCCATTTTTCTTTTGCTGCAAAAAAAATTCAGTAAAGAGTAAACTTGTATTATTTTTTGGCCTTCAATACTCTGCCCTTTATACAGAGAAATAAAGTGAATAACTAGACTATATATATATATATATATATATATATATATATATCTTCAGTATGACACCTGGGGTGAATATATTTATCATTCTCTGACTCTGTTTGCATCTGAAAAACAAGAAAACCAGTTTTGAGTCATTGCTTACACATGCATTGGAGAGTTAAGGGCTACACCAGGGGAAAGCACACAGGCAATGAGAACTTGAAATGGCACTGTGTTTTTACCACTTAACATTTCCCTGTATGTGCATATGTGTAGCACGTGTGTGAAGTGTCCTCGGAGTCTGTCCAGGAGAGAGGGTTGTGTCTCTGGGATTGCAGTTAGAGGGTTGTGAGCTGCCTTGTGGGTATTGCAGCTTCTGTAAGAGTGCCAAGTGCTCGTAACTGCCAGACCATATCACGGCCCTCCAGGTCTGTCCACTCAGGCTTTTCCTGAAAGAGGCTCTCTCCTTCACTTGGTCTAAGACGGGACCCAGTGGGCTAGGTGAAGATGGGGTGGAGGAGAAGAGGGGAAAAGAAGAATGGTGGAATTAAAGGTTCAGAGAGCCCAAGTTGCTTTGGTGTGTGTGTGTGTGTGTGTGTGTGTGTGTGTGTGCTGTATGTGAGTATGTGTCTGTGTTTGTGTGTCCATGTGTATGTGTGTGTGAGTGTTTGTGTGTGTGTGTTGTATGTGAGTGTGTGTCTGTGTTTGTGTGTCCATGTGTATGTGTGTGTGTTTGAGTTTGTGTGTGTATGTGTGTGTGTGTATATGTGTGTGTGTCTGTGTTTGTGCGTGTCCATGTGTATGTGTGTGTCTATGAGTATTTGAGTGTGTGTGTATGTGTGAGTGTCTGTGTTTGTGTGTGTCCATGTGTATTTGTGTGTGTCTATGAGTGTTTGAGTGTATGTGTGAGTGTCTGTGTTTGTGTGTGTCGGTGTGTATGTGTATGTGTGAGTGTCTGTGTTTGTGTGTGTCGGTGTGTATGTGTGTGTGCCTGTGTTTAAGTATGTGATATCTATTTAATCTTTTATATTTTGCTAAAAATTAGCTTTTCTATGCACAATAATCAAATATCCTCTAACACAATCTGGTGAGGGCATGCTCTCAGTTGAGGTTATTTCTTTCAAATGACTCTAGTCTGTTGTTTTGGCATAAAACAAGCCAGAACAATTTCTATACATAGGCATTTTTGTACTTCCTGTTGCCTGATATGTTATCATTTTCCGTAGCTTTCTATCAGTTAGTTAGTGCTTGTCTGGTGCGTAGCATAGGGTTTGTAATCAGCCAGGGTAAGCGACGTCTGTGGATTAGTGACACCCTCTGGGTGTACGATGGCTATGTTTTCTTTTGTCAAGTTGGTGAGGCTTACCTATATTTCCCAGTGACTAGCTCAAACACTAACCTGGGTGCTACGATACTGTGATAAGTTTTTTTTTTTTAAATTAAAAGTCTATTGTGGGTTTGAAGGGACTGAGATCACAGAATAAACTCAATTTTGTTCTTACGACTCCGTTCTAAGTTCACTTGCCCTTAGAGAGGCGTGACCCCCACCCTTGAGGTCTGAGAAAAATCATGAAACGTCCCTGGCAGTTGCACAGTAGACACAGCAGCTGCAGCTGGCTGATAACGCCAGAGTGGGCTGAGGAAACAGACGACTTTCCCAGGTCAAAATTCTCCCTTTTTTGATGTATGCTCCTTCCTTGTGGTTTAACCAGGTCCTGTAAACCAATTAACTTAAAGACCAACATTCCTTTACTATCTCATGCGATGCCAAGGCTTGGAAATCCCCACTTGCCGTTTTTCTTTCCTTTATAAACCCCCTTCACCTAGACCTGAGGGTCACTCTCCTATCCTGTTGCACCAGGATAATTTGTGGCCCAAGCTCGTGAGCTTGAATAAAGACTCCCACGTGCTTGCATCGGAGTTGTGGTTCCTGAACAATCTCTTTGGGGTTTTTGCAATCTGAGCACAAGAGTCTGAATGTGAATTGTCCCCCATTGGAGTATGTGCTTGGACATTGCACCCCAGCAGGGGCTGTTAGGGAGGCTGTAGGTCTTTAGGGGGAAGGGTCTAGGTGGAGGGAGTGGGTCACTGGGTGTGTCGGGCTGAGGCTGGAAGGTTATAGCTTGGTCCTGATGCCCTTAGGTTTCTCTGCTTCCGGAGTGCTGATGGATATAGGTAACTTCCACACACTACCGCTGCCACAGCTGTGAGCTGCCTCCACCTCACGCCTTTTCTACCATGATGGATGTTCAAACTCATAGACATCCACCAGCCTCTGCCTCCTAAGTGCTGGGATGAAAGGTATGCTGCAGCATTCCTGGCCGTGACTCTTGAAATGCCTACGTTCTGAAGTAGACTTTACCTGAAGTATACATTTAATAAACACATGGGCTCTGGATAAACCAGTGTGCTTTGGGAGTCCTGTGTTTTGTTCTTCTTATTATTATTTTTTATTTTGAAGGGTTTCCTCCCTGTTTAATTTTGTCTTTTATTTTGACCAGAGGAGAATAGCCAAACAATTTTGATTCTGTTTGTTCTAGTTTTCCTCTCTTGTGTCAGTCGTCAGTAAGTGGAGAGATTAACCATGGAGGAGAAAGGGATGTTCTCTAAGTTACAAACAGTCTTGCAAGGAGAGCTCAGAGCTAAGGGCTAGTTCTGGAAATAGCGACTGCTCACTCTTACCTGTAGGGGGCAGTCAATAACCTCTCAGCTCTTTATCTTATGGAGACTGTAGTAGGTCCTTGGATGAAGAGGAAAATGAGGCCTGACTGGGAGAATGGAAGAATTATAAATAGAGAAGGCCTTTTTTTCTGAACATCTCTTCCTTCCTACTTACCCCGTCTTCTGTCCTCTCCTTCCTTCATTTCCTTCGGTTGATCTTTCTTTCCCCTTTTCTTGTATGTACCTCAGTTACAATGGTAGATGTGATAAGATGGGTCGTTGGCAGGTTGTCAGACATCAGGAAGGTCCAGGAGTGGTTAGGGTTTAAAAGACTTCAGGGTGGGCTTGTGAGGAAATAGATAGCTTGATCTTGCTCTGATAGGAGGTTGGACTAAAGTTATCCAGTTTTCTTTATTTCTACTATTTATCTTTGGGAAGCTGATTTTTAAAATCTCTCTGTATGTGTGTGTGTGTGTGTGTGTGTGTGTGTGCTCGTATGTGTGTGTTGAGAGAGAGAGAGAGAGAGAGAGAGAGAGAGAGAGAGAGAGATTTTCAAATCATGCATCCTTGATCCCACTCATCTCCCCCTCCCCTAGTACACACCCTCCACCCTTGCAACCTCCCCTCCCCCAACAGAGAAAAAAAATCTCCTTGTCTCACAGCTTGTCCCAGAGCATACCCTTTCGTCCTCACATCTTTGCTTACAAATGTTCATTGCAACAGGTCATGGGTCTGGTTCAAGGCCTCTGGCTTCTACTCTATTAATACTAGCACCTGACTGGGACTCCTCTAGGATATTCTGTTGTTGCCCTGTGTCACGGAGATCCTGTACTTTTGGATCTGTAGGACTGGCCCCTTCATGTGCTCCAGCAATTCATTCAAGGGGCAGTTGTTGGCGTGGGCCAAATCAAAGCCCTGGATCTGGGCCTGAGAGGTGTCGGAGCTGGTCAGCCTGCTGGCTCTCCTGTTCTCAGGGCTGACTCACTGAAAACTCTCTAAACTGGGACCAGTGCTACCCTGCTGCCCAGGTGAGGCACAGCCCATTCCTTTGAGTGTTGTAGTCGATGAGAGAAGTGGCCAGTTCTCCCACTCTCATGATCCCAGGGCCATCTTTTCTGCCTACCATAGATGGCAAGAGATGTCCACACAGCAGACAAGAACTAGGCCTGGCTCGCCCACAGCGCCCATGTCCAGGGCAGGCTCCACTGCACTGCCCAGGCAAGGCGCAGCACCTACCCAGGGAGGCTGAGCTTATTATCTGCCTCTGTCTGTGGCCAAATACCATATGGACAGACTATGAGAAGTAAGTTGTTCTCTCCACTACTTCAGAGGGTTCCAGTCCATCATGGTGGGGATGTCATGGGGGAGTGCCTGGTGGTAGGAATGTCCTGAGGAGAATTCTTGTATTATGGAGGAGTAGGTCATTAAGAAGAAAAAAAAAATGACCCGAGCTAGGGTCAAGCCTTCTAGGACTTGCTCCTAATGACCTTTTCGTTAGGTCTCACCCATTTCCTGAGATTTCCAGTTTCCAGATGATGCTACTAACTAGGGCATAGGCATTCAGAACACAAGCCCCTGAGGGGCATTAATAAATCTTCCCTCTCTAGAAAAGGGGGTAGGGCCAGAGTGGGACTCAGGGTAAAAGTGGGCAGTGTTGACTGTCACACAAACCTGTGCCAAAAGGCAAGAAAAACTCAAAGTTTTTCTTTGCAAGTTTTCAAAGGCAAGAAAAAGGCACAAAGTTGGCTTGACCCAATTTACTAGGGTGGGAGGCAGGCGGATTCATGATGTAGAAAAGATCTACCAGAAAAGATGAAGGAGTCTTGTCCATGGTGCTGAAGAAAGCAGCTCTTAGTGGTTTTCCTTTTTCCTTCCTTCCTTCCTTCCTTCCTTCCTTCCTTCCTTCCTTCCTTCCTTCCTCCCTCCCTCCCTCTCTCTCTTTCTCTTTCTTTCTTTCTTTCTTTCTTTCTTTCTTTCTTTCTTTCTTTCTTTCTTTCTTTCTGTCTTCCTTCCTTCCTTTCTTTCTATCCCTCTCTCTTTCTCTCTCTTTCCTTCCTTTCTTTCTTTCCTTACTTCCTTCTTTCTTTGTTTCCTTCTTTCTTTTTCTTTCTTTTTTTTTAAAGACTTATTTATTTATTATATTTAAGTACGCTGTAGCTGTTTTCAGACACCCCAGAAGAGGGCATCAGATCTAATTACAGATAGGTTTTGAACCACCATGTGGTTGCTGGGATTTGAACTCAGGACCTCTGGATGAGCAGTCAGTGCTCTTAACTGCTGAGCCATCTCTCCAGCCCCAAAGATTTATTTATTTATTTTATGTATATAAGTACACTGTAGCTATGTTCAGACACACCAGAAGAAAGCATCTGATTCCATTGTAGATGGTTGTGAGGCGCCATGTGGTTGCTGGGAATTGAACTCAGGACCTCTGGAAGAGCAGTCAGTGCTCTTATCCACTGAGCCATCTCTCCAGCGCTCTTAGTGGTTTTCAACCTTCCTAATTCTGCGACCCTTTAATATAGTTCCTCATGTTATGGTGATGCTAGCCATAAAATTATTTTGTTTCCACTTCATAACTGTCATTTTGCTACCATTGTGAATCATAATGTAAATTTCTGACTATGACCCCCGTGAAAGGGTCATTTAGCCTTCAAAGTGGATCGTGACCCACAGGTTGAGAACTCTGCTCTTTGTGGTCAGATCAGTGGATGGACTTATATTCGGGGCTCCATATCCTGCCTCTTGGTCATGACTAATGGAAGGGTTGGTTAGTTTTATCTCAAAGACTGTTTCTACAGGAGAGCACCTGAAAGGTGTCTTATTTTACTTAACCCCAATCTTATAGCATTTGCTTTGTTGAATCACAGTCATAAGAGGAACAAGAGGTGTAGAAATGACTAAATTTCTTGTGTAGGTCTATTTGGTTTGGCTTGTAGTAAAGAATGGTTCTGGGTAACATTATGCTAAAGCGATTAAAGGGATTATTAAAATATTCTTCCTGGGATGTCACAGGGGTTTGTAACACTTTTAAATTACAGTCAAGAATACAAACGGGCATGTTGCCAGGTGGCGCCGTATGAATTACATAGAGCAAAATGTTGTAGGATTAATCTGTGTTTTACCTCCGAGGTTACCAAGTGATGGATCAATTTCACCATGCACCCCAAAATTATGGTTAATCATAAAAAAGGTCACATGCTCCATTGCCTTACGAGGGAAACTATAAGACATTTCTAAGCTTTGTGAGTGATTGGTGGGAGGTATAGGTTCTTTTGTACCACAGAGGGCTGCTGGTGAGAGTTATGGTTCCCATTAACAAGAATGCAAGTATAATAATTTCGTTTCAACAGTTGTATCCTAAGGGCAAATGGATCAGTGATTAAACTGAAAACACAAAGCCTATAATAAGCCCTATATATGTGTATATATATATATATATATATATATGTATGTATATACATATATATATATATACATATACATATATATACACACATACACACGCACATCATATCTCCTCCTGTGGATGACCTCACTTGTTTTCCTTGGGACTTTCGTTTCTCAGATGTTTACTGCTGAGTTAAGATATCCTGATTGTAATAACTATGCCATTGTAGTTTTCACTATAAAAGTATCTTAAGCAAGGAGGCTGTTTATTGATATTTCTTTCTAAATTGAAATATTATTCAGAGGGTAAAAGGATTAGATAGCTGTATCAAGTCATTTGATGGTAAGAAAAATATCATAGATCAGCAGGGATGAGCGCCTCTAAGCAAAGACCCAAGGACAGTGGTGATGAAATCAACTCTCTGCCATTCTCTCAGGCAAATATTGAGCTAGAACAGCTCTTCAGGCTGAAGATAAGGGGCACATTCTGAATGTTTACTTAAAGTAGTTGCTCTGGCCCGATAATAATGAGTAATTGGCAGAGATGACAATTTATGCTTTGGCTCATAAAATGGAGATTCTTGTCCAGGAAGTCGTAGGTGTCCTCAGTGTGGCTCTCTGAAGCCTGTTCACTTCTAAAGGCCCCTGGGAGTTCTCAGCTCTGACAGCCCTTTCATGGCAGATTTATGCTGACTGATGCATACTGTACTATACTGGCTGGTTTTGTGTGTCAACTTGACACAGGCTGGAGTTATCACAGAGAAAGGAGCTTCAGTTGGGGAAGTGCCTCCATGAGATCCAGCTATGGGGCATTTTCTCAATTAGTGATCAAGGGGGGAGGGCCCATGAGCTGGTGCCCTGAGCAGACCTTGGGTGCAAACTTCACAGCCAGTCCCACAACACCCAGAGGAAGCTTCACTCCCAGGTGCTTTTACATGCCTAGGATCCCGGGATCCCAGGATCACAGGAGCTTGGTCACACCAGGATCTCAGGGTCCCAGGATTCCAGATATAGCTTGACTCTGAGGAGTTCTGACACAACCAGGATCACAGGAGGGACAGGCTCCAGTCAGATATAGCGAGGGCAGGTAGCACTAGAGATAACCAGGTGGCAGAAGACAAGCATAAGAACATAAGCAACAGAAACCAAGGTTACTTGGCATCATCAGAACCCAACTCATCCACCATAGCTAGTCCTGGATACACCATCACACTGGAAAAGCAAGATTCGGATCTAAAAATCACTTCTCATGATGATGATGGAGGACTTTAAGAAGGACATAAATAACTCCCTTCAAGGAACACAGGAGAGCACAGGTAAACAACTAGAAGCCCTTAAAGAGGAAACACAAAAATCCCTTAAAGAATTACAGGAAAACACAATCAAACAGGTGCAGGAAATGAACAAAACTATCCAGGATCTAAAAATGGAACTAGAAACAATAAAGAAATCACAAAGGGAGACAACCCTGGAGATAGAAAACCTAGGAACGAGATCAGGAAGCATAGATGCAACATCTCAGAAAAAGAGTAACTTATTAGGTCATCTTCTTCAAAATTGATACAATAATTATAACTATCAAGCAAAACATTCAGTCTCACTCTTTGTTGTTCTCTTACAAGCCACCTCCCAAATTAATTGTGTGATGAGTCATCAGCAACAGAATACAAGAGAGAGAAGAGAGAATCTCAGGTGCAGAAGATAGCATAGAAAACATTGACACAAGAGTCAAAGAAAACACAAAAAGCAAAAAGCTCCTAACCCAAACATCCAGGAAATCTAGGACACAACGAGAAGACCAAACCTAAGGATAATAGGTATAGAAGAGAGTGAAGATCTACAAGTTAAAGGGCCAGTAAATATTTTCATCAAAATTATAGAAGAAAACTTCCCTAACCTAAAGAAAGAAATGCCATGAACATACAAGAAGCCCACAGAACTGCAAACAGACTGTACCAGAAAAGAAATTCCTCCTGTCACATAATAATCACTAAACAAAGAAAGAATATTAAAATTAGTAAGGAAAAGGGGGCAAGTAACATATAAAGGCAGGCCTATCAGAATTACACCAGACTTCTCACCCAAGACTATGAAAGCAAGAAGATCCTGGGCAGATGGCATACATACCTTAAGGGAACACAAATGCCAGCCCAGGCTACTACACAAAACTCTCAATTACCATAGATGGAGAAACCAAGATATCCCATGAAAAAAACAAATTTACACAATATCTTCCCACAAATCCAGCCCTACAAAGGATAATAGATAGAAACACCAATACAAGGAGGGAAACCACACTCTAGAAAAAGCAAGAAAGTAATCTTTCAACAAACCCACACAATAATTCCACCTCTAACAACAAAAATAACAGGAAGTAACAATCACCTTTCATTAATATCTCTTAATATAAAAATTAATATTAGCAACACATCCTAATCGATTGAAATTCAAAAATATGAGGAATTAGAAATCTGTTGGCTATCACTTAGTGGCCTCTCTATTTGGTAATTGGAGAAATATGTCCAATATTGTACAATCCATATATACGTTCTGCTTGTTTGTACATGACAGTGTCTTGCTGTGTGCCACATAATATTCTTGAAATCATGCTTCTTCTATCTCAGGCTCTCTATTAGTAGTATTGCTTATTTGATGTTTTTACACTATACTATGTTTTTCTGAACAGCTCACATATTTCAAAATTATTTATACGGCCAAAAGAAATGTAGACAATCAATTTGGGAAGTGGCTTGTAAGAGAACAACAAAGAGTGAGACTGAATGTTTTGCTTGGTATTTATGATTATTGTATCAATTTTGAAGAAGATGACCTTATGAGTTACTCTTTTTCTGAGATGAATGCTTTTCAAAAACATAACAGCCAATGAACCAGAATCTTACCCTCACCTAATGTCTGTACCATCCTCCAAGCAGAACCATTGTTCACTGAAACAGTTGATATATGACTTCATGGATAGAACATCTTAATACACACACCATTTCTTAAACAAATGTAACCTGTTCCTTGTGGACTGAGAATGATGACAATCACTCAAGTCAAATAGCTTTGACCATAGCAGGAAATCCGTATCCAAATAATTGTGCCTACAATTCATTTCTTTGTGCAGCAGAACTGTCAGTTCTTAGCTTAGCTACTGTGGAGGTAAAATCCTTTGGTGATATGAGGGACATTGAAGTACAGCCTTATTACAATGAACTCCAATGTCTAAAAATTGTTCTTATTTTGGATTTGTACCACAGTAAGAGCCAAGATTTTAAGCTCTACTAAAAACAAAACAAACAAATAAAAAGATGTTATCTTTTTATGTTCATTTAATAACATGTCCATCACTTTAATGATTGGTATAAAATATATATTGTGTTGACTATAATAAAAAATTAAAATTAAAATTTAAAAAAAGAAACATCCCTCCATGGCCTCTGCATCAGCTCCTGCTTCCTGACCTGCTTGAGTTCCAGTCCTGACTTCCTTTGGTAATGAACAGCAGTGTGGAAGTGTAAGCTGAATAAACCCTTTCCTCCCCAACTTGCTTCTTGTTCATGATGTTTGTGCAGGAATAGAAACCCTGACGAAAGCATGCACCTTGTGGCCGAGAAGCAACGCTATACCCAGTAGATGTGGCTGACGGGTGTGCGTGGACTTCCTAGGTGTCTATGTGCACTGTACCTTGTGTGTGCTGTAGAACATTGCTCTCAGGAAGTGACATGGTTGCAACTGTATTGAATGAGCGGATGTGATAATCTTCACAAGGTCACATGGGAGTACCAGTGGCCTGGTGTTTCCACCTGAGGCTTTGGTGTAAGGCTGGCTGGCTTTGTTAGGGTTCCTCTGAAAGACTGATTCTGCTACCTACACATTATTTGCAGAGTAAGTAGGCAGCCTGCTGCCGTAGATATGCGGGGGTCACGCGAGTGAAGGCAGGCTGCTGGCAGTCTTTCCCTTTCCTTTGGACTTTCAATGAGTCCCATGAGGTCCATTTACATAGAAGGAGTTTGGTTCGCTGTGACAGTTTCCATGTTGATTGCATCGAAAAATAAGATGAAAGCAACATCTACCTGTGTTTGAACGAATATCAGGCTGTGGCAGCTTAGATAATTCAGCACACAGCATCAATCAAGCTACCGTTGGAAGGTGATATCAGAGGAGGGGGGAGGGGAGAGGAGTGGGGAGGGACAGAGTCCCAATGGTGAGGCATCAGTGGTGAGGGTTGTGAGGTTGTTTATTATCCCATGCCTACTTTACCTTTGCACTGTGTACTGGCTGGTTTTGTGTGTCAACTTGACACAGGCTGGAGTTATCACAGAGAAAGAAGCTTCAGTTGGGGAAGTGCCTCCACGAGATCCAGCTGTGGGGCATTTTCTCTGTTAGTGATCAAGGGAGGAGGGTCCCTTGTGGGTGGTGCCATCCCTGGGCTGGTAGTCTTGGGTTCTATTAAGAAAGCAAGCTGAGCAAGCCAGGGGAAGCAAGCCAGTAAGGAACCATCCCTCCATGGCCTCTGCATCAGCTCCTACTTCCTGACCTGCTTGAGTTCCAGTCCTGACTTCCTTTGGTGATGAAGAGCAATGTGGAAGTGTAAGCTGAATAAACCCTTTCCTCCCTAACTTGCTTCTTGGTCATGATGTCTGTGCAGGAATAGAAGCCCTGACTCAGGCACACTGGGAGAGTGTTTCCAGCCAACCAGCCAGAGACTTCTGATAGACTCTCACCACCCGCTACACTCATGTCTCATGTTGTTTAGATGATGGTGAATACCTTTCTTTTTCACCCTTTACCATTTTCACAGAAGGCAATGTCTCTCTCAAATAGAAGATGGCCACACATTGCTTGATGAATGAATTATGGTGTTATCACTCTATGTGTTCAGTTATTGCGTTTAGACATCTGCGGCTCTCCGGCCAAGCACTTGACTTGACCTTCCCCTTGGGATCAGCTCTGCTTCTCTGTTGAACTCCACCATTTTGCCCGACTTTGCCTCCCATTTCTGTGATAACACAATAAGCAGGGGAAACTTGGGGTCACCAGGAAGGGAAGTCAGCTCAGGAACCGGAGGCAGGAAGCTGGAGGCAGGAGCAGAAGCAGAGGGCAGAGAAGAACGCGGCTTCCTGGCTTACTTGGTCTGCTTGCTTTCTTATATAAGCCAGGACTGCCTGCTAAGGGATGGCACCGCCCAGAGTAGACCGCCCCGGTTACGCCAGCCATTCTTTAATCAAGAAAACGCCATGTAGGACTTACCTAAAGCACAGGCTGATGGAGCAATTCCTCAACTGCTACTCTTCTTCCTACGTGACTCTTGTTTATGACAAGTTGACAGAAAAACTACCCAGTCCAGTTCTATAGGTATGACCCCCAGGCCTTGCATTCCGAACTTCCTTATCTTTCAAGCTTCGGACCTAACATGAATCTCACTCTCTGTTGTTTACTGCATGTCCTAAATAGTTATTTTGAATTCAACATGTCTGACATGAAATTAATTTCCTTCCTTAAGTTGAAAGATCTTTTCCCTTTGTTCTGAATCTGATAGTCCATGATTGCACCTACGCTTTCATTAACTCAACCTAGATTGTATATTGTAGGTCGCGTGTCTATCTCGCCAGCAAGAAGGACACGAGACCGCCAGGATCCTTCCACAGACGTTTATTGCGGGGTTGATTGCAGAGGCGAAAGACCAAGAAGGGTAGAGTGGTGCATCTTAAATAAGCCTAGGCAGGATGTGTTCTACCTGATTGGTGCACACCAGGATGCCTCATTAGTATGCTCCGGGTCTGAGCTGCGACCCGCCAAACCTCTACCCGCGCATGCGCAGTAGGGCGCGGAGTGGAGTAAACAACAGCACATTGCTGATTCATCACAGGAAATGGGCGCCATCTTGTAATGGCGAATGTGGCTTCCTACAACTCCCCCTTTTTTGTTTTATAAGAAACCAGGCCTAGGGCTGCCGATCAACCATCAGGTTCTTGTTGGACCATCAGGGTTCGAGGCAATCCATAAATGAACTCATGACCAACACCCTCTCACGTGCAATGAGATAGTCTCTGTGAGGTGCAAGGGCTGTGGCAAACAGCACGTCACCCATCCCGGTGCAATGTCCTTTCAAGGACTCGGGGTACAAGGGCTGACTTCTGCCTGAGTAAAACTAATTCTTAAGCATGGACAGCCATGCTTCAGGGGAAGCAACATTTTTCAATGCAGCGAGTGCCTGTGTAAACACCACCTTGTCGCATTTTTGTTGGGCACGTAGCTTGCACAGCAACCATAGCAGAAACACTCCTCCACAGCATATTAGGGCACCAAAAAGACAAACTCCCGCCCACTCTTTAAAGTATGAAAATGCAGAGGTAAGCCAAGAAGTGAAGTCTCCAAAGGGAATGGGATCAGCTCGCATTCCGCTGAGGACAACAATTTGATTTTGAAGTTGCAGCTGCAATTCTTCCAACTCGGCTGTCCAGTGTCTCCTCTTTGGTGTGTACTGTGCGAGTTAGTCTTGCAGGTACCCAGATAGGATTGTCTTCACTCTGTGGAAAAACACAGATAGCTCCCCTGGATCTTATTAAAATAGGATCCGGGTCTCTCCATTTGTTAAGCAGCACATCCTTCCATTTTACCATCTCTTTTGGTGGTGCCAGCCATTGGCCATGACGTTCAGCAGCAGAACGGCCTTGAGTGTCCAGATTTTAAAAATTCAATGTTAGAAGTGCTATGGATATAATGGTTCTAGGGGAGGAAGGTGATAAGCCCTCAATTCCCCCTTTTTGTTTTGTAATATATTGTTTAAGCATAAGATGAGCCCTCTCAACCATGCCCTGACCTTGGGGATTATAGGGCAAACCAGTGATATGGGTAATTCCCATATGCCGGCAAAATTGTGAGAACTTTGCGGAAGTGTAGGCAGGACCATTATCTGTTTTTAAAACATGTGGGATACCCCACATGCTCTAGGCTTTAAGACAATGTTGAATGACATGAGCAGCGTTCTCTCCTGACAAAGGGGTGGCACATATCATGCCGGAACTTGTGTCCACAGAGACATGTGTGTATTGAAGCTTACCAAAAGAGGAAATATGAGTAACATCCATTTGCCACATTTGAAGGGGACGTAGGCCCCGTGGGTTAATCTCAACATGAGGCATAGATAAGAAGTCAACACAATTAGAGCATTGGAGAACAATATTATGAGCCTCTGCTCGACTAATGGAGAAACGGAGGCGCAGGGTCTCTGCTGGGACATGGAATGTGTGGGTAATAAAAAATGGATGTTGTTGGTGAATCAATAGTTGCTGGATACCTTTAAATATATGAGCAACCTGCCAAAGGGTATCAACTTGTTCCTGCACCAAATCAATTCCTTGATTAAGGATCATTATGCCACCTTTTAGGTGGGCATTAACATTGGCCTGAAACTTCCTAGGTGGGCATTGCAAGACAAAAGCAGTGCCTCACAAGTCTCCACTGAGGCAGCTCTGAGCCTTTTATTTACTCAATTGTAAATTATTCTCTAATCTGAGCCTATTGGCCAAGGCCAGGCTCAACATTCACCTGTCTGCAGGGCAGTAGCCTGCAACTGGACCCCATTGTATAAGGGTTGAATAATAAAAGGAACCTGAAATTTGAAGGTCCCAGAAAAATTCTACTAGCTGTTTTTAGTAGTCATATCTATAGATTTTTCAAACAGTTTAAAAGTAGCCTGTTTGCTACCAAATAAATTCCCATTGAGATCTCTTTTTCAATCTTGGGTGGTTAAATTTTGTTTCTACCACTGTATTTAATAAAGTTTGTGAAAAAGTGGCAACAGGCCTATACTGGCCACAGGTGTTTTTAACTTACTCTTGAAATCATCTTAATTGCAAAATATGAGTGAGTTAAGAGTCGTAAGCCTTAGATCGGACTCCAAACTTTAGTCTATGGTACATTGGCAGTTGTTAACCATAATTCTTTCTCTTGAAATATTAGAGCATAACTACAGTTTTGGAAAGTAAAACCCAATTTTAAACAATTTATTCTCTTTAAAAATCAATGGCAAATGCATTACTTTCACATTACGAAGTTCAATTTAGAAATATCTTTAAAGGCCTGTTTTTCCTGGGTTGGGTCATGCCACGTGTTATCATTTAAGATAACTCCAACCCTGAGTTACCAGTTTTAAATTCTTTTTTTGTTACCAATGTAATAATTTTTAATCATGCCCAATAACTTTTAAGCCAATACTCTATAGTCAAAACATGTAAAACATATTTATACCAAAAATGAAACTACATGAATCATAAATTTGAACCAAACAATTGTTTTCTAGCTGTAATTCAAGAGAAAAAGCACTTTGTACCCAAAAGGAGAAATAACTATCAGTCTACTTGTCCTAGAACTTAAGCAGCTGCTGGCCCCCTTTTTTTTTTTTTTTTTCTCGAAACAGGGTTTCTCTGTGTAGCCCTGGCTGTCCTGGAACTCACTCTGTAGACCAGGCTGGCCTCGAACTCAGAAATCCGCCTGCCTCTGCCTCCCAAGTGCTGGGATTAAAGGTGTGCGCTACCACGCTGCCTGGCTTGTTGGCCCTTTTTAAAAGCAGCTTTTCTCCAGCTGTGCTTGATTCCTAGCTAATTGCAGAGCAACTTAAATCAGCCTCTGCTGTGTAAACTGACACTGGATCAAGAGATGGACTTCCAGCAAATAAAGTTTTTACCTTTTTTTTTTTTTTTTTTTTTTTTTTACATAAAACAGAGCAACAGTCACTCGAACCACAAAACAAAGACAGACACACGTGGACAAATTGGTGCACCAATAGTCAAACAATACACAGAGAGGGAAGAAAATTTGTACCAGTACTAAGAATATCTCCATTGGGGTCCATAGAGGAACCAGGATGTCTCCATGTTTTCCCTTGTCCCCAGGAGTTTTGAAATCCATTTTCCTTTTCTCATTTTTCCACGGTTCCTTTCTTCTTAACAAATCTTTTCAACTGCTTTATACTCCTTTTCAACTCTAATTTCTTCCCCTTTAACAGCTCCCTTAGAGCCACAACAATTGGCTACAAAGTAGAGTTACCCATACTTTTGCTTTTCCTTTTTAGCCTCTTTACCAAGGACTTTATCGCTCCTTCCCGGAGACTTGAATTGGTTCCTTTTACCTGGGACTTACTAGCCGGCTACCTGACTGCAAAGAGTTCTGAACTGCGTTATACAAATGCAAGTCCTTCTCAGAGCAGTTTTTTCAGGATTCTTTTCTTTGCCGCTTACTCCCACGGCCTTTTGCCCCACTTACCGTGGTTACTTGCTAGCGCTATCCTGACTGCAAAGAGTTCTGAACTGCGTTATACAAGTGCAAGTCCTTCTCAGAGCAGTTTATTTAGGATTCTTTTTTTTTTTTTTTTTTTTTGTCACTTACCCCCGTCATGTGGTTCTGGATCCACCTCAGAAGTAACTTCCGAGGGGTCTTCGCAGGCCGTTGATGTAAAGATTCCGGGGTTTCAGCACCAGTTGTAGGTCGCGTGTCTATCTCGCCAGCAAGAAGGACACGAGACCGCCAGGATCCTTCCACAGACGTTTATTGCGGGGTTGATTGCAGAGGCGAAAGACCAAGAAGGGTAGAGTGGTGCATCTTAAATAAGCCTAGGCAGGATGTGTTCTACCTGATTGGTGCACACCAGGATGCCTCATTAGTATGCTCCGGGTCTGAGCTGCGACCCGCCAAACCTCTACCCGCGCATGCGCAGTAGGGCGCGGAGTGGAGTAAACAACAGCACATTGCTGATTCATCACAGGAAATGGGCGCCATCTTGTAATGGCGAATGTGGCTTCCTACAGTATATGTATATATATATGATGCATATATATGTGATGTATATGTATGTGATATATATGTATATGATCCATATGTATATGCATATGATGTATATGTATATGATACGTATGTATATGTATACATATATGATGCATATGTATACGATGTATACATGTATATGATGTATATGTATATGATGTATATGTATGTTTATGTGTATATGTATGTGCATGTGTGTATATATGTATACATATATACATATGTATGTGTGTATGTGTATATGTATATGTGTGTGTATGTATGTGTGTGCATGTGTATGTGTATGTATGTGTGTATATGTGTATGTGTATATGTATATGTATATGATGTATATGTATATGATGTATGTGTATATGTACATGTATTTGATGTATATGTATATATTTATGTATATGTATGTATGTATCATCATCCCTGCTTCCCATACTGGTGAGCCATGAAATCACATGCATTTGGCCTCCTTCAGATCTCTTGCCTCGCCCTCTCTTTGTGGTTCCTTGCAAGCTGCCCTACTTCAGAATCTGATCTCTAAGTTGCTATTTGAAGTACATCTTAAACCCCCCTGGCCATGTCATTCTCCACCCGACGTGCCCCTCAGGGAGGTGCGGGGAGAGAGGCTTGTCTGCCTCCGGAGTCTCTGCGTGCTGTGGCGGGGCCCAGCCTCCCAGGGCGAGGCATGTCTCCCATCTGAGGGCTGCCGAAAGCACTCTGACATTTCCGTGTGTCCTGTAGAAGGGGATGCTTTGCACTCAATTCAGTTATGACCTAATTGGGCTTGGCGAGAGCTATTTAATATTCTGGAAGGAATTCCTTCAGGCCCCTTCTTTTCCATAATGAATTTTTTAAGGGCAACATTCAAAATCAAGGTCAGTTCCCAAAGGCGTCATTTGCCTTGTGGTACCGGGTAGTTTCTACGTTAATTTTATTCAGAGTTAAAAAGTTTTTGTTTCACATAAAAACTAGCTGTAATAGATATCGCCAAAAGTGACACTACATAGAATACAAAGGATTCTAGTGACATTTTCTCCCACAGCAGAATTCTATAGACAGCCATGGGTGTCTGCAGTGGTAGCCCTGGAGCATCTGGTACAGCAGAAGACATTTCTAGCCCATCAGGGAGTTGTCTTTAGCCCTGTGTTGTGCAATCCTTGGTCTGTTTTGTTCATTGCTGTAGAATATAATACATATCTATGCAATATAGTTTACTCTCAGCCAAACATCTAATCCTCTGGTGACTGGCATGCAAAATGTGTGTTTCTATGTAGTTGAACATAGACCTAGCCCTGACCCCTGTCCAATGAGAAGATCTTCTTTCCTTTTTTTTTTTTTTTTTTAAATATTTGAAAATAGGAACCCAAGGGTAGGTAAGAGGGCTTTGTTCTTGTTTTTACAAAATAAGGATTCTGAGCAGCAGAGTGAACTGCTTCCGGCTGTAGGATCGGGCTTGGCTATGGGGCACGAAGGGTCAGAACGCCTGTGTCATCTCTAGTGAGATGGTCTTTAGGTGAAACGGGAGGACATCAGGCCACCGTGCCTGTCTTCACTGGGGGACATCCTCTAGCGTATTTCAAATGTAGTAGATTTGCATAATTGCTGCCACCTGTCCTTTCTAGACTGTCTTGCATATAATACAGAGGATCTCTAGTGCTTATATAAGCTCCATATGAGCTTGCTTCTGTGTGATAGTGATTGGGGGGAAAAACAAACTGTATCTGCAGACGGTTTTGCTTTCCCCACTTGACTGACAGTTTGGCAACCTGCAGTTTCTAGAGTTAAGATTTCTTTTAACATTATTAGTAGTTTGTGTGTGTGTGTGTGTGTGTGTGTGTGTGTACCATGACATGCACAGAGGTCAGAGGATGATTTCATGGAGTCATATCTCCCGTTATACCTTTACAGAGGTTGAACCCAGATTACTAGGTTTTGGGTGGCAAGTGCCTTTACCTGCTAAATCATCTCACTAGATAAGGCTTCTGTTCTCATGACACACCCAAAGCTATGATAGTCTCTCTCTCTCTCTCTCTCTCTCTCTCTCTCTCATACACACAAAGGCGCCTCTTTGGCAGTCTCTAATGAAGATGCTGGGAAAAAGGGTGAGGTGGAAAAGAACGAAAATGGAGCACCTCTAACAGCCGCATAAATTAATCTTTATTATGGATCTTTAACATTAGCCAAATCAGACCATTTTTTTTTTCTATATGTTGACATTTTGAAGCCCTGGCAACCTGAGCTTTTACATCTTGTTCTGTTGCTCATTCTGCGGAGAATTCTGATCTCTCCGAGGACACTAATTAGAATAATAATTAACACTTATCACAAAGCTCTTCCGCTCCCTGGGCACGTATCTCTCTTGTGCTGCAGCCTCTCTCCTCAGATGTCCGCGCAGCTTTGATCTTCATGCTTGGTGGGATGGGGAGCTGGGGGTGCGGTGGGGGTGGGGGGAGCTCTGGGCTGATCCTTCAGGTAACAGACTGTCCCTCCTGTGTGGTTGCTTGGACCACTCTGGTTTTCGTTGCTTCTCAGTGAGAAGCACTTAGGTCTGTATATAAACCTTGACGTCTGTCCGTTTTCTGATTAGTCGGCTTATGCTTTTATCTTCTAACCCATTCTTCCTGCTTTCTTTGGGTTGACGGCAGGCTTCCAACCCGGCTCTGGCACTCCCCGCTTATTCTGACTCCCAGGGGAGAATGATGATCTTGAACTTCGGGTATATTTATTTCTCTCAAAGCCTGCATTGGAAATATTAATACCACCAGAAATGGCAATATGTAGGAGGATGCAGACCGTTCACTCGTATTAATCCTAAGAGGGTACCTCGGAGTGGGTGGCAAGGAAAGGCAGAGGGTGTTGCTACTTTGTTTCCAACCCAATTATCCGGTAAAAGAAGTCTCAACTCAAGTAGTAACAAAACAAGGTAGAAGCCTAGATTGGGCAGATCTCCCACTACATTACTCTATTCCCATCTTTATTATCCTGTATAACTTGTGGTTTCTCCAAGCCATGAGCTTTTCTCTAGGCAGCCTCTCCATTGATCCCCTGTGGCTCCTCCCCTAAACTCTCAGCTCCTCCCCCTTCCTCTTGCCCAATCATTGGCTCAAGCCTTTATTTGAAAAGTTAAGGTGGGGAGAAGGTTCACAAGGCAACTCCTCATCTGCAGCCCCTCTGAGGAGTGGAATTAGCATCAAAATACAAGCCCAGGGCTATCCATAACAGGAGGGGGCTTCATTCAGATCTTGAAGGGCTTGGTTATGCTCCTGCCTCTGCCTCTGTGGATTATTTTGGTCCTGGATCTGCTTGTCTTTTGAGGTTGAAGGGTGTGGCCCAGCCACAGACCCGTTTGTAGGCAGTGTGGAATGGGGAGAGGCCGTGTCTTGTCTCTCAATTTCCTCATGAGACATCAGAAGCTCCCAGAGCTGTGCCTGTAAGACCTGAAAAAAACACGGGGGCACCCCAGCACCCCACACCTTGGAAGGCGACACCCAAATCACTCTCGAGAAACGGTCTTGATGCAACAGCAAGAGGATTTTTATTCCAGAGGCTCTGGGGTTCACAGCCATACACCACGCAGGGGTAGAGGACTGTGAGCCCTGAGTGCAGAATCAGGACAACTTTTATAGGTTTACAACAAAACCCGAGCATCACAAGCCAATCATCCCTTAGCATCGAGAGCCTGCGCAGTGTGAGTCAATTGATTTGTACTACTCCATAGCTTCTAAGCCAATCAGTTTAAATTATCCAAGCCTGTGCTCTGAAGACCAATCCGTTTCCTATAGAAGCCAGATAGCAACTAGTTAGCTCATTTCTGCGTACAGGGCCAGGGCCACTTACACATCTCCTGTTACAGGGCCGGGGTCACGTATGCATTTCTGTTCCCGGGGCCAGGATTACATATTCAAAGGCCCTCCAACTAGTAGTAGGCACTTGGGGACCTGAGCACCCACCAAGCATGAGCCCCACAGCCCAGCCCTGCTTACCCGCACCCCAGCTGCTCCATGGAGGAGAGACGGGAAAGGATGCTGGGGACCTTCCCAGGCCTGAAGCTCGCAGCTGGACACCACAGGCGGGTGGGACGTGTGTACTCCTGGGCTAACAAAGAGCGGGCTAAACTTCTGCTTTTTGGGGTCATTTAAGAGTTAGGCACGGGGGATTTTTAGGCTGGAATTCTCATCCTTTCATGCCCAGCAGTAGGGAATTTAGAGTCTCCCTTTGTCAAACCTGTTCATGTTTTCTAAGACAAAAACCTCCACTCTCCATCTCCTCTGAATGGACTTCCTCCAAAACACTCCTTTGGCTTAGTAAAACTTCATTTGGATGCAAGAGAAATATGGGACTGTTGTTCCTCTGTTTTTCCTCTGACTTTGTTTCAGAACCCATTTTGTTAGTTTGAGCTTCAGGTTCTGGGAAGAAAAAGCCTTAGAAATATGGAATGTGAAGAGAATGTCTACTTGGTAGGACATACTCAAAGTAGGGGTTCAGCTGTCAAGCTTGTTAAACTTTCTCCCCAAAATGACCCTCATTCCCCAAGCAACCGTACTATGTGCTACCCTTTGACAGTGAACGCAATGCAGCCAACACGGCGTCCTTGGGCATTGCAGTCTGTTCAACCCTTCAGTTCTTGCAACCTTTTTTTTTTTTTTTTCCAAGATTTATTTATGACGTATACAGCTTTCTGCCTGCATGCGCACCTTCAGGCCAGAAGAGGGCACCAGATCTCATTACAGATGGTTGTGAGCCACCGTGTGGTTGCTGGATATTGAACCCAGGACATCTGGAAGAGCAGCCAGTGGTCTTAACCTCTGAGCCATCTCTCCAGCCTCATGCAAACAACATTTAATGAGGGCTCGGCAGATCATTCCTTGTCTCCCTTCAGCCACACTGAGAAGGAAGGAACACCACAAGTTCTTTACGTAAACATGTTAATTTTTCATTTGCTCTTTTGAACCAATGAAAGCCATCGTGGATTAATTGGATGAGCTTAACGAGACGGGGTGCACGATGTAGGAAGGGGACAATGCTGAGTACTTCCTGGATGCCTGGTGCTGTTGTTCATAAATGTCTGTAAGGCATCTCAGTCACTGCTGGACAGGCTGGCCGTGTTCACTCACGGTTCTTCACTTCTACCGTGCGACTGTAAGCGCCTTCCACATGACTTTGGTTGGGCTGTGTGAATTGGATGATGACACATTTGATGGAAGCAAGGGCTTGGAGAGAGAAGGTTTTCCTTAAAAGGAGTAAGCATTTTGTTTATGTGGTGTGTGTGTGTGTGTGTGTGTGTGTGTATGTGTGTGTGTGTGTGTGTGTGTGTGTGTGTGTGTGTGATATGTACACATATGCATAGGTGTGTGTCAGTACCTAAAACGTTGGATCTCTAGGGGTTGGAGTTATGGGCCGCTGTGAGCTACCCAATGTGGGTGCTGGGAAATGAACTCTAGTCCCATGGAAGAGTAGTTTGCCATTTCTCTAGCTACAGAATATCCTCTTTTAACATCTTTGCCATATCAAGAGAATGATCTCAGGCTGTCCAGTTGTAGGATAGAGATTCATGAATCAGGACAAATTGCCCCAGCTGTGCAAGTTGAGGCCATGCTTGATCAGGAAACCAAAGCCAAGCCTCTACAGGGACAACCGTAGAGACAATGGATGAGCCATGCTGTAGGGAGAGCGTGTATAGGGAAGCCTGGCACGCTTAGTCAGCTGACCCCATGCGCTTAGCTGACTCGGGAGCTAAGCCGATGGTAGCTGTCTACCACTGGAGGTACGGGGTCATTTATTATGCTACAGTGGTGGTTAAACACCGCAAGATTCATGTTATTAATCATCTTTTGCAGATGGAGAAGTCAAGGCTTTAAAAGATTCATCAAGCCGGGTGGTGGTGGCACATGCCTTTAATCCCAGCACTTGGGAGACAGAGGCAGGCGGATTTCTGAGTTCGAGGCCAGCCTGTTCTACAGAGTGAGTTCCAGGACAGTCAGGGCTACACAGGGAAACCCTGTCTCGAAAAACCAAAAAACAAAACAAACAAACAAACAAACAAACAAAAAACCATTCATCAATACACCCAAGGCCAGCTAAATGACCGTGCTGAGACTTGACTGAGGTCTTCTGATGTCCTTGAATTACATCATATGCTAATAGTGACCTGTAGAATTAACAAGTATTTTATCAATTTATTTATATGATAGAGTCTTGGCTGGTCTGGAACTCAAGATTTTCCTATCTTACCCGCCCCACCCCCAGTGCTATGAGTAAAGCTGTTCACCACCATGCCTGGATTTTTTTCTGCGTATATATGTGCATATGCACACACATGTATGCATGCATGCATGTACACCCATATGTATATATGTTGCTTAGGTGCAGGGCCTTATGCTGCGGAAACATGATTTCTGAACTACATACTCAAGTCAAGGTAATCTATAAAACAATAAGATTGGCTTTCTCTGCCTTTAATGCTGATTCCTTTAAAAAAAGGATACTTTAGGGAAAGTAGATGTTCTTAGAGGACCATTTAAAAGCAAGGCTGTTAAAACCTCAGTGTGTTTCTTCCATTTACTAAATTTGTATTTCTTTTGACTTATTGTAAGCTGAAATTGCTTCTCATTCAAGAATTCACTCTATCCCTTCTATTTCCATGGTATAAGCCACACAGACTGCATGGAAACATAAAAAGAACCCTTACCTCACTTATGCAAGGAAAATAAGATATTATGGAGTTTTCTCTGCTTGTGTAAACAAGCAGATTAAGCGTAAGTAGGATCTGAGTGTATCTCCATTTCCCCAACACAAAATAGTGCGTTTGACCACTTTTTTAATGTTTCAGTACATTTTTGTCAACAATCTTTTATTATATATAAAAACCCTATCTCTATTGCTTATAGGAGTTTTAAAATCATTTCACAGCTGAGCGAAACCCTAAACAGAGCCATCTTAGTGTAATGAAGCAGAACTCGATTGCTTCTTAACAAGACTGGTATATGGTGACAAACAGCTTATAAAAATCCCATCTGCTACAAAATGCCTCTGTCTCACTCGCCTTAGCATCTAAATGGTATATTTCCTATGGCCTTTCAGAAAAAACAGAGGGGAATAAAAAGCCTTCCCCACCACCCGATTGTCCTCTGACAGGAAAAGTGCTTTGTTGCTAAGGCGCTGATGAAATCCTTCCCAGCACTACCCAGCTCTGGTGGGCCTGCCCAGTGTACATGGATTTCCGACCACCCGCTTCTCTCTCCCAAGAGGGTCACATGGCAATGCAACAACATCAAACCTTGGCCCGGGGCCCCACAACGTTTAGCTTTAGGATTTGCTTAATAGAAACAAGATACAAGCCCAGAGTAAGAATCCACGGCGGTACGAATGGTTGGCTGCCCGTTGTGTTTTAGAAGGGCACTGCTGACGTCATCCACTCTTGGTTCTATATGATTCTGCACATATGGATCTGCATTCTTTGCATGGCTTCTTTAAGCTTCTTCCAGTCGTCACCAATTTAATATATTTATCTTGGCCAAGTGACCTTTTGTTTCAAAACAGTTAAAACTGGTAAATTGACAAAATAAAACAACTAAAATTATGAACTTAAATTTTCAATATTTTTGTCTAAAACCAGACAATTCATTTTTTTTGTGGATTGGTGTGTGTGTGTGTGTGTGTGTGTGTGTGTAAGCCAGAGGTCAACACTGAGTGGCTTCCTCAACATCTCTCCACCTTATTTTGTGAGATGAAATTTCCCATTGAGCCTGGAGCTACTGAGCACCAGTCCTAACTGTCTCCCTACTACTGGGATTACAGACTCAGACTTCCAGGCCTGGTTGTTTCTGCGCATATTCAAAACCAGATTCAGGTCCTCGTGCTTGTATGACAAAGACTACCTTCTGAGCCATCTCCCCTACTCCTGGGTCATTTCCTTCTACAGAAAATAAGCCAGAACATTCAACAACTTTTCAGAATGCCACACATCTAGAGGTAATCTACGACCGCTTTTAAAGCACACATGGAATCTTTTGTGGAAAAAAAAAATCTAACTTCTTCCATTAGGTTATAAAAATCCATTTTACTTCCTGGCTTGCTTTTGTTTTTAGGATATGGGAAATTTTCTTGCAAAGAGACAATGAAAGCTGCTATTTAAATATGTTTAACCTTCCAAGTGAAATGTTATAAAACTCTCTGGTCCTTCGAAGAGGCCCTTTAAGAACCTGCTGTGACTTGGTCCCTATTTACCTGCATCCCTGGCAGGGTTTTGTTACAAAGAATATTGCATGTATGATTTCCATTATGATTACAATAGTCACTGAGAAGTTACCATGCCCCTGTCTCTTGTATGATGTCAATCCATGCCCCTGACTCTTGTATGATGTCATTCTATGCCCCTGATTCTTGTATGATGTCATTCTATGCCCCTGACTCTTGTATGATGTCATTCTATGCCCCTGATTCTTGTATGATGTCATTCTATGCCCCTGATTCTTGTATGATGTCATTCCAGGCTCCTGACTCTTGTATGATGTCATTCCATGCCCCTGACTCTTGTATGATGTCATTCTATGCCCCTGACTCTTGTATGATGTCATTCTATGCCCCTGACTCTTGTATGATGTCATTCCAGGCCCCTGACTCTTGTATGATGTCATTCCAGGCCCCTGACTCTTGTATGATGCCATTAGCCTTAAAGGAACTCTGCGAGACAGTATGATGACACCTCTTCATGACACAGAAAGGATATGTAAGCTAAAGAGAGGTGTGTGTCACACAGCAATTGGCTAGGTCTTTTAATAGAGCTTTTTATTAGGTTGCATTGCCTCGGAGAGTATGCAGGGAGATGAACGGTATGCAGAGGGCACTGAGCTGGGAATCGCTGCTTGGCATGTTGCCCTGACAGAATGGTTGGGTCAAGAAGACTTCGTGAGACTCCCGGAGCTGCGATCTGAATGCATGCATACAGGAGGGGAGGGAACCAGTACCGTGCCTAAAGAACCCCGACTCTTTGCTTGCTTGGAATACTTAAATGTTACCCTGATGTTTGAACATTCTAATTGTTCACCCTTTTTTCTTTTAATGTACATTTAGATGGTTTCTGTTATCTTTGGCTGTTCTGAAAAAAAGATGCGAAGAACATTGTTGTAGAAATGTTTGTGGTCATATACACAAATTTCTCTCGGGATTATACACAGGCATGGTATTTATTTGCTCAACAAAAACTGAATAACTACTATGCACCGTGCACTGCTTTAAGTCTTGCCAGTAACATCATAAATGAACTTGGAACATATGTGTTCCCATGAAGCTGTCCAGTGTTAGGAGGTGGCCAGGTAACAAGCATTGTGAGAGCAATAGCCCTGGGGCTATGATAAAGATGAATGGAGGTGGAGATGGAGGTGGAGGTGGAGGGGAGGGGAGGGGCAGGTGGTGGGGGAGGGGGGAGCAGAAGCGAGAGGGGGAGGGGGAGATGAGGGAGTAAGCGGGGAGCTATGGTTGCTTTTTTAACAAAATGGCCTTCTGAGGTGACATGGAAGTGAGACCACGCCCCAGTGGGATAGAGGAGCGAGTCCCATGAATGAAGTGTAGGCAACAGGTACCGGGCAAGACAGTAGTATATAAACAATTGTTACTAGTGATCTGTAAATCCTCCATCCAGGGAGGAATCTTTAGAATCCCAGAACAATGGAAAATGATGGAGCTCAAATTTGCTCTCAGATCTGGTGACCCCCAGAGGGTGAGCCTTTCACTATAGAGCTATGAGAGCTTGCAACTATGATTTATCTTGCATTTTCTAGTCTTCGGAACTTGTTGTATACATTTTTGTCTATGTCTAAGCAAAAAATGTATCTATAGTTTTTATTATAATACAATCTTAAGTCATGTGACGAGGATTTAGAATCAAGTAACAGCTGAGAGGAGAAAGGAATATAAAATGCAGACCCATTAGAAAATGGCGTTTAAAGGACAGCTCTCAGCTGCTAAATAGGCAAAACAAGCTAAACTCTGGAATACGAGCATGTTGACTCTCGGTGTGTTGTATGTTATTGATGCTGAGTACCGTGTTAGCCCTGTTACTATGCTTAGCTGGTAACTTGTAAAGTGAGTGTCCAGCACACTGGAAAAGAGACAAAGTAACAAGGTGACCACAGTCTGAATACTGATTGGAGGTGGGGTAGAGGTGACAGTGCTCATTAAAAATAACGAGGAAGGACAACAGACAGTCCCCAAGGGCTGTCACTTGCCACTCTGCGTTCAGTGATTCCACATGTGTTCATTAGGAAAGTAAGAAAGGGGGCTGGATCTCGGCCAACAGAGCTCAGATGGCTGTGAAACATTGTTTCTTCTTCGGTAAGAACTTTCTGTTGCTCTTGAGGACTCCAGCTACTTAGGTGTTATCTGGGAGAAAAGAATCCATAGATGGTTTCTCCTTGTACTCCACTCCAGTTCTTTGAAATAAAGTATCTTAGGCCAGTGATGTTAAAAACAAAACACATGTAAATACCCACAATCCCGCTGAACAGTCACACAGCCAGAACACAGGCTGCCGAAGGACCGCCGAGGCTCAGAAGCTGCTTTTCACTCTGCATTTTCAGGAATGTGTGCGCATCTTGGTGGATTTCATTTCAGGTCCTTTTCCTCTTCAGTGGTCCCCATTCTTTCCTTCTTCCTCTTTGGTATGCAGAAGCATATCATTTTAATGAACACAAGCCCCTTCGATATTAAAACCATTCTTTTTAAGAAATGCGAATTCTCTCCCAATTCTACTCTCTGTCTGCCACCCATTCTGCTCCGACTCCTTTCCGTTTGCCTTTCGTGATGACAGCTTCGGCAACGCTGTTTTCCGATGCTGCTATTCTTCATGTTTATGGGCTTCTCTGCTAGCATAAAGATAAAGACGGCCTCAGTTCCTGCTCTACAGCTCAGGCCTAATGTGCTAGCCGTGGCAGGAGCTGAGAAGCCCAAGGCATTGCATGCTGGTCCCACTGCTACAGTCTCATTATACTGCAATGCCCTCGGGCTGCACTGCTGCCCAACTCACACAAGCAAGGCGGAACAGTATTAGAGGAAGTAAGACGGGCTGGATTTATGGGACCACGGATGTGGCTTCCTGGAATTTACAAAGGAAACACATTTCTCATGGTAGCAGTAGCCATGCAAAGGGACAGCAGGTGTTTCAGCTGTGAGGGAGGAGATGAACACAGGAACGCGTGTGTTAATTGAATCGATGTCTGCCTTTGATGTTTCTCTTCCAGAGAGGAAACAGTCCTGAGCAAATAGAAACGTTCTCATATGAATGAATAAGGTGTGTAGTGTGGGCAAAATTTTTGTTTGTTTGTTTGTTTTTGTTTTTGTTTTTTGAGACAGGGTTTCTCTGTGTAGCCCTGGCTGTCCTGGAACTCACGCTGTAGACCAGGCTGGCCTGGAACTCAGAAATCCGCCTGCCTCTGCCTCCCAAATGCTGGGATTACAGGCATGTGCCACCACCGCCCAGCTCAAAGATTTAGTTTTTTTTTTTTTTTTTTTGTGGGCGAAATTCTTATTCTCACAAGTCTTAGGGATTTGGGGGCCTCTGGATGTGACATCCAGCACAAATCCATGTTTATCTAGAGTGAAGTAGATACAAATAGCTCATGGTAAAACCACCACAAAGATCCTTACAGTTGTGTTGAGTTCTATATCAGTCAATGGCTTTTATATTAAAAAACAAGCAAAAAAAAACAATAAAAAAAACAAAAACAAACCAGTCATGCTAGTCATGTTGAATAGCTGTAGACTGGGGTGAATTAAATAAGCAGGTTTAGTAATAAAGTCTTTTTATTTCCCTTCCTCATCTCCTGATGTCCCAGGTGCAGCCTTTTGTTAATCTTCCATTACTTGCAAAGAAACACACTGTCGCTTTTCCTTCTTTTCCTCTCACTATTCCACTTCTTTTAGGAGTAAGGGGATACACCGATAGCTCCTGCAGAATTAAAGTATGGGCGGCTCTGACAAGAATGTAAATCAAGGATGGAGGTGCTGCACCCCAGGAGGAGCCATCCGTGGTGGGCAAACTTCATAAAGGCACACAGAATGCAACACAGTATCCGGAACAGCTGGTAAACGTCACATGACATTTAGTCTGAATGGTAAAGCTGATGGATACATTATGTTCACTTTCTATTTCATTTCCAAAGCAGCTGTGGAAATCATCCTAAGGTGATGGAAAGGAGTGTGTGTGTGTGTGTGTGTGTGTGTGTGTGTGTGTGCTACTGAGGACAGAAAGAGTGGATGCCACTAGAGTCAGGCAACGGAAATTGTTCCAGGTCAAAAGAGAAATATTTGTTGGAAGGCTACGGAGGAATAGAATACCAAAAGAATTAGGTTCAGAGAAGAAACAGGACAGGGGATACTCCCGGAGTCAGTGAGCATGTTCCAGGAGGGAGCACTTGACCGAATCACCAAGATCATACTTCCTCTTCCCTACTGTTGTGGCTACAGCATACAACGCTGTGCCCATTAGAAGGGAGATGCTTCTTTAATGGGACACCAGAGAAACATTGTCAGAGGAGAGGAATTACGTGCCCATCAGCACACTGAAGTAACTGTCCACTGCACAGCGTATGTGCCTTTGATTCCTATGGCTTTTAGTTCGTAGTCAATGTAGCCTGTGAGAGGAAGTAGAGGATATTGTCAGATAACGAAAACCATCATTATCATGACCGAGCACATGACCTACCTTGCACGGGCACTGGACACGGAACTTCCGGGGCTGTTTTACCAGCAGAAGCAATGGACTTTTTTGCCCATTTGGAAACTTTCTTATGTTAGGCAGGGTTCTCTAGAGAAACAGAACTGTTGAAAAAGTATGGCTACCCATCTGTGAGAGATATTGAGAACCTTGGAGATGCCTGGTTCAAGAAGAGAGGGATGTGATGGTAGCCTCAGTTTACTGCTTGGGAAGCATCCTGGAGAGCTGCTGTCACTGAGCTGTGGTGTCAGAAGTCTGGGAAGCTGACACAGACCTGCCGTTTCCCCCTGGCTTTCTTTTTCATTAGGGCCACTGAAGGAATGTGTCAGACACATTGAGGGGCTGGTCTGTTGGGGGCCAGGTAGGGCCAAAGGTCCTGTGGGGTCCTGCAGTTGGAACGAGGAGTGATGAGCGGTTCCCTTGTTGGAGACTTGCTTGGCAAGGTCAACAATGGACCGGAACCAGGCATGGGCTGGAGCCTGGGACTTGATGCTTTGCCTCTAAAGCCGAGGTCAAATGTTCCAGACCTGCAGCGTGAAACCAGAATGTCCCTAGCAAAGCCAGAGGAAGTAGAGCTGCTCTGAGCCCCCGTCACTCCTCTGCCCGGCTTCTCCATCTTCTGTTTCTCCACCTGAGGGTTATAAGGAGCCGTGATACTAATAACTTGCGAGTGTGGGCCATTAACCCTCACAGGCCTCCAGAATCCAGCTTTTGACTCTTTCTTTCAGCTTCTGTCCTCCCTGTGGAAGTCACAGCATAACTCAGGAAAAACTGCTGGCCTTTCCCCCTTACTTCCTACACCACACACCAATCCTTTCTGGAAATGCTCCAGATACACAGGCCTATTTCACTAGTCCTAGGTCACCCTTAATGGCAATCAAATTGATAACTGAGCCCTATTGTATTTGAACTCTGAAAATGGGAGGAGTTTATATAATATCTTTTTTTAAAGTGTAGGGTGGTACAGAACATGGACCATTGACAGAGGACTCTCTCCTGCAGACAGGGCAGCCACACTCAAATAACCAGACACACAGATATGGATTAGTGTGTGTGTGTGTGTGTGTGTGTGTGTGTGTATGTGTGTGTGTGTACATAAATATATGTATGTTATATGTGTATTATATAAATAATATACATATATAATATACAATGTAATATAATATATAACATGTGTATATACATATGCATATAATATATAATATGAATATGTAATATAATATAATATAATATATAATATATATATATTATATATGTACATATACATATATATAATTCTATATTATAGTAAGCAAGCAAGAGACGGAAACTTTTTAGTGATATCTTCATAGATAGGGTGTAAGGCAAGTGCAGTCACAGAGATGGATAGCACTGGGAGGTAAGACCATGTCTCAGAAACTAGGCTGTGAGCTCTGATGCAGACTGATAAAGGACAGAGGTTCCACAAGATCTGAGGTCTCATGGCCTCAGAAATAGGCACAAGCACCCCTTTATATACAGCTCATCGTCGATTGTGTTCAGTTTCGGATGGGCTAGCTGGGCAGTGGACATTCGGAGTATGCATTATATGTCGGTGCTTCCTCTTTTTCCCAAGTTAGTTTTCTGTAATTTTCAGGATTAATCCTTAGAGGATTGGGGAGGGGCTTGGCACAAATGGATCCAGAGGTTGGCTGCTGGCATTTCACAGAGAAAGAGAACTGCAAAGGGGAACATGTCTGTGGATAGAATGGATGTGTGTGTGTGTGTGTGTGTGTGTGTGTGTGTGTGTGTGAGAGAGAGAGAGAGAGAGAGAGAGAGAGAGAGAGAGAGAGAGAGAGGTGGGTAGAGTCTCTGTGGCTTTGTCATTTACTAGCTTAGTTACTTTTTTTTTTTGGAGAGTTGGCTCAGTACTTAGTGCTTGTTGCTCTTGCAAACAACCCAGGTTCAATCCTCAGCACTGACAGGGTAGCTCACAACAATTTGTGACTGCAGACCCAGGGAATCTGACAACCATGGGCGCAAGGCACACATGTGGCACACACACATACACCCAGGCAAAGCACCCAGACACATCGAACAATAAAACAAATCTCAGAAGAAAATTCAAAAAATATCCTTGGTCCTAGACATCAATTTCAGAGAGCCGAAGAAGCTAAACAATCTTCAGGGACTTAACCCTTGGATTTGTTATCACAGGGGAAGCCACCTGAACTGAAACTAAGAGCCAAAATGAACTTTTTGCCTTCTGAATTGTTTTCCTTAGGTGTTTGGTCACAGCAACCGATAGCTAATACAGATATCATTGCCTGTATATTTGCCAGTAACAAAGATTTTCCCTTTTGTCTTGGCTACTTTTCTCTTTCTGTGACAGAAGACCATAATCAAGGCAATTTATACAAGAAAGCACTTAATGTGAGGTCTACAGTTCCAGAAGGTTAGCGCCGATGACCAACATCATGGGGAGTAGGAAAATGGCAGGCAGGTTGGTCTAGAACTGTAGCCCAGAACTTTCATCTTGATTCACAAACACGAGGCAGAAAGAACTAACTGGGAATGGTGTGGACTTTTTGAAACCTCAAAGGCTCACTCCCAGTGACATATACTTCCTCCAACAGAGCCACACCTCCTAGTCCTTCCCAAACAGTTCCACCAACTGGGCACCAAACATTCATATATTTGAGCTTATGGGGGCCATTCCCATTCAAACCACAACAGCTTGTGAACTAAACACTGTTGTTGCTATTGCTGTTGTTGTTGTTGTTGCTGCTGCTGCTGCTGTTTTTCCTTTTCATTTCACCGATGTACTTTCAAGTGCCTGTGGTAGAGTCCTGCTAGGTATAGGGAAACGCAAGCTTGATTCCATCTTGAATGCTGCTGGTCATTTTTGTTCTTCTTGCTGGAGCATCTCTGTTGTTTTCTGTTTAAAAAAAATGAGATAATAGGTCTCTGTACTAAGCTAACAGCTTGTCTTTCGAGTCCTCTCCTATTTGCCCTTCATCTTGAGAATTATCTGCTCTAGAGTTGTAGAGCAGACACAAACTCGAGTTTGGCTAAAAGATCAAGAGACCATGCCTATCCCCATGGATCTACCTCTCCCAGAGAGAGAATAGATCAGAAATCCAGAACACCCAGTTCATGGAAGGAAACCCTCTATATGCAGTGCCCCAATATCTGCTTGATAGACAGCTGCCTTCCTACTGCAGAATGATTTGAAGTATTGTTACTATTCCTTTACTGGGAACTCCAGTAAGAGTTTCCAGGGACCTGAGCTAAAGCAGATTTGTTGCCAGCCTACAAACTGGAAAGGGTGATTCATGCCATATGCTAAGCCAGCATCTTGGGGTAGGCGTGTTATTTAGACCACGGCTTCACTCTCAGTTGTGAAAATGATATTGGAGGTGTTTGGTGTTATTTTAAACTGCTCTCACAGCGGAAATGAAACAAACGGAGATATGTTTCTAAGTAAACGTGCCTCTGCTCCATCACAATGTCCAAATATATAATTTTGCTGGTCAATGCTGTAAATATTCTTTATTCTTTCCCATACTAATTTTCATACTAAAATAGAAGCCAATAAGGAAGAAATACAAAAATCACTTAAAGAAATACAGGAGAACGTGGGTCAACAAGTAGAAGTTATGAAAGAGGAAACACAAAAATCTCTTAAAGAATTACATGCAAACACAAACAAGCAAGCGAAAGATCTGAGCAAATCCACCCAGGATCTAAAAACAGAAGTAGAAACAACTAAGAAATCGCAAAGGGAGACAGCTTAGTGACCTCTTAACTTTTACTTTCATCAACTTAGAAATGGAGACAAGGAGTGGCTCCTGTTCTGTAGAGCCAGTGACAGAGCAGTTACGTAAGTGGTTGACACAGGGTCTGCATTTAGCAAGAGTTCCGTATGTTGCTATCTCTTAGGTTTTGCACAAAGACATGATTATACTAACTCATGAAAGAAAACAATGAGAAAACAGATTTTGAATAAAAGCTTCAGCTATAGAGCTGAGTAAGATTCAGATTATTGATTAGTTGATAATATATAACACGTATGTAGTAAAGAAATTAGAAATACCATAACACAGAGTCATAGTAGGTACTTTGTAAGCCCAATGCTTGACCTGTGTCACTTGTCTTCCATGAAAATTAATGCAATATTCAGATGAATCTATGTAAATATGGTGTCTAGATTATAGTATGATGCTGCCTTTACTATTATGACTCTCTTAAGACTTGTGGCATTCTAAATAATTCTGAATTTGGGGCACATCTAATATGTCATATTAAAATCAGTTGATAGGCTCTGTAGAAGATCTAGATATTCACTGAGAAATGTTTGAGGGAAGTGGGGTTGGGTGGAGCAGAGATGACTTGATTCCTGTCTTCAAGTCACAAGATGAGAACCATCTTGTACAGTGGTTGGAAACAGAAGTAGATGATGGTTCAGAGTGAAGAAGTGAACCAGAATGTCCTCTGTATTGTCCTCTGTGTTGGTTGAATTCCTGCTACTAGAAGATTTTCTTAACTGTGTTGGTTGAATTCTTGCTACTAGAAGATTTTCTTAATACATGCAGAGAGGACTAGTGTTTCTTTGAGTTGGAGTTCTTGAGAAGTCTTTAGGCAAGTCCAGTCTTTTGACTCCAAAAACTAAGTAAACATTCTATAAAGACAATGGAAGCAGTCATGGCCCAATACATCCTTACTGTTTCCCATGCATAATTTCTGCACAAGTAGATGTGCTTCAGAATTGGCTTTTAGAACCTGGCGTCTCTTGACCAAGAAGTCTATAAAAGCTGGGGGGAAATGGCCGGAGAGTAAGAGACCCTAAGTATTAGGTGCATGGGACAGAATAAAGGAACAGGAGGGAAATGCCCTTTCCTCATTGTGCCTCCTGTAGACGTTACAGCTTTGGGTTTTTTGTTTTTGTTTTTGTTTTTGTTTTTTTGGATGTCAGGAGTCAAGAATATTCATGGTGTTAGGATAAATGTCTTCACACAGACATAGAAAGAACTCTCTGAAGTCAGTTAGCCTGATCTCTAGCTTTCTTAAGAGAGAAACCATGAGGCATATTCTGGTCAGAAAGGTGGAGGAGCATTGGAAGAATGCCTTGTCTCTGTCCCTAACAATCTCTCTGTCTTGTCTGGAGATGAGAAGGAGAGCTATTGTGGAATGACGGGCGATTCCAGGAACTTCTACACAGGTTCTTCAAGTAGATGTAGTAACAGTCCCCAGGATACAGATTAGCACCTGTTAGAGTCTCACATATCAAGGAACACAGTGCCCAGTACCCCACAGACCCCCCAGTGAGTGACACAGTGAGCTTCAATGCCTTATTCTCTTGATAGATTCTGGGGTGGGGGTGGGGGAAATGGTCAACAGCTTTCATGCAACTTCAAGCATTTATTACTATTACTAAGAAAAGTCAATACCAAGTATTCATTACTATTACTAACTGCATAAAATCATGAAGAAAAGGTAATCACAAATTACTGCAATTATAATAAATGGATATCCCAATAATTAATCTTGGAAGCTGGAGAATAAAGTGCCTCAAGAAATTCGTCTATCCTTGAACACTTACACGTGTTCGTCGGGGAGGAGAGTGCTGTCTGCAATGAACAAGCCATAGCAGGGACACCAGTCCTTACAAGACAAGTGGGAAGGGACTCCACCATATTCTAATTACATTTATGTCAAACATTTCTTCCTCTCAATAATGTGAGTTAATTCTTATAAATATTATATAGCAACTGTCAGTAGTCTATTCACCTATGCCTTGAGGATGTGTTTCATGCTTATGGGTTTTTACTTAGGGTTTTTACTGCTGTAAGGAGACACCATGACCGAAGCAAGTTGGAGAGGAAAGGGTTTATTCAATGTACACTTCCATAGCACTGTTCATCACTGAAGGAAGTCAGGACAGGAACTCAGACAGGACAGGAACCTGGAGGCAGGAACTGATGCATAGGTCATGGAGGGGTGTTGCTTACTGACTTGCTCTCCATGGCTTGCTCAGCCTGCTTTCTTGTAGAATCCAGGACCACCAGCCCATGGATGTCTCTACCCACAATGGGCTGGGTTTTCTCCCAGTGATCACTAATTAAGAACATGTTCAATAGCCAGATTTTATGAATGCATTTCCTCAATTAAGGTCCTCTCCTTTCAGATGACTCTAGCTTGTGTCAAGTTGACATAAAGTAGCCAGGAAAACAACAATGAACATTTCAACAACAGCTACAGATTACATCATGTGGTATTTTCAAGACATTTGATGACTATAATACCTCTATTTCTTAGCCTTTCTCCTTAAAAGAATAAAATAATTATCATGCCTGATTGAAACCCTCTATGATCAAGCAATATGAGGAATTAAAGACTAAACCTGGCTGTTATGAAAGTTCACACACAGAATTACTTTGTGCAGGCCATGCATATTTATAACTAAACCGTTCTTTGATGTGCATTAATAATGCGCCTTGGGACCGCACAAAGAATAATTCATAAGTATTCTGGAAAAGAGGAAGAAGTCACAATTAAATCATGGTAATTAGCATGGATATTGGGTTATGACTGGAAGGAATGGCTTGGCTTCTCCGTGAGCCTCAGGATGCTAAGATTCAGCAAACAGACGGGGAGAGGCCAAGAGGGTAGCTTTCTGGAAATACAGCCTTTCCAGCGAGCATGATTATAGCGAGCATGAACTCTGCACTGGTGAAACATCTCTATCCACTTGTTAAACTTTAAAACTATTTGTCTGCTACAGAGAGCAGCGCTAATTCCTGCCCTGAATTCAGAGCACGAGGCCAGCCACGTTCCGCCAGTGTTTTAGTCCTTTAACTGAATTTAAAATGCGAAACCAGAGAGCACACGATGCTTCATCTATTTAAGAAGTAAAATAATTTATTTTAATATTTAATCTTCGTGATAGTTAGGACTCCTTTAATCTCCAGGCAAAGCAGTTTTGTCAAGTCTAAGTTTGTTAATAATTTAATTTTTCTTCCAAACTTTGAAAGCCTTCACTATGTGCTGGGCCATGGGGCTTGTATTAGTTTTCTGTTGTTTGCTAAGACAGCACAAAGGCAACTTGCGGAGAGAAGAGTTTATTGTTCATCGTGGTTCCAGGATATGGGCATCACGGCAGGGAAGCCTGGTAGTAAGTGGCCAGCACGGAGCTAGAATCTGAGCACTCACATCTCAACCATCGGCACGAGGCAGGGAGAGCAAACTGGAAGGGGTGCAAAGCATGTAACCACAAAGGCTGCTCCCGGGGACATGCCTGTAACCCCAGCACTTGGGAGGCAGAGGCAGGAGGATTTCTGAGTTCGAGGCCAGCCTGATCTACCGAGTGAGTTCCAAGACAGTCAGAACTGCACAGAGAAACCCTGTCTCGAAAAACCAAAATAAATAAATAAATAAATAAATAAATAAATAAATAAAATAAAAAAAGGAAAAAAAAAGAAGAAAAGAAACAGTTGGTCATCTTGTACTGGTTAAGTCAATTCCATACCTTCTTTTATCTCTATCTTTCTATGAATCCTTTGTGTGTGTGTGTGTGTGTGTGTGTGTGTGTGTGTGTGTGTGTGTGTTTTAAGTGCTATTTGGAAAGGACAGAAGGTAAGCACAGGCCTTGCTTTGTTTCTTACCACTGACAGTTTGAACAATACAAAGCCATGTCAAATGACCTGGTTCCGGTCTGGAAGTCCCCTAACCCAGGGCTGGGGGGTGAAACTTTGCAGAAGAGGGCCAGTCTAACAAATAAGAGGCCCCAGGTTCTAGCCCCAGCAACACCCCCCCCCAAAAGGAAAGGCCTGTGATTTGATAGGTTTACACGCCAAGCCCTCTTTTCTTCAGTGAGGTCCAGGAGGTCCACTCGGTGCAGTTCTGTGGCGTCAGGGACACTCGGTGTTCTGTGACCATGCCTGCCATCCCTCCATTCCCGCCACAGTTTGTAGACTGAAGCTCTCTGCCTCCAGTAAGCAACAACTCCCTGTCGGAGTTCTTGTTGTTGTGGCTTTGAGTCAAGAGAGAGAACTTGGAAGGGGTTTGAATACAGCAGGTCAGGAAGTCCACAAAAATGAGCAGCCTGTTAACAGGAAGCCATTGATCCCAAGCTTTTCCCTTTCGCAGCTGTGATTCCTCCAGACCAAACCACACATGCCCCCCAGCCCTCATATCAGCAAATGGCAAGGCCCAGGAAGCAACAGTCATGAGGTATCCTTCTCAAACACCTCTGGCTGGGAGAATCTAAGTGGCTGGCCTTTCTCAAGACACCTCTCTGTCTCTTTCACTGTCTGGATGCTGCCATGTTCCAGCCTTGATAATGGATTGAACCTCTGAACCTGTAAGCCAGCCCCAATGAAATGCTGTTGTTATAAGAATTGCCTTGGTCATGGTGTCTGTTCACAGCAGTAAAGCGCAAACTAAGACAGGCTGTGTGTGTATCTCAGAAACAGGCCTGAACATTTCATCTCTACCATTTTTTTTCTGGTTGTTCATTGCAGAGTTGGACTTTCCAACAGTGGTGAGAACTAGATGTTGGAGACTGTGATCCAGGCCAGCCATAGCCCTGCCCTGGCAGAGCTTGGGGTATCTTGTGTCTTGTCAAGATACAAGAATGCCAATCAGCATTGGTCTTGCAAGGAGTCAGGGAGGGCTTCCCCGATAAAGCAGCACTGAGACTTGGAGCAGTTGGGCTTGGGCTGACACACAGAGACATGGCGGGAACCGCGCGGTCAGCTGCTCACTATGACCTGACAAAGGGTGACTGGAGACTAAGTCTGGGGCAGTGTCATTTGCGGGGAGCCTTGAAACCCTGAGCGGTTTTAAGAGGTAGAAAGCATCAGAGAGGTTTTAAGGAGGTCATGGCATAATTATCTTTGCTTTAAAACTCTCCAAGGATAAGCTGATTGGAGATAAGAGTTTTGTGACCTTTCTGTTTTCCTGGCCATCTCCCAGGTGTTTTATTCTCCTAAATTTTGCTGAGTCCTTAACGCTGAGTTCTTACCTTGTTTCTTCCTTGGACTCCTTGGGTTGTTTGTTGAAGTTTGTGATTCTTTTAAATTCTATGGCCTGGGTTTCATCTCTATAATTCTCACTGGCAAACATTTACGTGGGATGGGTTAGATTTGGAGAGGAGACGCTGGCTTGACATCTTGCACACATGTGCACATGCACGTACACACATATATTTGTAGTTTTGCATTTGTAGCATTTTGTATTTGTAGTATATATTTGCAGTTTTGTGATGAGATCTGGGAATGTGGATGTCTTTTTTGTTAGTTCTGTGTCTGATATGGACAGAATACAGCAGAAGAGAGGATGTGTGGCTGGACTGGGCCTAGTGGTTGGAAATGACTTAGGTAGTAACTTAGGTCAGTGGTCATCAACCCGTGACTCCTCTGGGGAGGGAGCATTGGATGACCACATGACCCTTTCACAGGGGTAGCCTAAGACCATCAGAAAACACAGATATTTACATCACAATTAAGAACAGAAGGAAAATTACAGTTATGAAGTAGCAGTAAACATAGTTTTGAGGTTGGGGTGTCACCACAGCATGAGGAACTGTATTGAACGGTAGTGGCGTTAGCTGCGTTGAGAACCATTGACTTAGGTGGAATAGGAGATCTGGCCGGTGTATAGGATGCTCATCCCAGGCAAAGCCTGGAGTGGAGTGTAGGGGTAGACCTGGCCTGGTGAAGAAGCTGGATGCAGTGTGGGAGGAGCCCGTGGGTGGCAAGGTAGTCAGGGTGGGTCCAGGCAGAATCCTAGAATCCTGCACGAGCAGGCATGGCCAGTCTAGGCTTAGACCCTCATGGAGGACCTGGGCTAGATCTGGCAGGTTGGGAAGGGTGAGCGGAGGGGGGATTTATCTGGGAAGACATTGGAGAAGGGTGTACAGAGCTTGCCTGTGGGAAGAGGTTGGACGCTATGAATTGTCTGCAGAGGATTAGGCAAGATACCAGAGCAGAATAATTGGGTAAATATTATTCCCAGATAAATAGCACAGTGCCATTGTTTGCTGCCATTGGGTGTGGCTAACGGGTTCACTAAAGCATCATGTAGACCTTCAAAGGGAACAGGAAATGTGGAAGGAGGAAAAAACAGGGCAGAGCTCAGTTTAAACAGTTTCAGTACAAGGTTATTTGAATACATATATGTAGTAGTTTGAATATGCAGAGGTCCTCTACCTAATTATGCTAATAAAACTTAGTCTTAGCAACTAATGGAAGTATGAAGGCAAGCAGTCTCCAGTTGAGAGCTTCCCTCTAAGGCCTTGTATCTTTTAATCCTTACCTCTGTCCCCAAGTCGCTGTCTTTGACATCTGTGACAGGAAGAGGAATCTGGCTACTAGCAGAGGTTGGTGGTGGTGATGGCCACACCAAACATGGTATCACATTCCCAAAAGGTGAAGGAGGCAGGAAAGCCTTCTTAATGAGCTAAAGTGGGAATCGAGATTCTGTGATAACTTCCTAGGTCTGCAGGACTTGGGTACAGGGTTTCAGCCCTGCCTTGCTGTTGGTCTGGTCATCCCACGTAGGATGAGAACATTGTTCCACCATTACCTGTTAGAAGGATGTTGAGAAGGCTAGGCTGATTCCATGACAGACTTCAAATCGGCAGTTAAGGAGACTAGGCCGAAGAACTGGGCAAGTCCAGGTAAGCCCAGGCAAGTCAAGTACTACTACTACTACTACTAATAATAAAAAAACAACAAAACCCAGGCTTTGGCCTTCACGCCCCACAATGGTTCCGGAATAGAGATAGAGCAAGATAAAGCTCATACTCCAGAACTCCAATGTGCTTTAAAAGGAGCCTGCGAGCTCTCTGACTTGGTAATGGGAGACCCCAGCATGCTGGATTTCTGCAGAATAAAACACTCTTTGCCTTTTCATACTATTTGAGTCCAGGGTGTCAATCTTCGGTGAATCATGGACCCTTACAGTGTGATTTCATTTTTAATTTTATCAGGACTCACAGCTAAGTGATTGCTTTCAGTCTCAGCGAAGTCCTTGGACTTGGACTTTGGAGAAATTCTAACAATACCGAGACTCTCGGAGATGGACTAAAGGCATTTTTCCTTGTTGAGAATACCGAGCTGAGTCTGGAATATCCCTTGAAGGCTTATGGGTGTGAATCCATGGGCTTTTGGGAAAAGATCGAGTCATGAGGAACCTAAAGCCGTCCATTGCAGGATTAATTTGACGGCATTATTGGGAAAGTGGTGGGAACTAGGAGGAAGTGGGGGGTCGTTGAAGGAGGAGGAGGAGGCCGGTGAGACATGCTCTAGAAAGACATATCTTATTCCTGCCATTTTTCCTCTGGCCTGCTTCCCGGCTGTCATGAAGCAAGCATCTCCCTCCATGCAGTTCTGCCAGGACGATTCTGCATCGCCACAGGCCTGAGGCCGCAGAGCCACACATCTGTGGATGAAGTCCCCAGAAACCGTGACCCTGAATCACCCCATCATCTTTTAAGTCCCTCACGACAGTATTTGGCCACAGGAATTAAAACCTGACTAGCATTTGTACTTTGTTTTATCGTGCTCAAAGAGACCCCAGCTTTGGAATCGAAAGTTTGTGGCAACCCTGCACTGTGCAGGCTTACTGGCATCAGTCTTCCAACAGCTGAGATGACTGTTAGCATTTTTCAGAAATAAACTATTTTTAAACTAAGATATATCTATTAAGTTGAAACTATACTATAGTATAAATACAATTTTTGCACATGCTGGAAAAAAATGTTTTGATTTGTTTTAGTAGTTACTTTACCTTAAAGCCTTGGAACACAATATCTTTTGAGGGATTCCTGTATTTGAAAGTCCGTTTTTTGCTCATTGAGTGTTTAATGTTTCAGTCGAACACGGATGGATAGTGTACGGCACCTGTTGCAGTCACACAATTGTGAGTAGTGGTGTGTGGCTAGGGATGTGCGTGTTTGAGTGTGTGTGAGTGTGTGCACGTATGTGAGAGTATGCATGAGTGTGAGTATGTGTGTGTGAGAGTGTTCATGCCTAAGTGTATGAGTCAAGTGCGTACATGTGTGTGTGTGTGTGTGTGTGTTTGTGTTTGTGTGATTGATTGTGTGCATGTGTGAATGTGTGTGCCTATGTGTGAGTTTGTGAGTGTAAGTGTGTATCTCTGTGTCTGTGTCTATGAGTGTGTGTGAATGTATGCGTGTGTCTTTGTGAGTGTGTGTCTGTGTGTGTCTGTGTGAGTGTGTATGTGTGTGTGTGCGTGTGAGGGTGTGCCTGTGTGTAAGGGTGTATGACAGTATGCGTGAGTGTGTGTGTCTGTGTGTGAGATTGTGTATATGAATGAGTGCATATGTATGAGTATATGTGTGTGAGTGTGTACATGTGTGTGAGTGTGTATGTACCTGTTTGAATGTATGCATGAGCGTGTGTATGTGTGTGTGTGTGTGTTTCTGTGTGTCTGTGTGTGTGAGTGTGTGAGTGTGTGAGTGTGTGTGAGTGTGTGTGTGTGTATGTGTGAGTGTGTGTGTGTGTGAGTGTGTGAGGGCCTGGCATGTCATTCCTCAGCAGTTGCGTACTGTAGTTTTGGAGACAGGGTCTCTCACTGCGATCTGGGTTCACTGATTTGTCTAGACTGGCTGGCACTAGGGATTTTCCTGTATCTGACTCCTAAGCCCTGGGATTGCAGGGTCGTGTCATCGTGCCCAGCTTTTTAAAATATACATGCTGTGGGGTCCAACACAGGACTGTATACTTCCAAGCCAGCATTTAACCTATGAGCCATCTCTCCAGGCCCCAGGACGGCCTTCTTCATGTTTATCTTAGAGGAGATTAATCTCTATCATTTTATATTTATCAATACCAATAATCTCTACTCAAATCAACCACAGCTCACAAGATGGTCTTGAAAGGGAAACAGGAGAGGATCGGTTTGCAAGGCACTTTTGAGGAGAGTAAGGCGGCCCACTGAGGTGACCATCCCGAATAAGAGCATTTGAAAAATCAATTTCAATGGGAAATCGCCAAACACGGATTTTGTCATTTTTTCTGCTTAATTTCTTCTTTTATCTGTGGAAACACAGTGCCTGGGAGAGAGAAGGCTCTTAGCGAGGACTTGCTGCATTATTACCACAGACAACGGCTATCACACAGGAAGCACTTCTCGATGGTGTTCCCAGCTCCTGCTTCCAGAGAATGACTGGGAACGACCATGGCTTTATTTGCTGGGTCGTTCCAAATTCATCCTTGTTGGGCTGTCGGCTGCCATGGTTTGGCCTTTAGAATATCAGCCCTCCCTTCCCCAATCATTTGCTGTTTCTAATCTGTGGTCCAGGAAGCCAACTATTTCAGTTATTTGAGTTCAAGAAATTAATTTATTTCTTCTATTTTTTTCCTTACTGCTTTTCTAGCGGTAAAATGGGATTTAAATCGTGCACATGAATGTTAGGGTGTCTAGTGCAGTAACAGACGTTCAAATTGGATGCTGGCACATAGATTTTCTGTGGTTGTTTAGTATTCTGGACCTGGTTTCTCCTCAAGGCCAAAAGTTCTGGGCCTAGACTGTGATATAAACTTAACCCCAGTATTATCCCGTGTTATGGACTGCCACGTATTTTAATCAGACTTACATTCCTTGCAGACTTTGCTTCTGCAAGTCACCGCGGTTTTCAACTCCCTCCCTGTGTCTGATTGCTCATGTAATATTAAACCGTAGTTGAACCTTAATTTCTAGAAATATGCATACATTTTTAAAATGACGAATTCAAGAACTGATGAACTACAGAACGTTGTTTCTCCATAACCACTGAGAAATGAAAATAATGAATAATTACGAATCGATAGATGTTTTAAGCTCACCTGGTACGCTTTTAAAATAGACACAAACAATTAGTACTTAATGCATTCAGACATTCTGTCTTATTTTGTGATATCCTTAACTGTGGTCTACTACATATTCACTAACACAATGCTAAAATCGCCTTCTTAGATTTTAAAATCATTTCTTTTATTTTTGAGACTGTTATAGGCTTCCATCGTTTTCCTCCTCTCTTTCCTCCCTTCAAACCATCCCATGCATCCTTCCTTGATGTCTTTCAAATGTATGGCCTCTTTTTTCATTAGTTATTGTTACATACTTATATATTTTTAAGTATAACCTGCTCAGTCTTGTATAATGCTGCTTGTATGTAGGTAAGCAACTGACAGTCCTGTGCAGTTATGATGCCTATGCGCCGCCACAACAGCCAGCATGGCCATACTAGCCTTAAGGGTGCATTAGTGACACACACACCTCAGTGGTAACCAACCGCTTTCTAACTGGACTTAAGGCCTGACCAATCAGAGGGAACTATTCATGCCAGGTGCTAGAAACTTAGCTAACTACCCAGACATAGTGAAGCCTTGGGTCTTGAAGGAATCTACAACCACCACTTCACCAAACTAGCATAATCCCTAGCTAAATTCTAAATATCTGTCCTCACACACACAGGTAATTGTAGTCCTCACCCCTCAGAAAGAAACTTCTTTTTGTAACAGATGGTATTACAGAAAACCACAACCAATCAAAATGGAGCTCCATCCCAGTGGATCTATGTACAAAACACTGTTGTATCCGAAACCCAAGGATCATTGTAGAAAAGAGGGTAGAAAGACCGGAATAGTGAGAGGAGCACAGTTTGTTACGTGACTATGTTGCCTACTAATGTCAGACAGAGGCTATACCTATAAAGTCTCACTAACATGACTGCCTACCGATGAGCTCATCATGGACAACCACGGACATGCTGAAGTGGACTGGGGAAAGACCTTGAGGCTTCAACCTTAAACAAAGAACTACAGGAGACTAAAGAATTCTGAGAATGGTGGGGCGGGGATAGTTTTCTTCAGAGAGGAGCAGAGCCATTGGTTTTCTAATGACCCCTTAGCTTGACCTGTTTCCCCAACCTGCTCTCTCCAGATCTTACATCTCAGTAACATCACTACTAGCTACCAGATTTTCAAACCCCAACTTCAAAGAGACTTTCAACTTTCTCCATTTCTTTTCCTTTTATCAGAAACACACTAGTAAGTTCTATTGCTTTGAGCTCAAAACAAAACAGAACCCTAACACTTTCTCCTCGAATTCCCTCACCAATACTCTGCCATTTCCTTTCTGTCTTGGCCACAGTAGCCCGTCCCCGCTTCCCCCTGTCTTGGTCCCAGGAGTCTCATGCATTTGCTCTTAACAACTGTAAGTCTCTTGTCTGGTCAGTCACTACTGTGCTTCAGGGAAACCCAAGCTCCCTCCGATGGCCACAGGTTGAGGGACCGGGAGCTCATTAGGAACCTCTCAGAGCACTTTCAGAGAATGAATTCAACAGAAGGGCGTGAAGCGGAGGGCAAGGAACGAGCTGCGGGTGGAACCAGTGACTGGCGAAGGAGAGAGAGAAGCCGCAACGGGAGGGAATATGGGGCCTCAGGGACTGCCCAGGAGGCCCCGTGTAAACAGATTTCTCAGCAGTTCTGCCTATGCTTGGTAGTTTTTATACCCATGTGACACAAGCTAGAGTCATGGGGGGGGGAGACCCTCAATTGAGAAAATATCTCCATAATATTGGGCTGTAGGCAAGCCTGTTGTGATTATAAAAAGATAAAAAGGCATAAGAATATGTTCTATGGGGTGTGGTGAAGTGTGGGGGAAGGGGTGCCTTGGCGGGGCCCATGCCGAGGCATCCCTTCCCCCTGAGGGACCAGACACATGACAGTACAGTACAGAATAGAGTTTATTCAGGGCATGGGGAGGGGAGTTAAGAGGGTAGGAGAGGCAGAGAGAGGGAGAGAGAGGGAGAGAGTAGAGAAGTAGAGGCTGGCCATGACCATATGGAGAGACGGGGAGGAGGAGAGCGGGAGAGGGAGAAAGAGCCCAAGAGGGCAAGAGAGAAGCAAACAGGAAGCAGCTGTAAGAGAGTAAGAGAGGGAGGAGGGGCAAGCAGCCCCCTATACAGTGAGCCAGGCCTACCTGGCTGTTGCCAGGTAACTGTGGGGAGGGATATGCCTGGCTGTTGCCAAGTAACTGTGGGGTGGAGCTCAGACAGAATCCTAACAAAGCCTGTAGAGAATTTTCTTAGTGATTGACATGGGAGGGCCCAGCCCATTGGGGGCGGTGCCATCCCTGGGCTGGTGGTCCTGGGAGTTATAAGGAAGCAGACTGACAAGTTAGGAGGAGCAAGGCAGCAAGCAGCATCCTTCCAGCTCTCCGCATCACCTCCTGCATCCAGGGTCCTGCCCAGCTCGATTTCCTGTCCTCACTTCCTGGGATGATGGATTGTGACGTGGAAGTGTAAGGAAAAGAAACCCTTTTCTTCTCAAGTTGCTTTTAGTCATGGTGTTTCATCATCATAGCAGTAGAAACCCTAACTTAGACACTGCCCCAGTACGAAAGAAAGGGGCTGGGGTACAAGAGCGTGAGTTTTGCTTTTCATGGGTAATTCTTATTCTCTCTCTCTCTCTCTCTCTCTCTCTCTGTGTGTGTGTGTGTGTGTGTGTGTGGTCACAGGTTGGGACCATTTGGTTCTCTTTGAAATGCCCAGGAGTGTCCTTCCCATATCAGTGTTGTTTTGGAGGAAAAGTAGAGTTGTGTCACCTCACAGGAAGAAGGAGACAGAAGAGGAAAGCTGAGAAAATAAGATCCTTAGAAAGACAAGAAGAGGGTGAATGACCCAGGCATAGTCGCGCATACCTACAATCCCAAAAGCTGGAAGGCTAAGGCAGCAAGGCTAAAAGGCCAGTCCAAGCTAGCAAGCAACCAAAGTGTCTTGAAACGCATGAACCATCGCCACTGTGGTAAAACATTCTGACCAAAAGCATCTCAGGAAAGAAAAGATTTTGTTTGGCTTCCAGGTTAAGGTCCATCACTGAGAGAAGCCAAGGCAGGAGGAACTCAAGCAGGAAGCTGGAGGTAGGAATTGAAGCAGAGATCGGGTAGGAACTCTACTTACAGGCTTGTTTCCCTTGGCTTGTTCAGGCAGGTCCACCTACCAGTAAATGGTCCTGCCCACAATGGGCGGAGTCCTCCCATATCAACTGTCAATCTAGAAGATGCCCCGCCCTCATTCGCATTGGCCGGTCTGATGGAGGTGATTCCTCAGCTGAGGCTTGTGTCCCAGGTCTGTGTCAAGTTGACAAAAAGCAACCATGATGCCCAGAAGTAGATGTGCATTGCTCAGAGCGAAGCTTCCACTAGTAACACTTTTTTGTTTTTTTATCTCGCAGCCTCTGGAAGCTCGGTGTTGGGAGCTGCATAGCTGCATAGGTTTAGCACTTTGGGTAGCCGATCTCTTGCAAGGTTAAGCTGTTGTCTGTGTGATCACCGACTTGCTGGAGCTGTAGTACCAGCTCCTGGTCCTCCGTGAGAGCTTTGATTCCTCACCAGTCTCCTACAGGGTAGCTTGTCACAGGATTTTACTTACAGAAGTGAGTCAAGACAGAGCAAGAGAGCAAAGGCTCAGGGCGGGTGTGGTGGACCTGGTTAACGGAGTGATGGTCCATTGCTTCGCTGTCCACGTAGATAAAAATATGGAGAAAGAGGGTCTAGCAGACGTACACCAGGGGACATGTCTGTCAGGGTCTGTGATTGCTTATAAAAAGATAAAGAGAAGGGAGATAAAGTCTATGGGGGTGTGGTGAGGTGTGGGGGAAGGGAGTGCCTCAGTGGGCCCATGCCAAGGCATCCCTTCCCCCTGAGGGACCAGCCACAGGATGGTATAGTATAGAACAGAGTTTACTAAGGGCATGGGGAGGGGAGTTAGGAGGGCAGTAGAGGCAGAGAAAGAGAGAGTCGTGAAGTAGAGGAGGAGAGGCTGGCCATGAACACCTGGAGAGAGGGGGAAGGGAACAGGAAGAAGGGCAGCGTGAGCAGACAGAGTAGAAGCAAGAAGGCATGGAGACTGAGAGAGTGAGGAGGGGGTGAGCTGCCCTTTATAGTGGGTCAGGCACACCTGGTGGTTGCCAGGTAACCGTGGGGCGGAGCTTAGAATGCTAACAGGCTGTCTCAAGGTTGGCTGGCAGAGGACTCCAGGAGCTGCTTTGCTCTGTGAGAGGAAAGGGAGGGAGCTGATAGAGAAGTGTTTCCACAGTGAAGTGACCATCATTCCCTGCAAGTGAGAAGGTCCAACGGAAGCATGGGGAGGGAGCTGAGGCCTTTCAAGTGATCTGATGCTCTGTAGGCTGGAGAACTAGCCCGGTGCCTTAGGGTTTTCCTGCTGTGAACCATGGCCAAGGGAACTCTTTTAAGGACAACAGTTAGTTGGGGCTGGCTTACAGGTTCAGAGGTTCAGTCCATTATCATCAAAGCAGGAGTATGTTAACATCCAGACAGGCTTGGTGCAGAGGAGCTGAGAGTTCTACATCTTCATGTGAAGGCTGCTAGCAGAATACTCACTTTTGAGCAGCTAAGAAGAGGGTCTTTTTAAGCCCATCCCCACAGTGACACACCGACTCCAACAGGGCCACACTTCTTAGTAGTGCCACTCCCTGGGCCGAGCATATACAGATGGTCACACTGGGCAACTGGGAACAGCAAGGACAACAACTCAGGGGGCCTTGTCTGTGCTGGTTTTTGTTTTTGACGGCAGCATTACTGACACATACCATTTTGTAGTTTTGTCCAGGATAACTCAGTGGACACACTTCACTGTTTTAGCCTTAACATTACTTAAGGGTGTATTTTCCAACCTTTGTAGTCAGCTAGTTATAACCAGTTTACAGTCATTTGCGCTACAATTTCGTGGAAAGTTCACCAAAGAATGTAAAAATCCTATTCAGCAAGGAAATAATTTCTTTCTTTCTCTTTTTCTTTTTTGGAAAGCATATTTGAAATGGCTGAGATTAAGATTCAGAGCCTTTCTTCTGGATAATGGATATGACCATTCTATTGCCCATAAACAATCTACTTAGCCAAGCTTAGCCCATAAAACAGTTCAGAGAAGATATAGTCCAAATACCCCGTTGTCTTTCATTCATTGTTTGGTAGGAACAACTATCTGTTTCTGCTGGATTTGCAGTTTTCCTCCCAAAGCCCCGTATAAATTTTTAAAAATGAGTTCTTCCATTTTTTTTTTGTTTCCTAAAATACAGGATCATTTTATTCATTTAGTAATATTGAAGAAGGAAGTCTAGTATCCAAACGAATGTTCTAGGATCTTAGCCTACTGTGATACATTCTGAGTTGCTTTTAGTTTTCTTAGCAATTAAATCAGAAGACGAACTGATTCAGTGACTGGAGTTTAATTTTTCCATAGCGTACATTTTTTGGATACACTTTTTAACCTTTGATTGTGATACAAATAATTCTGTATTGAGTATATATATTATTTCCATGAACTACCTTGGGTGGATGTCCTGGTTTGTTTTCCATCACTGTGACAAACACCAGGACTCAAAGAAACTTGGGGAAGAGAGGGTTTATCTGACTTTCAGGTTAGAGTCTATCGTAAGAGGAAGCTAGCGCAGCTCAAGGCAGGAAACCGGAGAGGAACAGCATCAGAAACCTTGGAGGAGCGCTCCTGACTGGTGGGTTTCTCCGGCTTGCTCCGGTAGTTTTCCCAGGCTCATCTGCCAAGGGATGACGCTGCCAAAGGTGGGCTGGACCCTCCTGCATCAGTTAACAATTAAGAATATGTCTGACAGATGAGCCCACGGTCCAATTTAATGGAAGCAATTCTCCCTTTGATGTGCTTTCTTCCCAGGTATGTCAAGTTGACGGCTAAGATTGGCAGCCGCCCGAAGCGGACATTTCTGGTTTCTTCGGAGACTCAGTTGTGCCGTGTGATGCTTTTCTGGAAACTGTCTTAGAGGATGTCTTTGCTGAAGCAGACACATGGGAGGATAGTTATCCGAGAACTAACGTGGTGTTTTTCTGTAGCTTGGAAATAGGCATGTGATATTTGCTCAAACGATACTTGAGAGACAGGTGATGTTTGGGTAGGATATAAATATAGCCTAACGGACCGGGGATGATCCTGGGTGGTATCGGTGTGCCTTGACGTTCTTTGCTGGCCACTATTGGGTTTTGCTGTTGACACTGGGTGGTTTTGGCTCACCTTACCATTCTCCTTTGGTCATCGTTTGTTGTGACTTCATTGAGGAAAGACACACCCAAAAATTTCGGGTGGTATTAGGGCTCAGGCCGATTGGCAGAGCCTCTGGATGTCTTCTGGACCGAACTGCCGGTGCTGAGTCACAAAGTGGTGTCTGTGCGTGGGTGGAGCTGCTGCTGCTGCTGTCTGCGAACTGAACTGCCGGTATCCCGGCAACACAGATTGGAATTGCTCCAAAGAACTGTTTCCACACAGGGCCACGCCCTCCTTTGTCCTGCAAACCTTTCCTTTCCACTACCTCTGGTGGGTGCTGGGCTAGAAGGGAGGTTAAAGTATTTAAGAGCCCTTATTGAAAGTAGGTTTTGAAAACTCTGAGCCTACAGCCATCACTGTGGGTAAAAAGGATGAAAGATACTAGGCTGGGCCTCTGTACCCAAGAGGCGTGGGACCTAGTAGAAGAACTGGCCACGAAAAACAATGGCTGTAATGGATGTCGCTAGATTTAACAATTACTCCGAAGGATTACTGGCTTTATCTTTACTTCCGTCAGGATTTGTGTTTCAGGCCATATTAACTGGTTGCTCGTGACAGGAAGTCAATACATACCAGCTTAAGCGAAGGGAGTTATCACTAACGTCAGAGATGGTCCTGAGACTGGGCTGATACCAAGCATGCCTGGATTCAGGATCCGAGAACGTTAACAGCTGGTCTCTCTTCATCCCTCAGCACTGGAGCTGCGTGCAATGCGTCCAACCCTAATTTCAGGCCTGAAAGGCACAAAGGAGAATCGTATTGCTAGAAGTCCCCGTATGGGGCTGGGGTGGGGTCCTGTCCATGGGGGTAGAATCCCGCTGAAGGGCAGATGCTTTTCTGATGAGCTCCACCGCAGCGGAAACCACGTGACTTGAGACGGCCACAAAGGCCTGAATCTGGGAAGGAAGCAGAGGCATAATTGCCAGAGGGCCGGGGGCCAGGAGCAGAGAGAAGGGAATGCTCACAGATGAGAAGGCGGTCCGCACCGCACCATGTGATGATTCTTCCCTCTCTGCTAAGCCACCACAGTCTTTAGCGCCTTACATTTCCGAGCCTTACCCACAGGCAACGACAAATTGAGAACCTGGATAAAAGCCCTTTAAGAGTGCGCTCCGTTATCATATTTCTAAATAGCTCTTAATGGTGTTTGAGGAAATCAAGCACACAAGAGGTTAGTTTTTACTGGAGTTTTGATTTGTTTTTATTCCCAGCTACATAAATAAAGTGAACAAGGCCCTCAGTAGACTACAAAACTGCGGTTGGATCTTCAGTCTACACTTTGCGCACCTTGTCATCCTGATAGCATCGTCCCCTCCCTCCTCTCCTCCCAGTCTCTCCTTATCTCCTCTACCCCTCCGATCAGGGGAGGCCTCCCGTGCATTATCATGGAGCCTTGGCACATCGAGTTGCACTAGGACTAGGTGCTTCTTCTCCTGTTGTAGCTAGCCAGGCAGCCCTGTTAGGGGAAGGGGATCCACAGGAGGGCCAGTCAGAGGCAGAGCCTGCTGTTAGGAGTCCCACATGAAGACGGAGCTATACAAATGTTACAAATGTGCAGAAGACCCTAGATCTGCTGTGTGTGATCTCGGGTTGGCGGTTCAGCCTCTGTGAGCCCCTATGGGGCACAGGTCAGTTGCTTCTGTAGATTTTCTCATGGTGTCCTTGACCTCCCTGACTCCTTCAACCCTTTCCCCCTTCTCTTTCACAAGATTCCTCAAGCTCCACTTAAGGTCAGGCTGTGGGTCTCTGCATCTGTTTCCATCAGCTGCTGGGTGGAGCCTCTCAGAGGACAGTTATGCTAGGTTCCTGTCTGCAAGCAGAGCAGAGTATCATTAATAGTGTCAGGAGCTGATTGAATTGATATGCAATTCCTAAGACAGGGGCTTATGCAAAATAAAAGACAGAGCTTTGGCCTTCAGGGGAGAGGAGGGAGAGGTATCTTCCAGCAGAAGACGGCTGCCAGCTTGCTCCCCATCATTGACTATGAGCCCCCAAACACCCCTTCCTCAGGACCCTCTCTCAAGCTGAGGCAGGTCCTCAACACCCAGCATTAGATAGTCCTCTCTCAAGAATTCCCTGTTTAGCTCTGTACCCCATTTTTAAAATTGGGTTATTTGGTTTATTGATGTCTAAGTTCTTGAGTTCTTTATCTATTTTGGATGTCAGTCCTCTGTCAGATGTAGGGTTGGTGAAGATCTTTCCCCATTCTGTAAGCTGCTGTTTTGTCCTTTTGACAGGGTCCTCTGCCTTACAGAGGCTTTTCAGTTGTATGAGGTCCCATTTATTAATTATTGACCTTAGTGCCCAAGCTGTTGGCGTTCTGTTCAGGAGGTTATCTCCGTACCAATACATTCAAGGCTGTTCCCCACTTTTCTATTATATTTAGTGTATCTGGTTTTATGTTGATGTCTTTGATCCACTTTGACTTGAGTTTTACGCGGGGTGATAGATATGGATCTACTTAGTCTTCTACATGAAGACACCCAGTGAGTCCAGCACCATTTATTAGGGATCCTTTCTCTTTCCCATTGGATAGTCTTGCCTTCTTTGTCAAAAAGCAAATGTCCATTGATATGTGGGTTTATTTCTGGGTCTTCAGTTCAATTCCATTAACCAGCCCGTCTGTTCCTATACCAACATACTGCAGTTTTTATTACTATTGCTCAGCAGTACAGCTTGATATCAGGGATAGTGATGCCTCAGAAGTTCTTTTATTCAGAACTGTTTGGGCTATCCTGGGTTTTTTCTTCTTCCATATGAAGTTAAGAGTTGTTCTTTCAAGGTCTGTAAAGAATTGTGTTGGAATTTTGATGGGAATTGAATTTAATGTATAGATGGCTTTTGTTGAGATGGCCACTTTTACTATGTTAATCCTACCAATCCGTGAGCATGGAAGATCTTTCCATGTCCTGGTATCATCCCCAATTTATTTCTTCAGAGACTCGAAGGTCTTGTCATATAAATCTTTCACTTGCTTGGTCAGTTACACCGAAATATTTTATATTATTTGTGGTTATTGTAAAGGGTGTTGTTTCTCTAATTTGCTTCTCAGTCTGCTTATCATTTGTATTTAAAAGGGCTATTGAGTTCCTTAATTTTGTATCCATCCACTTTGCTGAAGGTATTTATCAGCTGTAGGAGTTCTCTGGTAGAGTTTTTGGGGTCACTTATGTATACTATAAAATCATCTAAAAAATCATCTACAAAAAGTGATATTTTGACTTCTTTCTTTTCAATTTGTATCCACTTGATTTCCTTTAGTTGCCTAATTGCTCTGGCTAGAACTCTGAATACTATATGGGGAGATGGAGTGAGAATGGGCAGCCTTGTCTTGTGCCTGATTTTAATGGACTTGCTTTAATTTTTTTCTCTATTTAATTTGATGTTGGCTGCTGGCTTGCTGTATGTTGCCTTTATTGTGTTTAGGTATGTGCCTTGTATCCCTGATCTCTCCAAGACTTTTAACATGATGGGGTGTTGGATTTTGTCAAGGGCATTTTCAACATCTAATGAGATGACCATGTAGTTGTTTTCATCCAGTTTGTTTATGTGGATTACATTGATGTAGTGTTGTATGTGAACCATCCTGCATGTATGTTCATAAGGGAGATTGGTCTGAAATTCTTGGTTAAATCGTTGTGTGGTTTAGTTATCAGAGTGATTGTGGCCTCATAAAATGAATTTGATAGTATTCCTTTTGTTTCTATTTTTTGAATACTTTGAGGAGTATTTTATTCACTCTTCTCTGAAAAGTCTGGTAGAATTCTGTACTAAAACCATTTGGCCCTGGCCTTTTTTTGGGGGGGGGAGTAGGGAGACTTTTAATGACTGCTTCTCTTTCCTTACTGGATATTTAAGTTGTTTACCTGATCTTTATTTAACTTTGGTGAGTGGCATCTATCAAGAAAATCATCCATTTTGTTTAGATTTCTCAATTTTGTAAAGTATAGGTTTTTGAAATAAGACCTAATGATTCTTTGGATTTCTTTTGTGTCTGTTATTATGTCCCCCTTTTCATTTCCAATTTTGTTAATATTCTCTGTCTTTCTCTTGCTCTGCCTTTTAGTTACTTTGGCCAAAGGTTTGTCTATCTTGATTTTTTTGTTTTGTTTTGTTTTTTATCTCAAAGTTGCTTCTTTGAGTTTGCCTGTTCCCTCTCCCCCTCCCACACACCCCTTCTTGCTCTCCTTTGAATCTATGGCCTCTCTTCTTATCAGCTGTTACATACATACATACATACATACATACATACTCAGGATGTGCAAGCTGCTCTGTCTGTGCAGTGTTATTAACCGCATGCTTGCCGGGCTGACCACTTGGTGCTGGGTAACAAGTTTGTGTGCTCTTCTCACTGTAATGGAAGGAATCCTAGCTGAGAGGACCCATCTCTAGCATTTCTTTTTCTCTTCCTTCCTTCCTTCCTTCCTTCCTTCCTTCTTTCCTTTCTTTCTTTCTCTCTTTCTTTTGCTTTTTTTCCCCCCTGAGACAGGGTTTCTCTGTGTAGCTCCGACTGTCCTGGAACTCACTCTGTAGACCTGGCTGGCCTTGAACTCAGAAATCCACCTGACTCTGCCTCCCAAGTGCTGGGATTAAAGGCGTGCGCCACCACCGCCCTGCACATTTCTTTTTCTTAAGGACCTTGGTTGAACACAACCCCTGACTTGCACGGAATCGTACAATGTGTAATTATGGCGGTATGATGGCTGCCTTGGCCGCATGCTGCTGAACGTTGGCTGCGCGTGCTATTAAACTCGAAGGGCTATATTTAGGCTTTCACAAGTGACATTTTTTCTTTTTGTAAACCACATTCTGCACAAATGACTTCAAGTGATCTTTGCCCTTGCCTGCCTGTCTTCAGTTCTCTCTCTCCGTTTCTGCCTGTTAATATTAGCTTGAAATAACCTAATCTTCTTTGAATTACCCCCAAACAATTTTCACAGCTTTTTATTTATTTTTATACAAATTTGCATGATTAGGAAGCTCTACTAGACTTCAAATGCAAATAGCGAACAGGGTGCTTGGAGGAAGCTGGGCAAAGGCACGTGCTAATCCGCTTGTCGCTAAGGAGAATGAGCCTTAGTCCCGGGAAGAGCTGAGCAGATATTGTCAGCGGTGAGGAGACGGTGGGATCAGCATTTCAAATTCACAGCGTGAATCTGAATATTTGAAAAGAACTTAAACATTGACCCTTCTGATGTCTAACAGGGAGAAGCATTCAATTTGCATTTCATTAACTACTAGAACTCAGATGGGGGACCAGTTCTACTCCTAATTAAAAACAGTACCTTACCAAATCATCCTTGGAGGAAAGTTTCATATATTCTCCAGATTTATACTGTGACACAGGCTTCTTATTTACATGAGCTATACGAATTGGTGATTGGATGGGATCAATAGAAAACTATTGCTAGTTTGGTGATCCAATTATTCAGTTTTCCTCAAATATATTACCTAAAAAGCTGTTATACATGGCATGCGTGGAGACTGTTAATCAATATAGTTTATTACTTAGATTTTTCTTCTTGTTCCTCCTACATTCAAAATAGACATGATTGGGGATTGTAGGAATTGTTCCAAGTGATTTGGTGATAACGGGGCCGGAGAGATGACTCCGCCATCAGGATCATTTGTTGCTCTTGCAGAGGACCCAAGTTCAGGTCCCAGTGTCTACATGGGGGCTTACGAGCATCCATGACCCCTGCTCCAGGGGTTTGACACCCTCTTCTGATTCCATATGCACCAGGCATTTATCTGGTTCACATACAGATATGCAGGTGGCATACAGACACATACACAAAACTAAAATAAATAAATCTAGGTAATTTGGTGATGTCAGTCATTATAATTTTTATAATGGCGATTTTGTTTCTGTGCTCGTAAATTGATGTCATGAACAAACTGACACTGGACAACCGTGCTGCTTTTGCATTCAGTGAAGGCGACTATCAGAACCTAGATAAATCTGGATTTTCAATGTTTCCATTATTATTGTTGTTATTTGTGCTTTTGAGAAAAAAAACAAAACTACTTTTGCTGATTTCTTTCATTGGAACTTACCCAGTATGTACATTTTATCACAATTATTTGTTAATCGACAGCATGGTGATTGACGCAGTTAGTGCAGTATCATAACAAATCCACTGCTGCTGCAGCACTAAGGACTAGGAACCGCTTCGCCTTCATGTTCCATTCCAGGTGGCACATGAGTACCTTAATAACATCCTTTAAGAGCAAAATGGCCTGCTTTGGTGAGTAGTCCGAACGGCATCTTCAGTAGCAGTTTTAATTCTTCAGATTTCCCTCAAAACAAACAAACAAAAAAAATTCTTTAGATTTCCATTCTTTTTTTCAAAAATTATTTTACGTGTGTAATTACTTGCCTACCTGTATGTCTGCGCACCACTCAAATGCCCGGTGCCCACGGAAGCCAGACGATGTAGTCAGGTCCCCTGGACTTGGAATAGTGGAGGTTGTGAGCCACCTTGTGTGAGTGCTTGGGAGTCAAGCCGAGGTCCTCTGGAGGAGCAGCCAGAGCTCCTAAACGCTGAGCCGTCTTCTCAGAAAAAGGTTTAAAAGTCTAGTTGAAATGTGGACTGTGACATCACTGACTGACGCGGAGGGGAAGACGGGCGGGACAGTGAGCGTTGTGTTCTGTACATCTCATGGCAGTAAAGGAAACCGAGGCAGAAAGGCTCTCACTGAGAGGGATAGCTCTGCTTAGATGTAGACCTAATAATGGTCAGAAATTATAATGTCCACCGCTTGGGCTGTGTAGATGGTAAAACAGATGCTCAAGGAAGTTGAAATGGCACTACGGTTGTGTCTATCATTGCATAAGGGTCAGCGAAATACCTGGATTTTTTAATTTCTGTTTTTCAAAGGGTCCTCAAATCTGTGAATTGATACCTCTCATCGTTTGTGAAAAAAAAAAGCCATTACATGTCAAATATTGCTTGTGTCATATTTTTTTCTCTCTGGGACTACAACTAAATGTATTTTAGACACAAACATACACACACATACTCACACATACATGCACATACACACACTCACTCAGACACATGTACATACATACACACGTGCACACACACACTCATATACACACACATGCACACACACATACACACATATTAACACACACACACACACACACATGCATAGTGCAACAAGTCCTCACACTTTTTCATGTGGCCGTGTAGTCTGCTGACTGACTATTTTGTATCAGTTCCTACAAGGACGTTAGTTCATTCAACCATTGTTTCATGTTTTATTGCTCAACTTGAGTTCAACCGCTCAGTTGTGTAAATAAACTCTCAGTGAGCATATCTGTGCTCAGAACGTTCACTTTAAAATCAATATTATTAACTGGGGGTGAATATTTAGAAGAAGCGCTGCTAACTTAGGTGCATGCTCTGAGGTTCCTGGAACAGCTCACTAAGGCACCTGCTTTAGAACAAGTTAGGTGATCTCATTCTGTCAGAACATGGTCCGTGAAGAGATTTCTGAGATTTAGGAGAGAACTCCAAGGTAACAAGACAAAAGTCTTGTCACCTCTGTTCCTCCGTAACTTGGATTTGTTCTTGGAGTGTGGGTCGGTGCTCCTCCCAGGTAAATAGGAGTGAGTTTGCTTTGGATTGCCCACCATCTTACTTTTGTTACTCAAGGAGCACAGGTGTTAAGCTTGTGATTGCACACAGCCCAAACTTGTGGGACCTTGTAGTGGATAGCCCTGGGCTTGTATTTTGATGCTAATTCCACTCCTGGGAGGGGCTATTGATGAGGAGTTGCCTTGTGAACCTTCTCCCCACCTGAACTTTTTAAATAAAGGCTTGAGCCAATGATTGGGCAGGAGGAAGGGGGAGGAGCTGAGAGTTTGGGGGAGGAGAAAAGGATCAACGGGAAATGGGGAGGAGCTACGGGGGATAGAGGAGAAGGGGAAGGAGTTATGGAGGATCAATAGAGAGGCTGGAGGGAAGCTTGTGGCCTGGAGAAACCACAAGTTATATGGGATAATATAGATGGGACTAGAGTAGTGTAGTGGGAGATCTGCCCAATCGAGGCTTCTAGCTTGTATTGTTAACTAATTGAGTTGAGATTTCTTTTACCGGCTAATTGGGTTGGAAACAAAGTAGCAACAGGACCTTGCCTAGCCCTCGGAATGTAGTCTGATGCGCTGAATAAAGTTGGTGACTGCATGGGGCTTAGTTGGCCTCATTTTTAGGCTCTACTCCTCCAGGTTGAAGCTGCCAACAGAGCGGTAACATTGTTCCATCATGTCCAAAGTTTCTTCTTCTACTTCTCTGCCATAACATATTCTGGACAAACTGGTTAACACTTGTGTAAGGTAAATATTGCTTTGAGGGAAGCCTAATGTAATTAGGAATGATAATGGATAGTATTTAATTTTTAATCACTGCAAATGTGACTAACATGAAATAGTTGTTCTTAGAAAGGAAAGAATAAATGCTACAAGCATTTACTAATGACCCTCCTGATGTTGTTTTACACAATACTTTTTATTCATGTCTGGCATAATTGACTTTGGCTTGGATGAAATGCAGAATTCCCAGCTTTATTTAAAATAATTAACATGTAGTATTCCTTTACTTTTGACAATTTTTGCCTGACTAAAGGGGAAGGGACATTTAAATGGTGAAAGAAAAAAGCTCTGGACAAAACAAGAAACAAAGGGGGGAGGAGGGGGAGGGAGAGATACAGAGGCAAAGGGGGGAGGAGGGGGAGGGAGAGATACAGAGGCAAAGGGGGGAGAGAGAGAGAGAGAGAGAGAGAGAGAGAGAGAGTGAGAGAGAGAGAGAGAGAGAGAGAGATCCTGGAACAGGCAGGAGATTGGCTTAGCATTTTTAAGCCATGTTATTGTAGAAGCATTTCCTTCTCTCTGATCCCTAATGACCCCTTTTGTACAACAATGGAGAACCAAGTCATATCCTGCTTATTCTTGCTTACTGCTGGATAGCCATGGGCAAATCCACTAATTAAATTCTGGCTAATTTTTGTTGGGGGTATGGGAACAACTTAAATATCTCAACACTAAAAAATACGGAAATATCCTTATTTTCTACAACAACACGGTAAAATTAATGTATCTTCTTATTGTATATGTATGGGTGCTTTGCCTGTGGGTAAATCTCTGCCTGTTGCCTGCAGAGGTCAGGATAAAAGATCCCCAGGGACTGGAGTTATGAACAGCTGTGTGTCCGCCCGTGGGTGCAGGGAGTCTCATTCCAGATCCTACTGAAGAACAGACAGTGTTCTTAATTGCTGAGCCATCTCTTCAGCCCCAAATTAAAGTATCTTAGAGTTGTAAAACTACCTTAAGTTCTTGGAACGATAGGCTGTATTTAATAAAGTAAAGATAAGTAAAACTATTTTTCAAATGCCTTATTGGAATATGCAGATTCAGACACAGTAATCGACAAAGCGAAGATATTAAGTTATTGTGTGGAATTTAATGGCAGCATCTAAAAGTCATGACATTTTTTGTTTGATGTGCTGGGTCTAATTTATATGTAAATATAGTCTCTGTAGTATTACCTAGACATTTAAATACTGTCTGAATGGCTTATTCAGGAAACTGATGTAGATCTCTCAGCATTGTGCTATAAAGGATTTCTATAAAATATAACTTATGTATATTTTTAAAAATACAAAGACCACATACAGTGATTTTGGTTCAAGTGGGTTCTATTCATATTGAGGTATGTAATTAAAATTAATTTTCAGTAAAGTTACTTTTGTGCCATTTCTGAACTTTTGTAGGAGAGTTGGTAGCTAGAATAAGAACAGTAGCAGATTTCTGTGGCGACCTGGAGGGAATTAGGAAGTCGCCAACAATGCTAGTGCATAGGAAATGCCGCTCCAAACTTCGTGTCTTGGCATGTTCAACATTTTAAGCTGAGGAACCACAGTAGGGGAAAGTCTCTCTTATGTCTCTGCTGAATACCATCATGTGACAAGTGTTAGTCAGAGTGACTGAGGAAAATATAAACAAATGAGCCTTGCCAACTCTCTGCTACAGAGAATACTGTGATTACATCACACTCTATAGGAAGACATCTATATAACTGTGTATTCTTCAGCTATGAAACAGACAACCTAAACAAAAACCTAGATGTAAAACCCAAAAGTACAAAAATTCTAGAGGGAATCTAGAGGGCAGAGTCTTTGATATTGTTCTCTTCAATGGTTGTTTGGACATCAACCCAAAAGTTCAGACTACAAAAGTAAAAATATAAATAAGAGTTGAGGGAAAATCAACAGGATAAAAAGACAGTAGCCCGGATCCATCAAAACATGTATGTGAGCTACATATCTGCTAAGGAGGTCATATTATGAAGAACTCTTTTAATAGCAGAAAAATAAATAATGCCATTAAAACTAGGCAAAGCATTTGAATGTATTTCTTAAAGGAGACGCAAAGATGGCCACTATGTGCTTGGAGGTGTCCAGCGTCACTTATTACCGGGGAAGAGCCGATCTTCCCTCATACTTGTGAAGGATCATTACTCTAAGAGAGATGAGCTGTAACCAACCTTGGTGAGAGTATTGAGAAAAGCAAACCCTAAGCGTGTAGCTTGGGGCCAGCCATTGTGGAAACAGTGTGGTAATTCTGAAAAGGCTTAAAGATGAAGTGAGTATGTGGCACAGAAACCCTCTTCTGAGCATGTATTCATAGGAGGAAAAAAATACATTTCCCGGAAGATATTGACACTTGAAACATGCTTTATGTGATGGTTTGTATATGATTGGCCCAGGAAGTGACCTCATTACGAGGTGTGGCCTTGTTGGAGTAGGTGTGTCAATGTGGGTGTGGGCAAAAAACCCTCACCCTGGCTGCCTGGAAGTCAGTCTTCTACTAGCAGCCTTCAGATGAAGAGGTAGAACTCTCAGCTCCTCCTGTACCATGCCTGCCTGGATGCTGCCATGTTTCTGCCTTGATGACAATGGACTGAACCTCTGAGCCTGTAAGCCAACCCCAATTAAATGTTGTCTTTTATAAAACTTGCATTGGTCACTTCACACTTATCAATGGATAGATGAATAGAGAAGGTATGACATGGAAGATCCTTCACACTAATCAATGGAGAGATGACTAGAGCAGATATAACACATGAGTAAATTCACCCTGAAAAGAGTGATACCACTCTTTGTTACAACACAGTTGATATAGAGAACATTGTGTTAAGTGAAATAAGCCAAACACAGCAAGAAAAGTTTCTATGATCTCATTTATGTGTAGATTTTTTATCAAGCCAAATACACAGAGATAGAGAATGGAGTGTAGGAGCCACCACAGATGTGGGTAGTGGAAAGGGCGAGGGGATATAGAAAACAGGTCAGAGGACCAAGCTTAGGGATTTAACACAGAACATGAGGACCGATGTTAATACATTTATAATTGAGGAGTTTTTAAAAGTTAAATTCTAGCTGCTTTTGTGACCCCAACCAGTTATGAATTGGCAAACTAGGATTTGCTTTACAATAACACTTTGCTATTTCTGTGCATCTCCCAACTTATAAACCTTATGATATAAATAAATATAAATGAGTGAATTGATTTTTGTGTGTGCTGTGTGTACTTATCTGTGTGATCTTAGATTTCGGAAGCCTCTCGCATCATAAAAGAGAACTTGTTATGAGCTCCTTACTCTCTCCTTTTGTTAGACAAGTATTATAAAGGTGTCAACTGTGACTCTTACGACAAATAAGGAAAGAATATTATTTTCTTGTTTGACCCTACATGGTGCGTGCAATTTTAAATTCTAATTTCCATGCTTCTTGCATGGAAACGGCCGTCTGAAGGCATCATCTGGGCCGTGACTAGTTTGCAGCAGACAATAGTCAAGCAACACAACTTAATCAGCCTCAAGCCCTTGAGCAGATGCTAGTATGCTCCAAGAGCTAGATTCACCCCCATAGTGTAGACAGTGCATAGTTACATGTTCCTTTTTGTTGCATGGAAAACACAGGGGTTTGTGGAAGCCCCAGTACTGTCATGGTCCTTACAGTCAATCATGGGTTCTTCTCTCCCTTCACCTGCAGGGTGTCTGCTTTCTATTGTGTACAAAGTATGCCTACAGAAGGGTTACTTGGTAATTGGTGTCAGTCTTTCTGCGCAGGCTGTTTCTTCACAGGCTCTGAGTATGCGCAGTTCAAGACAACCTTTGCTGGGATCCACAGATCTGAAGCCCTCAGTACCAGAAATGTAACTGTGTGATGATAGTCTGTGATTCTTAGAAACGGAGCGTGTTCGCATCCCTCAGCAGAGCAGCAGCTTGGCCAGTGGATGGTGGTTAATGGTGAGACTCGGACTTAGCTGAAGCACAGACAATACGTGTTGGCAGAATGCTCAGCCACAAATGTGGCATCTATATCTCACTGCCTTCCCCAGGCTCAGGGCACACCCAGAAGAGGGACAGAAAGCTTGTAAGAGCCGGGAGGACTGGGGTGAAAGAGTCTCCTGGACAGGACAGGGCGGCTGGACTCAAGAGCTTGCAGTAGTCATAGCTACCTGCGCAAGATCTGCACAGGATCAGGCCAGTCAGCATTCCAGCGAGGATAGAGGAAACCGTCACTGGGGGAGAGTCAGTTGGCTTCAGGGGTGTGGCCCTGGTAGGTTGCCCAGCACTCATGTGTATCCAGTCATCAGTAATTGGGATTATGTGGGTTGGGCAGGAGAGAAAGTAGGAAGGGGGAGTGTTCTAGGGAAGATCTAGGAGGAAAAAGTGGGGAGCAGATTTGATCAAAGTACAGCATATACATGTAGGGAAATATCAAAGATTATATGTATACACATGCACATACATGTACACGTATATGTATATATGTGTATTAGTGTTCTCTAGAATCATAGAATATAAGGGTAGTCTCTATATAGTAAGGGAATTTGTTGATGACTTACAGTCTGTAGTCCTATTCCCCAACAATGGTCAGCAGCAGCTGTGGATGGAAGTCCAAGGATCTAGCAGTTGCTCAGTCCCACAAGGCAAGCAGACAGAGAAGAGAGTAAATCTTGCTTCTTCCAATGTCCTTATGTAGGTCTCCAGCAGAGTGTATGGCCCAGATTAAAGGTGTGTGCCACTGCGCCTTTAATCCCAGATGACCTTGAACTCAGAGATCTCCCTGTCTTAATCTTCTGAAATTCATAGCCACTATGTGCCTCAAGATCTCCACGCCAAGATCCACATCAGAAACTTGTATCTCTCAGCTTTCAGATTAAGATCACAGGTGAGCCTTCCAATTCTGGATTGTAGTTCATTCCAGATACAGTCAAGTTGACAACCAGGAATAGCCACTATTATATGTATATATGTATATGTATATGTATATGTATATGTATATGTATATGTATATGCATATTATGCAGACGATGTTTACGATGTATATGTATATGTGCACATATATGTATAGACAGAGAGACAGACACAGAGATGAGAGAGAATGGGATGGAATACTATAGAGAGAACATTCATTCAGGAGACTGCGTCACGCTAAAAGAGGCTACACATAGAGTTGAGATTGACATTCACAGAGTCAAGAGATTGACAGGTGGCATCTTGACAACTGCAGCCCCAGTCATGGCACCCGACCGTCTGGGTGTCTTGCCACACACTGTCTTTCCAATGCTTAGCTTTATGCTGTTGACGTTTGAAGCCTGCTCGTTTCTATCGGAGTGATTTTTTTTTTTTTTTTGTGCCTTTTAAGCATTGAACTTTTGTCTGAAGTCTGCTCCTTGGAGGCAGACACCCCAGGCGTTTAGATCCAAACTCACTTGTTTGTAATATTGAAAATGAATGAGATACAAATCTCTCTAGGCTTTTGACGACCGAATGCAGGAAGGGGCTTTGTGGCACTAGAGGGGCTCTTTGGTTTCTTCTGTGATGTAATGTCCATGGTTTTGCATCTTCTACATGGAGTTAAACAGCACACAGAGACACAAGCAGTAGTGAGAGTGCAGAGTTGTTAATAGAGTAAGAATGGAGAGTATGCAGTTCAGAGACTGGGAACAGGCTCATGGATGGGAGTGGCTGGACAGACAGACCCACTTTTTTTCTAAGGAGTGTAGGTGGAGGGAAGAGCTGCTCCCCAGGGATGGAAATGGCGTGGATCCTTAATTTGATTGACACATGGGCTGGTACATAACTTCGGACAACCTGCCCTGACACTGGCAGATCCCGTAATTGTAAGCATATGTTCATCCCATCGTGCATTTGCATGAGATAATAAATACATTTTGTTCGTTCGTGTTTGTTTTCTGATGGTCCGTCCCTTCAAGGACGGATTGGCCTTAACTATGTTTATGTTCAACATTGGTCTAAGCTTGTTTCGAAAGAGTTTTATTTTTAAAATTGTTTATTTGTGTGTAGGTATATGTGCCAACTTGACTTATTATATATGCCAGGTGAGTGTGGGTGCCCACTGAGGCCCAAGAGGGCATTAGATGCTAACAGCTTTAACTCTAGAACTAGATATGGGTGCTGGGAACTCCGAGCTCCTCTGGCAAAGCAGTAAGTGTTCTTAACCTCTGAGCCATTCTCTCTCTCTCCCCAGACCTCCTCTAATTCTCCCTCCTTCCCTTTTGCTTCCTTTGAGACAGAGTCTTACCATGTAGCCTTGGCTAGCTTGGAGCCCTGTATGTAGACAGGCTGGCCTTGAACTCATCCGGATGAACTCATCTGCCTGTCTTGGCCTCGTGAGTGCTGGGGTTAAAGGTGCGTATCCCTGCCGCCCAATCTCTCGTTTTACTAGGATGCGACTGGCCATGAGTCACCTACGGAAAGGGAGCCGCTCTGGTTGCCGGACCATCTCTCTCCTTTGCCTTGTTTCCCAGGTGGCACGTCCAGTTCTTTTTAGAGGAATTAGAATGCTCTTGGGAAACTTGAAGTTGGGAATTGCAAGTGAACTCCCAGTGTCTGCTCAATGTTCGCACAGATGTGTAGCATCTTAAACTAAGAAGCAACCGAGTTGACCGGATTTTCTGATAACGTATCAATCAAAGAGTTAGAGTAAAGATGGAGGGATCTGAAGCCAAAGTGTTGGGGTGACCTACTGGAGGGAAAAAGCAAAGCCGTTATGTGGAAGGATCATGCTGGCCACAAGCGAACTCATCCCTCCACACCCCAAAGAGCGTTTAGGGAGCTGATGCTGCCTGAGAGACGTGTGTGAGCGAGGACGGGCTGGCTCTTCCCTGTCTGCCTGGACCGGGGTAGCCAGATGTCAGCGTTTGTTTCCAGTTGCAGTTATTTCAGGGGGAACGGTTAACCGTTTAGATGGCCCTCATGTGAAGCTGGCTGTTGATTTGTTTGCCCCCCCCCCTTTGGCTAAAAGAAATCTAATAAATCAAGTGAATTTTCTGGAAGGTACCAGATTAATGAAAACAACATTTTTGATAACTCTCTAACAGGAAACAGAAGCACAAATCTTGTTTTTTTTTTAAATTATTATTTAAAACTGTTCATACATTTTGATCCTATCCCCCCCCAATATTCCTCCATATCCTTCCCATGTCTGTCTCCAGTCAACCTCATGGTCTCTCTTGTCTCTGTATGTCTGTCTCTGTCTTTCTTTCTGTCTGTCTGTCTGTCTGTCTCTCTCCTTCCTTCCTTCCCTCCCTCCCTCAGAAACCAAACCAAATAAAAAATAACCCAACAAAGGATAAAGGACAAAAACTGAAAGTCAAAACAGAGAAAACAAAAGAGGAAGGAGGAGGAGGAAAAGGAGGAGGAGAACAAAAGAAAGAAGGAAGGAGAGAAAGAAAAAACAAAATACCAAAACAAAACCACAGAGCACAAAGAAACATGGAGTCTGTCCTGGCTGGCCAGCTGCTCCCGGGGGATGGGGTCTGTCCTGAAGTGCCGTTGTTACATTCCATTAGGAAAAAGCTGTTTTTTCCCTTTTCCCAATTGCTTCTTTGTTAAGTGTGGGACTTTGTGTCTGGTTTAAACCTGCGTCTATCTTGTGCGAGAGGCACAAATCTCGCATATGACAGATGCTTCCTTTTTATCCTACGGCTCCTTCAGCCTCGGCCTTCACATCCTGGGGATGAACAGTGCTGGTGACGGTTGTTCAACGTGTTTATTTATTTATGGAGGATGTCAGGCTGGAGTGGCTGGTGGAGAAAATTTTTAGCTTTGTGTTAGACTAGCCAAAGTTAGAAAAATTTAAAATCAATATCTCATTCCCTTTGTAGAGCAAACAAATACAACTTTGAAACAAAACAAAAATAAATATCTCGTGTGCCGTTCCATCCCCTCACAAATACTGCAGCCCAAGAGTGTGAGGTGTAGCTCCTGATGGTTCAGGGCGTGTGAGGTCCCAGGTGCAAGGCCCAGCATCTGTGGCCTGGAATTCTCTCTGAAGCTCAAGCAGGCCTTGATTCATACTATTCCCTCTGCCTTGGCCTCTCAAGTGCTGAGATCACAGGTGTGAGCCTCCATGCTGGCCCAATTCTCTTTCTACTCCCAAGGGCATATCATTTCCCCACCCCTCTGCATCTGTGAGTGGAACCATGGGCTTTACCTTGCATATAGAAAAGCAATATGCAGGCATCCATCTTTATATGATGATATGGGTTAGCAGAGAAAGCCACCCATCATTTGACCTGAGGTACCCTCATTTAAAAACCAAGTTTCTTCTTTGGATCATTCAGTAACCGTGGCGATGACATTAGTAAGGTCTGTATTTTTTCAGCTCCCCGTATGACTCATATACCATGAAACTGGAATGTTTGTGTTTTCATTTGATGAGAATAAAATCCCCATCCTGGGTGTCACCAGGCAGAGTTGTGCCGGATAGCCAGCAAGTGATGAGGATGGCTCCCCGTAACTGCGTCCAAAATTAAAATAGCATCTGGACACTCTTGAACCAGGGTGGTCAGTCTGGGTGCTTCCAGGGTGGGCCTGGTGCTCGTGAGGCTGATGTTGCTTGGCGAACGAACTGGAGTTAAATACCAACTCAACAGTGCTGCTGGGTGCCTGGGCAGGACCAAGCATTAAATATGGCTTCAGGAAAGAAACATCCTTGCACACATGCTGACAGTTCGTTTCCAGGTGGGGCCTCATGCCTGCTCCGTGCTCGGTCTCTTCAATCTTCCCACTGTGAAATTGTAGACAGCTTGTCTGCAGAGGCTCAGCCGGGCCTATTAATATTTATACATTCTATTCACACTCCAGTCAGAGCATATAAGGTGCAGATCTTTCTGATTTGGAAGCTATTAAGATTCATGACCCCTTTAGCTATTTACTTCTTGCGGTGCGAAGGCCGCTGCAATCCGCTTACACTTAAGAAGAAGGTACAAATCATTACCGCTCAAACAGTGTCCTGTATTGTGACCGTTCGTCGCCCATCGAGAGCGTTAGGAATGTTAATGTGTCCTTTTATCTCGAGACACGGGTTATTAGATGAGACGGTTCTTCTCTCGGGATGGGATAGGAGCGTTACGCCAAAAATTGCTTCTCAAATCCAAATTAGCGATGCGGATCGAAGCTGCAGACGTTATTAAGAAGCAATATCTAATCAATTTTCCTTCTTGAGAGCAGACACTGATTGAACAGACGATGAGAATGATATCTTGGATGGGAAAGAACAAAAGAGGTGGGCATTTGGAGTGTCTCCGAAGAAATCCTATTCTCTTAACATATTAAGTCCTGTGTACCTCTGGTTTACAAAGTATTATGGAATTGGAGATAGGCCTTATATTTAATTAATTTGTGGAATTATTTGGCATGTTTTATTGGACCCTCTGAGATAGCTAATCCTACTCTATTGAAATGGTCTTATTCAACTGAAAGAAAAAAAATGAGAACATTAAAAGATAATGACCAGGAAAGAAGGAAGAGAATGAATATTTGCTCAGAACTTATTACCGTCTAAGTATTTTACGGTGACTCATTACTTGGAGTTTCACAACAGTCCATGAAGAAGGAGCTATCTGTGCGGGCCAAAATCTTAAAAGAGACCAAGGATCTTACACAAAACTACCATATATAGTCCAAAAAACACTCATGACTGTCATAATTCCAGAATGTTCTAAAGACACTGTCTGATTTACATGCTCGAGGGATACCGTGTGCTGGCTTGTTCTAGTTACTTTCGGTCGCTGAGACAAACATTCCCACCAAAGCAGCTTAGGGGATGGGGGTGGAGTAGGGTTTGCACTCAGCTTTCGGGTTACAGTTTACCATGGAGGGGAGCCAAGATGGACCTGAAGCAGAGACTAGGAATGACTGTTGCATACTGGCTTACTCTTCCTGGATTGCTCGGTTTGCTTTTGTATACGACCTGCCTACAGGTAGTACCGCCCACAGTAGCACCGCCCACAGAGCCGCCCATAATAGCACCGCCCACGGCAGTACCACCCATAGTAGTACTGCCCACAGTAGACTGGGCCCTCCCACATCAATCATTAATCAAAAAACCATCTACAGACTTGCTCTGGACCAAGGAGACGGAAGCATTTCTTAGCTCAGGCGACTTCTTCCCAGATGACCCTAGCTCATGTCAAAAAACTAGCTCAAGCTGACAAAAAACTACCCAGTACATGACTCCCCAAAGGCTGTCTTCTGGGTAGATTATTTTTACCTGTAAGGGAAAGTTTCTAACACAAAATGTGAGGCTGAGAGTCCTCTAGGTAACAAACACACTGGTTTGCTCTGATTGTTTGCTGACCTGTTCACAGCAAAGCAAACCCCACGGATAAGCTTAAAAATCACCTTGGCTATCTTTGTCTTCACCCCTTTCTCCATCTCCCTCCCTCCCACTCACCTGCCACCTACCTATAGGGTAAATCTTTAAAATTACATTGATCAAAACACTTTTTCTTTTTCTTTTCTCTCCTTGAATTGTCACATAAAACATACCATGTATTTTGAGACATACACACACACACACACACACACACACACACACACACACACACACACACAGAGCCATCCTATAAAGCCATTGCCAACAAAATTCTAGTGGGCTCTTACTCAACATATCTAAATTGAAAAATATTGTTTTTACAAATCAAACCAATCGCTCAGTTGATAGTATTTTTTGTTCGAGATAAGTCATATTCAAGTATGAAATTTCTTTATATCGCATGTTTTTATTGCTGAAAATTGTGGGTACTCTCTCTGCCTTCCAGATACCGTCTAATGTGAGAGCTCAGGAGCCGTGAGGAAAAATAGCTCCATAAAACCTAAGTTTTCTCTTTAGGGAGAAATGCGCGCGCACGCGCGCAGACACACACACACACACACACACACACACACACACACACACACACACACACACACACAAAGGCTTGGCCCAAGGCATGGAACTATTAGGAGGTGTAGCCATGTTGGAGTAGGTGTGGCCTTGTTGGAGTGGGTGTGGCTTTGTTGGAGTAGGTGTGGCCTTTGGAGTGGGCGTGGCATTGTGGGTGTGGACTTTAAGACCCTCATCCTAGCTGCCTGGAAGTGTTTTCCACTAGCAGCCTTCAGATGAAGATGTAGACTCTCAGCTCTTCCTGTACCATGCCTGCCTGCATGCAGCCACCCTCCCGCCTTGATGATAACAGACTGAACCTCTGAACATGTAAGCCAGCCCCGATTAAATGTCATCCTTATAATGTAGCCATGGTCATGGTGTCTACTCACAGCAATAAAATCCTGACTAAGACAGGTGAGGGTGAGACTCAATGCTTTCACACTGAATGTAACAAGACACTGTGGTAACTCATGCCTACGTTTGCTTGGTGTTATTTAACTTTACCACACACTGAGATGGGCGAAATAAATCCAAGGAGCAGAAAGCCTAAGAAAACAAAGATAATTTCCTTATATGAAAAAGTTAAATAAGATGAACGAAAGACATGAAAATCGTTTCACACTGAAATCAAAACTGACGCGGAGGGGCCGTTTCCTTCTGGATGGATGTTTCTGTTACTGTCTCTTTGCCCAGCTGGTTTTCTGAAAGGCAGGCCGAGGATAAGAACTGACGGCTCGAGCAATGGCCTGGAGCCTTGACTGCGTTCTCCACGAACTCTTCTCTGCTTGGTGTAGACGAGGCTTCTGCTCGAGAACTTCTCCCTCCTGAGAGTTATCCTTAAAGATGAGGTTGCTCTGTTTTTATTCGGGGTCACAGCTTGTGAGGTCACTTGGAGATAATTAACTTTGTCAAGGCAAGGGACAGGAATGACACCAGCAGCTGCCACAGAGACACCAGGATGACCCAGGCTCTTTGTGCTCGGCTTGGCCAACCACCTTTGGCTAATCTTGAATCTCTTGTCAGCGCACTGTTGGTAGGGGGCTTCCGGATTAGTGTCTGTTTAGTTTTGCAGCTGTGAACTCCTAAAGCATCCTGCAGTCATCAAAGCAGCCCTTCCATGCTCTGGTTATCAGGAGAAGTTTGAAGTGGGATTTTGAAATGTCTTCTCATCCATTTATCTACCTTGGTTATTCTCATTCAGCTGAGCCATGTAGACCTTGTTAAGACTATCTAGGCATTCTCATAGTTAATTTCACAGTAATGGAGAAACGACACAGGCTCGCTCCCTAACGGTATCTTGAGCATGCTTGCAGAATCTATCCATGTCGGTATTTTAGAAGCACTAACATAAGACAGATATCTAGCATGCTATGGTTGTATTTACGAATTTTAATAAAATGTTGTTACCCAGCTATTTGTGTATAACAAAACCATAATTCTGCCTCTGGTCTTTTGAGCCTGGAGTCCGATTTTATTTTTAAGGATTTATTTTTATTTACATGTGTGTATAATGTGAGTCTGTGTGTTTATGCCATATGTGTACAGGTGACTTTAGAGGCCAGCAAATGGTGTCTGGTCACCTGGAGCTGGAGTTACGCGTGGTTATAAGTGGTCTGTTGTGGGTTTGGGAACTGAAACAGGTTCTCTGGATCAGTATGTTTGAGCTCTCTCTAATACCCACCCCTATCTTTTTCTTATGCACTGTATCATACAGTTTCGGGCTCTCTGCGTGCACTCCTATTAACTCTTCTGCAGGCTAACTGGCTGCCCCTTCTCACAAAATCTCCCCTCATGGAGACTCTGCAGTGGAGATGTAACTCTCTCTACCTGTGGTAGTTTCACCCTAGGGCTATCGCCTTTCAGAAAAAAAGCTGAGTGCCCTACACATTATTTTAAGCCGTTACTTTTATTCCTGTTAACTTGGTGTGTGTTTGACTTCTGTTTCCTGCTCTTTTAGTGAAAGGCTGCTGTGATTTCTGTCACGTGGTACTTTGACGCACGCAGCCCTCTGAAGGATAGGAACTTTAGAAATAAAACCCACAGCTTCAACACTTTCCAGATGTCACGAACAGAGGGGGAGACAAGTTAAAGACACCCACCTTTGAAAATAACTGTGGCGATCTTTTCTCAACGGTCAGGAAAACCAGAGAAAGGCCAAACTGGTTCTGGGAGATGCGGAAAGACGGGAGTGCCGAGTGCAAAGGCTGCGGTTGTGCCTGTTCTATCAGGATCGGATCGATAGCTTTTTAATTGAACTTGTTTTTAAGACAATACGCACATTCCTCTCAGCCAGACACCCAGGTTCCCGGGATCAGCCACAAAGACCAATCTGCAGCCCCCAGATCATTTCTGTTTGTACTTTCCAAAGACAATTAAATGGTTAGCGACTCCACAGTGACTACCTGGTGGCTTGGTCGGGTTTCCGCTGCTGTCGCAGAATGTCCAATACCGGATAACTTGAAAAGATCATTTGTTTAAAGGTTGGGGAATCTAAGAGCATGTCGCAGCCATTTGCTGAGGTCTTCTGGTGGCTTCAGAGCATGGGCGGAAGGGGGAGGGAGGAGGGAGGACGGAGGAGAGAGTCGGAACTGCACGGTGACTATACGAAGACCGGAGGGCTCAGGTTTCCCTCCTCTTCTCAGAAATCCACTAACCCATCACAGGGCCCCACCCTCTCCTAAAGACCTCGCTTCCTGTACCGCCACCGTGAATTTGGGGTTTACATTTCTAATGCATGATGCTTTTGAAGGTCGTGATCAAAGCGAAGCAACTGGTTAGTTGACGTTTGGCTCATCAAGCTAAAACCTTACGTTTTCGAATTCTAGGAACGTTTGCTTTTAAAACTCTAAAATACCTAAATCACTAATGTGAAAATTGGAAGAACGTGCATCCTACTGGTCTTTCAAAGTAGGCAAACTTGGAAAATTCAGTATTATGAGGAAAGTGATGCAAGAGAGATTTATAAAGTTCAAATATTATTTTTTTCTCTCTCATTTGATCAGCCTGCCTCTGTCCATAGACAATTCTCTAATTTTTGTTCCTAGGTTTGATTTCCCTGTCTCATCTCTAGAAACCATTTTTCCCCCAGATGATTTTATTATTAGATTTCTTTTTAAAAATTATGTATACCAAGGTCTGCACTACACCTCTTCTTTTTCCTCTCTGGCAGAATGACTGCTGGCTCTTCCGCTATACACGGGCTCCTAGAACACGTTCCGGGGAGGGGGTCTCTCCACATCTCCCTCCCAGCCAGGCTTGATCATGTGACCGAGCACTGGCCTGGGAGGGCGAAGAGCAGAGTGCAGAGCATCTGAACTCTTAAAGGGACCCTGTGGCCCAAGCGCCCACCTTTTTCTCACCCAGCGCTTCAAATGTGGATGGAAAGATACCACTGGGAAGCCTGCGGCTGCGGCTGGAATCCTAGGTCTGTGGAGTCATGGGAAAGTAGGACCCCCATCTTAGGATGACTTAGCCAAGGGGTGCTGCCCTGTTGTTTTCATGGCTGTGACTAGGGAGAAGTCCCTCTATGCTATTTCAGTATTTCAGGTACTGTCAGTGTTGGCCTACGAAGCATACAGCTCAATCTACCCATTCCTCAATACACATCCGGGATAAGTTTTTTGTTTTGTTTTGTTTTGTTTTGTTTTGTTTTGTTTTGTTTTTTGGATTTGGTTTTGTTGAGACATGGTTTCTCTGTATAGCCCTGGCTATCCTGGAACTCACTCTGTAGACCAGGCTGGCCTCGAACTCAGAAATCTGCCTGCCTCTGCCTCCTAAGTGCTGGGATTATAGGTGTGCGCTACCACGCCCGGCTCCGGGATAAGTTTGGATGATATGTAAAACAAAACAGAACCAGAAAATTCTGTTATGCGTGTATGACATAGTCAATAATGGGTTGAGTGTTGACTGGGAAGCAAAGAGAAAGTGCAGCACTCTGTGTGCTGTGATCATAAAAATAGAAAGCGGCGGAAGAATAAGTTATGTGGGCATGTGGGGGGAGGGGGTGCCTTAGCGAGCCCATGCCGAGGCATCCCTTCCCCCAAGGGACTACACACACACACACACACACACACACACACACACACACACACACGAGAGTATAGTATAGAATAGAGTTTATTTAGAGATCGGGAAGGGGTAGTAGAGGCAGAGAAAGGCAGAGAGAGGGAGAGTAGAGGCCGGCCATGACCACGTGGAGAGGGGGAAGAGGGAAGGGAAGAGCCCAAGAGAGCAAGAGAACAAGAGGATAAGAGAGAGAGGAGGGGCAAGCAGCCCGTTTTATAGTGGGTCAGACCTACCTTGCTGTTGCCAGGTAACTGTGGGGAGGGGCATACCTGGCTGTTGCCAGGTAACTGGGGTGGAGCTTAGAATCTTCACCCCGTGAATCCAGGTTTGTGTTAGTACATACACACCAGAAAACAGGAGGCCTTCCAGTATTTTACACTCATTTAATTCAGATTAGGTTTTTACTTTAGGCAACAAGCGTGACTGCAAGACTGTCTTATCCAGACATCAACAATCAGCTACCTAATTCATCTTGCCTTTGAGAAGAGAAAGCTTGCTGAGAGTAGGGGGTGCTCCCGTCTCTGCAGGAGGCTTTTAAAGTGCCCACGCCCTGTGAATAATGTGAGGAGATTTTAGGTCAACTTCCCCTGGAAGAGAGACTTGTGCCTTATGATTTAAACACATGTTCGCATATCATTGGAATCTGGGTGCTTCTGAAAGATTCAGGGGCAGGGGGCTATGTGAGGAGGCCCCGAGTCATGTTCCCACAGAACTACAGAGAAGCAGAGTCGGGGGGTGAGGGGGGGATGCCGCCCACGCTTACCCCTCCTACTATGACACTCCACTTCTGAGCTGTGAGCCGACTCAGTGGGCTCCTCTTCCGAAAGTTGTTTATGGATATTTTTGTCACAGCAGAAAACCAAACAACTGATTTGGGCTAATGTCAGCCAAACAGTCTGTAGGACATGTGTCTGACCCGACCTTCTCATTTTGTGCCTTTCCCACGGAAAGGACTTAGTTCTCTTTCAGTCTGTGTAATGATTCAGGGAATAAAAGTAAGCATGCATATTTGTGTGGACAAACACTTGATATTTACTGAACACCAAATATCAGGCTTGTACATTTCATTATACACCAAAATGCCCACAACACTGAGAGAAGTGAGTTTTCTATTAATTAATTAATTAATTAATTATCAATTGTGTACAGTGCACACTACAGTGTGTTTACGGAGTTAGAGGACGAATCAGTCCTCACCTTCCACCATGTAGGCTCCAGGAATCAAATTCAGGTTACCTGTTGAACATTATTTACCCCAGTTTAAATATATATATATAGTGTGTGTATGCATGTGAAAAATATTTTGTGTGTATGCATGTGTGTGTATGTGTGTATGCATGTGTGTGTATGTGTGTATGCATGTGTGGATATGTGTATGTGTACTTGTATATGTATGTGTATGTATACATGTGTGTATGTATGTGCGTGCATGTGCGTGCATGTGTGTATGTATTTGTTCATGTGTATATGTGTGTGCACATGTGTATGTGTGTGCATATGTGTATATGTGTGTGCGTTTGTAGTGTGTGCATGTGTAGATCTCATATGTGCACAGGTGATTTACAGAAAGGTCACAGCCAACATGAACTTAAGTGGAGACATAAAATCAGGAACAAGGCTGTCGACCCCTCTGTATCTATTTACTATAGTACTTGAGGTCTTAACTAGAGCAGTAAGACAACTGTAGGAGATAAAGGGAATACAGATAGGAATAAAAGAAGTTGAAGTATCTTTATTTGCAGATCATATGATTTTATATGTATGTGATCCTAAAAATTTCACTGGGACACTCCTACATCTGATAAACACTTCAGCAAAACAGCAGGATACAGAATTAATACACTACCATCAGCAGGCTTTCAATACAAACAACAGACAAACTGAGGAAGAATCCAGGGAGACAGCATCTTTCATAAAAGCTTCAAATAACACAAAATATCTCAGTGTAAATCTTACCAAGCACTTTAAAGACTGGTATGATAAAAACTTTAAGATGTTGAAGAAAGAAATTGAAGAAGATATCAGAAAAGAGAAGGGTATCTCATGCTATGGATGTGTAGGATTAATATAGTAAAAATGTCCTTCTTACCAAAAGCAATCTAGATTCAGTGCAGTTCCCATCAAGATTCCAATGCAATGCTTTACAGATTTGAAAGCGCAACTTAAGCTTTATATGCAAATGCACACATGCATACACATATGCACACAAACATACTTGTGCACACTCATGTTCACATGCACACATGCTCACATGCACACACACATGCACACACACATGCACACACATACATACTTACATGTACACACATGTGTATACACATACACTCATGCACTCATGCATACACACACACAAATACACACATACACATATACATACATACCACAAGGACAGGTGAAACATTCCCAAATAATAATAGAACATCAGGAGGAGTCACCACCCCCAACTTCAAGCTCTGTACTACAGTAATAAAAACAACACAGTATCAGCACCAAGCAGATATATTTATTAATGGAATTGAAGATCCAGAAACAAGTCCACACACCTATGAACACCTGACATTTGAAGCCAGAAATATACCCTGGGAAAGAAGACAGAACCTTTAACAAATTGTGCTAGTTATAGAGGATGGCTGCATATGGAAGACTCTAAGTAGTTAAATACATCTCACCCTGCTTGTAACTCAATTCAAACAGAGCAAAGATCACAACATAAGGCCAACAGGAGAGAAAGTAGGGAATAGCCTTAAACTCATTGGCACAGGAGACACCATTAGCACAGGATCCAAGATCAACAATTAATAAACGGAACCTCATGAAACTGAAAACCTTCTGTACTACAAAGGACACTGTCAATGGAACAAAATAGCAGCCTGCAGAATGGGGAAAGATTTTTACCAACTATACATCTGGGAGAGGGCTAATGTCTAAGCTATATATGTAACTAAAGTATGTATGTATGTATGTATGTATGTATGTATACATGTATCTATCTATCTATCTATCTATCTATCTATCTATCTATCTATCTATTTATCTACTTATCTATCTACCTATCTTCCTATCTATCTACCTATAAAATGTCAATGTATATATTCACATAAATATGAACATCAAGAAATAATTATAAATAAGGTACAGATCTAACCAGAATTCTCAAAAGTGAAAACACAAATATCTGAGAAACAATTAAAGAAACGTTCAACACGGTTAGTCTTCAGAAAAATGTAAATCACAATCACTCTGAGATCTCATCCCACACTTGCCGGACCGGCCAAGACTGGTACAACAGATGACATCTCACATGGCGCAGGGGAATTCCCATCCATTGCTGAGGGGCGTGAGAATTAGTACAGTTGCTATGGAGATCAGTGTGGCAGTTCCTCAGAAAGATGGGCATTGATCTGCTTTGTGATCTAGATGCACCACGCCTTCGCATATGCTCGAAGAATGCTTCGTCTTACAGAGACACTGGGTCAATCAATGTCCACTGATGCTTTGTTCAGAATAGCCAGGAATCGGAAACAACTTACATGTCTATTGGTGGGTGTATGGATGAAGAAAATGCAGTTCGTTTGCGCCAGGGAATACTACTCGGTGTTAAAAATGCGAAATCACGAAATCCATAGGTAAGTGGATGAAGTTAGAAAAAATATATCATTCTGAATGAGGTAACCCAGACCCAGAAAGACAGATATGGTGCATAGTCATTTATTTGTGGGTTTTAGCTGATGAGAAATCTACAATCCACATAACTGCAGAGATATGGATAGAGCGAGGGAGAGGGAGGGAGGGTGGATTTCAGTTGGGAGGAGAGCTAGAGGAGAGTATTCTGGATGGATGATGTGTGTGGGAGCAGAATGAGAGGATCAAATGGGGGGGGGGAGGGGGACCGAAGAAGAGACTGAGGAGGGACGGGTAAAATCATGGATCATTTGCGGGACTGCGTGGAAACCCAATACAGTAGAAGATTATTAAAATGTGTGCATATGTGAGGTTGATCTATGTGAACTCAACAAATAATGGAGGAAACAGAACCCCAAGTGGACAACCTTTATTTCCAGATGAATCTTCCAGTACCAGGCATGGGTTACATCTAATCAAGCTGTTGACAAAAAAGGACCTTTGGGAAACCCCAAATAACACAAATTGTTCTCCACGAACTGATGGTGAAGCCCTGTTGCTGAAGACAGCACCTACACAACTCACTGAACAAAGACACCGAGCTGTTGCCTCCCTGGAGTCTCCACTCCTGCAAAGTTGTGCTCCTGGTACTGGAAGGTACTCTGCACACTACCAAAAGTAAACTCCAACCCAGCTGCAAATGCTTTGATCCACAATGGCGACCTGCCTGCAAGATACACCTGTGAGAGCAACCAACCCACATCTGCTTTGATTTAAGGCACACTCCATGAAATGAAGCCTGCCCTCGGTACTGCTGGTGGCCAAGAACCTGAGACTAGATAGACAAGGGGCCTGGGGGAAAACCCAAATACTCTTCTGCTGAAGGTATGTAGCAATAAAATGACTCTTAACGGCATTCTACTATAAGCATAGATCAGTGTCTTCCTTAGACATCATCAGAGAAGCTTCCTCCTGTAGCTGAGGAGAACAGAAGCCTCATGGCAAGGTGCCGAGAATGAGAAACCTTGGAACTCTCAGCCCTAAATGGGATGTCCCTATCAAATCCCTTCCCTCAGGGCTCAGGGAACTCTGCAGAAGAGGAGGAAGAAAGAGTCTAAGATCCAGAGGGGACGCAGGACACCTGGAAAACGAGGCCTTTTAGACACAGTGTGATCTACTCACCTATGAAGTATCAGCATGTACATACAAGGCCTGTGTGGCTCTGAACCAGATGGGGTCTTAGAGCCGAGAGGAGAGGTGGACACATACACATACACCAATCTCTGATCCAGGAGCCAGCTCAGATTGATTACCACTTGCAAAAAATAGTTTTCTCCAAGGGAATTTCTCTGTTCAACAAACCACTACTAAGTGTAGGCTTCCTTCCAGGGGTAGATGACCAACACAATACAAACTCAATGGCATCTTTGGAGTTTTTATTTTGTTTTGTTTTATTTTATTTTATTTTATTTTATTTTATTTTATTTTATTTTATTTTATTTTATTTTATTTTATTTTATTATTGTATTGTATTGTATTATTTTATTATTTTATTTTATTTTGGTCAGGGCTTTTGTTTTTTAACCTCACAGTTTCTTTGCATATATACTATGGCTTCTGGTTTTATGTTTTTATGGAATCCCTGTGTGTGTGAACAAGTGTGTCTCTTATGTATTTCTTCTACCTTTTCTCTGTTTATTTTACCTTTTTTTTTTTTTTTTTTGGTTATTCCTTAGATATTTGTTTTCTAGTGAGAGTCAGAAAGGGGAGGATGGGTCCACATGGGATGGGAGGTGGGAAGGAACTGGGAGGAGTTGGGGGAGGGCTGTAGTCAGAATATATTGTATAAAATTTGTATCCTTGATAAAAGCAAAAAAAAAAAAAAAAAAAAAAAAAAGCTTTGAAATACATTCCACTGCCACAACCTAATATCCATAAGCAAATGCTGACATATTATAGCCTTCTCTAACCGTGACCTCTCTTGGTCTTTAAGCTGTGTGGATAGGTCTGCTTAGAACAAGTTTCTCTCGTGCTCTGAAGACAAGACACAGTAGGAAGAATATTAGTAACATAAAAGGGGTACACTATTCTAATAGTCAATCATTGTAACAGGAAAGATAGTCTTTAAGTGTAGTTTTTAAAAGCTATTGATGTGAGTGTAACTCTAAAGTATTATGTTTGAGACTTTTGCAAATAGCTTTACAAAGTAAGTCTTTATGAAACCACCCAAACCAAGACAAACTAAATAATAACTTAAAAGAATAAGACACACATTTGGCCTTACCCACCTACCCACAATGCATGTGTAAATACGTATGTACAATAATTGAGTAGGGTGACCTTACTGACCTTACTGGTTCACTTTTTCCTCCTTCCTATTTTTGGTGTGTGTGTGTGTGTGTGTGTGTGTGTGTGTGTGTGTGTAGACCCAAGGTTGATGTCAGGTGTCTTCCTCAACTGGTGTCCACTCGGTCTGGGCAGATCAGTCACTGATCTTGGTGCTCGAAGAGTCTGGCTAGGCTCGCCAGCCAGCTTCCCTTGGGTCCCTGGACCTCGCTGCCTGAGTGTCAGGTGGCTGCCACACCTGCCTGGTTTTTATGGGGTTCTGGGGATGTGAACTCTGGTCCTCACACTTGAGAGACAAGCTCTTTACTTACTGAGTGGTGCCCTCAGCAGTCCTTTCTCCCCTCCCCCACCTTTCTCTCTTTCCTGAACCCAGAGTGTAGTGCATCTTAGACATTCTGTCACTGAGACACATCGTCAGATGTTGTTCACATTCCATTTAATTATATGTATACATACATTATACATACACATATATATTTATCATGTATTATACATTATATATAATATTTAAATATACATTATATTACATATTGCACATATGATAATATCCACATCTTCAGATATTGTTCACCTTCATACATATGTGTGTATGTATATACACATACATATACACATATATTTTTATCATGTGTTATATATTATACATTATATATTAACTGTATTATATATTATATAACACATTACATGTATTGCACATATTATAATATCCACATCTTTAGACCTTGTTTACTTTATACTTAATTATATATGTTATATACATTTATATGATGTTATATAATATATATTATATACATATATTATATACACAATATATTATATTATATACATGTACATGTATATGAATTAACTGCTTATTTTAAAACTCATTTCTCTCTCTCTCTCTCTCTCTCTCTCTCTCTCACACACACACACATGCATACGCACACACAAAGCTAGGATCCCCATATAACACCCCAGTGTAGTCACTAAGGCAGGGACCTCTGCAGGCTTACTGTGTAAGGAGTGGCTCACTTTCCTCACTGGGTTTCATTGCATATGGAGAGTAGCGAAGATGTTTGAGATAATTCTTCTGGAATCACGTACTAATGTTTCCTTCCCGTTCCCCATAGAATCTATAGTATAGAAGCAAAAATTGCTTCGGCTCTCTAGTTTTCTAAAAGGAGAACATTACTTTGGGGATGGTGCCTGGCTTCCCTCAGTGAGACAGCTGCCTCATGGCTTTCCTTGTAGAGGCCACGTGTCATATGATTATCTAGGTCAGAGCTTCTCAACCCGTGGGCCGCAACCCCTTTGAGAGTCAAACGACCTATTCACAGAAGTCGCCTAAGACCATCAGAAAACCCAGATATCTATATTATGATTCATAGCAGTAGCAAAATTACTGTTATGAAGTAGCAACAAAACTAATCTTTATGATTTGCGGTCGCAGCGCGAGGAACTGAATTAAAGGGTGGCGGCGTTGGGAAGGTTGAGAATGGCTCTTGGAGGTCACAAAGACGGTCGGGAACGCTGGGCCTGGCCAGGAGAGGTGACGGATGGGAAAGAGCACAGAGGCTGCTGAGTGCGACTGGTGAGCGGGTTCTCAAGCATCGATTGCTCGGCCTGTTCTGGAAGCTGAACTGTATGACCCTTTTGCTGCCTTGCCCCCAGTCATGCCCAGGAAAGCCCCAAACCATGGCGTCAGGACCAACAGCATGCTCTACTTAGATCTTTCAGTTCCTGTCTGAGACGTTCTTGAAAATTCCAGTTAGGGTACATCCAGGAGTAGCAACTGGGAACCTACGTGAAGAACATTTGTCCCTCACCCCTTGCTGCAGAGTGTAGTTGAATTTGACGAAGAGAATCTTGCCATGGATTTCCTGAGGGAGAATTTGACTCCCCCTATGAGAATGTCCCAGGGAAAATGTATGCAGAAAAGAAGTATGCTAATGAGGTAGACAGGCAGAAAGGCACTCGGGGTTACCCGCCAGTTATGGAGCTAATTGCCACCAGCCTGCCTTAAACAAGATAAGTGGGTGGCGTGGTAGCTGCTCCTTTCCCCTGGAAATCCTGTTTGCTCTTCTGAAGAATTCCAAAATGATGAGCTTCTCTCTCTCTCTCTCTCTCTCTCTCTCTCTCTCTCTCTCTCTCTCGCCTCAGCCATGTGTCTCAAAACACAGAACGAAGCACACTAATTGGGATGATTCCTTTTCTTTGAAAATGGTTTTTGTCTCAGGTGCTGCGTTAGTATAACTTTGCCAAAGTAAGTCTCAAAATCAGTGAATGAAGTTACGATGAGATTCCTTGAACTCCGTCCTGTCCTGTCCAATGAGAAGGCGGGATGCAGTCCATCGAGCCTGGAGAGTAATGAGGCCCTGAGTGCTGGGCAGGCTCCACGCTGGGGTGAGCCCTGCGGTACCCCTCTCCTGTGGTCTGTCCCTCTTAAGTGGGATTCATAAGTGAGTGCAGAATCTATGACTTTCTTCTCATGAATTATCACTACTTTGATTATTTGCTGTTCTGTGATAGTTATTGTCCCCTCCCCCACTTCCCTCTCCCTATCCCTCTCTGACTCCCCCCACCCCCCCATTAGGCTGGTCAGGAACTCTATCGACCAGACTAGCCTAGATTAGAGGGTTAGTCTAGCCTAATCTCTAACTCTGAGGGCCCAATAAAATGTGCTGTTTCAAAAAAACCAAAGTTGACCTCTGGCCTCCACACATATGCACACACGCACACACCCCCCCATGCCCCTAAAAGTGTAACACCCCTCTCCCATGCAATACACAAATAATTAAAGGAAAAATTGCTCAGTGATTACTTTTAAAGGTAAAGCTTGACAAGGAAGACGTTGTTCAGAGCTGGCACCGTAAACAGCGGAACCCCAGCAATGGAGTTCTGTAGTCGGGGAAAACAGGACTGGGCTTTGAAAGCAGTGTGTACAAGCGGGGACTCATGGCCGGGGATGGGGTAGGGGCTGACGGATGGAAATTTACCAAGGGGTGACTAAGAGGTGAATTTACTGAGGGGGTAAAGCAACCCAAACGGATATTTGCGGGAGGAACCAGGTGCGGGCAGGTCCTTGATACTCCGCAGTATTCTGGCTAAGACCGGAATTTACAAGACGAGCCTAAGGGCAGGTTCAGGAATCTGGCTAAGGTTTCATCAAGCAGTACATCTTTGTCAACCCACGGCACATTAATGCTAGTAAGCTATCTGATACATCTATCCCTTGACTTGAGAGGATGAGCTGTCCCAAGAGCCCGACTAAATATTTCACTTCTCAAATAAATATTTACGTTTCACGTAACCAGAGTCTAAAACTACTCATTTAAATATCAAAGAGGTGTTCCAGGGAGTAATCAAAGTAATTATTTGCAGGTGGAGTATGTGACAGGCGCAGGGGGCATGCCAGTAAGCAAAAAGGCTTGAGAGGGGGCAGCATCCCTCTGAGAAAGGACCTCGTTCAGCAATGGATAGCAGTTGGGAGTTGGATATCGGAAACAATACAGAGAAAGGGAATTTAAATACTGTCCTGTGGACTGGTGGGATGGTTGAATGTGTAAAGACAGTTGTCACCAAGCCTGGTGACCTAATTCCCAGGAATCACATCTGGAATGAACTATAATCCAGAATTGGTGGGTTCACCTGTGATCCAAATCTTAAGGCTGGAAGACACGTTTTTGACCTGGGTCTTGGCATGGAGATATGGAGGTATAGTGGCCATGAAAAACTTAGACTGAGGCAAGGTAGTGCACGCCTTTAATCCCAGGAGACCAGAGCAGGGAGATCTCTGAGTTCAAGGACAGCCTGGGAAAAAGCAGGTCCAAGATCCAGGCGTGGTGGTGCACACCTTTTGTTTGGGCCACACCCTCTGCTAGAGGTCAAAATAAGAACTTTGGAAGAAGGCAGATTCACTTTTCTTCTCCTGCTTGCACTTACTAGCCAGCACACCTGTTGGAACCTACCTCTACAGAAAAGTAGCTTAAACAACTAACCCTGTGGGACTGAGCAACTACTGAATTCTTGTACTTCCCATCCACAGCTGCCCATGGTTGGCTTAGACGGACTATGGACTGTAAGTCATCACAATAAATTCCCTCAATTTAGAGAGACATTCCATAAGTCCTGTGACTTGAGATACACATACACTCTCTCACACACAGAGTAACAAATCGTAACTATTGCTCCTTGGTCTGACAACAATGTTTTATTTTCCAACTTCCTAGTTCAAACTGGAGGCACAAATAACATTTTTGAACAATGGTGTCTTGATTGGACAAAGGAAAGACCTGTTTATGAGTAAATGTGAACAGATGTAAAAGCCGGGCGTGGTGGCGCACGCCTGTAATCCCTGCACTTGGGAGGCAGAGGCAGGCGGATTTCTGAGTTCGAGGCCAGCCTGGTCTACAGAGTGAGTTCCAGGACAGCCAGGACTACACAGAGAAACCCTGTCTCAAAAAACCAAAAAAAAAAAAAAAAAAAAAAAGTGAACAGATGTGGTGCGGCTGTTATCCAGGTAAGAAATCTCTATGTGCATTGTGTGGAAGAGAAGGGTTTGGACCCATGAGCTGACCCAGCAGAGTGGTCAAGATGGCTGATTTGGGGGTCAGCTGGGAACAAGCTGAGAAAGAATCTTTAAAAAAAAAAGTACATTATAGCATAATTTTAAGACAGTTAAAATATCAGCTAAAACATTTTAATGCTTTGGGGGAAGATTCATACTAATATAATTCATAACGCTAATGGGAGTTTTATTATCCATTATGAAATTATTTGACACCATTACTGATGTAAAGGTAAGAAAAGGTTACTTCTGAAATATAATTAACCTGTTTTTGCTTGGGAAGAATAGGAAGTTAAAAATAGAGTTATGATCCTCATCTGTATCTTTGGGCAGATTCATCTCGTGAATGAATAGGGGTTTCGCGGGAGAATGGAGGCTGTCCCATTATTAATTTTTTAGGAAGCTGTTCAAAAGTGGAAGGATCAAAGTTCCCTTTCAATGTGGCGTATATAATGGAACGCAGAGTCTAGTCTTGGTGTTATTGTTTTGAGTCAAGTTCGTTGAGGGTTGAGGTGGGCTACAGGAGGGCGTGGTGCGGTCATGCGGCAGCTATGGCGGACCATGACAGGTGCAGACGTGCCGCAGATACGGTGGACTTTGACAGCAGACGGTGAGGGAAAGGTTCGTGGTTTTCCATCTATCACAGTGGTGTTCAACCTCTGAGGTTCCTGACACATCTTTACTTTCTACCTGGAGGCTATGAAGAGCTTTAAAACTTTGACTTCTCCACAGCTCCTCTGAGTGTATTGCTGAGTTCACATTCCAAAGGTGTGATCCTGTCAGCGGCTGCCCCAAACCCTTCTCTCCTCAGCTTCTCCAGATGCTCTCCCTGACCCCCCCACCCCGTCCGCCCCCCAACCAGTCTTGATCTCAGCCCTTCCCCTGCCACAGCCTCTGGCTGTCTTTGCGCATGCGTTCCTTCCAGTGTAGTCTTTACCTGTTACCTGATGAGTGGCTGGGTCAGATACTAACTCCTGTAGGAAGCCTGCATCAGGTGCCAGGCTAATTCAGACATCTTTGTGCTTCTATTTGGAATCCTTATGCCACGAAGAACGCATTGATTGAATGGATGCTCTCCTCATTTGACTATCCTTTCCATGAGCAGGATAACTGTCCATTTCGTATCCTTAAAACAACGTGTCCGACGCTACCCTAAAAGGCTGGATCGCCTTGTATTCACTGTATGAGGACGGAACCGAAGCACAGAGCTGTTAAGCGATTTACTCAAGGCCTTGTAGCCAGTACAGGCGGAACTGTGATACGAACACATGGGCAGTCCGGATCCAGAGCCGCTGTGCTTACGCCAGAAGCCTCACAGCCCTTGGTGTGGTGGGTCTATCTGCTGCTGGTGCTGGATGACGGACTTGGTTTCCGTGATTGTGGGCAGTCCTGAGGACTCAGAGGGCAGCGTGCAAGCTTCGATCGTAATAGAGACAGTTGGATGAAAGCGGAAACTTTCTGGACAGGCCATTGCAGGATCTCTAACTTGATAATAGATCGTGTTAGAGTCTACGGTTCACTGCGGGCTATCTCGGAGGCCAGGAAATGCCCTACATGTAGAAGACAGAGATGAAACAGAAGAGAAGAAAGGAAATCAAGGGAACTGTAGTCTTTATTAGTTTTATTTTACTTTTTATTTATAGTATTTATATTTTTTGAAATTATATTGTAATTATATCATTTCCCCCTCCCTCTCCTCCCTCCAGCTGTTCTCTTGTATCCTCTTGCTTTTTCAAATTTATGTCCCTTTTTCTTTAATTGTTGGTATCTATCATCTATCTATCTATCTATCTATCTATCTATCTATCATCTATGTTTGTATCTATCATCTATGTATGTATGTATCTATCATTTATATATTTATGCATGTATGTATTCCTAAATGCATAAACATAACATGCTTAGTCTGTATACTACTACATGTGTATATATGAATATTATTTAAGGTACAAAACACTTTATCATTACTGATGCGCACACAAACAACACAAGTTCATTAGATGCCTTTGTGCTTAGCACGGTAGCAAATTCTGCATCAGCTATTCCTCCAGTGTGGAGGCAGAGTCCACATGTGACTTGGGAGCATCCCAGGATTTAAGCTGGTTCACGCCCATGTGTAGAGAGCACGCTGTAATTGTACACATGCTTCACATTTTGCTCTAGCACCTCAGTCTTATAAACATCCTTAGGCATATGATAAAGATACAGCCAGCGTAAACATTTATGGCTATTTAAAATGGTAAATTTTTGACCCGAATGCTATAAAATGAGCATAAATGTGTGATATCGTTGGCTGTGGTTGAAGTTCTAACGTTGTATCATGTACGCATAACACTTAAAAATGCAATTCCATTCTATCGTAACTTTGATTAAAAACCAATATGCCAGCTTTGATTAGCATTAAACACTTAATTGACAATAATAATTTCCTATGCCTTCTGGAGCTGTGGAGGGATTTGCTGCGATTATTTAGAAAGCCTGGATTCTCATAATCCCTGTTCAAAGAACGTCTGCTGATGCCTTCTCTTCTTTTGGTTTCTGAGTTTTGCTGTAGCAAGCAGAGACGTTGAAAATAGTTTCGCTTCCCCATGTTGACCTCATAATACTTCAGTTGAAACGTTGATGGCTTTTTTGGTCATTCAGCTGCAGCTTACCCAAGTGTAACGTATCTGGGAGGTTAGGGTTGACCCGACTTCTCCTCTGCCTCATCCGGTCCCTTCTGCTTTCAGCTGAAGAAATGAGAGGATTTGCTTCCATTCAGGCCCAGCTAAAGCCATCAGTAAACAACAATCAAGCCATCCCTTCCCAGGAAATTCTAACACCAGTGGAGGGCTGCTGGATGTCTCGGACCCCAGCTCTTCACAGTTGTGATTTCCACCCAGAGATCCTTCAGCATATTATGTAAAACAGGATCATTTTTATTTTCTTAAAAAAAAAAAACTGAACCCAGTCACAAAAGAACACACACGGTATGTACTCACTGATAAGTGGATATTAGCCCAAAAGTTTGGAATACCCAAGATATGATTCATAGACCATATGAAGCTCAAGAAGAAGGAAGAACAAAGCGTGGGTGCTTCAGTGCTTCTTAGAAGGGGGAACAAAATACTCACAGGAGGAGATACAAAGTATGGAGCAAAGACTTAAGGAAAGGCCATCTAGAGACTGCCCTGCCGGGGGATCCATCATATATATATATCGCCAAACCCCAACATTATCATGGATGCCAAGAATGCTTGCTGACAGGAGCTTGATATGGCTCTTTCCTGAGAGGCTCTGTCAGAACCTTACAAATACAGAGGAGGATGCTCACAGCCAAACATTAGACTGAGCATGGGGTCCCTGATAGAGGAGTTGGAGAAGGGACGGAAGGAGCTAAGGGGGTTTGCAGCCCCATGGGGGGGAGGCAACAGTGTCAACTGGCCAGAACCCCTAGAGCTCCCAGGGACTGAACTACCAACCAAAGAATACACATGGAGGGACCTAGGGCTCTACCTGCATATGTGGCAGAGGATGGCCTTGTTGGACATCAGTGGGAGGAGCAGCCCTTGAGCTTGAGGGGTTTGTGCCCCAGTGTAGGGCATTGCCAGGAAGGGAAGACAGGAGTGGGTAGGTGAGTGGAGCAGCACCCTTATAGAAGCAGGGTGAGGGAGAAGGGATAGGGGGTTTCCATAGGGGAGACCTGGAAAGGGAATAACCCTTAAAATGAAAATAAATAAAATATCCAATAAAAGAAAAAAAAAGGAAAAAATTTGAGGGCATGTTTGATGTGTTTTCATGTACCTTGTATGATGTATGATGTGTGTGTGTGTGGGGGGGGTTACACATATGTCAGAGAATGTGTATGGATATCAGAAGACAAACCTCAAGGTCTTTGAGTTTTGTTTGTTTGTGGTGGTTGTTGTTTGTTTGCTTGTTTCCAAGAGAGGGTTTCTCTGGGTAGCTCTGGCTGTCCTGGAACTCACTCTGTACATCAGGATGAGCACTCAGAGATCTGCCTGCCTCCCAAGCACTGGAGTTAACAGAGTGCATCAACACACACGGCTTTAACCTCAAGCTTTCTTCCTTGAGCCAAGGTCTCCACGTTTGCTGCTGTGCACGGCAAGCTATTTACTCTGCAGATCTCTGGTGATTCTTCTCTCTCTCTCTCTCTCTCTCTCTCTCTCTCTCTCTCTCCCATGTCACCACAGGAATGCTGGGATCACAGATATGGGCTACTGTGCCTGGCTTTAAGCGGGTTCTAGGCATCTGAACTGACGTTCTCACTCTCACCCAACAAATGCTTCATCTACAACTGTTCCCTCTGCCTGGATGCCTTTCTTTTGGTAGCTTCTTTTCTCTCTTCCTATTAATGTATCTAGAAATGTCCACCACATTTTGAGTGGGTGAGTGAATGTAATAAAAAATGATTAAGTCATTGGCACCAGCTTTAACAACAACAACAACAACAACAACAAAGAAGTCACCCAAAGCAAAGTGGTAACTTTGCTATTCCTAACTCAATTCAGGCTATAGAAATTGATGGGACATTTTAACCTGAAAGGAATTTACTACTAGGAATTAGATGTTTACTAAGTGTTAGAAGGCATGGGTATACAGGATAGGGCCTACCTTTGGGATTTTTTTTAAAGGTTACATGACTAAACAATGACCTAAGGTTAGAAAGTGCGGTTGCTGCTGACCTTCCTGCTGCTGTCACTTCCTTACAGCCCTGCAGCTGGTAGGCTACTATAGACACTGATGGGAACCTACTTTTTCTCAATCATAATGGAAAAGAACAGGGACTTCATTTCTTTTCTACCTTCTAGCCTCACAAAGACTCATCTCCATTGGTCGAACCCAAGTTGTATCATAGCTGCAAGAGAGTCGGGAAGACACCATTTTCAGTCTCCAATTTAGAACACAGAGGAAGCATTAGAAGAGGCCAATGTGGGTGGGTGAATGGTATGTATGTTCTCCAGAATAGATCATGCCATGGCATTGCTCAAAGGGTCATGGGACTGAGTAGGAGTATTATCATGTGACTTGGGTAAAAGGGAAAGCCAGGAAACTCAGACAATAATAGCTTTTGTTTAAGAAACAGAGAGTAAACTTATTACTCACAATAATAATAATTATAAACAATACTATTAACAATAATAAATTCCATGTTAAAGCATTAAATTCATTAGATACTAAGAAAGGAAAGAGAGGGAGGTGTGATGCTGCTTGGGCATCTGGAAAGGTTTTGGGAATAAATTGAACATTGATATGGGCATAAAGCATGAATAAATTTATATAGTAGCCCAGGCAATAGGCAGGAAGATGTAATATCAGGGCCAGGACACGGACCTTGCAGGAAGGGCTGCTTCAAGTTTGAGTGACTTGAAACCACATGCATAGGTAACTGGGACTTACCACTGTGGGCACATTTCAGGTTCTAGCTGAAGAGATTTTGTTGTCTCTTTTTGTACATTATCAGTCTTTCCTTCCTAAGCTGATTGCAAATGGATTACAATCCATTTTTATGTCCATGTATTAATTAGCATATTAGATTTGTTCATGTCTAATTACCTATCACTATATTACTAATTACTACAACATTCAACCTATCATTACCTCTCGTAGTTTAAGGGTCAGGAATGCAGGAACAGCTGGGTGGTTCTGGATCTTGGTCTCTCATGATGTTATAGTCAACCTGTTAAGCAGACTGAGGGTTCTCATGGGTCAAAGGATCCATGTCTAATTTTATTTCATGCGGATGCTGGTAGGAAAATTCAATGCCTCACCATGTGGTCCTCTTCTGATAGAGGTCATGGCTTGGAAGTTGGCCATGCTGAGCATATGACCCCGTGAGTGACAGAAAGGTAGGGCAGCCAAGGAGGGAGCAGTCTGCTTTATGCCCAATGCCCCCTACAGGCTTTATTTAACCACTACCTCTCCAGCAAGGCTTCCCTTGGAGACACATATATACATTTTGGAAAATATGGAATTGGTTTTCCTTACTGGTCACTCTGACCCACACTGGCACATTATGGGAAGGAGGACCATTAGAAACCTAGCCTTGAAGAGACTAGATGGGCCTGGCTCAGGGATACCCAGGGGGCCCCAACCCACTCAGAGGATAAAGAAAGAGGCATGGGGACATGGTTATGGGAGGGGATGACTGGGAGGGAGGCAGTGAGCAGGATGCAATGTGAATAAGTTAAAAAAAAAGAAGTTACCTTGGAGACCAACCGGCCAACCTCTACCTTATATAACTCCCAACAGGTTAGCTTTATTATGCCAGGGAAGAGTTAGCTCCTTAGAGAGTTGCAGACTGACAGACAGACAGTCTTTGGAACAGGTTCTGGCCCCATGACTCGTTTGTTCCAGGAATGTTAGAACAGTAGTTGAGGTGATATTTTAGTTCATTACTAAGGGTCTCACTGAGATGCGATTATATGTTGTGTAATCTCCAAACATCATCTCTTACATCCATATTTATGAGCTAATGGTATTTTTTGTAACAGAACAAAAGTGGAAATTATGGCATGAAGGTGAATTCTCAAAGCTTGGAAATAGATATGAATGGTAGCAATTGTCTCTTATTGTTCTGTCAGATAAACAGATGCTTCTTCAGAATGAGACCTTTGTGTACACACACACACACACACACACACACACACTCACACACACATACACACACACATACTCACATGCATACATGTGTAAACACCTAAATATGAGTTTATTAAGGATCATGAATGCAAGAGTAACTGGTATATACATGCATATATCTCATTATATTACATAAGTATGGAATTTTAATTTATCGAGAATTTACAGTAATATTTGAATTTGATATATGTTTTCTGGAAGACTTAGAGTTGTATTTAGATAAGTAAGGAGCAAGATAGGTTTAACCTTAAGCATTAGGTAAACTGTGCCTGAAGGCTGAATTTGCCCTCTCACCTATGACCTCTCACCTACTGTAAAGTTTTTTTCATATTATTTTTCTGTTAGCTAGGGATGTTTTTGTGATGCAATGGTAGAGTATGCTGGTTGTGTCAGAGACCTTACAGTTTAGAACACTTAGAACAGCTTATCCCTTTATAGAGAATATTTGCTGACCTCTGCTCCAGTTAGGAAATTGCATATTGGTATTTTATGGGGGATACGATTGGATATACGCATTTAAGTTCTTGAATAACCAGGGATGGGCACCTAGACTGAGGTCCAAGATGCACATTTGATATTTGAGGCGTAGTAGACAGAAACCAGTCATTTGGCTTTGGTCATACGGATGACTTCAGCTGCTCTGCTGGACAGGTGGAATCCATTTCCCCTTGTTCAGAGTTGAAGAACGGGTGAACTTGGCCACTTACCTCTGTCACTGTCTCAAACCAAGCAGGAGACACGGCTGTGGCCAGAACAGACATGACTTCACAATCAGGAGATAATCCTCACCTTTGTATAGGACAGCTACCTTCGGGGCTGTGGGATAGACTGCCTACGCCCAGCACAGCACAGATGGACCCTCAGGTTTCAGGAACGAAAACAGAAAATCCTTAGGACTTCCACTATTGGTTCCTTGGGCCAATTTAGTCTCCTGTGGTGAGATTCTCCTTGCGGTTTAGTTAGAGATAAATGTAAAGAGATTGCAGGCAGAGAGGCAGGCTGCAGATAAAGGGGGGGTTGGAGAGATGGCTCAGCAGTTCAGAGCACTGGCTGCTCTTGCAGATGACATGAGTTTACTTCCCAGCACCCACATGGTGGTTCATAACCTTAGGTAACTCCAGCTCCTGGGGAATCTGACACCTTCTTCAAGTTTCCATGGGAACTTCACACTCACATTAATGTGTTTCTCTCTCTCTCTCTCCCTCTCCCTCTTTGTCCCTCCCTCACCCCCCTCTCTAAAAAAAAGTAAAAATTTGGAAAATTTAAAGGCTGACTAGGTTCCTGAAAGGCAAATGTGGGGGCCTGGGACCAGGCGAATTGTCACAAATCTCACAGTGCCAGTCAATAATTGCGCACCATCATTTCGGTAGTAGTAACAAGAAAGCCAGAAAAGACTTCATACAGGGGACATTGAGTCTCAGGGCAGATGAGTAATGACGTGACAGACGGCGCCTGGATGCTTGCGGTTGAATGGGCTAGTGCTCACTAACGTGAAGAGTCGCAGACTAAATCAAACCAAATCTCCGGAAAGTTCTAGCAAAGAATTCCCTACTTTACTTACATCACCCTTTAGAATCAATGGATCTAGACAGAGGAGGGTAGTGACTCAGGTTTTACTCTGTTTATATAGATGAACTGTGGGATATGATGTGTGGTCTACAGGCCACACAGCATCAAAGGACACAAAGGACAGTCAACGATGACACTGGAGAATCATCCCAGACCCAGTGTCAGCAAACAGAGCAGCTCTGTGTTACACTGGGATGTGTACAGAGCCTAGATCCCTCCTCTCAACCACAGACCTGGAACCAGACCCTCATGGCGGCTTCTTTATTCTGGAATCTGGAGTCTGAGGAACCCAGTGAGCTTGGAGTACCCCAGACCAGACTCACTTCAGCTTTAGTCTTTTGTCACCCTTCAGTTAAGTTCAAAACCTTGAAAATTCTGGGTCCTTTTTCTTCTACCTTCATTCTATTATCTGCCAGTCTTATTATCTGCAAATATACCCATGGCAGATGATCCTCACTATTACTTTTGCTACTTCCCTGGCCCGAGACACGGTCACGTCTACTCGACTCCTACCCGGTCTTGTCTTCCACCCAATCACCATGCCCTGGTGCCGCATGCAGGCAGTCTTCAACCCAAAGGCCAGAATTGTTACTAATTTTTAACATGTCAAAGCATATGATGTTCAAGATTCTCCAGTGGTTCTCCAAGACCAGTCAATGTAAGAGACCTTAAGATGATGACCAATGCTCAACATGTTTTCTCTTTGCCTTCATCCTCTCCTGTCTTTCCTTCAGCATCCTTCCTTCGGCCGCACGACTCATTCCCTATAAACAGTGCCAACTCGGTTCCTGCCACAGTACCTTTGGACATTCTTATATGTCTTCTATTGCCCTAGAGGGTAGTCTGATCTAAGCACTCACCTCCTGTAGGCTTTACTGAAATGTCACACTTTCCAGCAAGGCCTCCGGTAGAACCCAATTCCCCATCTTGGTCTATCCTGTGACCTTATTTTGCTCTACAGTATTTACTGTCCAACAGCCTTACTTTCTTGATTTGTTTGTATTCTGCGAAATCTCAAGAACCAAGGACAGTTCCTGGCTTCGAGTAGGCACTAAGTGCTTGCTGGGAAATTGCATGAATAGACACTATGCTCAAGTGTGTGCATAGAAAGTTCTCGAGTTGGACTCTGTCATTCTTATTTTAGACGGGGTGGGGGGTGTTTAAGAGTTCATTTTGAGACCAGAAACCTAATGCCATGGTGTGTGTGTGTGTGTGTGTGTGTGTGTGTGTGGCGTCCTTGCCTTCATATATATATATATACTGTTAAGGAGATTTTGTGTAAGGAAATGCATACATGTGTGCCAGTCATTTATGTCCTTCCTGGCTTGCAGAAGGGAGGAAACACACTCTTGTATACTTACTTCCTCTCTTTCTAAGAGCTTTTTTTCCTCCTGAGCTTCATAAGTTTTCACGTTTTAACCCACATATATTCATTGGTGACAGAAGTCACACATCAACGGCTTCCAGATCTTATGGGTGTGTGTTCCTGTCTATCAGGAGCCTGACCCCGTTATCAAATCTGTATCTACCATTATGTACAGTTGGAAATATCTGGAAAAGCCTACGATATTTGGGAGTGTAGCTTGGTGGCAGTGAAGAGACATGGGATCAGAATATGGGGTACCTTCTGCTGGGGCACAGCAGTTAGAGGGGAGCCATGTCCAACTACCTCTCTACTTTTGGGTTCTTGGGCAAACTACTCTCTCTTCTTACCCTCAGTTTCCCCTTTGTTGAAATGAGTGGGCTCTGGTGACTTTCCGGGCTGTCCTCTGGTGCTGTAAAGCACCAGGCTCTCAGTAAGTGGCTAAATCTTCTCTTCTCTTATTTATTATCATAATGTAATACCCTTCATTCATATAATGCATTACTCATTTTCTAAGCGTCCACAGAACCCGCTGCTGATCGCATTAGCTAGGAACCGCTCAGCACCTGAATCGGGTGCTTCCCAGGGAGTGGATCCGACACTGAGCAAAGCGGCAGCTGTAAGGAGAGAGGAAGGAGGAGAGGCAAGAGGGAAAGGCCAACCTTTCACTTCCACGAATAATGAAAACCCGGTTGTTGACATGCTTCTTCTCGTCCCTCACGCTTAAAAGAAAGCTTTGTGGCTTAAACTGTAATTTCACAGTCAATTAATTTACCGTGCATTCGTGTGTTGTTTCCTGGACGCTGTCCTTTTAGGCACCCACACCCACAAGCTGTCAGCTTCTTCTCCCTCTTTAGGATGATTTAAGCTTAGCCTCTGAGGGTAGGAACCTGGTTTTTAGGGATGACAACATCAATCAAGCATCATCAAAGGTGATGGCCTCTAGTCACGGGAGACTGAGGCAGGATGATCCCAAGCCAGGGCCGGCCTGAAATGCATAGTGAGACCCTGTTGTATAAAGATAAGATGTGGGTGCAGGTTCAGCATGGCTGCTCTTTGGCTCGGGGCTACCAGAGCACAGCATCTGGCTCTTAGGGAGCCCCTCTCCTTCACTCAGACCTTTTGACCAGTGCAGCCTAATGCTGAATCACTTCGGGAGAATGGCATGAAAGAGACACGTGGATGTTCATGGACATCCGTAAACAACGAACAAACGGCACCCGTGTGAGCCGGTTGGCTCCTGGAACGCAGAAGGGAAGAGGACTAAGGATGATGTCGGAATTGTCACAGTACAGGGCCATCATCATGAGTCACAGCCGTGATCTTAGACCAACCCGGTCAGTTGTTTGGCTGCCATCAGCACCTGAAAAGTGTCAGGCACTACCTTTGCAGCATTTTCCAGGATTCTACTACTTGATTTGTGTCCTTTTAAACTTTTAAAATATTTATTTTTATTTTTTTCTGGCCCACATGGTGTGTGTGTGTGTGTGTGTGTGTGTGTGTGTGTGTGTGTTTGCATAGGCCAGAAAAGGGCAACAAAACTCTTGGAACTGGAATTTACAGTGACTGAGCGTGAGCTGGAAGAACAGGAAGCCCTCTCAATCACCGAGCCATCTCTGTAACCCTTAATTAGAGACTGGAACAAAACAAACAAAGGCTAATGATTCTTAGAGAAGAATCAGAAGGGAGCCAAGAAAACACACAATTTTCACTTGCAAATACTTTAGAATATACATACCACACAGATTTAAAACGTTGGTAAGTTGTCTAGGTCTCCTCTCGACGGGGTTTTCTGTCAGGGGCAAGAGACAGGTAGCATGCGAGACACCAGCTTACACTAATGGCTTCTCCAATCACTTTAGGAGGAAAAACATTTTAGGGGTCATGTGTAAGTGTTTTAGTCCATGTGTGAACGAGGCTGTAAACTTCACACGGTGAGTTTGTCTTCTGTGCTTTATGCCCTATACACATCCACCGAGCTCTATAAATTATAAGAATAAAAATAAGTGCTGACCTAACACATCCATCCATTTAATATTTAGCAGATTGTAGTGGTGCCTTCAGTATTTTACCCACAGGTATTTTATGGTGTTTGGAGGTTTTTATGGTCAGTCTCTCAGAGACAGACTTTAAGTTGAAAGTTTGTGTTTTCCAGAGCATCAATCTTGAGAGCCCCTCGTGGGGCTCTTTCTTCAGCCATTGAGAGACTCACAGTGGCCTCACCCCAGGGGCCTCTTTAAGGCCACATTTCTGTTGCATTAGCCTGCTCTCTTTGGGTGGTACCCAGCACTTTCCACTGCTGTATATACTTTTACAATTTCACACAATATGGGGGGAACTCATTTCATACAGGTCTTCCTAGAACTCTGCTTCTATCGTGTTGTCTTCTTGCTTTTAAAACTTCAACCACCTAGCTTGGGAATTCAAGGTCTTCTACCAGCAGAGAAACATGTCCTGGAGTCTCCCACTTACAAAGCAAGCAACAGACTTCAAACTTGAAAAGAAAATCTCCTTTTGGGGTCTTGTGTTCTCTGTCATTATTTTGTTTCCTAGCTAGTGAGGAGGCGCCTGAGGAAAATGCTCCACACTCTTTCCCGAGCTTTTCTCTCCCACTTACTCTTGAAACCACTGTAGTTTGATCCCTTTCATGCTGTGGGAATTACTCTTTCCATGGCTACCAACCCAGTGACCACTCTGCTGATTTCTGAATTTGACCCCTTGCTAATGTTTGATGCATTCTGGTCATTCTTCTGCCTCTAATTGGACTCAAAATTCTTTGATGCCTCTTATGTTGAAACTTAAAAATTTGAAGTGTTTCCAGGTTGAGTCTATACTCACTCTCCTTTTCTTTCTTAAAACAACAAAAACAACAACAATAAAAACAACAACAACAACCACCTTAACTCATTTTACTCAATCTCATACATGGCTTTAGATATCTTCTCTACAGATAAACTACTATTTTTTAAAATATCTCTAGTAATTCCCCTGCTCCCCAGATTCTTTCAATATATCTCTGGATGGTGTATTTTTCTCAGAAGGCTTCATTCTCAAGGTAATGTTTGGGGTTACAACACATACAGCTAAGTACCATTATTTTTCAGACTCCCTTGCAGCTACAGGGAACAAAGGCAAACGTCAACTGCTATCTTCTAGGAGTTCTTAACACAGACACACCCTTTTCTTCATCTTGCTTCCATGTGCTCTCTTCTAAAACCTGCATAGAAAGTTGGAGATGGAATAGATATAAAAGTGCGTGGTGATCAAAAGGGTGAGAACCATTTCTTTTGACGCTTGAGTGAGAAAGGAGCTCTTCAGCACCAAACGGATTAGCCTTCTCATCATACTTGTTACTATTCTTTGTTCGTTTGGTCCTTCCTACATTTCTGCAGGTAGTTCCTATCCAGGAGAGAAACAGATATACGGCAAGCAAGATAAAATTAAAACACATACAAACAAGCCAACAAAGCCAAGATCTCTGACAAATAACTCTTATTCTTCCAGTCCACAAATATGGCTGTTTCTTTTGAGTCGTCTCCATTTTAAGAGATGGTTTCTCTATCCTGGAACTCACTCTGTAGACCAGGCTGGTCTTGAACTCAGAAGTCCACCTCCCTCTGCCTCTGCCTCTGCCTCTCTCCCAAGTGCTGGGATTAAAGGCATGCACCACCACTGCCTGGCAGTCATCTCCATTTCAGAAGGATGTCTTTGTAACCTGAAGTCCGAAAGCCTTGTTGGCGAGCTTCCTTCTCTCGGCTCTGCCCCCTTCCCCTTCCGTATTAGGCAGCAGGTCCTTAGCTAACCCATTGCTTGTTGCTTGTTTCCATCCTGCCCTGCCTCCTTTATCTTTGCCTCTGTTTTTTTCCTCTAGTGGACTACTTTTAACCTGTCTTCTGTTTTTGCTCCTTTCTTCACAACGTCGTGACTTAAAAAAACAAAAACAAGGAGCCGGGCTTGGTGGCGCACGCCTGTAATCCCTGCACTTGGGAGGCAGAGGCAGGTGGATTTCTGAGTTCGAGGCCAGCCTGGTCTACAGAGTGAGTTCCAGGACAGCCAGGCTATACAGAGAAACCCTGTCTCAAAAAACCAAAAAAAAAAAAAAAAAAAAAAAATTGACATAACTTAGCTAGCTTTCCAGAATGCTCACACGTGCTGAAAAGAATTCAGTGATTTTCTATTGTAGTTGAAAGATCAAAGTCTGTCTCTTTGATCTCTTCCGATTTCACCCTCTCCACTCTTCCTCTCTCCTGTCTCCCTGTGTTCTTGCTACATCAGCCTTCCCCCTGCCTTACATCTGGAAGCATTATACAGCTGTGCCCTCAGGACACATGCTCTTGCAGGTCTCTCTGCTTGGTGCCTGCGGGTTGATGCCTCCTGGTAATTTTGGTCCCAGCTTAGGTTGTCTCCCCAGAGAAGCATCCCTGAGCATTGTTAGAAGCAGCAGCATCGGCCAAATGTCCTTCCTGCTCACCCCCAGACAGATCTTCCTCAAGGCTTCCTTCCCAGGAAGTCTGAAAGCTGCTGTTTGTGCTGTTTGAACATCACTGGGATTATCTGTGGCACCTTTTCCCAAATGCTCTGAACACAGCCTTATGCTGCTCTCAGGTTGTTTGGGTACCCATGCTTATTTTTGCTTAACGGAGTAGCTTTTGATCATGACAGCTTTAGGATATTTCTTTTAATAACCTCAGTGCTTGCTCATAGGAGAGCTTAAAACAGGTATTATTTTAGTGGTGCTCAGATCTCTGTTATGAAGCCTTCATGGTAATCATCTGCTTTTGTCTTTACTCCATATGGTTTTTCTGCGGGGGTGCATGAGGACTTTTTATCTCCTTGATTATGAAGAGACTCTCCTAATGTTTTAATTTTACGTTTGGTCTCTGTGGCTCAAAGCACAGTATAATAATTTTCTCTCAGTTGAATTCAGAGTTGAAAGAGAAGCTAGTTATGATATTGACTGACATTATACTCTTTCACAAACATGAATGCTTGTTGGTGGATGAGGTGGAACCTTGAATATGACATTGAACCCTAGCTTTTATAATTTCTGTTTCAAGGTGGGAGAAAGCTGAATTTGTTTCTATTCAAAACGAAGGCCTGGAGCATTTTCAGTAGAGCCCGAGGTTCTGGTTGATTTTTCCACATGTGATTAGTGATTATGGATTTGTGAAGATCCACCCATGCTTCTTTTTTAGTATCCATGGTAACCAAAACGGCATATCTTTGAAAGGTTTAATGGGGCAAGGACGGGAAGTCTCCTTGGTATAAAGTGAGCTGCTTTCAGGCTCCACCTCGGGTCTTGCTAGGACTCTGTTATCATCAGGACCAGGACAGCACTGCGGTTTCTAAGGGAGTATCTACTGTTTTCTGTTTTTGAAAATTTGTAAGAGAATAGTTTGCCTAAATTTAGTTAAGATCCCACAGACCTAGAACTAACCATCTCCTCCGTTGTTGTTGTTGTTTTTTTTTTGTTCTTTTGTTTTTTTTTGTTTTGTTTTTGTTTTTAGATCGCTCGGCTCAGCAGTCCCACAAATGCAGCCTGCGCAGTCCCACTCAGATCGATTTCTGCTTTGAATTCAGAAAAGTTCAGCTGAAATTTAAATCGAATCTCTAACGAGAAGGATGAATTTTTAATAATATGGAAGATCAAAACCTAGAGAAATTTGAATTTAAATTGGGGTTATCATAGAGCACTCTCTGATGTAGTTGCCGGATTTTAAGGGGATTATAATATTCTCCATATGTTTACAAGGAGGCCATAAAGAGCAATCACCTCAAAACAGGCATTTAAGAAACATAAAGCAAATTCAACCCGTCTTCTCTAAAAGCAGAGAAAGGCTCCAAAGTAACAATTGGAAAATGACGGCTGGGGTTTGCCTGTGCTGACCCCTTTAAGTCGACAGAGGTCGCTCTAAAAGACTGCCCGGCCATATTTCTAACCAGGAAGATATCTCTGTACTCTAGCTTTCCAGAGTGCATTTTAATTTTAACTTGCGCACAAGAAGATGTTTGCTCTGTGGACTGTGCCCATCCCATCGATGCTGCGCCCCTCTGACCCAGTGTGTTCTGTGCGCATGCGTGCAGGGTTAGCACTCTGCGCGTCTCAGTGGAAAGGTCATTCGCGATGAAAGGCCCGTGAGAAACTTTGCTTTCCCTCTTAGGTGTGGACACCAGCAGTCGATGCATATGCATATGCTGGTGTTGCTAGCTTTCCTTGAACAGATGGCAAAAATGATAAACTAAAAACATATGCACTGCATCGCAAACATTTCCCCCGGAGTGGTTTGCAGACTGACAGTGATTAGACAAGGAGGGCAGAGGTGTTCCGAGCCTTTGAAAAAATTTAACCCTTAAAAGCACGAGGGCGAGGATGGAGGGCGTTTGCAAATTTAATAATTGAAAACCAGAAGGGGCTTTTCTCTCCTTGAAGAGATAAGATTTCTTAAATTTGACTATGAGAAACTGATGGTTTACACCAACTAGGGGTGAGTGTCCTTTGTTGTACTAGCTGAAGAGTATCTCCCACGGGCTTCTTTGAGGATTTTGTTAAATGATTGATTTATGTGCTGTCCTCCTGTAGAAGATCTGGAGTACCTGAACATTGTTTGTCTGGGAGATTCCTAAAGTAGATGTCTCCTAAAAGGTTTTTCTGAAGTAGGTTTGAGACATTTTTCTCCTTGTCTTCTTGGGATTCTATAGAAAAATGTTTTATCATTGACTAACAACATTCTTTTTCTTTTTTCTTTCCTGGCAATTATATACAGAACTGCTACAAAAAACGTTGTGGGCAGGATTTATATTTTATAGATGGGAGTTTTTCAACTTATCTGTGTAAGTTTTCAATGTATGAACTTTCAGCTACCAAGGGATGGGACAGGTGGATTGCATCCCAGAACATGCCCCCTAGTGGCATACAGTGGTGTTACACCTTTTTGCATGCAACCTCTTTAGCAAGCTCTCTTTTGTCTCCACCCTCCACATGCTGGTCAAATGCTCTATCACTCAGTTACATCCCTTACCCTTAAAACAACAAACAAACAAACTAGTTCTTGTCTCTACATTGTTAATTTTTAACAGCTCCTTGTTATATATTGCCCACACAAGTCCTTTATCAGATGAGTGTGTTTCAACCGTTTTCTGGTAGTTGGATACACTATGCTTGCTCTATTCGCCTTCATCTATCTAACAACATCATTGCAAGTTTTGAGTTTGAAAGAACAGTGGATTTCGATTCTGTGAAGAAGCTTGAGGTAGGAGAGGTGCTGGCATAGTTGTGGTCTGCAAAAGGAGCAGAGGGCTGGGCAAGACCTGCGTTTCCTCTAGAATTCGGGGAAGTTCCACTGAAGGAGCCAGTTTCAGCTAGCTTTGCGGTAGCTAGATTGTGCTTCTTGCATAGACCTCTGAGTCTGTGATTGCGCAGAAGCAGCCTTTCAGCCCTGGTGGGTCTGGGCATTATTTGTGGAGGGCACTTATGGCAGCTGGCAGGGTTAGTTTTATAAGGCATCATGGACTTAGGGCAACACAGCGTGACCAGTACCACACCCAGGATGCCTCAAGGGTGTGGACGGGGCAATAGGTACAACCAGGGACGCCTCCTTCTAGTTTTCCTCCCATCTCACGCAACCGTCTGTTTGGAAATAAAATGAGACAGGCTGTCCTTTTTGTCATGTCTTAAAAGTTACTTTGGTGGCCTTACACATTCTGAATTCTGAAAGAGGAAAAACATTCAGAGCCATCAGATACAATTACATTTGATTAGTTACTTTTGTATTGCTGTGATAAAGTATCACAACCAAGGTGACTTTACAGAAGAAACAGTTTATTTGGGGTTATGGTTGCAGAGGGTTAGAGTCCCTGATGGCAGAGTGGAGGTGGCAGGCTGCAGGGGCTGGAGACGTAGCTGAGACAAGCAGAAAGCACAAGCAGGAGGTAGAGAGACAGAATGCCCCGAGCCTTTTCAAACCTCAAAGCCTGACCCAGTGAGGTGCTTCCTCTACACCTCCTAGTCCTCCCTAAACAGTCATAGACTTGGGACCAAACATTCAGATGTCTGGGACTTAGGGCCTTCTGAAGGTGCTACGGCACTGGATTCATTTAACCTGCTACAGCGTTGAATTCAGAGCATATATGTATTTCTGCGATGACTGACACAGGGCAGGAGTTCATTACTGTGTCCAGAACAATAAAAGGGTTTGATTTCCTAAGCAGGCTAGCAGTTTCAGCATGATTTCAAGGAGAGAGATTTCTGACTTGGAAAGCCCCATCTCTATACCAGACACCGGGTGAGATGAAATCTTGTCTTTACAGCGCGGCTACAAATCTCATTGGAGCCTCTCAGCTTCTTCTGTTTACATTGCGGTCTGTATCACTTCTGTAATTGCAGAGTTACCGCAAGTGACACAACCTCCCGGGGCAGTGTGAGTGGGGGCGAAGATGGTGTTCAGAGCAGACCTGGTTACCTACTTGTTTGTAACATGTGATCGATCTCTCCTAAGCACCCCTTCTAGAATGATCCACTTCCGTCCAATGCGGGGAAAACCACTGGAATTCCAGGCTCTGGTTCAGTCAAGTTATTCATTCCTTGTCTAGTGTAGCTGCTCTCTCCTTCTCACGTGCACACTGATGAGCATTTCCCCATCTGCTTTTCTAGAAGGCTGCCTACCCCTGCTTTGATTTTCTAAGAAGCTCCTAGTGTTTAGAGCGGGCAATGCCTTGCCTATTTTGGTCAAGTTTCTCCATGTCTCCTTTCTCTGGCTCTGTCACCCTGTTTATTTAAGATTAGCATTTAAATACAACGGGCATCCACTGAACAATCAGCATTTTAATTACAAAGTGCGGCTGTGAACCGGTTGAGCTATCTGCCTGAGGCTCTTTCTTTCTTTGCGATGCGTTGCCAATCCTAATTCAGGTGGCTTTGCTACATTTTTCTTTCTTTCCAAATATTTAAAAAAAAATTCTTCCAGAGTTTAGTAGTAAAAAGAAATGATTGAATTTCGATTGTAGTACATCAGAAGGGACACTTATGAAAAATTTAATACCACAGGGAAATGACTGCTGCCGTTTCTTCGTACATACAAAATCCAGACAGCAGGATTACAAGCAAATAAACTATAGCCAAAAAATTACGGGTTATCTAGAGGATAAGGAAAACAGGCTCAGTCATGAATATGAATTTTTTTGAGTTAACATTATTATTTCCCCCCCCCCCCTTTTTTTGTGGAGAGAAATATTTTTGCAAACCCTCGTGCCTTAAGACCAAATCCAATTCCACTTATTTCCAGTAGGGGTCACTGTGGTTCTTCAGTATTTCAAAAATTTTTATTTATTTATTTATGTTAGGTTCCTCCCACCCCCCACCCCCCACCCCCTTTGGCATCCCTGTTAGAAGGGGAGAAAAGCATTCTGTCATGGTTATTATTTTTAGCAAAGTTAAGGGAAATGTTAAAATGATAGCCTCCCTTTTAAAATACAAAGACTACTTCACAGTGCAGTTGAGCTTTTCCCAGCTTCTGCATCCCAGGCTGTAACTATCAGAAACATTTCTATCTTACGCCAATGACCCAAATTTAATTTATTAGTGTGAAGTATTATCCCTATTCCATTGATTCTGCCATTAAGATAGAATTACACTGTGCTTCCCATGGGGTGATGGTGGCAGGCTACCCGTTCCCACCTGCAGACCAGTGTGCCCTCTTCCTCCCTCCCTCCCTCCCTCCCTCCCTCCCTCCCTCCCTTCCTTCCTTCCTTCCTTCCTTCCTTCCTTCCTTCCTTCCTCTCTCCCTCCCTCCCTCCCTTCCTTCCTTCCTTGCTTCCCCCCTCCCCAGAGGGTGGCCTCCCAGCAGTACAGAAATACAGCTTCTGTAAAAGTTCATTAATAATGAAGTACTAAAGTTAATTAATGGCCCATGAGATATGCCGACCTCAGGATGGTTTCCAAGGTCAATGTAGGAGATCCTGCAAATTCAGACATTGTTGCATCTTGAAAAGAATTGCCTCCCCCCCCCCCCCCCCGTGAATTCAGAAGGAATATAGACTAGGCTTGTGTTTGGAAAAAAAAAAGATCAAATAGTAAGAAAGTGGAGCTATAGCCTCCAACTCTTGAGAAGCTCGTGCTGAGTATAACATCTGAGCGCCCGAGCGATAGGATCATCACGGTCCTTAGTCCCCTCCTGGATCCTTAACTTTCTTTCACTAGGAACCAAGAAGCCTTCAATAGGATATTGCTTTGGAAAATCTCATCTTTTTCTCTCATCCTCTTTTTTACTACTTGCCACCTTGAAAAATGCAGTCCGGATCACCTTGCAAGATCATCTTCCATCTCACAGCCCGGGGCCTTTTGCTTCCCGGCATACCCTTATTTCTACAGCATTACGACTACATTCCCGGACGGTTTTCCACTCCAGCTGCCTCTCAATGCAAGTCCAGAGCCGTTCTCAGATAGCTGTCACAGACCTCACATTTAGCAGGATATTTAGAGGTACCGGGGCAGGCACTACAACCTCGCCCTCACCAGTAACCTTATAGTCAGGGCACAAGTCTTTGACAACAGCAGTACGTGTTGTCTCATCTCCTGGTGCAGGCGCCCAGCTCCATCTCCCCAACTTTGCTGAAAAGCACCAACGTCTGGGCAGCAAGAGGCAGGCTGGACTGACTGCAGAGGGACTCCACTGAGTTTACTCTCTCTGTCAGCTGCACGTCCTGCAAAACCAGTCTCCAGCTCTAAGATGAGAAGCACAATGTTTGGTTGTCTTGACACAGCTAAGAGTGAGTAACTAGGATTTTTCTTTGGTTTGGAAAGTTCCTTAAGTTTTCCCCTTCAAAGACAGAGACCGCGTTCTCTTCATAATCCAGAATGATCAGATGTGTTTTAAAATACTTCCCTGGGGCCGTCTCTTGTGTAGTTATCTCTCCTTAAGTCCAGTGTTTCTCCATTTTAATACTCAGAGTTGTCAACTTTTGGCAAGGGGGTGGTATGTCGTAGTGGTTTTGAAATTGGTGACACTGGAATTCTAGCCCTGTTCTAACACTGACTTGCATGCGGTTTGCATAATCCCAATTAAATTAATTTTGAGACCATTAAAATGAGGATACTGATTATGGTAATGAGCTAACGCATATATAATAAACACATTGCGGACGGTACTTAGCATGTGGTTAGAATAATTAACAATAATAATAGTGGTATTGGGTCACGTGATTGCCATGCCACTGCAGCGAAGGCTCGTTTGATCGAGCGGTTAAAGGGGGATACAGGTCGTGGGTGTGCCCTGGTCTGCAGGAGGGCATCTGTGTTGTCACGAAGCTTACCTTCCAGAGTGACGGGAGAGGCCTGATTCACCCCTTTCCCTCAGAGACTGAGACTCCATTGTAGCCCATGGCTGGCGTGTGGGATGGGGCTGTTATAGAGCATGTGGTCAGGGAAAGCCTCTGTGAGGAGCTGCCATTGGAAGAAAGTCTGATGTGGGAAAGAAACCAGTCAGGTAAAGACTGTATTGGGGAACGGTATGGCGGCGGGGACAAAGGCCCCAAGGAGGACTGGGTTTGTGAGGTTGAAGGAACGGGCTTCTGGGAAATTTTCAGACTCAAATCATGATACACACCTTGATAAGGCGTTTCCTCACTCCTCATACTTGAGAGGACTCCTAAGCTCTGAATGGCGGCTGGAAGCACTTTGCCTGAGCTTTTCCCATCATGCTTTTCTTCAGTGAAACTTAGTGTCCTTCTAACTGCAAGCTCTCCAGATCCGGGCGCTGACCTTCCTTTGAGAGCCTAGCCTAGCCTGGCACATTCTTTTTCAGCCAGGGTAAGCTGGTTCGCCCGGAGGAGGTAGTGGGCTAAATAACACACAACCTTCTGATCTGGAGTCAGACACGCTACACTGCGCCACGAAGTCACTGGGATAAATAACAAACGTCAGGTGAAATTTTACCAGGACAGAGAGGAAAACAGAGGGCGTCTATCCTTGTATTGGAGGCAGCTTCCTGAACGGGGTGAAGCAGATGCGCCTTGGGAAATGCATCATTGGCCAACCAGCATTCAGTTAGAGTCAGATCATTGGCCAACCAGGGCCCACTTAGAGTCAGATCATTGGCCAACCAGGGCCCACTTAGAGTCAGATCATTGGCCAACCAGGGCCCAGTTAGAGTCAGATCATTGGCTAACCAGGGCCCAGTTAGAATCAGACAATTGGCCAACCCAGGTCCAGTTGGGAACAGAAAGGAAATAGGCACCAAGTTTTCTGTGTGATCCGGGTAAGACCCAAACTGTTATTTTCTACTTTGATCTTATTAGCTTATTAACAGGGTGATTATTAACAGGATTAAATAACAGCATATGTAAATCAGCTAATATTGGCTAGCTTTAATTAAAGATTATGATTATTCTAATCCGCATTAATGATCAGTGAAACGACAGCCCTTTTTTCTCTGCATTGTGTGACCTGAGACAAACACAGGCATGGCCCTTGGCGGCGTGCCTTCCCCATGAGCAGTGGTCAAGAAACGCGGGCAATTATTTTCTTGTTGATATTTGTTAAAAGTCAACCAGTAATTAACATGCAAATCTTATTTAAGGGAAGCCAGCTACTGTTCAGCCTTCCAGGAACAATGAAGCTACAGAATAACAGTGGGGTCTGTAGTCAACCGTATGTGTGGACGCGGGACTAGTTGCGGACTAAGTACCACACTAACTGTTTTAGTATCAGACTGCGAGAAAAACCAGGAAGTCTGCTTTTCCTTTGTTGGCCAATCTCATCTTTTCTGAATAACTCAAAGAATGCCTGATTGGGAAAGGTGACTACTACTTTTGTGTTATCAAGAAACTTGGGCTGCTAGAGGACTGGTTAAAATGCAAAGAGGTGAAATATTGCTTTGGGAAGGCAGATGCTAATTTCTTGGGCGCCAAAGGCTACTGCACGCTCCCCGGGGCCTGCGCGGAGCTCTAACTGCCTTAGCTCATCGTGGAGAATAAGTTCTGTCACCTTGCGAGCAGGTGCTTTGTAACTTCTAATTATCCTGCATGCAATGAAAACCCACCGGCTGCCCCACATCAGTGAGGCATTTTGTCTGAATCGCACCGGATCAAATATTTTGTTTATGCCTGGAGGAAAAAATGAAAAGGCAGACAACTTATTTTGTTCCAGAGAGAAGAAATTTGACACATTAGAATTTCTTAAAGATATTAAAATGGACACAACTGTCTTGTTAAGTCGGAGGCAGGATTCATACACGTGTTTAAAGTTTAAAAAATAAAACAAAATCTTAAATTAAACTGGACTTTGTTCCACTTCACACAGCTCTCCCAGACCCTGAGGGGCTTAGATTGTTTTCCTCTCAAGTGAACTATTTTAGAAATAATAAGTTCAGGTGTCAAGCTATTATTAACCCTTAGCACCTTAGCTTGCAGGAGTACCAGTTTAGCAGCAGAGGAGGAAAGACGGGCGGAGAGTGGTCTTGGATGGGTGTTCATGGGACCGGGGAGGTGTGACACACAAGGTTTATCTCCCCTGAGAGATGACAGTGACTGGAGACCAGTTTGGACCGATTTGGAGTATGGAAGAAGAGGCATCCACGAGGAGATTCCTTGCTCCTAAACTTGACTTTGCAGTTTGGCTATGCATCTGACATAGCGTTTGGAACCCAGGGGTTCCCTCACACAGCTGTGGAATGGTGGCAGCTCCTCTTAATCAAACCCCACTCCGGTGGTCCCTCCCACCATGAAGCAGGCTGCTACAGGATTAGGCACTCCATCTAAGATTTGTCTTTTAAAAATTATTTATTATTACTGTTGTTGTTGTTGTTGGTGGTGGTGGTAGTGGTGCGCATGTGTGCGTGTGTGCATGTGCATGTGTGCATGTGTGCACACTCAGCCATGCGTGTGTGTGTGTGTGTGTGTGTGTGTGCACATGCACGCATGCACGTGTATGCACTGTATATTACAGCTGGGCGTATGTCAGAGGACAACTTTTAGGAGTCAGTTCTCTCCTTCCACAATAGATTCTGAGCATCAAACTCAGGGGTCAGGTCTGCTTGAAGCATTCTGACCAATAAACAGATCATTTTGTTAACCCGGTTGAACACATTTTTGTGGGATCTTGGAGGTTACCCTACTTTCCACACGTGGCCCACCTAAGTGAACAAGGACATCAGCTCCGCCCACAGATGTGTGGCTTGCCAGGATATGCAGCGTCCCATCTTTAGAAGAGCCTTCTATGCTGCAGGTCTGCCATCTTGAAATCTTTGAACCGGGGCTCTGCACACACATTTCATATCAGGGGACCACAAATTACGTGGTGGACCTGACCCCCCCATAGGCTTGCAAATTTAATAGGAGAGAGAATGGGGCTGTTTCCTAGGATTCTCGTGTCTTCTTTTTCATGCTTGTTCCTGGGATACAGCTGACAGAGCTCTGTCCCCAGCCCCCTTTATCCACCATGGCTTTGCCCCCCTCCTAGGCTACTCCAGCTCTGTCTTCAGACTTTACTTTATTCCTTATCTCCTTTCTGAATCTCCATGTTCCCTCTTTAAAGCCGTTCATTCTCTATTGTTCTATTCTTCATGCAGCTGGCTGCCGACAGCCAGGCATTGTCTCCTATGCACTCAGAGGCCATTATTGTAACCCTCTGCATGTTCCCAGGCTGAGAGAGCCCCTTCTTTAACCCACCATCCTGAATGCCGCCCCCCCTCCCATTTTAATTGATGCTTTCTCAAAGAGACGCTAGCTCATTCAGGTAGCACAGATAAAACCAGGGCACAATTAACTTAGCATCTAGCTACGCTCTTGCCAAGGAAAGGAGCGGGTAGGAACTGGTACCCATAAAAGCCACTTTCTGGAATTAATCTAAAATTAGCTAAATTTTTGTAATTACAAAGTAATTTGAAAATCAAGCAGTTAAACTAAAGCATTGATCAGGAACGGAGGAAAGGAGAGAATGGAAAGACCCATCATTGGAAGCAACCTTCCCTCCTTCCCTGCAGACCTGTGCCCTGGCTCCTTTACCATGTGTCCTTGGGGGTGGGGGTTGGGGGTGGGGGGTAGGGGGTGGGAGGTGGGGGAGGAGGCAGCCTGGCCAGCACGCATGCGCGCGGTTTCCATCCGCGAGGGGACCGAAAGAGATTCCAGAGATTTTATGTTTGGATTATAGTGTTCAAACACAGAATACAGCAGGAGACATGATCACAAAAGAGCGACAGAAGGAAGGGCTTGATGTAGTGTAATGTCGGCACTGCTCCAGTAATCCACTTCAGGGAGACAGTCATCTAATTTCCACAAAACAGTGGCGGGAATGCTTTCAAGGTAGAAGCCTTAGGAAAACTCTCTCTCTCTCTCTCTCTCTCTCTCTCTCTCTCTCTCTCTCTCCCTCCCCCTCTCTCTCCCTCTCCCTCCCTCCCTCCCTCTCTCTCTCTCTCTCTCTCTCTCCCCCCTCTCTTTCTTTCTCTCTCTTCTCTCCCTCCTCTCTGTCTCTCCTGTCTCTGTCTCTCCCTCCTTTCTGTCTATCCCTCTCTCTTACTTCCCTCTTTTCTCTCTCTTCTCTCTCTTTCTTCCTTCCCGACTCTCCCTCTCCCTCCCTCCTCTCAGCAGCCTCAGCATGGGCATCTGGACTTTGCCAGGGATGTCCCCAGTGGGACTCAGTGTCTGTGCTAAGGTGAGGCAGGAAGCCTAGCCCAGATCGTCTCTGATTCTCACCTTTCTTGTGCATAAAAACACTGAAAAATTAGCTTACCTGAGCATGGCCATGAAAACAATGATTTAGCAGATGGGGTGATACCTTGGATGCCTTCAAAATGGCTCATTAATAGGAAACAGAACTCCTTATATTGGCAGGATGGGCATTTACTCTGACTCTGTGTCCTTTGCCAGGTAAACACCCTGAGGAAGTTTGGGGAGCAAGGACAAGACGGTCAGAAGCAAGCGCTTCTATCTCGCATAGCGAGAGTTTAGTGACAGACACATTCAAGGGGAATGCAGCACAAACCCTGAAGTTAGGTGTTGGTATTTGAATCCTAGATAATGGTGAAGGTCACATACATCTTCAGTTTTCTGGTCTATTGACTAGCACATGGCTCACAGCTCTCAGGGCTGCCGTGCGAATGGATGTACAGATTAATGTGAAGTTAATGGTTGGTCTTCTATGCCTTCTATGGCCTTCTATGCCTTCAGTGTGTTTTAACCATCAAACATCAGATGCATCACCCACATTTATGTGACTACACGAGCTCCCACCTCTCTCTCTCCTCTGTCCCTCCTCCCCGATTTCTTTCCCCTCTCCTTCCTTTCCTCATTTCTACCCTCCCTTAGCCATCTCAGATGGCTGTTCCTTAGAGCGGCCTTGGGAATTAAGAGTGTGATCCTAGGCAAGAAGAACATTAAACTTGAGAGGATGGAATGAGCACCTGGGAATAGTATATTAAGAAAGTCCTCACTGAGGTGAGAAGAGTTGAATTTGTGCTTAAAATATGATAGAGTCCAGCCCAGGTCTGAACAACGGAAGTGGGGGGTTGTTTGGTATATAAGGAGTAGGCTGAGCAAGGTGAGATGTAAAGACGGGAAAGACATGACTAGAAGACCACTGAGTTTCTGGACACCACAGTTGGATTGTAGACTATGGGCTTGGGGAGGCCATTAGTGGGAGCTTTAGAAAGCCTTTTATATCTACAGTGAATGGTTATCAAAAGTTAAAAGCACCTAGAGGTAGAAAATCTTGGGTGAGAGTCCATGAATGGGATTCCAGGACCAGACTGGCTTGGTGGAAGGTATGAACTAGGAGAGCCTCTGTAAGGAAGAAGCAAGACTAATCCTCGGTTAAGGAGACATTGAGGGGCAATGGTGGTCCTAAGGCTTCACGCTGTGGAAAATGGAGGAGCCATGTCCTTTAATGACGTTGCTTCATCTCAGTGATTTATTTAACAAGTGCTTGCTTGGTGTTTCTATGTGTGGGTCCTGGGACTATATTAAAAAGAAGGGAACAGCCTTCTTCCCCCAGAGGGTGCACATGCGTCTTTCAGTCTGTGGTGCTGATACTTGCGCATGCTGTGTAGTAACATACATAGGTAAAGATGAGTTAGGAACACTCCCGAGATAAGCAGCTTTTGAACAAGGTTTTGTCCATGGTTAGGAATGGAACAGGGGAACTGGGGAGGGCATGGATTCTATTTCAGATCAGGGAAGTATCAGGGAAATAGATATTCCTTGAGGGAAGGATCTGGCAGGTAGGTGCAAAGAAAGAACTCAGTCAGTGCTGGAGGTTAAGATCTTGGAGCCATTGTGGGAATTTGTGGAGAAAGTGGGCTTTAGTGGAGATGACAGAGGCATGCATCTTAGACCCAGCAGGAACCTTTGAAAACCTCTACTGGGAATCTTGTGTACATCAGGTCTACCAGAAGGCTAACTGGACATAGTGCAGACACTTGGATGGCGCTCTTCTCTGTTCACAGGGATGTAAACCATTCCACTGTAAGCTGATCTTCATCCTGTAGTGATGTTCATGAGACTAGAGGTGTGGGAACAGGGGTAGCTTAGGGAATGCTTGGGAAGAGTCTGTGCAGACTGGATCTCAGAGGGACAAATCTGGCAGCTGTGACACAGGCAGAGAAGTTAGTGATACCTGCTCCATGTTCTCCTCACTCGACACCAATGATAAGTTTTCAGTGTGACCTTCATATATGAGCTGAGTTTAACCAACTGGAGCGAAGACTGGTTCCATCTTCCATTAGGTGTGTTGCAGATTCTTGAACAGAATCTTGCCCTGGCACTTGATGCAGCGGGTTAGACCATGTACACTGTTTATGTAGCAGGTCACATGTTTCTTGTTCTGATCCACTCACATATTTTGTTTCGAATGTTTGGTTCCTTAGAAGAGCCAAAATCAAACGTGGGTGCAAATGCTTTGTCAAGGGCATAGCTTAGGTAGCAGGAGGGAGGGAGAGCAAGCGATCGAGAGAGGAAGAGAGAGAAAGAGAGAGAGAGAGAGAGAGAGAGAGAGAGAGAGAGACAGAGAGACAGAGAGAGAGACAGAGAGACAGTTGTGAAGTATGTAGGAAAGGCTGAAGAGGTAACAGAAGTTCTATTTTCAAGTCAGCCCCCAGTTGGGTGACAAACATTCCAAACATTCCTCCATCCATGCAGGGGGAGGAAGTCATGTGACTGTCTCTGGTATGTGTGTCTAGGAGAAGCATTTATCCAGTGGCTCCTTCCCACTGACCAGTGCTTTTCCCAGTGGGGCTTCCCTTCCCACTCCCAGGTTGCACTTGAGCGAGGGAGCCCTCACAGCTTCACCCCTCCCCAGCAGTGCCTGCGAGGAAGTCACAGGGAGATGAGGATGAGAGCCAAGGGAAGGGACCACGCCTGGGAAAAGAAGACAGCAGCCCCCGAGCATCAGGAACGGGCGCCTGCTCTCCGCCCGCCCGGGCTCTGCAGAGCTCCATGTGTGCTCTGGTCTCCAACACCCCTCCCAAGAGGAGATGCTCAGAGATGTGCGCTCTCTGCTCCTCTGTCTAGTGAAGCAACTGGAAAAGAGGGTGGCAGCGACCGTGCTAAACTGAGTGAGGATTTGTGTACCACAGATGCTGACAGGGAGACTATCTTCCAAACATTGTCACCAGTGGACTTCAGTTGCAAGCCCTAGGATGTGGCAGACATTATGCCAGGAGCTAGAGGGCAGGGATTTCTGCAGAATGGATTATTATTCTTGACAAGGGTTGCCTTTAATTGGGGAGATTGAAGACACGGCTGAACCATGCCTGTAAAGTGTGCTGGGGAGAGGCGTGGTCTGACTGCAGATTTGAACAGTCCTTACGCTCCTGACCTCAAGTCCACTGTGAAGCCAGTGGAAGCTTCTTACATTAGAAGCTGCATTTGTTGCATTTCATTTTAAACAACTATTCCTTGTCTTAAAACTGCAGCCTTTTGTCGGTGTGAGCATTTGTAGTCTAAGGCACTCTTCGGTCCCTTAGGAATTGTAGCTTTCCCGTATGAATCGCCGTCCTGCTTCCTCATATGGGTAAAGAGACCGTGCCTGTAAAAGGTTAAACTGAAGCATACTTTTCCTCTCCCTTCCCTTGGCAAGGACGCTGCAGAGCCTTCGTAAAACAACCTCCCCCCCCTTCTCTTTTAAGCACAGTGAATCGAAGAATACTTCAGAAAAATAAGGAGCAGGTGGTAGCTGCAGCCTGCAGGGCAGAGGCTGGGCAGAAAGACAGACAGCGACTCCTCATCTGGGTGCTTGGGGACAGTCACACAGGTCTGTGCATCACTTTAGCCTGTAGACATGGGGCGGCTCTGGACCTCTGTGCCCTGGAGGCCCAGGCCTCCTGACTAACATATGGGAAGGATTTAGAGACAAGGGAAAAGACTAGAAATCAAATGCAGAGAGGAATTATGTACCCAACAGCTGGAATTCATGAGCTCCATATTAAAGCGGGATTGATAGCAAGAAATCTGACACACCCCTTTCCCGAAGACAAATTAATAGCTAGAGGACTGAAATGCCTTGCCAAGAGTCTGGGCTTCTCCTTAAGTGGAATGATTATGTTTGCTTTTACAAGGTATAGTTACGGCTGTATTCGGTGTGGATTTGGAATTATTGAATTCAAGGATGAATTTGCAGAGACATTAATTAAGCACCTGAAAGCTAATCTGCGGTTGGACCATAGCCTCATCTTTGAGGCCTTTCCTGTCGAGGCGTGTTACTATTAAGTGGAGATTATTACTGATCAATATTTGTCACCCAGCTCATCTTTTCTGTCGCCCCTCTTCATACTGAGACACATTGGGCAACCCTCTTTTGTTTAAGAGAATAGGGGTGTTCAGACTATTTGCTCAAATCACCCCATAACAGACAAAGACTTACACTTGGTCCAACCAACACATATGATCCTGTCCCCTGCATTGGGCTTCCTAGACCTAGGTAAGTCTCCAGATTATCCACGGAGCTTTTGAGAGTTGCCAATTCCCAAGCCTCTCGGTGAGGCATAGGATTGCCAAATTATCTGATCCATCCAGTTAGGAGGACTACATTCAGAAAAGTCAAGATCTCATCCTCACCCAGCAGGATAAATTCTTCCGTGCCCTGGGGAAAGGGCAAACAGAAAGGACATAATATAACAATATGTATAGAACACATAGCATATAGCATATAGAACATATAACATATAGAACAATAGCATATAGAGCGCATAGAACAAACACAGGACCGAACGTGGGCAGCATTAGAATCCACTCAACCAAGCAGGCTGCGGGAAAACGGGGACTAGCTGCCTCGTTTTGTCAACTCGTGTGCTTGGAAGCATATAACGAAGCCAGATCTTAACAGGATAAACCGAGTAGTGCTCCACCATTGCAGGTGCTGGGCGGTATCAGCCATGGCCAGTGCCGAAGATGCCAGTCGATGCAGGCTACAGACGTAGCCACGTATTGCCTATTGGCGGGGTTGCTTTCCGAGGGCTGTGTCCTTAGGCAGTGCCACCGAGGAAATGCCATTGGATGTCTTACAGAAATGACGGGGGCTGTGGTGTCTCTAGATGCTCCTCATGGTCTTATGACCAGCATCGTATATGTCATCCGTCCTTGACTAAAACATGTGACATTTGGCTCTTCTTCAGCCAGAGAATGGGTCCAAACCCAAACTGAGGGATGACTGTCAAACACAGTGTCCCTAATTTTTGGTTTCTGCATGAGCCCAGCATTAAAGGGAATATGGAAAATCCCAGGGCAGCCAGTGTGATCCATCTTTCACGTTCAGAATTCAGGGAGGGGGTTTCTATGATATGTATTCGGGAAAACGAGTTTTGCCTTGTGTGACCTTTCAACCATCTTTCAGACTCTCCTCTGAGATCTGTTTCCTCACATGCCTATACTGAGTAACACCGCTTTCGTAGACGAGAAGTGAGAGGCTTTAAAAAAAATGTTTATGAAATGATGAGTCCAGTTCCTGTCAATAGCAAGCAGTGTACAATTTGCAGGGTAATATCTGTTTCTTATGTCCAAGTAATCTTAAAATTTAAAAGGGCATACAGGCCTTAATGGCGTAGTAAGTGAACCAAGTTTTAAGAGCATGAAAATTCACCTTAGTGAATAGCTAGGCGAGTGTGTAATGTGTGAGGCCCTGTCCTAGTCAAGTCTGGCAGTCAGCTTCAGATGTGCTCAGGACCAGGAGTGGCCTGTCACAAGGACAAACTCTCCACAGTGGGGTGGTAAGCCAGTGAGCTCGGAATTTAGAAACCAGGCGAATCAAAGTGCCCCTTTGCACCTAGCAGGCTGGGACAAAGACATGAAAGTCACTTCTGAGATTGGCTTTGAGTGGAGTCAGCAAGCCCGTACTATAACCTAATTAGTTATATTAACATATCTAAAGGAAGAACTTGTCCTTTGGAACTGCAGTTGGCCAGCAGCAGAAGAACAGAACCCAGGAACTCAGAATAAATGTTGGCAATTGTTCAAGAACTTTCCAGGGGGGGGGGGAGAGCCTTTGTTGATGGGCTTAGGATACTCCCAACTCTGTAGGAGCATCTACTACTGAGAGGTCGTTTTCACAGGCTGTCAGCCCAATGTCATTACATATGCAAAGCATATATTAATTATGGTTCGAGTATAATTTTATGAAATATTATTATTATAATTTAACTTCCCATATGATTTACTTCTAGAGAAAAGAGTACACACAGATAGAATCCGTAGAAAGTAGACTCTCTTCCTTGCCCATTTGGAACCCCCAGGGTTTCCCTTGCAGCCTCTCAAGGGCCAGTGAGTGGGTGATGAAAGGGAATATGTAAGCAAAGTACCTTAGTTTACCTTAGTTCTCCTTTCTAGAGCAACCATTCCATTTTCCCAGGCTGGTTATCAGTGATGATTCTGCTTGAGTTAGTGATTTACCTTGACTTGTACTTATATTAAAATGTATTTGAACTGAATTCTCAGTAATTAGAATTTAGACTTTTACACTCTGAGGCTCAAAAACGAATTATCCCTGGTGATTGCTAATTCATAAGTGCACAAGGTCCACCCCTACCCAGCCTTGATACTATATTAGTATATCTAACAGAATCCATTTTTTTTTTCTTACTGGAAACAATTGATGTAGAAGCTGAAGGGGGTGGTATCTTGCTTCACGCATCAGACTGAAGTAAAAGAATGTTTTGGAGGACTATGTCTTTAACAAAGGATCCTGTGAACAAAAGGTGGTTGAAAATATACAGACTGATGGTTCCTAAAGCTCCCTCTTGTTCTTGAAACTTTGTTTCTCGGAATCTACTGTTGCCATTTTATAACATCTTTTGATTACCGGGAAACAGATGTTGCCAGTGCTGGCTACCCTCACTGTCTACTTTCAACATGGCTGCCTCTACATTCAGTCACTGACTCTGATTTGCCACTGTTAGAGAGTCTTAGAATTATTTGGAGATCACAGTAAAAGCTCATAGGATTGGCTGTATCCTGGACCTCCCATCAGCGTCTTTGAGTTTTGGGCCTCCCAGGAATGAGTATTCTGACATAAGTCTACAGTTGCTTTGGGTGTTCACCAAAAGCTATGGACAATAGTTCTACCCTTTCCCGTGTTGTTAAGAATTGGATAAAGGAAGAAAATATTCCCCAAACCTAGGAATTCTTGCAGATGCATGGATAGAATCAACACCCTACACTCTACATGGCAGAGACATAAGCATAAGAAAGTCCATTACTGTACAGTTGAACAGGTAATATTTTGTGCAATGCATTAACTATGCTGACAGGTGCAAGGGGCCTTCAGAGGTAGACTCATTGTGTATTTTTATTGCAGGCCTGTAAAAATATCATATTCCCTAGAATGAGAAAAGCAAGGTCAGGATTATTCAAACAAGTCATTTATAGGCAAATGACAGAAGGAAACAGAGCTAGAATTTGAGCACAGATCTGATTCTAAACCTCACATTTTCATATTGCTGGTGCTGGGCCAGCATCTAATAGATACATGACCTTGCGGTAGAGAATACAGCCATTGGTTAGTTATCCTAACCTGGCTGGAGTACAGCTGAATAGCTGCTGTTATCTGTTATTTTATAAGCGGGGGCTCACACAGTAATGTGGTGGTGTGTTTTTGCAAGTTCTACCTGTATTCTTAGTTTATGTGATGTGAAAGTTTGAATGAGAATGGCTCCCATAGGCTCATATGTTTTAATATTTGGTCCCTAGTTGGTGGAACTATGTGGAAAGGATTAGGAGGTATGGCCTTGTTGGAGGAGGTGTGCCACTCAGGGCAGGCTTCATGGTTTCAAAAGACTCAAACTAATTCCTCTCCCTCTCTCTCTCTTCTTCTCTCCCTCTCCCTCTTTCCCCTTCCCTCTCTCCTTCTGTTCCTCTCCCTTTGTCCCTCTCCCCCTCCCTCTCCCCCTCCTCTTCTCTTCTTCTTCTTCTTCTTCTTCTTCTTCTTCTTCTTCTTCTTCTTCTTCTTCTTCTTCTTCTTCCTTCTTCTTCTTTCTTCTTCTTCTTCTTCTTCTTCTTCTTCTTCTTCTTCTTCTTCTCTCTCTCTCTCTCTCTCTCTCTCTCTCTCTCTCTCTCTCTCTCTCATTCTCCTCCCTATTTGTAGATCAAGATGTAAGCCTTTAGCTTTTCCTACTGAGATGTCTTTGCTCTACTGTCTAATCCTCTGAAACTGTAAGTCCAAATTAGACACTTTATTTTTGTAAGTTGTATAGGTCATGATTTCTTATCACAGAAAAGTAATAAAGGCATGTAGGGAGATGTGGCTCATGCAAAAGAAGGTTTCATAAATATAATATATGGAATTTCAGGAAGAAATAGCGAATGGGATGTCCTATGACACTTCACTAGGTTGCTCTGAGGGAATACTCCTGGAGACATGGGATACTGCCCACTGATAGCCATGATTGATGTCTTCCAATACTTTTTGGAGAAATTGATATGTTTTATACTAAATGTAGCCAAATGTAATTTACACATCAACACACAAACTTTGCCTTCTGTTGGTCTTAGTTTAACTGGAGTTCATGACCAGAGTATCTATGACTGTTTGGAAGGATGGCATGATAATTTTCAAGGAGCTGGTTTTATTTGCATGTATATGTGTGTGATTGACATGAATGTGTGTTCATGTGTGTGCATGTGTGCAGGTGTGTATGCGGGTGTGCATTCTTGTCTATTCATGTATGTGAGAAAGCCCGATGTTGACATTCAGTGTCTCTCTTGATTCTTCTCCCCTTCATTTATTGAACCCACAGCTCTAAGATTCCTGTCAGTCTAGCTAGCCATCTTGCTTTGGAGATCTCTTGATTTGCCTCCTGATTACTGAAATTATAAAAGAACTATATTGTGATTAAAATGTCTACTGACAAAAGTATCTGTGGTTGTTTGAATAAAAATGGCTCCCAAAGTCTCATATAGTAGTCATGCTTAGTAGCACTGTTTGAGAGGGATTAGAAGGATGAGGAGGTGTGGCCTTGTTAGAGTAGGCATGGCCTTGTTGGAGGAAGCATGTCACAGAGGGCCGGCTTTGATGCTTCAGAAGCCAATGTCAGGCCCATCTCTTACTCTCCGCAATAGCTCTGTGTTTCTGCTCCAGCACCACACCTACCTTGCACCATGCTCCCTGTCATAATGATAATGTACTGACCCTCTGAAACTGTAAGCCAGCCTCCAATTAAATGTTTTCTTTAATAAGAGTTGCTGTGGTCATGGTGTCTCTTCACAGCAATAGAACAATGGCTAAGACAGTGTCATAAGTATTTTTTTTGTGTGTGTTTGTTTAAGGTTGATGATTTTAGTTCATTGTGAAAAAATTAAAGTGAAAATTCAAATAAAATGAAATTTAAATTCTAATTCAGATTTGGCTACCATGTTGCTGTAGCAAATTCCATTACATTTAAATATTTTCATATGTATGTATGTATGTATGTATGTACATATGTATGTATTATATTTGGGTGCGTATTCATGCCACAGCATGCATGTGAAGGTCAGAGCCAACTTGTGAAAGTTCTCTCTGTCCACCATGTGCACTCCTGGGATTGAACTCAGGTTGTCAGGCTTGCTGGCAGGAATTTTAACCCACTGAGCCATCTTACTCTCCCTATTAAAGAAAAAAAATTAAGATATATAATTTCCAGCTGGGTGGTAGTGGCACATGCCTTTAATCCTCATACTAAGGAGGCAGAGACAGATGGATCTTTGTGAGTTCAAAGCCAGCTGGTGTATGGTGTGAGTTCCAGGACAGCCAAGGCTACACCAAAAAACCATGTCTTGAAAAAAAAATCCCAGTGATTTCTTTAGAAAATAAGAGGGGAAGTCATTACTTAGGATGTCCTTATAATTTCTTTCAGGCTACCAGTTCTTTAACACTTTTTTAAAAACTTATGAACAACAGATTTATTTATCTATTTTGCTTTTGATTTTGTTGAATTTTTGAAATTTTGGTTTTTGAGAGTTTTATGTACGAGTACTATATTTGCATAATCTTCTCTTTCCAGCTCCTTCAGTGCCCTGGTCTTTCTCAGATTCCTGTGTGCTATTCTTTAATTAACGTTGTTACATATACACACATACATACACACATACATACATACATACATACATACATACACATTTACCAACGTACTCTGCAGAGTTCAGTTAGCATTGCTGCTAAGTCTATTTATTTAGGGCTGACTGCTTAGAGCTGATTAATATATCAGGTGATTTATTCCTGGAGAAGACTGGTAATCCCACCTCTCAGCAACCTGTAGTTACCTGTATCTCTTTGACTAGGGGTGGGGTCTTGTGAGCTTTCTCCCAGCCACACTGGCCTGTCAACTGGTGGTGTCATTGTCCAGGTCTTATTCAGGAGACCATTTTGTTGGTATTTCCCCGTACAGCCCCCATGTCATATATAGAAAACACTGTTTCGCAGCAACTATCCTGTTCCTCACTCGGCCTTTTAGCCCCTCTTCTTCAATATTCCCTGAGTCTTTGGTGTGGTGGTTTAATTGTAGATGTATCAACTGGGGCTGGGCACCCTACAGTCAATTGTGCATCACGTTCCTACCAGTCATGGATTTCTATAATGGTCTCCACCCCTCTTTGATGCGGGGTGAGGACTTCACTCGTGGGGATAAATTAAATAATGCACAGTTAGAAATTACTCCAGTTTAGGGAAGTAGCAGTAGCAGGTTTTCCTCTAGGACCCTTGGTCTTGGATGATGGTTACTCCAGGATATATGTGCTGCCACTGCACCTTATGGATTATTTTGCTGTTCTGGTCAGTGTTGTGGTTTGTAGATTGTTTTCTTCCCTCGGCAGCTCACAGAGCTCCTTTGGTCTTAGCCGATCCTCCTATCCTCACAGAGGAGGCTTCAGTGTCAGCTCCAGCTTGACTCTTCCAAATCCTGTACCAAAGTGTGTTTGTGTTTATAGCAGTGGGGTCTTACCTCCAACTTCTGAGGGGCAACCAAGGGCAATAACCTATATTGTTTTGAGGGGTCTCTTGTACTTCTCTGGCCAACAACTTGAAAGGAAATGTCCATGCCTGACCTTGGAGTTTCTACTAGATGGCTTTTGTGGGAAGCAATGTCACATCTACGGCATGTTCATATATATAAATACATTATATTTATATATATTTAAATATATATCATGTTTATGTGATATATAAAACACATATACATGATATATATATCATATATATTGTTATATAACATTACACATTATATATGTGTGATATATATGATATATGTATATGACATATGACATATATGTATATCGATACATATATATGTGTATGTATGTATGTATATATGTCACACATATAAAATATTTGATATTATATATCATATGTATGTGATATATAATATATGTGATATTATATATCACACTTATGTGTTTATGTATACATGTCATATATCACACACATATATAATATGTGACTACACATATCACATGTACATGATATATATTATGTATATTGATATATAATATCACATGATATATGTGATATACATGCTATATGTATATGGCACATGATATTATATGTATATATACATATGTATGTATATATGCATATATCATGCACATATATTTAATATCATGTATATATGCAATATATAATATATGTGATATTACAATATCATATATACATGACATATACATATGTGATATAAATATCACATATATGTGATATATATAATTATATATAAATATATTTCTGTATTATATGGTTACTCGAACATCATTATGGATGATTTCTATTTTTGACATGCCTTATGCAGTTAGATCCCTGCCTATGTTTGTTTGCCATCCCTAAACAGTTATGGATGCCCCTGAATAACACAGAAAAGGCTGAATAGAAGGTAAGCAGAGCTGGTGAACCACTAGTCTGAGCAGGTTCATCCACAGACAGAAATGCCTGTGGGATGGAGACAGGAAGCAGGCAGGTGAGAAGCAGTTACCTTTGTGGTTACTGGATGGGTTAGCCGCCCAGCAAAGGGTTCTGATGTACGTATGTCCTTTCCCTGAGTCCAAAGTAGAGAGACAGAGCATAGAAGAGATCCCCTGAGACTTTACATTCTGATGGTCAGACTTAATAAAGCCGCCATATCTGGTTCTCAGTCAACCATGAAACCACCAGTTATTCCCTTTTGTTAATGTTGTATTTCAATCCATTCGTTCAAGACAGATGTCTTTCTGTTTTTGGCCGTTTACACACGTATGTGTCTGAGCACACATGTGTGCATTTGCCATTTTATGTCACCATCTTCTCTCTGGAGAAACACGTTTCCCATACATCACTATTTTTGCATTTAGTGTATTAAAGAGACCCTGATTGTAAAAGGTGAACTTGGAAATAGAGGAGCCCACTAGGCTCTCGCTTTGAGAACTCTGCAGGAGTGCTGAGTCAGCTGGCCAGACCGGCGAGCGGAACCTGCGGAGAGAGCCTGTTGCTCTGCAGCGAGAATTCATTCCAGCGTCTCTGGTTCCACACCGGTTTATGACCAATGACTAATGCTTCGCCCACGAGTCATTAAACCCATTCCGCACTCTCTCGGTTCCCTAATCTCCTTGGAATTCATTCCTCGTGTCCAATGGTCCAATGCTCTGGCTTAGTGTTTGGATGGCTGAACAGAAATGGCAATAAAAATATATATGTGATATAACAGTTTAAAATGTAATTCCCTTTAGAGAGGGCTTTGGGCAAATAAAACTCCTCCAAAACCACTGCAAATCCTTTGAAATAGTTGACGCGTTTCGGTTTCCTGTGCACCTTCATAAGAGGTCAACAAATATTCTGAGAATACCTGCTAGGCCTGCACACTCTCTGTCTGCTCCACAACTCCCTCTGCAGCTCAGCGCTATGCCGTAAGACTCCTGATTAACCACACTAATGGGAGAAGGCAGAGGCATGGGTAATCTAATATAGATAGCAACTTATGAATATGCATGTGTTTGATGTGCTAGAAAACTACTTTAAAAGGAAGAGTGGAGCACCCTCGGTGGCTAGAGAAGATGCGGGGGGGGGGGGGGGAGATGTTCAACATCCAGGGGCTGCAGAGATGGATCAGTGGTTAAGAGGGCCCGCGGCTCTCCTCCAGAGAACCAGAGTTCGGTTCTCAGCACATGTCACTCTGGCTTGAGGAGATCAGGCAAGCTCTTCTTGTTTCCACAGATACTAGCGCACACATATATGCACACATACATACACGTAAATAATAAAATAGTTGTTAAAATATGTAGGGAGAATGAGCCAGCAAACCCTGCCCAGCAGCTCACAGTGGCCCATGCATGTGCAATGATAGCTTTCATGCCCTCGAACCCCTAAAGCCTACCTGATACCTGGAGACAAATGACACAGAGAGCATGACCAGAACAACCAATCATATGGTACGTGGTTGGTCATGGGCCAATGGTGCCCCGGGGGGGCGGAGTTATGAAGGCTTGCCCGGTTCCTGAAATAAAGAATCTGCTTTTGACCCTTGCCTGAATCCCGGAATCTCTGTTTTTGACCCCTGCCCCCAAGGGTCTTGGTCAGAGTCACAGGCAACAAAAATTATGTTCAAATTATTGATTATTGTATAATACATTGGTATTACTTAAAAGCTGCTTTTTTTTTTTTTTTAATAGAAAGAACTGTGAGGTGCATCTGGCCCACATGGCAAGGGTGGAGAATGAGTCGTACACAGTAGGCAGTTGGGTCAGGAGGATGGGGATACAAACTCATCACAAGTAAAAGCATCTGGTGCTGATGTTGGGCATGCTGGGAACCTGAATAGGAAGCCAGAAGGAACATCGCTACAAATAACAAGACTTGATAGAGCTGCCTTCCGTGAGCTCTTCTGTGGGCTCAGCCACAGCTAAAGGGCAGACAATACAAACAGTCACGTGACTATGTGTGTTAACAAATCGGGTTTTTGTTGTTGTTGTTGTTTTTTGGTTGTTTTTGAGTTGCAAACCAATCTCAGTGGCCCAAGTTATAGACACAGGTGTTATATGTGGTGGGTTGATTTTTTCCCCTTGATTGGCCCGAAGATGACATGGATTGAAAGCCAGATACACATTATTTGATATCAGTGCATGGTATGGATGGACAATAGAAGGAGGGGCCAGATGGAGTATCTGTAGTGGAGGGGCTATTCTGAGGCGATGATCGATGATGATCGATCCAGTGTGCAGATTTTACCTGAGTCTGGTCGGTCTGCTTGGCAACCCATGTTTTACACTTCCTGATACGTGCCACAAGAAAATTTAGCCTCTGATATTTATTGACACAGGAGAGGGACGGCACTGTGGTATTCGCATGTCACATTACGTCCAAGTTTACGTAATGAAACCCAACCCTCCAAACCTTTCTTTCCACTTTCCAAGTAGAAAATAAAAACTGAGGTTTTCTCCTTAGTACAGCTGCTTATAGAATATTGCTATTGGGTAGTTACAATTTTGCCTCCTTAGGGCCATGGGGTTAAAAATAAATCGGAAAGAACTGCTTTGTGAGGATGCCAACATTATTCTAAGAGGTTAACCTCCATTTACGAATACTAGCCTTTGGAGGAAATTAGCCCGGGGCCTCAAAGGTAACACGAACTAAGGAGAGAAAAGCACATGAAGAAACAGGGGATGTCTTCTGTGATTGGATGCACGTGGGGAAATCCCGAGCTCTTAGGGGCAGGAGTGAGAGTTTGCCGGCTCAGGGGTGATCTGCTTTGTACAGCTTGCAAAGTCAGGCTACGGCCGGAGCTCGAGCCTCAACCCCTCAACCGTCCGCAGCCTCAGGCGCTGGGCTGCAAGCAGAGCAGAGTTCACAGCTGGCGGGACCATCGATTCGCCCTCCGCGCAGCGTTCCCTCTGTCTGTGATTTCTCCCCGGCACATGGCTGGTCACTAATCTCCTGCTGTCAAAATCTGCTTTCACAAGTGTCTGAGCAAATCAATTCTGAGTATTGATCCCTGGGCAACCGCTAATTGCTATAGTTTAGGATTGGGATGAGGGTGAAACGAGGAAGAAGTCTGTTTAATCTATGGGTGCCATGCACAGTCTTATAAGCAGCCCACCTTTAAAAAGTTATTAACAACTCTCTCTTTTTTTCCCCATAGGGAAAAAAACCCCATTGAAAATGGTGCCATTTGTTTACTTTGGACGGGAGGTTGCCTTTGGGTGGGATCCACGTGTGTGGCTCCTTTGTACTTAATTCCTCTTCTGTTTTAATTTATCAGCTGTCTCCTTGCAAGACAGGAGGCCCATTTTTCAAGTAAGATTACTTTCTTTTCTGTTAGGTAACTCATCTCTCCGGAGCACATCTTCATAGGAATAGAAGGACATATTTCTCTCGGGTTTTATGCACGTGGAGGCAGAGGGCTGGAAACAACAGACCTGCTGGCGGAAACTTCCGTGACAAAAATCTTTCCCTCGTTGGCGAATCTGCTAGCAGAAATCTGAAAATGATTTCATGGCTAGAAAAGATTTTTTTTTTCGTGGCATCTTATGAGCTCAGCCTTCATTGGATGCCCATCGGGGCTCAGAGAGACAGTCCAGTTACCATAGATTTGCTTCTGGGAGAAGCAGAGACTCTGTGGTTGCTTTATTCATACAAACCCAGAATCGTGGTAGGGGCAGGGAATTAGCTGTGGCCTCGAGAGAGGCCAATTTTGAGTGTGTGAGACCTGTGGGTTTTAAAACAAGCCACCTTTGACATCCTGGAACAAAAATAGTTTTTTGATTTGGCCCCGCAGAGAAACCTACAGCAGCGATCACGGATTGAGAGAGATGTCCACAGCTGTGTCCTGAGTGTTACTTACACCTTCTGCTACTGTTGGAAATCTTTATTCCCTCTCCCCATTTACCTCCATTTCCCTTCCCACTCCACACATACACACACACACACACACACACACACACACACACACACACACATATTACACAGAGACACATACACACACATACACACAGACACATACACACACACACAAACACATACACATACACACAGACACATACACAGACACACAGACACACACACACACACACACACACACACACACACGCAAACACAGACAGACAGACACACACACACATGGAGGGCATCCATCTGTACTCTGAATACTAGGGATAGTTTAAGACACCATTGTCCAACGTCATGACCGTCAGGTACAGATGGCTACTGAGCCCTTGAAATGTCTTTTTCTGCACTGAGGTATGGTGTGAAGCAGAAAGTACACACTGGATTTCAAAAATCACCCTTTAAAGTGGAAAAGGCTGAGTATGCGTTGGAATGTTGATCTCCTGGACACACTGAGTTAAATGAGTTGCATCTGTTTTCACTGTTACCTGCGGCTTCTAGAAGAATTACACGTATGGCTTCAAGTATGTTTCTTCTGTGCAGGGCTGGATTCAGAATATGTAACATTTCAAAACATCTCTTTTGAAAAGGCCCATCGCCAGGTCCTGATACTCAGGAGCTCTGCTGCCGTTCCCACTCTGAGCCTTGACTAATGGCTGCACATCTTTTCCCTTTGCTTCCTAAACCGTGCTGCTGCTCCTGTCACAGATAGAGACACGGTGGGCCACTGTTGCTCCGCCATCTCTCTACTGCCCGGAGGACCCTCTGTCAACTGTCATCTCTTTACTTATCCTCCCCCTCGTGTGTGTGTGTGTGTGTGTGTGTGTGTGTGTGTTTATGTATGCATATGTGTGCATTTATTATGTATATGTTCATTGGGTTTGTGCACTTGTGGGTATGTAGAAGTGTCTTAGAGTGAACAGACACTGTGACCAAGGCAACTTTTAGTAGGACAGTGTTTAATTGGGACTGGCTTACAGGTTCAGAGGTTCAGTCCATTATCATCAAGACAGGATCATGGCAGCATCTAGACAGACAGTCATGGTGCAGGAGGAGCTGAGAGTTCTACATCTTCATCAGAAGGCTGCTAGGAGAATACTGGCCTCCAAGAAGCTAGGACAAATGTCTTAAAGCCCATGCCTACTATGACACACTTCCTCCAACAAGGCCACACTTCTAAATAGTGTCATTCCCTTGGCCAAGCATATTCAAACCAATCCAAGAAGGCAGAGGTTAATGCCAGTCTCTTCTCTGAGAATAAGGATTCTTTGAGACAGGATCTCTTGCTGTTACTGGAGCTCATTGAAGACTGATTGGCTGGTTGATCCTCTTATCCTCCACCTCAGTACCGGAGCTACAGATGTATGTTTCCATGTTTGGTTTTTAGTTGGGTGCTAGGGATTTGAACTTGGGACTTCATGTTGTGTAGCAGGCCTATTAAGAACTGAGCCATCTTCCTGGTCCCAATTTGTTGTCTTAAGGATTCAAATTTTGACCATCTCTATCATTATGTGATATCATCTATCTATCTATCTATCTATCTATCTATCTATCTATCATCTATCTATCTACCATCTATCTATGGGATTTAATAGAATGACTTACGGACTATAATCCAGATAACTCAACAATGACTAGCTATGAATGGAAAGTCTAAGAATCCTGAGGTTGCTCAGTCCTGGAGTCTGGATGTCTCAGCTGGTCTTCAGTAGGTGCTAAAATCCCAAAGAAATAGGCTCCAGTGTCAGTGAAGAAATGGACATGCTAGCAAGGCCAGAGCAAACAGGCAAAGAGCAAAAGCTTCTGTCTTCCATGTCCTTACGTAGGCTTCTAGCAGGAAGCATGCCCCAGATTAAAGGTATATCTTCCCGTCTCAAGAACTTGATCAAAGGCTTGTGTCTTCCTATCTCAAACGTCCAGACTAGAAGTGGATCCACCCGCTCCAAATCAAGTCAACAGATCTCTCACAGATGTGCCTTCTATTTCTGGATTCCAGCTAATCCCAGATGTGGTCAAGTTGATGACTAAAAGTAGCCATGACCCCACCCCATAACAAACCTGCCAGTATTGCATCAGTAGACTCACCTTTAAGGACATATCGGTATTGTACTCAGTACAGACGATTCTTTCACAGAGGGCTCACATGGTACCTTCCGCTCTCCGAGGGCTAGTCACCAAGGAGGAAATTTCTGTTGATCATTTTTTTCCCTACGGATTTGGTGATAGAAGTTACTCCTTAACCTTACTCTGTAAACTTATCACTTGGGTTAGTGCTTGATGTTAAACCCATAGCGTTGAAAAGCAACTCACATCATCACACGGTGGTCCACATATGCTCAATTGTGGTTCGCCTGCTTGCTCTTGACCCTCAGTGTATGAATTCCTGTATAACACTGTTGTCCTGATGTTGAAGCTTGGGCATAGTCATCCTTGGTTTAACCCTGACCTCTCTTCTAGGGGAAGGTTATGTCTTGAATCTCTGGAATGTGCCCAGTTTTGATCCTCGTTACAGTACGATCATATATCACATGTATCAGTTTCGAGTGTGAAATCAGCTTTATACAAGCTGATGTAGAGAACAGTGCCTTGGTACCATTCTTCACCAACTTTGGTTGAAACGTGCCTTCGGGTCCTAAGTAGCGAAGCCAGAGAGTGCTGTGCCTCCGAGTGGAGAAAAGGTGTCATGTCCAGCTGGAGGTCGGTGGGAGGGCGGGCCCATGGAGGGGGGCACTGGCCAAGAGAATGAGAGCTATAGAGGAGGCCTTGGGGGCTTTGATACTGAGAACTTTTGGTGAAAGGGTCCTGCGGATTTCAACTGGTTATGTGCCAATCACCAGATAACTCCATCTCATCTTCTCTCTAGAAGGAGGAAAGGGCAGCGTGAAGAGGGCATAACAGATCTCTGTACCACATACTCTAGAGCAGTGGTTCTGAACCTTTCTAACATGGCGACCATTTAATTCCTCATATTGTGGTGACCCCCAACCATGAAACTATTTTTTGTTGCTACCTTCATAACAGTAGCATTAATTTTACTATTATTATGAATCATAATGTGAATATCTGATATGCAGGATATTTGATATGTAACCCCTGTGAAAGTTTAATTTGATCCCCAAAGGGGCTGTGACCTCCAGGTTGAGAACTATTGCCTTAGAAGCTAAATCATAATATACTAGGTGATCCGAGCTGACCAAGACTTCAGACTCTGCCTGTTTAGACAGCACCACTGTAGGTAAAGAACAGCCCATGTTGAAAAGTAATGGAAACTTGGGGGTACTCTCCTGTCTCCTCAAATGACAGACATCCTCGAAAAGCAGTGGAAAAGAACACTCTAGGTGACTAGTTTAATATGACTAGTGCTTTTATTAAAAAAGTTCGTAACCATGATTTTGGCTTCAAACATGAAAATATGTAAATACCTTTGACAGTAAGATTGAAAAATCTAGGCATGTCCGGAATAGATTTCCATGCACCATCAGAACTAATCCGACAGCGGGATTTGAAGTTTCTCATTTTACTACTAGAAATGTACACAGACCTCGAGCAACAGATCCCCCAATGGAATGGTGTCAAGGCTCAGATAGGGCTGCTCATTACCCAGTGAGCAGTGGGCCCACAGGATATTTATGGCAGACTCTGTTCAATGGCAGAGCCACTGGGATAAATAAAAAATAAAAAGAAAAAAGCAAGAAAACAACAACAACAACAACAACAACAACAACAGCAAACAAAACCCAGCCAACCAGACAAAAACCCTCCCAGTATTGGACGTCCGTGAGTTCAGATTATTTGTTCATGTGCATTCAGTATACTGGCTGGTTTTGTGTGTCAACCTGACACAAGCTGGAGTTATCACAGAGAAAAGATCCTCCCTTGAGGAAATGCCTCCATGAGATCCAGCTGTAAGGCACTTTCTCAATTAGTGATCAAGGGTGGGAGGGGCCCTTGTGGGTGATGCTATCCCTGGACTGGTAGTCCTGGGTTCTATAAGAAAGCAAGCTGAGCAAGCCAGGGGAAGCAAGCCAGTAAGAAACATCCCTCCATGGCCTCTGCATCAGCTCCTGCTTCCTGACCTGCTTGAGTTCCAGTCCTGACTTCCTTCAGTGATGAACAGCAGTGTGGAAGTATAAGCTGAATAAACCCTTTCCTCCCCAACTTGCTTCTTGGTCATGATGTTTGTACAGGAATAGAAACCCAGACTAACACAGTCACCGAACACATATCCAGTGTCTGCAAGGCATCATGTCAGGCCCTGGGAAAAACTGACAGTTTACATTTTGTCTGTTGGCTCATGTCAAAGATTTTACATGAGCCCATGAAGTTGTTGTATCTCCCCAATCTTCTTTGCAAAAAAGGTGGGTGTTGGGTGCACCCCTATAATGCCTGCACTCTCAATCTGGAGGCAGGGGCGCCAGGAGCCTCAGGCTAGCCTGAGCCAGGAACTTGGTTTCAAGAAACACCAAGGACAAAAGGACGATGAGGATTCACATTTTCTTTTAAAGATTTATTTATTTAATATATACAAGTATACTGTAGCTGTCTTCAGACACACCAAAAGAGGGCGACAGATCTCATTATGGTTGGTTATGAGCCACCATGTGGTTGCTGGGATTTGAACTCAGGACCTTCAGAAGAGCAGTCAGTGCTCTTGACTGCTGAGCCATCTCACCAGCCCAGGATTCACATCTTTTAAAGTCTTGGAATATGTCTGAAATAAATGGTTTTAAGGTCGCAATGGATGCTCGAAGGTTGATCCACTTTTGCTGATCTCCTTTTGCTGATCTGGGTCATGGGCATCTCGAAGAAAGAGAGAAACCTCCTTGTCTTGCGTGCAGAAGAAGCAGGGAGGTAAGCCGTAGAGGCTCAGGACAGTCCCACAGGCTAGCTATGGTCTCTTGCTCGGCTATTTCTATTTAACCATTCCCAGCACAGAGCTTCCCATCAAGTTTGGAGTTGGGCTGGCTTCTCCCAGTTGTAGGGAAGGTTGGATCCTGTGATCTTTAGGTTGGGAACATGGCTGGCCTCAATCAATTGGGTCCTAAGAGCCAGGATGACGTAGAGAGTGGATAAGATACTCCCTGTATATAAAACAGTGATTGCACTAGACCATTTAAATAGACAAAGAAAACTTGTCTAGATTATTGCAATAGGAGGACGAGAAGGAAGAATTCTAAAACATGGCTGACTTGATGGAAAGCTACTGGTCACCTTAAGAGGGAGACTGACTGATTGTGATGGTTAGGCCATCTGTGACCATCTGTGAGAAGCTCCTGTTCTCCCACAGAGCCTGCTTTATAGCACCTCCTACTTCTAAGACTAGGGATGGCTCCCAGGTCCTTGAGAAATGCATTCCTGGGCTTGAAACTGGCATCTCAGAAAGTAGCAGAGAGAGAGAGAGAGACAGAGAGAGAGAGGGAGGGAGGGAGGGAGGGAGGGAGGGAGGGAGAGAGAGAGAGAGAGAGAGAGAGAGAGAGAGAGAGAGAGAGAGAGAGAATGTTTTTAAGATGAATCTCTAAGAAAAAGGACCAGGTCTCCATAATCTGGAATAAGCCTGTCTAAAGTTGAATCAACCCATAGAGCATAGATAGACTTGACCATAGTCCTGACATGGAATTTATTTATTTTTGCTGCAGTTTTTTTTTAAAATATAAATATCTTAGAACCTTTTCTTCACAGGTAGGGCAAATTTCAGGTCAAGTAACTTTCAGAGATGTCCACCATTTTGGATCTGAGTCTATGACGTTGAGTAGGACACAGGGCTGAGGGAGGGCTGGGGTGCAGCAGATACAGGTAAACACTGCAAACAGCGAGCAAGCGAGATAAACAGAAGCTGTGGAGAAGTGTTCCTTTCCCCCACATCCTCTCCAGCATCTGCCGTCCCATGAGTTTTTCATCTTAGACATTCTGACTGGTGTAAGATGGAATCTCAGTGTTGTTTTGATTTACATTTCTCTGATAACTAAGGATGCTGAACATTTCTTTAGCTGTTTTAGAGCCATTCGAGTTTCCTCAGTTGAGAAGTCCCTGTTTAGCACTGTACCCCATTTTTTAAAAATAGGGTTATTTGACTCTCTGGAGACTAACTTCTTGAGTTCTTTGCATACATTGGATAGTAGTCCTCTATCAGATGTAGGGTTGGTAAAGATCTTTTCCCAATTTGTTGGTTGCCGTTTTGTCTTATTGACTGTGTCCTTTGCCTTACAGATCTTTGCAGTTTTATGAGGTCACATTTGTCGATTCTTGTTCTTAGAGCATAAGCCATTGGTGTTCTGTTCAGGAATTTTCCCCCTGTGTCCATGTGTTCAAAAATTGTCCCCACTTTCTCCTCTATAATCTTCAGTGTGTCTGGTTTTATGTGTAGATCCTTGATCCACTTGGACTTGAGCATTGTACAAGGAGATAAGAATGGGTCGAGTTGCATTTTTCTGCATGCAGATCTCCGGTTGGTGGGATTGCAAGCTGGTAAAATTACTCTGGAAATCAGTTTGGCAATTCCTTAGAAAATTAGACATAGTATTACCTGTGGACCCAGCTATACCAGTCCTGGGCATATACCCAGAAGATGCCCCTACATATAATAAGGACACATGCTCCGCTATGTTCATAGCTGCCTTATTTATAATAGCCAGAAGATGGAAAGAACCAGATGAATGGATACAGACACTGTGGTATATATACACAATGGAGTACTATTCAGCTATTAAAAACAATGAATTCATGAAATTCTTAGGCAAATGGATAGAACTAGAAAGTGTCATCTTGAGTGAGGCAACCCAATCACAAAAGAACACACATGGTATGCACTCACTAATAAGCGGATGTTAGCCCAAAAGCTCAAAATAAACAAGTTATAATTCACCCAGCACAGGAAGCTCAAGAAGAAGGAGGATGCTTTGGTTCCTCTGAGAAAGGGAACAAAATACTCACAGGAGCAATAAGGGAGACAATGTGTGGAGCAGAGACTGAAGTAAAGAAAAACCCAGAGACTGCCCTACCTAGGGATTCATCCTATAAACAGTTACCAAACCCCAATACTTTTATGGATGACAAGAAGTGCATACCAAAAGGAGCATGCCATGGTTGTCTCTTGAGGTGCCCTGCCAGAGCCTTACAAATACAGAGGCAGATGCTAGCAACCAACTATTGGACTGGGCATGGGGTCCCCAATGGAGGAGCTGGAGGATGGTCTGGAGGAGCTGAAGGGGTTTACAGCCCTATAGGAAGAACAATGATTCGGCCACCCAGATGCCCCAAGACTCCCAGGGACCGAACCATCAACCAAGGGGCACACATGGTTCCAGTCAAAAATGTGGCAGAGGAAGGCCTTGTTGGGCATTCATGGGAGGAATGGTCCTTGGTCAGGTAAAGGCTCAACAGAGACCCCCAACAAAGGAAAACTGAGGGGGGGAGGTGGGAGTGTGTCGGGTGGAGGGGCATATGCATGGAGGCAGGGGGAAGGAGGAGGGGGAGGGGTTGGGGATCTTAGGGGAGGGGGATATCGGGAAAGGTTTTTACCATTGGCAATGTAAATGAAGATGATATTCAATTAAAAAAAAGACATTAAAAAAAAAAAAAGAAGCTGTGGGTCTGGGGGCTTCCCCAGAGTCTGGACGTAGGAAGGTGCAGGTTCCCAGAGCAATTACAACTTCTCTCATCTCGTATGAAAAAAATTTCATCCCTATGTGCCTGAAAACAGCTAAGGACTCCTAAATTTCCTTATTCTTCACTAAAGATGGAACTTTTCAGGGTCCAACATGACTTGAGTCTGTTTCCCCCTCCCCCCCAAAGCTGGCAATTTCTAATTTTATTTCATTCTTTGTAAACTTGAAAACGAAAGGCCCCACTTGTGCTGCCAGAGATACATCGTGCACCTTTGCACGCCAGGTGAGCTGCACATAGATGTTTCTTAATATGTTTAAGCGTTTCAGAGACACAGAGGAGGGAATCGAGCTGGCAGGTTAGCGAGTATGCCGCTTCCTTTGCATTGATTGCGACTGCCTTTCGGGAGCATGCCTTTTGGAATTTTGAGCAAACTAATTTCCTATGTCCCCAGGAGCTGATACTTGTCACAATTCCATTTCAGAAAAAAAAAAAAAAAAGATTTCTAGCATTGTCGAGGTATTTCCTTGCACCCCTTCTATCTCATTTTTTTCTTTGTCTAGCCAGGCCAGTCTGTGAGATCAGACCCCATCACCGGGTTAGGGCAGAAAAGCAAGACCCAAAAGATAATTGGGCTCTGTTGGGAGTTTACTCCATGAGCTGTACTTCAAGGACTGTGATTTAACTCTTAATATGTTTCCAAATCTATGAAATAAGAAGTTAAATTATATTTCTCACTACATTTATTATTGTTTAATCCATTTAATGCCCCTCAAACTGGAATACCTTGAATAGTTTAATTGCCTTCATTTATATGTTCTATTTCCAATGTTGAATAAACCATCCAAACAATATAAAGTCATTTTAACTTAATTCATGTAAAGATAAAAGATACTTATTAGGGTGGGACTTGTTAGCTCAAAAAGTTGATGGTGGAAAAACATTCTAGGTTAATTTAACAGAAGACAAGAAATACAAAACACCTTACAGGATACACTTTTACCTAAAGGCTGGACAATAGAGAGAAAGCACTTCTATATCGATGCTGCAGTGATTATTTAGACTTCTAGGCAGCTAAGAAGGGAGAGGGGAACTTTACAAGACGGTGTGGGAAGAGAAATGGTGTATGGACACTATCATGCACACCTGGACACTATCATGTACACCTGGACACTATCATGCACACCGGAGCAGACAGACCTGCGAGGAGGAACTAGTTTTTCAATACTGGTAACACAGTCTTTGAAACACCAGCAACTGATTCTGGGCCCGAGAAGATCAACAGAGACAGGGAAAGACTAAGTCAGAAGGAAACTCTCACCCTTCTGCAAAGACCTTTCTGTCCTTGCCAGACTGAGGAGTTAGAAAGGAATTTCACCAACAGGGCAGTTATCTTTGCTACATTGTTTCTCCGTGTGGCACTTCAGTGGGACACTGTGTCGAGTCTGCCTTCACTTAGCCGGAAGCTCTCCCTCCAGCGTCTTCTTCTGCTTGTTCAGTCAGAGGTTTGTAACAAAGTTGTAGGTAGGACAGCCGTTGTCGCTCATCTCATTACTTTACACTAGCATCCGCGTTTTGTTCCTTCTTCCTGTTCTCTATCCGTCTGGCCTCACCCGATTACTCTAGGGAAAAGCAGCTGGGTTCATAAGGCAACTAAGTCACCTTCTAGAGCTCCTGTGCAGTTGACATACACCGCAAGACATGCGGGCAATAGAGCAAAGACTTCTAATAAGTAATTAAGCAAATTTATAATGATTATATCATACATTACTACTGATTACATTACTAATGATTATATTATATGTTACATTGTACATACTACAGTCAGAAACAGGGAAATGCTGTAGAGCCAGGACAATAGTAACTGAACCGAATACCTTTTAAATTTCCCAGCCACTATAAAACACTGGAGGAATTAAATACACTATAAAACACTGGAGGAATTAAATACAATTATTGCCCCTTCCATCCAAAGAGGGTAACCAGAAGATTACAACCACACAGGCCTGAAGTGTCCACTTGGAAGTAAATGGCTGTGTTGATTTTCTCTAAGGAGGGGTGGGGCTTGCGCTCATTCGGATAAATATGAAAATGCTAGTCAGTGTGTCCATTGTTTCCGACTCTCTGGAACCCATTTCTGCACAGGCGCTCAGTATTCACTTACTAGTGAAACCTGGCATAGATTAAAAAAAATCACATTCTTATACTCTGCTGAAACCAAAACACCAACATTTAAAAAAAAATTATGTGTAGCAGATTATTTCACTAGTAGGAATTTCTACATTTCCACCATATTTTAATTTGACTCTCTGTACATGTAGAACTATAGCACGTGCCAGGAATCTTGCATCCGGATGCACAGGTATAGCCTTAGGACGAGGTGGACCTGTTAGAATAGCAGAGTCACACCCTTTGGGTTTCCACGTGAACATTTTTTGAGCCGCTAGTCCACACTACCGCTGGAATTTCCAGGGTTAGAAACCAGCAACATTGTTTCGTTGTTTGAAATGATTTGTATTTTTTCCAACCAAAATTCGCGTGGCTGAGTTACTATGCGTCCAAGCTGTTTGATTATATTGACATTTTGGCAGTCTCTTATTGATTTTTCTCCTTGCCTGATTCCTCACCTTCTTCAGTTTCATTTTCTAAAATCCAAGTTTCTAGTACGTATTTGTTAGCGATGACCAATCGTTTGGAATCTCGCAGAGCACTGCTTCCTACCCCTCCGTTTCTAAACAGAACTATACTCCAGAAGACTAAACGATGCCCCAGAGATCTCCCAGTTTTGAGAGTGCGATAGTTTATTTATGTCTCAGGGTCATCATTATCAATGCTAATTGCCAAGTTGTCCTGCTGGTTTTCAAGTGTGGCCTTTGCACCTCCCTAATGGAGGTGTTTTTTAATTCTGTCTGCCTCGGTCGGGTCGCTCGTCAGCTGCCGCCTTCTGCTAGGGCAGCCGGGAAGTTTTTGATCATTCTTTTGCCTCTGATCGTCTGTCTTCTGCATTACAGGAAAGGAAAGATGGTCAGCAAGGGTGATCCACACCATGCCAGCCCACAGGCTCTGCTCTATACACGACTGTAAACGTAAGTCACAAGCATGGCTTAATAACTATGATTGGATTGTGGGGGGGGTGAGGGGGTCGCATTACAGCAGCATTTATTGATGTACTTTAGGCTTTCTTTTCTTGTTTCTAGCCATGTGAGTGTCTGCAGCTGTTGACTGACAGGCATTAGCAAAGGAACACAGAGAAAGATGGGGAAGTGTCTGTCACTCCCTGAGTGTTGAAGGCTTGTCTTCTATGAAGGTTAGTAAGAACTAAACCTCATTTTGAAAGCCAAGTAGGCAACTATTAACTATAGCAGCGCTTCTCAACTGTTGATGGCTTCAGCTACCCTAAGAATGAGTGGCAATGAGCCTTATCAGATGGATCAAATAGGATCGAGCACAGGGTAGATCTCTAGGTAGAAACTTTTAATTCCTCAGTTTGAGTATCAGTTTCACTCTTTTATGTCTTGCTGATAATATGTCTGTGGACATGTGCATATGTATATCTCTGTGTGTGCATGAGTGTGCATGTGTATGTTCATGTGCATGCATGTGTTTGTGTGCATGCATGTGTATGTGTATGTATATGTGTGCATGTGTGCATATATGTATCTGTGTATGCATGAGTGTTCATGTGTGTGCATGTGTGTGTGTGTTTATGTGCATGTACCTGTATGTGTGTGTGTGTAGGCATATGTGTATCTGTGTGTGTTCCTGTGTATACGTGTGTGTGTGTGTGTGTGTGTGTGTGTGTGTGTGCATATGTGTATCTGTATGTGTGTTTGTGTATAAAGGAAGCCGCTGCAACCTGGGAGTGTTTACTGTAATAAGCTGCTGAGATTGGGATGTAGCCTGAGTCCACAGTGCATTCTAGCCTTCCCTAGTGACCCATAGGCTAGAGGCTTTGGAACTAACTTCTTCCCTTGACCTTTCCCTGTCCCCGGCATAATTAACCCCTTTCTGTTTCATTCGTGGAGAACAGCTCTTTCTCTTGCTGTTGTAGCTTGACCACGAAATGTGCGTCCCCACCCCCACTCAGGCTCGTGTTGAGTGCTTGATTCCTCGGTGGTGGCACTATTTTGGAAAGTGGTAGAAATGTGGGGAGGTGGGGTTCCAACTAAAGGGAGTAGGTCACCGGTGTGACTTTTATTTTTATTGTCTGTGTGGGGCCATGGCTGGTCAGCGTGTGTTGAGATCTCTCGAGCCACCTTGCGGCACCCAGCGATTGAAGTCAGGTCATCGGGCCTCCGCGCTAGAGCCTGGTGAGCCATCTTGCCCACCTTGAGGGCAGGTCTTTGAAGGGAATTCCTAGTCATGTTTCCCTCTTGCCTCATCCATCATGAGGCAAACACCTTCCCACTCCCGTAATCACGCACGTGGAAAAAGCAATGTTGTAATGAGCTCTCTCAAACTGTGAGCCAAAGCGAATAGTTTTTCCTGTTGAGCATTTCTTCTCTTGGGCATTTTGGTCGTGGCTGCCCCAAAGTGACTAATGTAGTCTCTTTAAAAAGAGGGATTAATGAAAGACCACCCGTGTAGAGGTTTGGCCTTAATGTTCAGTGAGCTCCAGGATTTGATGGATTTTAAAGTGTTTTCTCTATGGGTTTTCTTGTGCTTGGCTTTGTTATAAAAATAGAATGGAGAAAAGGCTTAATTAATTGAAGGTTTCAATATGTCCTGCCTTTCCCTAATGGCGTATGCAAGCTGTGCATATAAATCAACACGCCTGGTGGTTGTATGTGGTTTATGAAATGAGGCTCACTGGCTGATAATATGTGTTATAAAGTAGAGCAGTGGTACATATTATATGCACTATAGTGTCATCACGAAGTAGCTTGTCATCCACATTATTTTATGATTTAAGATGTCCATCGATGTTGACATTACATCTGATTCAAGCTGACATTCGGTATGCTGATAGAATTTGGATTGAACATAATCTGAGGCTCTTTGGAGATTCCTTAAAGGTAGACTTGTGGATCAATCACATTGTATAAAATAGACCCAGAAAGAAAAATTGTATCTGACTTAGGATGAATTCATTCTTAGAAAAACCCATGTATGTATGTATGTATGCATGTATTTTTATGTGTACTTATGCATATGCATGTGACTGCATGTGGGCATGGGTGTGCTCATGAGTGGCAAGGCCAGAGGTTAACCTAGGATGTCATTTCTCAGGAGATGTCCACGTTGTGTATAGAGACAAGGTTGCTAGCCATTTGCTCGTCTCTGCCTTCCCAGCCCTGGGATGTGGGTGCACCTCCCCCAGCATTTTACACACCTGTGGTGGGTTGAACTCAAGTCTTCACACTGTCTAGCAAACAGCTTGCCAACTGAGCCTTCTCCCAACCTAGAAACAAAACAAAGCAAAACAAAACAAAACAAAACACAAAAGAAGACAAAATCCTTCTTGAAAGTTTTTAGTTGTCTGATGCCAACACAAATTTCCTAAAAACAGAACGTATTCGTTTGTTAACTGGTTGATTAAAAACATACAAACCGCTTTCCAGATTCAGGTGGTAACTATCCCAAGGAAGAGGAGGAGAAGCAGGTATCAAACCAAAGAATGGAGAGTTCTCAGATCACTTACAGAGTAATACAGCGGTCAAAGAGGGAGAAATATTTAAATAATTTCCACATAATGAGTGGTTTAAAAATAGCCCCCCTTTGCTTTGGATGTTGCGCGGTGTTTATTGATTTTTAGTTAAGTAGATTTTCGTTACCAATATTACATCTTGTTTGGAATATGGATGCTCTTGCATGACTTTGGGTGCCTCTACGAAGAACACATCTATCAAGCAGAGGATTTTAGGACTGAAAATTCACAGGTGCAGAATGACCCCCGTGTGCTGGGCTGGGAAGCTAAATTCCTCCTGTGTCTGGATTGCTCTTAGACCGAAACTGGCAAGCGAAGGGTCTTCCGGTCAGGTTTTAGTTAACGCTAACGGAAACTTCGGAGTGTCTCTGTCATACAGATGCAATGATCATCTTCCTGTCTTCCTCACTCCTAGATCCAAACTTGTCAAACTGACCTTGATGTGGCGCTTGGGCTGTACAGTGGTTGTTGGTATTCTGTTCAAGCTCCACCCCACAGTTACCTGGCAATAGCCAGGTATGCCCCGCCCCACATGCCTGGCCCACCATAAGAGGGGCTGCCTGCCCCTCCTCTCCCTCTTTTCCCCTCTCCCTTCTCATCCTCTCACCTCTCTGCTCCTCTTGGGCTCCCCTCCCCCCTCTTTCCACGTGGTCATGGCCGGCCTCCACTCTCTCGATCCCCCCCCTCTCTTCTATACCATTGACTCTCATCCTATTCTCTAAATAAACTCTATTCTATACCATGTTGGTGTGTGTGTGGTCCTTCAGGGGGAAGGGATGCCTAGGCCTGGGCCCACTTAGGTACCCCCTCCCCCCACGCTGCCGTGCCATACTCACTAATACCCTTTGTCTCTTTTAAATCCCATCAATGGTGCCGAAACCCGGGAACAACAACAACTACATTAATAAACAAACCATCAGTGGTGATGGTGTTGGTGGAACAATGTCTTAGTGCAAATACTTTATGTTTCCAGGTACACAAGATCTATTCCAGTGTTTCTCAACCTGCCCGGCAAGACCCATTTAGGAGTTGAATGACCCTTTCCCAGGGGCCACACACACATCAGATATCCTGAAAATTCAAATATTTACATTTACATTTTCAACACATTTACATTCCAGTACCAAAGTGACAGTTATGAAGAAACAATGAAAGTCAATTTTATAGTTGTGGATCACTGCAACAGAAGGAACTGTATTAAAGGGTCTCAGCATCCGGGAGGCTGAGAACCAGTGGAAACCCACGCACTTCAGCGTGTGGGTGAGTTCTTCTAGCACTGGTGTAAGCGAGCTGGATGGGAAGGAGAGAGATCCCTGTGCACTTCAGGGAACGGTGTAACTGTATCTTGTGTTTTGGCTCCCAGAGAAAAGCTTCAAGGACACTATGTAATATCAGGTTTCCAAATAATCTTTTTTTTTTCTTGATGTGTTAATACTAGTGCTATCCTGGCTTACACTACCATTCTAATGGCTCCTAAGCATTGTTTCTTAAATACCTGACAATGAATACTCTCTAGTCATGTTTTCTTACTGAACTCCACACAGAGTGGACCTGCCCGCTCTGCCAGTTGGTTCTGTGTCACTGGGGCTGTTGTCACAGCTTCCAGATCTCACGGATTCTGATGCATTTTTTTTTGAGTAAATCTGATCCTGACAGGATTCATATAGGCCCATGTGGCCCAGTCTAAAAGTAGGAAATGTTATCATCATGTTATAGCTACCCTGTGGATGAGCAAAGTTCCCCGAAGTTTCAGACATGGAAATGGGGAGATTAGTCATTTTCTGGAATGCACGATGGTTTTTTTTTTTTTTTGAAGGAGGCATATAGACTAATTGAAAGAGTCTAGACGCACGATCACAGTTCTTATTATGACAGAAAACCATCGATGGGACGCCTTTCCGCATGCATCCCTGTGTTAGTCTCAAACTGAGAACTCAATTCTCAATAAAGAATGTTGTGCTTTATAAATTTCTCAACTGTGACTTACTGCTACAGGTACAAATATTATCAGATGTCACAGGGATATTATACTTTCCTTGAGCTCAAGGATTTAACTTGTGAGTTATGAGAAAAGAAGAGACAGAAAATGTCAAGACCTTATTTGAGGTGGACAGCAGCCATGTCGCTTCAGCTACTTGTTGGGAAATACCCGTCCCTTTCCTGGTTGAGGCAGGAGATTTGGATATGTGGCATGGAGGAAAAGGTACTTCAGGAAGAATGCACCCAACTCTCTTTTTATGTTTTTTTTCTGCTCTGTTCAGCATTAAGTACTTGTATGGTTAGTCTACTCTCAACTACACCTTAATTCATTATAAGTGAAGACACGTAACCTACTGTCTTTGTGATTCAGGTCTTCATAGTATGATAGGAGCAGAGGGTCCTGGGGTTCGAGAAAAGAACTTCAAGGCTCCCACTGAGAACACATTGCTGTCTTTGGAGTAGGTAGAAGAAGAGACAGAAGAAAATCAAGACAAGGTGCTTTTCAATTGCCTAGTCGCTCAGGGTCGATGCAAGGCCAGAGCAGCCTCTACTGTTGTAGAAATCGATGAACTCATCGCTCTCCTGGGTGGCTGGAGGGAAGAGCTGCAGGAGGTCTGCTCAGTGTTAGGAATAGCCTCAGCAGACACACACGTGCCCCATACTGATGAGAGCAGGAGATGGAGGTCTTTGTCCTTCAGAAAAGACGAAGCCAAGATTGAATTAAGTTCCACCGTGATTAAAATCAATGTATATTAATATGCTAAGAGTATGAGCTGTAGCTTGGTTGTTTTGTTTCTTTTAAACTTGCCTAGAAATGTTATACTCTCACGACAGCAGAGATAATTAGTTTTCTATCAATATAGATTTATCATTAGGTGATGAATTACAGTTGAATCAACATCGTGGTATCTTCTCGCTGATCCTGATTCCTACAGATGACGGCTCTTCTTGTTCTTATTGAAGAGTTGCCAGCCAGACGCCTGATCTGGGGTTTAGTGAAGACCCACAGCCCAGAGTGGAGCCAACAGGGCAAGGAGACACCAGGGCCCATGGTATTCCATAGAGCCTTTGGTTTTGGAACGGAAGGAGAGAATAGAGTGATGGACACAGAACCTTCTAGCTCAAGCCTAAGAGTGGGATGTAGTTTTGAAACCTCTCAGAGATGGGGAGAAGCTCCTCCTTAGCTTCAAAAAATCTAAAAAGGATTTTTATAAAGGTCTTGTTCCTCAATCTCTTCAAGCAGGACTTGTGATGTTACTTCTTAAAAAAAAAAAAAAGAAAAGAAAAGGTGAAATTCAGGAAAACACTGATGAAAGAGCACTTTTTGGCTTATCCTTCTTGGGCACAGCGTATGGTAACATGTCCCTGAGCTTCATGCCATCTCTGTGGTGGCCTCTTGTCCTTGTCTGACCTCTGTGGCATGTCTTCTCCATTCTCAGAGGTTATGAAGTTGGAAACTTGTTGTAGATGGGACTGGTGCTGTCCATGTGTAATGAGTAAAGGAGCCAATCACTGGGTAAGTAGGTGGGACTTCCGGGTTGGATGGAGGAAGAGGAAGCAGGAGAGAGTTACTTCTTTTTCTGAACCAGGAAAGCAGAGGGGTAGGATGTAGCTGCTAGAGTTTCCTGGTATCATGGCAGATTTGTAAGGGTTTGCCACTGGAGGAATCAGATTTTAATAAGGCTTTCAAGGTTAGGTTTTAGTTGTGCCCAGAGTTACCATTGTTTCTGAACTGTTTGTGTTTTTCCTTCACACAGCAGATTGTTTGGGTTCAAGAGAGAAAGGTATGGCAGCAAAGCGTGGGTTTGCACCACAAAGGCCTTGGGGGATTTGAAGCATGGGGTTGGCTTGGCAGTAACCTGCCACTAGTAACTGAGTGGAGACGTTTTGGGAGCTCCGGGCCAGTGAATCTCCACGAGTCTCCAGTGCATGGCTGAGAGTTAGAGGCACAATCCCAGCCCTCCCTCCAGGCAGACAGTAGACATCCCTCTCCCAGAATAAATCCACATGACTCTCTGCTTGTCGTCCAGGAAGGCTTCATGTGGCTATCCTGGACAATGTCGTTTCGGAAACTTGGGAACTGTCTAGGGACTGGGGCATAGCCTCCCATGTCCCTCGTTGCCTGCTTCTGTCATTCCCCCTCCCAACTGGCCTTCTGTTTGTCAGCAAGCTCGTCATTCAGCTCCCTCTGTACACTGTGTGGCTTTTCCCCACAGGAGAACACAATCGTGTCCTTAGTTCCTGTTTGTGCCTTGTGCATTCCGTCCCCGTAGCTTCTGACTCGCCATAAATGAGCTGCTTTGATTATACCTCTGCTGTTGTTGAGATTTAGCTCCTTTGTGCTTCTGCAAAGTAGGGGAAACTCTCAGCTTATCCTTAAGATGGATATGAAGTTGTTAACGTCTTTAACTTCAGCTAACTCCTTAATACAGATATGACACGTTCTTCATCTCCTTAAAGCTGGATATGTGGTATAGTGAATTAATCGACTTATGGATACTATACAGTCTGGTGCATATCAAGAGTGGATAGATGTCCTTTGGCTTCACTCCCTCATGTAACATAACAATCTGACCTTATTCAGACAGCACATTTCTTCCTTCTTGACATGCATTTCTATGAGAAAGATTCCTGTGGGCTTTATAGGACATCACCCCCTGGGATCCATCTATGATGACAGTGCACCACACTCCAATAGCTTCTCCCAGACATCCACGTTTCTCCTTTATTGTGAGGATGGGGACCACCTCCATCCTCTGGGATGGGAAATTCATTCCATCTCACTACCTATGAAAATTCTATAGGACCCTCATCACTGGAGTGATGAATATTTCCTACATGCTTGTATATGTCCTGGGTGTCAAGGGCATGATTTTAGAGCAGGATCCCTACCTGCTAACTGTGGGAAGTTACAGCTGAAGCAATGCCATAGATTATAGAGACCGAAGGAAGAAATTAGTTCGTTTCTTTAATTTGTCATTTCTTTGTGGCTGCATATGTGTGCTCTGATGCTAGATTGAAGTTATAAACTTGGCAATTAATTTTTTTACAATAAGTTTGATATTAAAAATATATATTCCCGAAAAATGTTAGAAAGAAAAGATGAGGAAGAATGTGAACACACTTTTGCCTTAGATCTTTAATAACCAAGGACAGTGTTGCTGCTTCCTTCCGCCTCTGTATCTCTCTCATGCATGTTTCATTTCAAAGCTGACACCTTGTTCTGATCTGCTCCACAGGATACAAGGAGCAAGAGCATGTACACACACACACACACACACACACACACACACACCACGACTGCTATAACAAGGCTGTGTATCAGTGAAATATATATATAGATGTCTCTCTGTATCTGAACTGTCATCTTTTCCCACTGAATTCTCATTTTATACATTTCATCTAGTTTATATAATCCAAAGGGAAATAAGTTATATAAAAACAAATGCCAGAAAATGCCTGCGCTCTGAATTCACCAACGTAGGCAGAGTTATTTTTGATGATACATGCAGTAGACGTCCAGCCACGGGGACTAAATTGACTTTAATTTCTGGGTGATGAATGAATCTTAAGCTGAGCTGTGAAGTCAATTTGGTTAAGATCCACTGCCCTAGTTAAATTTCCATAGAGGAAAACTTGGGCATGCAGGTCACCCATGAGGCCTTAGATTAGCAGGTAGGAGTTTATTTCTTCTTGCTTCTATAGGAAGGAGAACTGTCCGTTACTCCTGGTGTGTGGTTATGAAACCAGTGTGCTGGTTACTGGCTGTGTTTTCAAAAGAACTAAACACCGCAGTGATGGCTTATGATGGAAACCGCAGCTTTTGAAAAGAGGTATTGGCTGTGCCTCTTTCTATGGACAAGAACAAAGGAAGATTTCCTCCTAAGCCTGTGTGACCGAAGATAACAGACCTCATTCCAATAATAGGATTTCTTTTGTTGTTCTGTAAGAGCAACAAAAACAGTTTAGAAGGACCGGGCTTTAGATATAGTTACCACTCCAGTCAAGCTGACATCATGCGTGTCATTAAAGGGCTATTAGATTTTCTAAAAAAAAAATAATAATAATAATAAATAAATAAATAAATAAAAATAAAAAAGACTGTTAGAAGATTTCCATTCAGTACCTGCCCATTGATCACAAAGTGGATAGTTTATACGGTGCTTGGTGATTTTCTGAGGCTCATGGAATGTTTGAAGGAAAGAAGAAGAGCGGATCAGTCTACTTCAGAATCACTACAAGATGCACACAGTAGTTGCTGTGGTTGAGACAGGGTAGGCGTCCATGGGGCTTCAGGGGACGTATTCAGGATGGAGGGGTGTGGAGGAGAGGTACAGGGTTCGAATGTTTGCCATACTTCAATTGTGGAGGATTCTGGGCCTGATTTCCTTCTTGTGAAATGGATATCACAACGCCCGTACTTATGAGTTGGCAAGATTACCGGATATGCTTCGCGAGCATAAAAATAGTTCTTGGCACATGATAGTTGTTCAATAATCAGAAACCATAGCACTGTCGTCGCCGCCGCCATGTTCGTTGCTATTACACAGGGGTATGACATTCAAGGAGACTTTGTTGCATAGTTAGGATTGCGCTTTCAGCCCATGATTGCTGAAATGATGGAGAGATCAGGCGAATAAAAAGATTTGGAGCAGAAATGTGGAGAGAACGTATGGACTGCCCTGCCCAGATGGAGCTTTGGGTTCAGGAGGAAGCTTGCTTAGTTTAGGTCTCCATCAAATACATTTTTGGTACGTTTGACTACATAATATCCAACGGACGTACCACCATTTAGTGTTCTGGTTCCAATGAATCCTGCTCCCCACTGTTTTTCACAAAGCCTATGACACCCATCAATGGCTCTATTATTCTTTTGTTTGAATTTTTTTCCAAGTAAGTTTTATCCTACTGGGACCTTTATAAACTACCAAGCATGCCATAACTCTTCATAATCTTAGGAAAATTAAGTATGTGTCTATTCGATTCTTACAGCAGTGTGGTTGCTTCCTCTCTCTGACTCCACATTTATTCAGTGCCACCAACATGCCAGACATTGGGAGGCATCAGGGAAGGCCAGGTGGATTCTAGCTGATGAGGGTGAAGGCCAAGAGAACAGAGATGTGTTGTATGTGTCACCAGGATGGCACCGGGAGGGTCTGAGTATCCTGGGGTTATGTGGGAGATGCATTTTGTGCAGCCAAGAATGTCTGCTTACAGGAACTTTTGATCAGTGTCAGTTGTGAATAAGAGCCAAGAGGACCAAACCAGGTAACAGCCACAGAGGGAAGCCAGAGAAGGCATGAGGGCACAATGAGAAACACTGCTCCTCCAGCACAGCGGGAATAAAAGACACCTGAATAATTCTAGGTCTTAGACTCGTGCAGGAACATAACCCAAGTGGATTCATGGCTGGCATAAAGCTAGCCCTAGATGGAGTAATGAATAAGTGAAGACAGTATTCATTTTTAAACATTACTTAAATGTTTAAAAACATTATTTTGTGGTCCATTATCGACTAAACATAATTCTTATGGAAAAGGAGAATGGAAATTACCTTTTAGATTTAGATTTTGATATCCTAGGGCTATCTGTATGAGACCATTAGAAAAAGAGACAAAGGAACAGGAGGAAATAATAAAGATAGGAGAGGCAATAATTTATTTTAAGGAACTAAGACATTAAAAAGAAAATTCAATGCCATACTTACATACACAGAACAAAAGAATATTCTTTATTTTAAAGAATCTATACCTTTTTCTATGAATAGGTGAATATACTGTATATATGCATATATCTATATGTATTTTTAAATTTATAATAAATATAAGTATATTACTTATAAATAGATATATTTACCTATGTACTTATAAGTGTATCTATATACATATCTCTATATAGATACACACACATACACATATATGTATATGTATATAAAAGTAGAATTCCATATGGCCTTGTGATAGTTTGTATATGCTAGGCCCAGGGAGTGGCACCATTAGAAGGTATGGTCCTGTTGGAGTAGGCATGGTTTTATTGGAGTAGGTGTGGCATTGTGGGCGTGGGCTTTAAGATCCTTATCCTAGCTGCCTGGAAGTCAGTATTCTGCTAGCAGCCTTCAGATGAAGATGTAGAACTCTCAGCTCTACCTGCGTCATGCCTGCCTAGCTGCTGCCATGCTCCCACCTTGATGATAATGGATTGAAACTCTGAACCTGTAAGCCAGTCCCAGTTAAATGTTGACTTTACGAGTTGCCTTGGTCATGGTGTCTGTTCACAGCTGTACAATCCTAACTAAAACAGGCCTTTTCAAACATCCTCAGTATTAATTATCCATCCCTTTTTATGTCTTACCTTCCCATCCATCGATCTCTCCACACAATATTCACCTGTTTCCCTTCATTCATACATCTTAAGATTTTCTGTAACCCTATAAAAGGGATGCTATTCCTTCTAGTAGCCATAGGTTACCAAATAAAAGCCTGGTTCCAAGTGTGGAATATTTTCTCTTAAATCGTTGTTCACGGATGTTCTGGAGACACCCCCTACCCGCAATCGATACCGCCTATTGGCATTGTTCTTATCTACCGGCACTTGATGGTAAGATGGCTGATAACACTACACGCTTTGCTCTCAGGACATGGAGAAATTAAGATGGTTTTCACAATACTGGAAGGTGGTGTTATGCAGGGTGTTGGGTTGGGGCTGGGGACCATCAGCATTGGTACCCAGATCTGAACCCTGTGAAGTACAATAATGAGTGGAATAGTATGATACACCCGTGCAGTAGTACCACAAATGTTGTGAGGGGAACCAACTCTTTTCTGATTAAATATAGAGCCTCAGGAGGAAACACACATTTGCATTACAAATCCAGCCCCAAACCTATAGTTAGGAAGTCCACCAACTCCATGACTGTCTGCTAAATGGACACTATATTAAACTTCTATTTAAATTTGTGTCTTGGTGCCCAAAGATTAAGGCAATGGATGGTGGTTAGTAATGGAGCTGGAAACTCAAAGCTAGTCAAAGGAGAGGACTCAGTGTCAGTGGGTCACAAATATCCATATTATTCCTTTCCTGGCCCTCCAGGCTGGGGACCATCTCAGAAGAAGAGGCAGAAAGATAAATGTCAGTGGTCAGGGAAGACTGGAACAAACTTTTGGACTCCACAGGACCAGTACCCCCATGAACACTTGCTATCAACCTACCCATGAACGCCTACGAGATCAAGCCGGTCAGCATGCTATCAAGGAAGGGGTGCACCTCACGGGGACTCCTACCCCTAACTGAGGGGCCATTGGCAATTGGTAGTTTCTGGATGAGGGAGTTTCCTTAAGGAGTTGTCCCTTGTAGACTAACCATGCTCCAGTAAATGGCCTCACACCAATGAGTACATGGACAGCACAAATCACACCAGTGAGTACATGGACAGCACAAATTGAACTGGATAGGTGATTAACAACAACAGAAACCCCAACAAAACAAAAGTGGACATGAAGTTGGGAGGGGGTGGGGAGATAAGGAGGTCTGAGAAGAGTTAGGGAAGAAGTGAGGAGAAAATATGACCAAAATGCATCATACCCCAAATCTCAAAGAAGTAGTAAAATATATATTTTAAAAGGAATATGTTCCCTTAAAACAAAATAAAAATATTCAGAGGATAGAGCCATCTTATACAGAGACCAATTACCATTTGATGCGATTGTTTTCACTCAGCACTTAAATGAATCTCTCTCTCTCTCTCTCTCTCTCTCTCTCTCTCTTTCTTTCTTTCTTTCTTTTCTTCTTGAGACAGGCTTTCTCTGTGTAGCCCTGACTGTCCTGGAACTCACTCTGTAGACCATGCTGGCCTCAAACTCAGAAATCTGCCTGCCTCTGCCTCCCAAGTGCCGGGATTAAAGGTGTGCACCACCACTGCCCAGGTTTTTCTTCTTTCATATTTAACAGAGTCTCACTATGTATACCAGTCTGTCTTGAACTAGTGAATCTTCTGCCTTGGTCTCCCAAGTGATGAGATTATAAACATGCACCAGTTTGTTCTGCTTAAACCAAGTATTTTAAATTTAATTTAATTTTACAGTATATCTGCTTCCCTCACCCCAAGTGGTGTGTTTGGGAACATCAGTGGGGGAACGGAAAGGAGGGGTTTTGCAATGCATTGCATGGACAGTAGGAAAGGCGATGTAATTCACAGTTGACCAAATGTTTAGCTGAATCATTCATCTCAAGGGGCTTCCAAACATGACACGTTTTCACTGGTCTCCCCAGAGCCACCTAAAATACCTCGAATCAAAAAAACTAGGAAACCAAAGTGTTATAATTCTCCTCCTCAAATAATGTGGAGGGTGGAGGTTGGAGCTGTTTTTAAGCAGAACTAGAGACCTTAGGACAGAACTTGGAGGAACTTGGGGCTTCTTATTGCCCTTCCCCCCAGCTGGTCACACTGAGAATAACAGGAGCTGTTATTCATTACCTGTAGGCCTTAAAAGTAAAGGTGAAATAACCCCATACATCTTTATTTGAAGATAAATCAAATGCACAGACCTCCGGTGGAGATGATTCTCAGTTCAATTTCCACTCCGGTACCTTCTCTGTTACTTTAAAGATATTCTTTGCAAAATGCACATGCACTGTTGCAGGATATTTGGTCACGCTTTGAGAGCGTACAAAGCCAAGGCGTGTCTAGTCGTGGCGTGGCTCTGCCCCAGCACACACCTTTACTCTGAGAGCTTTCTTTAAGATCACCAATTTGTATATTTGAATGACTTCTTCACCAATATTATATTGTATATTTGAATGACTTCTTCAATGGCCACTGGATAAGAATGGAGAAGGAAAATATTGGGTTTATTTAAGTTTATGGATTCATCGTGCATTTGCTATGGAATAGTAGGTTGTTATGAATAGTGGCAAGAATCTGAATGAGGCCGTGTACCATCGCCCCTGATTTGAATATGGACAGTTAGATGCTGAGAGGAAGTAAATACACAGACAAGAAGACAGTCAGGTTCTGGACAGTTCTATGATGCCCAGTTGTTTAGAGGGAGTGGTTAAAAGCATGGGAGAGTTTTGTCTAAAGTGGGTGGAGGATTTCAGAGGAAGACAGACATCATGTTCTCTTGGCATGTAACAAATTAACCATAAACTTGGAGGCTTAAAACAGCTCACATTTCAGAGGCTTGTGGGAATGTCAGCTTGTCCTGTGGATGTGGCTGCCACACCCCTTTACCAGGGTTGCTTGGGTTATTGCTTAGATGAGGGTTCCTCTTGTTCTTTGGACTCTAGCCGCCATCAGAGTCTGTGGTCCTTCACACTGCTGAAGAAAGTCCTCCAGCCACCCAACTGGCCTGCATACCCTCTTGAACTCGGCCCTTGTGAATGCTCATGCTCCACCAGTTCCTCTCCCATGATCCTTTCCAGCCAATACATATGATTGCTGAACATGTCAAGGCCGATGATGCCCATCCCGTATCTCTTGACCGCAAGCTACATCTGCTGCTATATTAGCAAGAAAATGAGGGTAGCCACGCGTGACGTACATGGGCCCTGCAGCTCACACAGTCTTTCGTTTTGGGTCCACCTTTTCCCATCTCAGAAGATGACGTGTCCTCCTTGGAGTGCAGAGTCAGCACTGCTCTTCCCTTCCCTCAAGAGTGGCCTCGTGATGGAGCATGAGCAGTCTCATACACGCAGTCCAGCTTCCTACCTACCGATATTTCTCTCTTTCTAAAAAAAGATTTATTAATTTATTATGTATAAGTACACTGTAGCTGTTGCTGTATTTTTCCAACCCAATTACCTGATAGAAGAAATCTCAACTTAATCCATAACAATACAAGCTATAAGCCTAGATTGGGCGGATCTCCCAGTACACTTCTCTATCCCTATCTATGTTATTTCATATAACTTGTGGTTTCTCCAGGCCAGGAGCTTCCCCCCATCCTCTCTGTCAATCCTCCGTAGCTCCTCCCCTTTCTTGTCAATCCTTTTCTCCTCCCTCCAAACTCTTAGCTCCTCCCCCTTCCTCCTGTCCAATCATTGACTCTAGCCTTTATTTGAAATGTCAAGGTGGGGAGAAGGTTCACAAGGCAACTCCTTAACATCAAAATACAAGCCCAGAGCTATCCACAACATGTAGCCGCCTTCAGACACACCAGAAGATAGCATCAGATCCCATTACAGATGGTTGTGAGCCACCCTGTGGTTGCTGGGATTTGAACTCAGGACCTCTGGAAGAGCAGTCAGTGCCCTTAACTGCTGAGCATCTCTCCAGCCCACTTGTAGGTTATAACCCCATGTCCTTCCAGCTATCTCCTGTGCCTTGTGGTCAACACCTGGGTTGAATTCCAAGCTCAGCTTCTTCAGAAAAAAAAAAATCACCTGGACAAAGTCACCCAAAGAATGACATCAGGGGGTGATGATTACAAAATTATAAGGCCCTTGCTAAGTGTTATATGGCTGTGGGAATCCTATAGTCTAGACAACACGTTCTACTGTATAGACAGGATGAATGGTAGTTGTAGAGGGAAGAGAGAAAACTATGAAGCAAGCCGCTGCATGACTCCTTTCTTTTTCCTCTTAGAGCTTTAGGAATTTTATATTATGGTCATAAAAGCTTTCTGCATTGCCTGTTAAAAGCCAAGCTCAAGGAATCGGGCGGACCTCAGAGCACTTGGACAGTTTGTGGTCAGGTGGCCTTTCTGATGAGCAAGCACGCGTGAGGTCCAGAGACATTTAAAAGGCTTTTAGTTCAGACCTCCCCTTGCTCAGTCAGTTGGCTGGCCAGCCATGATGGGAAGAAGCTCAGCTATCATGTAGCAAGACAAGCATTTGTTATGAAAACAATCTCCGAAATTAGACTTTCAACCGGCCTACATAGTAAGTCAGGAGGCAGTTACTCTAGAAGGAATCAGGGTTTGGACCTGGAGCCCTCCTCCAGTCAGATTTTGTTTGGTTTAACATTCTATAATCCTTCTCCATTTGAAAGTGGAGTGCAAATGAATTGCAAAGGGGTTGGGACTGTAGACACGATACTAGGCTATCAGAGGCCTACTTCCAGGGGATGGTGCATGTGCATCTAGAGGGGCAGGATTCTCTTAACTTTGGTCCCTGGACCAGAAGTACCAGCATTGTCTGGGGGAATTAGGAACTGCTGTCTTTGCTGTTTACACAAGAGCCACTGAATCAGAAGAATCCCTGGGGGTTACAATCTCATCACTGTGTGTTTTAGAAGATTCTCTGTGAGATTATGATTTTTTTCGAGGAACAGCCCAGCCCATGAATAAATTTGACTCGTTTTAGAGAATAGAGGCAGAATAGAGTAGATAGGCATCTTAGGGAAGAAAAAAAAGAAAAAAAAAAAAAAGAAGAAGACAGAATGCACCCAGCCCCTTGAAAATCCAGAACCCAGAAGCGTGAAGCAGACAGAGGTTGTAAGGGTAGTACCTTTCTCTGTATGCTTGGACAAACTATATTCTGGGAGTCTCCAAATAATGTGGAAGAATTTGGTTTCCAGTCACTTTGAGTTCACCGCCTCTGCCTCCTGTCACATGGGAACTGGATCTTTTCTATATTTGTCATGGGCTCAGTGACTCACCCAATGAATGTTTGAAAATGGTAAATGGCTTTGTGAACAGTGATGTGAAGTATAGATTAATCTAGTCATAAAATTTAAAAATAATAATAGACAGCAGAGACAGTTATTTTGAATGATAGAATCATGATATTTAAAAAGGTTAAAAATTGTGAAAGTCAGGAACATTAGGCTAAATATGAAAAAGCTTAGATTTTGGAAGTGGGAAGATGGCTTAATTAATAAGGTATTTGCCACATAAATACCTGACTTAGGTTCTCCAAAACACACTTAAAACCAGATAGTGGTGTATACCTACAATCTCAGTAGTCCCGAATCGATGTTATAGGTAAGAGTCAGAGGCAACAGGATCCCAGGAAGCTCCTGGGCCAGCTAGTTTGGCATAAGCAAGGATGAAAGACATTTGATAGAAGAAAAGGGTTCTGGTGTTTTAGTTGACCACACATTTAATATGAATCAATGATATGTTATAATTACAACTTGTAAAATATTTGGTTTTTATTTATTCATTTGTGAATTTATGTAATGGTTATTTATTGAGTCCACTGTGAACCGGACATTCTAATGGACAAGTCAGTAGAAGGATGAATAAGCAGATGTTTAAAGAAAATGACAAATAGTTGTGTAAGAGTCCTTTTAATCATGATGTTCAGGCTATTTTGGATGACTGCTATCCATTGATCCATATACTGTGGGAAAAAAAGAAACAGGGGGCTGTGGCAGGTCCGAGTGACCCAGAAAAACAGGCAGGCAGAGCCCGCATAGGGAAAACTGGCAAAGCCTGTGCACCCCACCAGGGTAGGGACAGCGGGGGCCTGAGTACCTGTAGAGAGAGAGGCTGCCTGGCTAGCAGGGAGGGAGGTCCTTGCTTAGAAGGTGGTGCCATTTTGGCCTGGGCCTCCCAGGTGCCTGTTGAGGAAGCTTGACTGAGAAGCAGCTGGGTCCTTTCCTGGTGGCTGGAAACACTGAGGCCTGATCCATGCTCCTACATGGCGGGTTTTGATAAGAAGAAATAGTTTAGAGTTTCAATGCTTTATTATAGAAAAGTAGGAAGAGAAAAGGAGATAGAGAAGTAAAAAGAGAAAGAGAAGATAGATGGATGAGAGCTGGCCATGACCACGTGGGAAGAGAATGGGGAGAGAGGGAGAACAGGGAGAGGAGAACAAGGACGAGAGAAAAAATAAGAGATGGAGGAGGGGCAAGAAACCTCCTTTTATAGTGGGCTGGGTTACCCGGCTGTTGCCAGGAGTCTGGGAGCATGGCTCACTGGTTCTGTCCCTTGTAGAATGTTCTACTGGGTCTCCGGAGTAAGCCTTGCTCAACCAGGCCACAGACTGCCTTACACGGTCCCACAATGTACTACAAGTTTGATGCTTGAAACAGTGCGGTCAAGGAGGAGCTGTGGATCTCTCTGAAGTGGGGGATTATGGGAGGTCCTCAGGTCTCTGGGAGCATGCCATTGAATGATGCCATTGAATGGGATTGCAGAGTCCCTGCCTTCTTTCTCTTTGCTTTCTGGCACACATTTCCACCACTGAACCTAATTGTTTGCAGCCTGGAATTTCTAGAGCTATTAGGCCAAAACAAACCTATTCTCTTTGCAAGTTATGTCAACAATGTTGTCACAGCAACACCAAGCTGACTAATGTAGAGTTGATGACAGTAACAAAAACCACAGAGATCATACTACTTTTATGTCTCTGTCCAGTCCCACCTCTATGGTGTGGTACTTAGCTGAGGCTGAGGTGTGTTTTGGGGAAACTTGGAAGACAGATGAAAGTCTAGGGGTTAATAAACTTCAGCACACAAAAGACTCAAATTGGGGGATTGCTAAAAACCCAGAGTGCCATGTTCTGAGCTCCAGAGTTCTTGGTTCAATTGGTTTCAAGAATTTCCATTTTTAGAAAGCTTTCCTAGGAGATGCTGATGCAGTGAATTTGGGAGACTCCATTTTATAATCACTACTTTAGTATGATTGAGTTTGAGAGTGCTAGGACCAGAGGATGTGTTGTTTAGAGAATGCTCTAGTGAGACATGATAATTGTATTAAAAAGTCTGCAGCAGTTATATATTTAAAGTAGATTAAATTTATTCTATTTGTTCTCTGAAGCAGAGCATGGATTACTTGGTATGGACAGAGATAAACTATGGAGAAGCCTAAATAATGTTCATTCCTCAGGCTGACTTTAGATAGAATGGGCAGCTCAGAAAGATCAAGATTTCTTCCAGGGGCTTTGAAGACAACAAACCTGGTGATGACCTATTGGAGCATTACATGGACAGAAGAAAGCCAACCACATACAGAGAAACTAAGGAAGTCAGGAAGAAGGCAAGGAGAAAACCTTTCTAGGTTGCTACTATCTTTTTGTTTCTAGTCTTTCCTGAAGTCTAGTGTTCCTTTGTCTTTGAACTTCATGGAGTCATCTCTGTAGCCTCAGAATAAATTCTGTGTATCATTAAGCTAGCTTTTTGATTTAATGTTCTAATCATAAGCCTTAATGGACAAAAGAAGCAGCAGTAAAGGAGTACAGTAACTAGGGCATCTGTTGCAGCACGCAGTATGGAGTGCATCCCTTGCAGCTAGCATGGAGATCATTCCTTGCAGCTAGCATGGAGATCATGCCTCGCAGTTAGCATCATCTTGAGGCTGCATGTGAGCAGATGATGGATCACAGAGAATAGCAAATGGGAGGCATGGCAAAAGGTAGAGGAATCAGAGTGGTTTAGAAGCAGGGCTGAAAGATGAGATACAGGAATGAGAGAGAAAGGGGGAAAGGAAGTGTTAGCATTTCTTCTAGGCTCTGCCCAACAGTTACCTAGCAACAGCCAGGTAGGAACCTGGCTTGTTATATACAAACTGTTTGGTCTCTCTTTCTCTCTCTGTGGTCTCCCTCCCTCTCCATCCTCCCTCCTTCAACGTGTTCCTGGTTGGCCTCTTCCCTTCCTTCTTTCTCTTCTCTTTTTCTGTCCCTCTCTGTCCCCTTTCTTTTCCATGTTCCCTTTTCCTCCCCTTAGTCAGGGTTTCTATTCCTGCACAAACATCATGACCAAGAAGCAAGTTGTGGAGGAAAGGGTTTATTCAGCTTACACTTCCACATTGCTGTTCATCACCAAAGGAAGTCAGGACTGGAACTCAAGCAGGTCAGGAAGCAGGAGCTGATGCAGAGGCCATGGAGGGATGTTTCTTACTGGCTTGCTTCCCCTGGCTTGCTCAGCCTGCTCTCTTATAGAACTCAGGACTACCAGCCCAGGGATGGTACCACCCACAGGGGGCCCTCCCCCTTGATCACTAATTGAGAAAATGCCCCACAGATGGATCTCATGGAGGTACTCCCCCAACTGAAGCTCCTTTCTCTGTGATAACTCCAGCCTGTATCAAGTTGACACACAAAACCAGCCAGTACACACCCCTTCTCATGTTCCCAAATAAGCTTCATTTTATACTAGACCAGTCTTATGGCTGGTACCTCAGGGAGGGGTGCCTCAGCATGGACCTGCTAAGGCACCCCCTCCTGCTGCATCCTGCCACCACATTACAAAGCATATCTGGAGGGAGAAGGAAGGGAAGGGGAGGAAAAAAGGAGGGGGAGATAATGACAGAGCACATTGGATTTGAAATCAAACAGGGTGGAATTAAAACTCAAGGGAAAGAGTTGGTCTTGAGTATCATAGAGAACGCTTCACAGGAAGACAGGCTCAGCCTTCGTTGGAGTGGTGTTTGAGAGGGTGGTCATGATGCAGAAATTCATGTAAGATTGAAATGAGGTACGTTCTGAGAGATAACAGAGAGTCCTGGCTTGTCAGGGGCTGGGTGGGTAGTTTGAAGACAAGGTGATTGAGACTGGAATGTATCTGGCTGGGAATTCAAGATGGACATCGAGTGGACTGTCCATTTTAATAAGAGATTTGCTACGGAGTTCTTGGTCCTGAAGGAGACAAAATGTAGTTCTTCTCCTTTGAGTTTCATGGAATTTAGAGGAGAGCCTCCTGTCCTCACACCTAGATACCAAGTAGCTCACAGAACTGCAGTCTGGCTGCTTTTAGAGTTGGGGGAAGGGAGAAAGAACTAGTTTTACTTGGTTTCAGAGTCCTAGCAGGGAGCTTGTCAATTTCTTAAGGTCCAGTTACCTGGAGATGCTGCTGAATTCTTTAGAAGTGGATTACAGATCCACAGACTGTCACAGCAGGGTGCCTTCCACACACTGAGACCCTCCCCACTTCCTTCAGTTGTTAGATCTAAGAGCTAAGTAAGTCCTGGCTGAAACCTCTGATTTTCAAGTCACTCAGAGGAGAAGGGGGTGTTGGGTAAAGACATAACAAAGTCTCCTGGGACAGCAAGGTGCCCAGGTGGGTGACGTGGTGACTTAAGATTTGTGCTGAGGGTTCTTCATAGTTGTGTGGAAAAAGAAAATAAAGCCAAACAATTTTGCTTCTCTTTTACACCTTTGATGATTTAACGCACTCGATGGTGAGACACAGGGGTGCTAAGTGGCTGAGAATCCTGCCAAGAGAATAGTCTGACTGTGCCTGGCTTTGCACATTTCAAATCTGAACATTCATATCTCACCTGTGAATTTCTTCTCACATTATAAGGACCCGTGTTTGATGGACACCAATTTGAGAAATTCAAAATGAAGAACCTGGCATAGAATCCTACTTCCGTGTTGTGTTTTATAAGAAGATAAGGAGAGAAGAAATATGTTTGGTGAATGTGTAGTGTGGGGGAAGGGGTGCCTGTGCATGCCCATGCTGAGGCATCCCTTCCCGCTGAGGGACCGGCCACAGATGGTATAGTACAGAATAGAGTTTATTCAGGGCATGGGGAAGGGAGCTGTGGGAGTAGGGGCAGAGAAAAGCAGAGAGAGAGGGGGGAGGGGAGAAGGGAGAGGAGGGAGGGGAGAGGGGAGAGGGGAGAGGGGAGAGGGGAGAGGGGAGAGGGGAGAGGGGAGGAGAGGAGTAGAGGCCAGGCCATGAGCACTTGGAGAGAGAGTGGGGAGGGGAATGGGGAGAGAGGGGGAACAGGAGCAAGAGGACAGAGCAAGAGCAAGCAAGAGAGAGAGAGAGAGAGAGAGAGAGAGAGAGAGAGAGAGAGGGAGGGAGGGAGGGAGGGAGGGAGAGAGAGAGAGAGAGAGAGAGAGAGAGAGAGAGAGAGAGAGGGAGGAGGGGCCAGCAGCCCCTTTTATAGTGACTCAGGCATACCTGGCTGTTACCAGGTAACTGTGGGGCGGAGCCTAGACAAAATGCCAACACTCCAGGTTCCCAGAGAGGAGCTCTGCTTTTTCTGTCAGGCCTTCACTGAGGACAAGGGTTGAGAAGAATTTTTTTTTTTACATTTATTTTTATTTTTTTCTAATTAATTTTGTTTTTTTTTTCTTTCTTTTTTTTATTACTTCTCTCCCTCTTCATCCAGGTCTCCTTGAGATGAGGTGCAGTGTGTCCTCAAGACTTCATTGAGCACTGTAACACATCAGGTGCTTTAGCTTTTGCTGTGTGTCATACTCAGCACGGACACAAGCTGAGTTGCCTGGCTTTGAATCCTGACTCAATGACTTTTTATTACTTGCTTGTTTTGTATAATGTTGTTTTATGTCTACATGCTCTCGTTTTGTTGATTTTTTCCCCCATCAAATGAAAAAGAATCTTTCATTTAAAAACTTGGAAATAATAGTGTTACACTCAATGCTATAGATGTGTCTGGATAGTAAGTAAGTTGTTATGTGCCTAGACCACAGAGGTTATGTTGTTACCCCTATTACTACTGTCACTACCGCCATCCCATCACCATGGCCATCACCATCATGCGACATCATCGTCTCCACCATTCCCATCAGCATCATCACCACCATCATTACCATAAACATCACCACCACCATCACCACCATCATCACCACAATCTCCATTTGCTAAACACACTATTAGCAGCCCATTTCCAGGACATCCCCAAATCCTCGCGATTTTCAGAGTAATCTCCAGCAGTGTGTTATTGTCTTGTAAGTCTGAGATATCTTTCTTTGTCCTCATCCACCCGTCCACTGGTCTGCAGCTTCAGCCAGTCAGCCAGCCTCAGGGAGTCCTTCAGTGCACTCTCTAGGTGGTATTTTCCTGGATCTTCTCCTTATGGTAGTCACAATGAAACTGATTTTGAGTAACTTAGTTACTTGTTTCAAATTGCTAGTAAACGTACCTTTCCCTCAAGGAGAGAAGAAGAGTGCTTGTCTGTCATGTCAGGATAGTCTCTGAAGAGTGGCCAAGGCAGCCTAGAATTCTGAACACGCTCAGAGCCTTCGCTGTCCACACCAGGGACACTTTGGATGTGCTTAAGGTATGAGATCAAAAGAAGTTTTAACTCAATACCAGAGATAGTTACAGAGGCGTCTAGTATGTTTCAGAGGCATTTGTTTCCTCCCTGGTTGGTGAGAGTCTCTCCTTCTTTTATACCAGATGATATAATGGCTTATAATAATGTCTCACTAGATATGTGAAAATTAGCTTCCTGGCATATTTCTCCATAACTTGTGAATGCTTCCTGGCCATATTTATATGTCAATTAAAATTTATTTTTGTATACTCTCTGAAATAGAAACTCCTTCACACACATGTGTACATGTACACATGTACACACACACACACACACACACACACACACACACTACACCAATTGTTAGAGTAGATGACACTCACCTTTCCATGTGTTTCACTTAGGAAATCCTTCAGACATCAGCATCAGAAAAGTGAAGATGAGACAATATTACTTCCTCTTTAATTGTAATATATAGGCCACTTATATTTAATGGAATTATCAGTGTGGTTTGGCTTAACTCTAAATTCCTTCTACTTGATCTCCATTTGTCTTATCCTCCATTTTCTTTGTTTTTTTTATTCAACAATTTTGGTTTATTGGTCATTATTTTCTGTGTTATATCTAGGTGACTGACTCATCATTTTCAATGTCTGTTTTAAAACTTATCAGAATATGCTGTGAAATCACATGTGGTTTCACATGAAATGTAAAGTCCATGGTCACTTTCTGACTCATGAGCTTCATTGTCATATAACAATAGACCATTATTACTTTAAGTGTTAAAACAAACACAAAATGAAAACAAAACCAAAAACCAAAAAAAAAAAAAAGAAAGAAAAAAGAAAAAAGAAAAAGAAGAAACTTCTATTTACTAGTGTCTTTATCACTTCCTGTATGCTTTGTTTCCATGGAGATCCAAATTTCTTTTTTTATATTAGATTATTCTTTATTTACATTTCAAATGTCCCCTTTCCTGGTCACCCCTGCCCCCGAGAATCCCCTAACCATCCCCCTCCCCCTGCTCACCAATCCACCCACTCCCACTTCCCTGTCCTGGCATTCTCCTATACTGGGGCATCTAGCTTTCATAGGACCAAGGGCCTCTCCTCTCTTTGATGTCCAACAAGACCATCCTCTGTTGCATATGCATCTGGAGCCATGGGTCCCTCCATGGTACTCTTTGGTTGGTGGTTTAGGCCCTGGGAGCTCTGGGGGTACTGGGTGGTTCATATTGTTGTTCCTCCTAAGGGGCTGCAAACCCCTTCAGCTCCTTGGGACCTTTCTCTAGCTCCTCCATTGGGGACCCTGTGCTCAGTTCAATGGTTGGCTGAGAGCATCCCCCTCTGTATTTGTCTTGCACTGGCAGAGCCAAATTTCTACCTGTATCAATTTCCCTCTGTTTGAGGAATCTGAAGAATGTACTTACATTTCCTCTAGCATGGGTGTGAAATACCTGTTTGTTTCTTTAAAAAATGTCATTATTTTGTCTTCATTTTTAACTATTTTATTTTACTTAAAAAAGGTATTTGCTGCAGGCAGAATTCTAAATGGATTCTCTTTCTCTCGACATTTTAAACATGCCATCTGTTTTCTCTGAGCTTGAATGACTTATTCATGGAAATTGGAGATGATTTTTTTTTGTTTCTTTGTATAAATATTATGTGTCCCTTTTTAATCCCTCCCCTTCCTGAATATGCAAGTGTGTGTATCTGTACATGAATGTGTGAGTATGAGAGTGTGTGTATGTGCGTGTGTTTGTGTCTGTGTATGAGTGAGTGTATCTCTGTGTATATGTGTGTTTGTGTCTGTGTATGTTTGTGTCTGTGTGAGTGTGTGTCTGAGTGACTGTGTGTCTGAGTGTGTATGTGTATTTATGTGTATCTGTTTGTGTGTGTGTGTGTGTGTGTGTGTGTGTGTTTACTTGTGTATGGAGGCCAAGAGGTGACAGTAGGTGTTTTCCTCAGTCATCTTTGGAGAGGTCTTTCGTTGAACCTGTAACTCATTGAGTAGTCTGATGGACCACTGAGCTCCAGGGGTCTGCCTGCCTCTGGCCACGAGAGATGCATGCCACCATGCCAGGCTTGGCCACCAGGCTTGTTACCTGTCTGCTGGCATCCTAACCCAGCTCCTCAAGCTTGTGCAAGTACTTTCCCAACCAAGCCATCCTAGACTTAATTTTTTCCTCTGGATTTGTAGGACCTTAATAATGTATTTTGGTTTATGCCGTGACTGGGACGGGCTTTTAAAAATGAGTGTTTATCTTGTTTTAGATTAATCAAAATACATATGCAAATTTATATATTTTTTCAGTCTTGGAAACATTGTAGCTTAAATTTCTACAGATACTAATTTAAGTCAGCCAGTTAACCAGTATCTCTTAGTTAACCAGTATCTCCTAGTTATCACGGCCAATCCTTTCCAACCTCCTATTTTGCCTTTTGTGTCTTTAGAACATTGCTCCACCTCTCCTCTGCGATTTTTCCCCGTAGCTGCTAGCTTGGGCTCCCGCTTGCTTGTCTTTAAAGTGAGATAGAGCTAATGCTGAGCTTTGCCAGCGGGAGTGGGGTGGGCCAGTGAAGGGTTGGCCTTCTTGTTATTTTGAGTCCTGTCCAGCTGCTTGGTTCCCATTCCTACTCAGTGTCCATGAGGAACTCTTCCAGCTCTGGCTCTGCCGCCTGCAGACGCAGATTCCTGATTTATCTAGGCATATGTATCTGTGAGGAACCCCCAATACACAATCCTCAGTGCTCAGTAACTTTCCAGGGCCTCTATGCGTTTGCTTCTGTCTTATTTTTCTATTGCTCTGAGGAAACACTATGACCAAGTGTCCTAGTTAGGGTTTTACTGCTGTGAACAGACACCATGACCAATGCAAGTTTTATAAAAGACAACATTTAATTGGGGCTGGCTTACAGGCTCAGTCCATTGTCATCAAGGCAGAAACATGGCAGCATCCAGGCAGGCAAGGTGCAGGAGGAGCTGAAAATTCTACATCTTCATCTGAAGGCTGCTAGGGGAAGACTGACTTCCAGGCAACTAGGGTGAGGGTCTTAAGCCCACACGCACAGTGACACACCTACTCCAACAAGGCCACACCTCCAAATAGGGTCACTCCCTGGGCCAATCATATACAAACCATCACACCAAGGCAATGTAGAGAATAAAGTGTTTATTCAGGTTTACACTTCCAAAGGGGTAGGAGTCCGTTAGCCCCGTACCAGGGCAGTGTGGCAGTGGGAAAGCAGGTGACTGGAGCAGCAAACAGGAAGCAGAAAGGATGTCTGGCTTTTGGAACCTCGAAGCCCGTCCCTGTGACATCCTTCCCCCAGAAGGCTCTACCTCTCAAGCCTCCTCTTAAATTTCTACCAGTTGGAGGATCAAAGAACAAGTACTCAAGGCTGGGGCTGGGGGTGGGGTATCTCATCAAACCCAGCACAGCTACACGTGCAAACCTGTGTATCTAACCCTTCTGTCTCCTCTCCTCTCCCCTCATCTCCTCTCCTTCCCTCCCCTCCCCTTTCCCCTCCCCTCCCCTCTCCTCTCCTCTCCTCTCCTCCCCTCCCCTCCCCTCCCCTCCCCTCTCCTCTCCTCCCCTCCCCTCCGCTCTCCCCTCCCCTCCCCTCCGCTCTCCCCTCCCCTCCCCTCCCCTCCGCTCTCCCCTCCCCTCCCCTCCCCTCCGCTCTCCCCTCCCCTCCCCTCCCCTCCGCTCTCCCCTCCCCTCCCCTCCCCTCCGCTCTCCCCTCCCCTCCCCTCCCCTCCCCTCTCCCCTCCCCTCTCCTCCTCTCCCCTCCCTTCTCCCCTCCCCTCCCCTTTCCCCTCCCCTCCCCTCCCCTCTCCCCTCCCCTCCCCTCCCCTCCCCTCTCCTCTCCTCTTCTCCCCTCTCCCCTCCCCTCCCCTCCTCTCCTCTCTCCTCCCTTCCCCTCTCCTCTCCTCTTCTCCCCTCTCCCCTCCCCTCCCCTCCTCTCCTCTCTCCTCCCCTCCCCTCTCCTCTCCTCTCTCCTCCCCTCCCCTCCCCTCCCCCCTCTCCTCCCCCCTCTCCTCCCCTCCCCTCCCCTCCCCCCTCCCCTCTCCTCCCCTCCCCTCTCCTCCCCTCCCCTCTCTCCTCCCCTCCCCTCCCTTCTGTTTCTTTATAGGGATTGTTGTCTCTGACCAGATTTTGGCAGGTAGTTTGGACTTGGTGTGGAGCAACGACGGATTTAATCATATTTAAGTGACACAACACTTGTCTAAGGAAGACCAGCAAGGCTCCACTCTGAATGCTTTGAGAACTATGTCTCTAGATTTTAAACATTTCCGCATTACAACTGTATAAGCAGTTGTTGGGGTGCTTAAATTGCTTCATGCCTCTGTCCTGATTATTTTCATGGCTTCTACTTTGTTTGAGAAATAAGCTGGAAATTTGATTATCTGAAATAATGAGACTTACAGTCTGGAATGTGACTCTCGGAAAAGTAATTGATTTTTTTTGGAACTTTCCCTCAGGATTCTTAAGGCTCTGTTTGAATTCAGTGGGAGTACGAGGAACTCCGGGACTAGTCCTTTAAACATTTTTGTTAATGATAGTCTTGAATCAGGGAAGGTATCTACAAACCCTCACTTCATTCCCTGTATTGACATGAAGTTCTCCATTCTTAGGTATGTGACAAATTGTAGGACATGTCCCCATTTCAGCAGGCAACACAGTAACCTACACGTGTGGGGTCAAGCCATTCTGAGTGATTTGAATAAACTTGGGTGTTCAGACCATGATGGATATATTTAATCATAGACCTTATAAACTTACATGTATTTTAGATACCATTCATTAAAAAAATAGCATGCCAGAAAGCTTTCTTCTTTGATACCCTTAAAGTTAATGTTTTTAAATGTCAGGGTATAGGGCTGACTGTTTTTTGTTTTTTGTTTTTTTTTTGTTTTTTGTTTTGAACAACAACAACAACAATGACAACAACAAAAATGCTCCAGTAGTAATTTATCATTCTTGACACTTTTCTTTCAGTTCAACTATACTGCAGAACAACAAAACATACCTAATAAAAGTAAAGAAAAATTTAAACCCTCAAAGAGAACTCTCCTTAGAGAAGAATTTGAAAGCTGCAGGCCACAACTGACCACACCTTGGTTTTACTGATGAATTTCATGCTAGATCATTACAAAACCTTAGAGACTGGATTGGAGGAAGGGTAAGACACCTGCTCCAGAGGCACACGAATGTCTTTGATTTTTTTGCTTTTATGAGCATCATTTGTGGTCATATTCGAGGAGGACATTGAACCATTTCTGTAACTCACCTAACTCAGATATCCTAAAAAAAAAATTAACTTCTGTTTTTTTTTTTTTTTTTTTTTTTTTTTTGCCTGGAATGAGTTCAGAAAACAAGTCCATGGTCTGCTCGGGGAAGGAAGCTGTCGGCCCAAGCGATGCCGTTTTATGGGGCTAGAGGCTTCCATCGCCCCTGACTCTCCCCCCCGCCCCCAGCGATGGCTCCTGTTGCTTTGAATTCATTTTCTTTAAGAATTAAGTTGTGAGGCCTTCTGGGTTTCTCATTAACAAGGCCGTGACAGTTCATTATTAGCCATTCTTGACAGGGAGATCCTGAGGGTATTCAGAATTGAACCAGGCAGTGCAGGTTCTCCGAGGAGAGGCCTCAGAACGTCACTGAGCCTCCACACAGCTCTTCCTTCTGCAGCCGGCACTCCTGGATGGTTACCAAGTGTGTGTGTGTGCATGTGTGTGTTTGTATGTGTGTGTGTGTGTGTGTGTGTGTGTGTATGCATGCATGTGTTTGTACATGTGTGTATGTGTGTGTGTGTGTGTATGCATGCATGTGTTTGTACATGTGTGTATGTGTGTGTGTGTGTGTGTGTGTGTGTGTGTGTTTCTTTTTATAAAGTCCTTCAAGATCTTTGTAATTCAAGGACAGGTGGGTGAACCGAGCTCAGGGAGGTCTAGTGACTGGCCTGAGACTGCATAGCTTGTTAATCATACGCTAGAGTGGCTAAGGTCATGACTAGGGCACATTGTTTCCCACACCACCAAGCCTAGTCCACCGGAGTATTTCCTAGACTGGTTAGGAAAAAAAAAAATGTCATAGCAAAGACTCATGAATAAGGGTCCTTTCAATATTTATGGAATGAGAATGGTTATCTGATTTAGATTTCAGGTGAACAGAAAAAGTAAACGGTCTTCACCCCTGGAAGATAACATAGGTAAAATACTGCTTCAAAGATAACAAAGCAATATTTTTGAAATATCGGAAACAAAACATCATTTACAGATATGATGCCCAAAATGACTGCAAGTGCTCTTAGTGCCTCCAGCCCCAAAGGTAATTAAAAGGGATTATCGCAAGCATGGCGCTTGCCAGGGGGACCATGAATCCAAGGCTAGCCAGCCAGGGTTACACAGACTCTCAAAAAGCGAGTGCTGCCCTCTAACCATGAGTCAACACCCCCAAAACAAGAGGTGGGGCTGTCCATATTGCTGGAGAGCTCAGCCAGGTCTATTAGCACCATAACTCTATGGATAGGCATTCCGGCAGCTGGCATACTGCCATTTGGGTTCTACAGAATATGGAGAAACGGCCACTGAGCCTGTTTGAAAGCCTGCTAGGAAGCGTGGTGTGGTGTCACTATGAAGGCGGACACAAATCTATGTATTAAAGACCCTGACTCCAAGAACAGACGTTAAGGTGCCCAAGGTGGGCTCAGTGGTTAAAAGCTGTTCACACAGTCCAGGGCATCTGGCACCTAGCACCCGGGGAAAACAAAACAAAACAAAACAAAACAAAACAAAACAAAACAAAACAGCAAACCTGTGTGCTCAGGGACAAAGGGAGTGGCTTGGCTATGGTGGGCAGAAAATGCCCTGGAGGACAAAGAGCAATCTCCATTAGTCAGAATGCCACGGATTAAAAAGAGTGAGCATCCTAAGTAAAACGTAAAAGCTAATGAAAACTGGAAGAAGCCAGTCCGCAACTCTTTAAAACTAGTTGAGTTACACAGAGACAAAAAAAAAGGCATAAGATTTGGGGGGAAGATTACCAAAGGTGAAATTATTGTTAGAACCGAGTATCACTTAAGTCATGGAATCACACATGGATTGAACAATAAAAAGTAGTTATGTAGTGCATTTCTGGTAGGGATCTCTCTTCTCCTCCCCCCGTGGGTCAGGATTACAAGTGGGTTCCGCCATACCTGGCATCTCCTCTGTCTCTCTGTGTGTGCCTCTGTCTCTGTCTCTCTGTCTCTCTGCCTCTGTGCACATGTGAGTGTACGTCTCTCTGTCATGACTTGTGGGGGACAAGACTGCAGTCTTCTTGCGGTCTCCCTGTCTCCGGATACCGACCCCGTTAATATGGAGGGGAGCGGGGCAAGTGTGCCGGAAGAGCTCTCGATCTGGCAATGGCGGGCTTCAGACGGGAGAGGTGAATGTTCCGCAGTGCTGCGCCTTGTTCCGTCTGAAGAAGAGACTGGCCCCTTACCTTCTTCCTGGCTGGGATAGCGACGCTAACCCGGTGAAGGATCGCTCTTAATTCAGTCCGACGTGCTCTGCCCATGGGGAGACAACCGGGAATCTAGAGAGAAACAGCTCATTTCATGTTTTCCTTATTTCTTCTCCCTGCGGCTGGTGGGGTCCTCTCAACACTAGAGCATCTATTCGGTCTTAATGACAAAAGCCTGGCATAATTTGTCTGGGGACCACACTTATTCCGGCATGCTTGTTCCTCTTTAAAGTCACGGTGCTGGTTGAATTTATTATACAAGACGCTTAAAAGTCTGTTGGACAAAACCAGACATAACTGATCAGATGAAGAAAATTATATAGAGCTTGAAAACAACAGAAAATAAGACAAAGATAAGTTCAGGTATTAGATCCGGGGAAAATTCTGACCAGCAATTTCTGAGAAAGAACGTGGCACCACTGGTTTGTGCCTCTTGTTTGTAGCTGGCTTCCTCATTCAGAAAACTTTCAAGGAGATCCTGCTGTGTACTATGCCAGTTCCGGGTTCACGGGTTCACAGAAGGCACCCACGGATGCTGCAGGCACAGCTACCAATGGGGAGAGGTGCACCAGTGGTGCCCGGCAGCAAGTGCACTCTGCACCCCTCCCTGCTCTCTGCCTGCCTAACCCCTACTTGTTCCCTAAGCCGGCACTTGCCTGGGATGCCTGGGTCGCCTGGCCTCGGGTCCATTTCCCTCATCTGGCACTTGCTGCGGGTACCACTGGTGCACCTCTCACCATTGGTACCGCTGTCCCCACCCCATCCCCACAGCAGAGTCTAGGAAGGGATTAACTGTGCTTGCACAGAAGCCATTCTGTGGTATTTTAGCTGAGAATGTGACTGCCTTTTGCCCTTGTCCTAAAAATTTATCTGAGGCTAAACTGATGAGTTTAGATTAATGGTATTGGCAAGGGAGATTTCAAGACAGCCTAGTATTGTGGTTATTAGTAATCATTCTTATTCCAGATCTATAATGAAAAGGAGCAAGCTAATCAAAAAGAAATACAAAATGTATAGTTTGAAGATAAGGAAGCACCAGGAAGTATAATGGAGCTATGTCCAGTGCTCAAGGAGATAAAATGTTTGAAGAAAAGCCTGATCCTAAATGAAATGAAGGGAGAGGTGACCTCAGGGCAAGAAAGGTTAAAAAACAGTGGAGAGAACTAGCAACAGCAGGAATCTGATGCAAAAGTAGTTGGTGGATGGGCCAAGTCTCATCCCCAGCATGCAGCAGAACTTGGTAGCTTTGGCCAAGTGGCTCTGGCTTTAGAATCAAGTATACAAGTAAAGGTCTGTGGAATGTCCCTCCATGGCTAAGTAAAGCTGCTGAGGCCTGGCTTGTGATGAGGCCTGGCATGCAGGGGTGTTCCTGCATGATGGCCAGGAGAGGCCATTGTGTGATGCTGTGAGGGTCGATCCTGGAATTTGTTGGGGAAGATATTGGAGATGCCAGAGTTGTGGGAAACCTGCCAAGGAAAGCTGCAGACTAGCTGTGGAACAAGGTCAAGAGAGAGAAGTGTGTTGTAGTCAACAAAGCTGACAGGAGTTGGGGACCTAAAGAATGCTTTGACATCAGACATGGAGATGCAGAAATTGGAGTTTGCCTTGCTGGCTTAGGTCTTGCCTTCTTTCTACACTCCCTTTCCTCCCCTTTGGAATGGCAATGCACATCCCACACCATCTAATGTTAGAAGTAGATGGTCTGCCTTTTGATCTTGATTTTACTGGGGCATTGCAGTTAAGAGGTGGCCATGAGTCTCAGAAAAGACCTTGAACTCAGACCTTTACACAGTGTTGAGACTGTTATAGACTATGGGGACTTTTCAAGTTGGATTTGAAGTTGACTGTGTTTTTATTTTGGTATGTCTATAAGCCTATCTGGGCCAGGAAGAGGAATGCAGTAGTTTGAATAAGAATGTCCCTCATAGGCTCATGTACTTGAACGCTTAGACAGAAGGAAGTAGAACTGTTGGAAAGGATTAGAAGGATAAGGAGGTGTGCTGTTTTTGGAGTAGGTGTGGACTTGTTGGAGGAAGTATATCACTGGGCCTGGGTTTGAGATTTCAAAAGCTCACACCACGCCAACTCCCCCCCTCTCTGCCTGTGGATCAGGATGAAGCTCTCAGCTCCTGCTCCAGCATCTGCCTGCATGATGCTGTGCTCCCCAACATGATGAAAGCAGATTGACCCTCTGGAACTGGAAGCAAGGCTCCAGTTAAACACTTTCTCTTTTAAGGGTTGTCTTGTTCATGTTGTCTCTGAACAGGAATAGACCAGTGTCTGAGACACCTGGCCCAGGTTGTGTAAACAAATGATCAATTGCTTATGGCGAGGAGACTCTGTCTGGCGGAGCAGTCAGTAGGTTGGGCTGAGAGATGCATAGATAAAGTTTCCTCCTGCAGGTGTCTCCCAGCAGCCCATTGCTTCCCTAGATGGGCTTGGATTGAATCATTTTAACAGGGATTTCTTTGGGGCCTGCGGCTCTCAGAAAAACAGGGAGCCATATTTGTTATGAATGCATAGGCCTTATAACTAGGGGTGTTCCCAACTATCTCATAACTTGTTAAACTGTTTATTCTATTCTAAACTTCTGTCATTTGGCTCAATAACTACCTTTCCATCTTAGTCCCTGGCTGCTTTTTCCTCCTTGTCTTTCTGGTGACTCCTCCCTGTCTGCCTCCTTCCCAGAGTTCTTGTTCTCTCTTGTGTTTTCTCTTGTGTTCTCTCTTGTGTTCTCTCTCTCTCTCTCTCTCTCTCTCTCTCTCTCTCTCTCTCCTTCCCTCCCTCCCTCCCTGGAAGTCCCACCTTCCTTTCCTGCTTTTTATTAAAACTAACTAGAAGGTAGGAGAGGGAGCATTTAGGACACTCTGATGTTTAACAGTACCAAGGTCCAGCCTGTAGTCAGATCTCTGCTGGTTCAGAAATCTGTATAATACAAAGATAATCTTTACACAGTGCATAGAAACGGCACTCCAACATAATTTCTTTAGTCTGTCATCAGTATGCCTGAGATGAATAAATGTTTGTTTAGATCTCTCTAGAAATCGCCATGCAGTGTAGACAAAGCTCAGGTTTAGTTTTAGATAAGGCCAAATAAGAACAATTGGATCATATAACGGGTAGAATTGCCAGGTGCTAAACAAAACAAAACAAAAGTCGCGAATTTCAAAATAGTCTAGGCTTGTCTCAGAGTGGAATGAGACAAGGTCACACTGTCTTAGTGTTTCTGCTGCTGTAAGAAAACACTACAACCAAAAGCAAGTTGGGGTGGAAAGTTTTTATTCCGTTTATACTTCTACATTGCTGTTCATCATTGAAGGAAGTCAGGACAGGAAGTCAGACAGGGCAGGCACCAGGAGGCAGGAACTGATGCAGAGGCCAGGGAGGGGTGCTGCTTACTGGATTGCTCCTTGTATCTTGCTCAGCTTGCTTTCTTATAGAACCCAGGACCATCAGCCCAGGGATGGCACCACCCATCATGGGCTGGGCTCTTTACCACTTATCACTAATTAAAAAAAATACCTTAGAACCAGATCTTAGGGAGGCATTTTCTCAACTGAGCTTCCCTCCTCTCAGATGACTGACTCCAGCTTGTGTCAAGTTGATATAAGCTGGGCAGCACCGTCACGCAAGGCAGCACTTGTCTGCCTGATAAAGAACAGCAGAGGGGACTTTCCCATCCATTTGCACTTCAAACCTCTGCAGAACTGGATCTCCTGCTTCTGGTGCCTTTTCAAAACAAAACCAAAAATGCCATGACTCACATACTCCTTCTATTTCCTTGGAGGGTCTAAGAGCACATTCACACTCTAAGGTAAATTGAGGTTGAGCTGTCTGGCTTTTCTTTGGTGCAGGTAGAGACTTGGAGTCTTCAGAAGCTTTTCAAAGGGATATCTAGAGGTTGTCTCCCTAACTGGATTGGGGGATTATTATGTGACCGATGACTAATTCACAAGCTCAATGCCCACCACACTTATTCTTCCTGGGCTCATTTCTTTTGGTGAGGGTCACACTTGTAGCCTCACCCCAGGTGGGAAATGACCTGTCTTTTTGGCAAGGGTTCCGCAGCAGAATCTAAAGATGTGATCAGCTGTTTTTGACTGTTTTGTGATTGGTTCCTCAGAAGCCAGGACATCTTTCCTTGACTTTTCTAGAGGAGAGCCCATCTGCCATGATGTTTGGTGATAGGAGTTGTCTTTGACTGCAGCAGCTGTGTTATGCCAAGTGGTGTGTATGAAAGTGTGATTATACACTTCCTGTGATCCTTTGATCATGAGCAAAGTTTTTTTTTTTTTAATAGTGCTAAGTCTTGAAAAAAAAAATCAGTTGAAAAATTTGCTGTGCTTCTTTATCCTGCAGAGACTGCCCAGATTATTGTCTTAGGAACCATTATTGCTGCCTTCACAGGTTTGTTTTCTGTCTTCTGTTTTACAGGGAACTCCATAGGTGACTGCAAAAAGCCTCCTGCTCCCTCCCTCTCTCCGGCTCCCTCCCTCTCTGCAGTTCTCTCTCTCTCTCTCTCTCTCTCTCTCTCTCTCTCTCTCTCTCTCTCTCTCTCTCTCTCTCTCGTTTCCCTTCTCTCTGTGGCTCCACCCCCTCACCCACCCCCTGTCTCTGAGGCTCCCTCCCTTTCCCTCCCTCCCTCCTTCCCTCCCTCCATCCCTCCCTCCCTCCCTCTGTAGATTGTCACTGAGATCATATTCTTGCATGCTCTCATCCTATTCGGATGTGACTGTCACTTGTCTCCAGATGTTTTGAGATAATGGCTTTCCATCTCTCATTTTTATTCTTTCACTAACACCTCCTCTAATTCTTGCATAATTTGACAAATTAAATCACATCTTTCCTCAGACTTCCTTTTTCTAAGTCTTTGCTATCTCTTTTCAAAATCTCTTTTCAATGCCTTGCTAATGATACAGAAATTGTGGATGTAATTCAGACCGAATCCCAATAACGTTAAAGCATACACAAATATTTCAAGGACACGGGAAAGTTCTTATGAGCTATTTTAAAATGTGCTTTAATGTTCTTGGTTTCTACTTAAAACTGCTTAAAATATAAGCTTCCATTTTTCTTAAGTCTTGGGAAATGCAGACTCAGGACTAGTTAAATGCTTAAATGTTTACTTCTATCGAAAGTAAAATGTTGAGCCATTTAAAAGTATCCATCTACTTCTTGTGTTTTTGTTCTGCTATATATAGGTTCATATTCTAGCCTATGCCACTCTAGTAGGTGTGAGGTATTACATCAGTGTTCACTGGGATAGAAAGTTGCAGTTCTAATCTACGGATATTTTGTTTTCTCACAAAATGCTAATAGTTTGTATGGAAGTTTCTGAAGAAAGGCTTCTCTGGAGGTTTTGTTGAATTCCTCACGTGTTTGCTAAGCACAAACCATGTTTCTGGCTTTGGGTAAGAGAATCAAAGATGAACAGATCACACCCTTTCCCTAAAGCTGCTTGTAAGAGGCTCGGCACCAGAGTAAGACATGAGCGGTGGGAAGAGTGATTGTGACCGAGAAAATCCTGGGCAGCGAGGTCTGAAGAGGTGACAGCCTTGAGAGATGAGGAGGTGAGGTCTGAAGAGGTGACAGCCTTGAGGGACACGGACAGTGATCTTAGAGTCGACTGGGGTGGACTTGGAATCGTCTAAGAAGTGTTACTCTGGACATACCTGTAAGGACCTTTGCAGAGGGGTTAGCTGGGGAGATGAGACCCACCCGCAATGTGAGCCACACCAGAGCATAGCCTGCAGCCCCAGGCTGAATAGAAAGGGGAAAGGGAGGAGGCTGGCACCTGCAATCTCACTTCCTGGCCACTCCTTATGCTAAGCCAGCCTCACCGTGTGCCATCTTACGGTTCTGTACTGTGAGTCAAATGAGCTCTTCTTCCCGAGAACTGATTTCTCTTAGGTATGTGCAGGCCCTTCGTCTTCACAAAGCACCAAATCTCAGGTATTTTACTTATCACAAGGTAAAGCAGATTCTGTCAAGTGTGAGGCCAAGTATACCAGTGAGGGGACAATGATGTAACCACATGTCCCAAGGGAGAGGTAGAGGAGATTTGATGCAGGGGACAGAAGAGAGTGAGTGAGTGAGGGGTGGTGGGGGTGGGGGTGGTGGGGAAGGTTCTGAAGATGCTCCTTGCAAACATTAGATGAGGGAGGACCCGTGAGCCAAGAAATACCGCTCCAGACACTGAAGATGGCAAAGAGTAGATTTCCTCTGGAGGGTCCAGAGTGCACAGCCCTGCCAACACCTCAACTTTAACTTAGTGAAACCAATTTCAGGCCTGTGGCTTTCATTCCAGCCACAGGAGGGAACAGACATGCTCACTAAATACTTACATGACTGACAAGGTTCAAGACACCGCATAAAGACACTCCGCCTTTCGGTGGTGGTGCACGCCTGTAATCTCAGCACTCTGGGAGGCAGAGGCAGGCAGATTTCTGAGTTCCAGGCCAGCCTGGTCTACAGAGTGAATTCCAGGGCTATACAGAGAAACCCTGTCTCGAAAAAACCAAATCTCCCCCCCCAAAAAAAAGAAAGAAAAAAGAAAAAAGAAAGAAAAAAGGAAAAAGAAAGAAAAGAAAAGAAAGAAAGAAATTCCAATAAAGGCAACATGTCCAAGTTCTAGGGGTCGTTGTGGAAGAAGGGGCAGAGAGATTGTAAGAACTAGATATAGCCCATAGTGAAATAATATTGGACAGCCATAGCACACACAGATCCACAGTGGCTGTATCTGCTTGCACAAGATTTAGTAAATCAAAATCCCAGTATGGCTAGGGGAGGGGCTTGGGAAGCCTGGCCTCTAGCTGGGGAGCTGACCTGGAAACTTCTGCTTTCTTTTGAGTCAGTTATGTCAAATGATGTCTTGGTAAAGAAGACATACAAAAGAATGTTTTCCTGAAGTAGACAGAGATGAAGGGATGCTTTGATACAGCAAACAGGTGAAAGGACCCTTGATGAAAGAGTATAAATATGTCCCCACAGACAGGGGGAGATGAGACTTGAGCGTTGGTTTGCTTTGCCCTGCCTTGCAGAGCCTCTTTGGGCTCAGCTTGTGGCGAGGGTGCCCGGAGCTCGCTGAGGAGCTGCTCGTGGGGTTCTGTTCCTGTGGCAGCTTGGGGCTTCAGTTGCCTCGCCTCTGGCCGGTTGGCCAGCCTTGCGATTTTCTCAGGACTGAACCACAGCTGCTGGTTCCTGCCTGGTGTCTGCTTTCCAGAAGGACTGGTCTGCAGCTGCTGAGTCAGACGTGGTGTTCGCTACGGGACTGAACTGCTGCCAGTAAGACCAAGCTCACCCCACAGAGAACTATTGCTGAACAGGTCCACGTGCCCCCCACTGCCTCTGCTGGGGGATGGGCAAGAGGAAAGGGTGAACATGTATTAAAATAGGCTGGAAAACAGTTATGCCAACGGGGAGCCACTGGCAGATGCTGGCTTTTGGGGGTGGGAGAGTCCGTTTCCTCGGGGCTCCTGAGGTCTACCCTTGCTCTGTAGATGGTCCTACACGCGCGTTTATACTGGTAGTCCTGTGTCGACTCCGTGGGTTTATAAAGAGAGAACACATGAAATTGTGCAGAAAAGTAGAAGGAAGGAAGGAAGGAGGTATAACAGAGAGGAGGGAAAGAGAGGTTTAACCAAGACACAATGTATGTTTGCGTGACGTTCTCAAACAATTAAAAAAAAAGAGTCATTTTAAAGAAAAATAATTTTATGAGGTCAATCTGGTGGGAGAGGAGACTCTTGAACCAGTTGGTCAGGTCAAGAGAGACCACATGGAAGAGAGGACAGATGTTGAAAATGGGCCAAGAAAAGGAGTCAGTGTCACAGGTTGATGGGAGGTGGAAGGTTTTCAAAAGGGAAGATGATAAAAAGGAATACTCTCTCTCCCCCTCTGCAACATAAAATACTCGAGTTTGGCTGGAAGGGAATGCTGGGCCGGGTGATAGGAAGTTTCAGGTGGTAGCAGGTGTCACAATTTCTATTTTTTCTGAATGGCATTTGTATCTTTAGTTTGTACTTGAAATATTTGGTTATCCACAGTTTTGAGGGAGACAAAGAATACTGTCTATTAAAAAAGTACTCATGGGAAGAAAGGCCTTATCCTCAGTTCCTTTTCAGCAGCAGAGAACTGCACCGGCGGGCCAAGTCTCGTCTTCCACTGGACACACTCTTTGTGCTATGCGAATCATACTTTAAATTCTTAAAATGTGCTTTTTTTTTTTAAACTCAAAACTTGAGAGTTAAAAATCTAGCTAATGGCAAATGACATTCTTTTCATTGTTGTTTGTTTTCTGGAATTAAAGCATCGAGCTGCTATTGATGCTGTACTTTGAGACAGGGTCTCCTTGAAAGCACTGCCAGCACTTGGTCCACGGGGCTAGCTCACAGGCCGTGCGGCTCCGCTCAGCACAGCTGATGTGGGAAATTGTACAGAGAAGGAAAGACTGGGCCTGTGCAACGGCTCAGACACAGGTGACTGCGGCCAAACCTGACGATGAGAGTTCAAAGCTAAGAATCCCTGTGGTGGTTAGGGACAATCAACTCCCACAAGGTATCCCCTGACCTCCACATATTTACTATGGTACATGCAAACAGAGAGACGGTCAGACAGACAGACAGACAGACAGGCACGAGCACACACACACACAGACACAAAATCAATCAATCAATATCTCATTAAATTGAAATTTAAAAAGATTGATAAACACACAGGAAAGTAATGGCCCTCTGAGAAGAAATATAATTAGCAGTTATTAGAGAGGAGAGCCCTTTACTGCAAATATGAAAAGGTGAAAGTGTATTTCTTAAGGATCTTTTCCCCACCCACCACTGGGTTCATGTAATTTGTTTGCCCCAGGCGTGACTCAGCATGACTCTACACATGTTTTCAGAGCGTGTCCCTGGTGCCAGGTACTGGCGTGTTCCTGCACACTCCAGGACTGAAAAGAGGCACTTCTCTAATCAAATTGTATGTGTCTTCACCTCTCTCTCTCTCTCTCTCTCTCTCTCTCTCTCTCTCTCTCTGTGTGTGTGTGTGTGTGTGTGTGTGTGTGTGGTGTGTTTGAAGGGGTGTGTGGGTGTGGGTCAGGGAACAGATTTTGAGAGTCATCTCTTTGCTTCTACCACGTGGGCCTTGGGGAGAGAATTCCAGTTACGGGGCTCAGAGGGTAACAAGTGTCCTTACCTGCCGAGCCTTCTCCTGGGCTCAAGGACACTTTCTTATCCCTGCTATATGGCGATCAATCTCACAGAAGTAGTGTGGTCACACTGGAAACCCTCAGGTACAGTAATCTGGGCATGCTTCTCAAAGAGTGTTGTGTGCACGTGCCCTGACTGAGTGCCGGCGTTCCTCCAGCAAACCTTGCCCACGAAGGTGGGGAACAGGAAGGATGGGCACAGTGGGCGCGCCTACCGGAAGGTCCGGGGGTGGGCGCGCCTTCCGGAAGGTCCGCGGGCGCGCCTCCCCGAAGCTCAGCCTTGTACCTCTCACACTTTATAAGAGCTGATGCCTTTTGAGTCCGATTGTACAAAGGAGAAGCTCAACGTGAAAACAACAAGGAGCGTAAGCAACCTTCTACCCAGCAGTTGATAGGCGCTGCTTTACGGCTAACGTGAATGGAAAAATACCAAAGATGCTTCAGAAGCTCCCACACCCCGGTGTGTATCACTTCGGAAACCAGAAATCATCTCATCACCACCGCCATTGCCACCACCAGCAAAAAGATAGAAAAGAAAAAAGAAGATAGAAAAGAAGAAAACTATACACTAAATAGGAGTTCTCAGAGATTCTTTCAGACAGGGTCCAAGATAAAAGGAGAAAAATTCATGCGCAAAATCTGATGATTTCCCTTCCGTAAGAGACCCTCACTTGTGAAAGTTTATCCCAAAGAGCACAGGGAATTCATTTGTGTGGATCATGATTTTCAGGCAGGAAATGTTTCTCCCAGAGCCAGGCTCTCTGGAAAGATTTGTATTGGTCACTTGAATGTTCCCAGGGTACAATATGCTCCAGTTCCTCATTTTCATGGGGGAAGGCCCAGTACCTGATTCTCAAGTACATCACGGCCATTCCTACCAAGAACAACTATTCAGAAAATATGAGCACAGTTATGGCAAACAGACTCTGGCTTCTATCACAGAGTTTGGGCTGACTGTCCACAAATGCATTTGTGATAACAGAAAAGATGTTGCTTCTAGTCGTCCAACTATTCCCTTTCCTCTTTCCTGAGAAGTTCCTTGGGATTGGTTAGCGAGGGTCTACATACCCTTTCGGCACCGAAAGCCTCAAGTCCAAGATTCACTTATGGCTTGCCATTCAGGCTCCTCGGTAGAGTTCTACTTCATTAACATGGGCATTGCTCCAGAGGAGCCTTTGCCCCCCCTCCCGCACCCCCCCTCCCGTATGGAGTGGACAGTTAGTGTACACTTGTGTGTGCAGATTTTAGGTCATTCTGAACACCATGGAGGTAAACGATAGGCAGAGGTTCAGAGCATTCTAAAACAAACACAGAATGACCACTGCAGTTGAGCTTTGGGTTTTGATTGGCCTGCAACAGAAACAAAGTAATAATGGCTTCAAGAAGGCAGATACTATGTGTTTTGTGTTGTAGGGGAAGGCTGGAGGCCGGGATTGATTGGGTAGGGCAAGTATCAGTTTTTGCTGAAGGCTAGCATGGTCTGGAGGCATTATTCTTCTTCTACAGGAACTGAGATGTAACACAGGCCTGGGTTTCCTATATTCAAAGGGACGATTAAGAATGCGACACACAGCAGATGCAGCAGCATGCGCTGTCATCGGTGAGGTTTGCTTGCCGTTGCTTATTTATTCTCTTACCACATTAGATAAATTGTGAACTTATTAAATACATAGTGACAAGTTAATTAATGAAACTCAGCAAGACATGGAGCCAAATTAGCACTCCTAGGCTAAATGGGGTTCACGGCTCTGATTACTTGAATTTTGAAGTTGTAATGAAACTACTGACACGTGTAAACCTTTAAATTGTGTCATTAATTATATTGCAGGGTGATTTTCGAAACCTTCATAATCTTCTTATGGTAACTAGAATGATACAAAGATGTTCTGTAAGTATAGAATTTGAAATTTTGATAACTCAATGCTTTAAACACGAAGGATGTGTTTCAGGCTATACTTCGAATTTTGAAAGGCTCGTCTGATTTACATGTTTTGTCATGAGTTCCCTAACCAAACTTGAATCCTGTGACCAATGAGTTCCAGTCGTCCAAGTAAGCACTGTACAAAAATGTGGGCACTGTGCCTAACATTCTGATGCTGTGAATCTGGGCGCAAATCTTTTATTGTATTTGTTTTAAAAATAATTGTGCTTAAGGGTGTTTTGTGTGCCTGTATGTCTCTGCACCATGTGAGCACAGTACCCTCGGAGGCCAGAAGAGGGCACCAGATCCCTGTAAACTACAGTTATAGATGGTTGTGAACTGCTACACGGGTGCTGGGAATCACACCTGGGTCCTCTGGAAGAGCGGCTAGTGCTCCTAAGTACTGACCCATCTCTTTCTAGCCCAAAGTGAAACACACACACACATACATACATACACGTATACACTTTCCAAACACTAAAAATCTCTGGCTTAGATAACTTACTCTGGAGTGTAGGTTGTGGAGGAACAGTGCTTGACTGCTTTAAAATGTTGGGCGTTTCTGGAAAGTCTTTCATATAATGTTATTTGTATTAAAAATTATAAACCAACCAACCCTATATTCGTATTTTGTCAGAACAAATGAATCGTTCTTGCTTTTTAGTTATTTCCAAGAACCTGCTGGCTAAAACACATTGCTTGCAAGCTCACCTGACACTTGAGATGTGGTGTCTTGCATCTTAAACTCTGAATGTTTTTCAGAACGAAGTCTTTCAAATTTTTGTACTCACTCTGTCATTTTCTCTCAGCTGAGCATTTTAAGAACCTGGTGAAAAGCAGTGTTTGCTTAAGGAGACAGGAACGTGCTGTTATAGACTTTTAAATCTTTCAAGGTGGTGTTTCGGGGAGGAGTGACTCTCCACACTGTGGTGCCGAGAAACCCCGCCTGGGGCTCCCTCTCTGCCACTCCTGGCAGAACAGCCTTGGCGGCTGTCCAAGTCCTACCCACAACCTCAAACCAATGAGAAAAGTGCAAAATGTGGTCTAGCTTTTTTTCCCCCAGTGGTGAGTTGGACATGTTGCCATGGAGACTGACCTTGACTAGCAAGAGTACTTTGGCCATTTGACCCCAGGAATAAATGTGTGACCTGACTCCGGGCAGGAGGGGGAGGGGGGGTTGGGTTGGGGGGGGGAGTCCGCTCTCCTGAAGCTTCTGTACCAGTCAGCATACAGCAGTTCTGCCCACTCTGAGCAGGCTTTCCACCCACCTCTCTTTGAGACTGTGCCATGGCATTTTTGAGAGCATGATTCAACTGGACCAACAGCTCACAGACCTCCAGGTGGCTTCCGCTGGAGGGTTAACAGCCTCTGCAAAGGCGGGCAGGGCACCATTTCTTTGTTTCCTTTCAGAAGTGTCTCGGTGATTCATTTTCAGTAAACAAAGAAAGGGATTTACCAGTCTGCAATTCAGCCTTCTCTGAAAGGCCCTCCTTCAGTTCCCAGTAAAGACATCACGCATTTCGAACAGTTGTCTTTCTTCTCTAATCCACTTTCTTTCTTCCAAGCATGGAAAAGATATAATTTAGTTCTCACTCAAATCCAAAAGGAGATGACTTTCAAAGACCATTCAAGCCGTCATGCTTGTCCTTTGCAAGAACATGTAACCATGATTCTGAAGAATTGAAATGCAGCCACGGATGGCGTCACTGTTGGCGTGCGAAGGAAGATGTACTTTACGATGGCATCGTGCCACTCCCGACATTGATGGGTCCTGTCATCACCAGAGGGGAGAAAATTAAAATATCTTACCTGTCTGCACAATATCCTTGGTGGTTGTACAACAATATAACATCAGCAGTTTGATAAGTTTACTCTTAGAACTGACAGATCAAGTTGAAACTGGTCGAGAATGTGTTCAGTATATCCTGGTCCTTTCTTCAGATTAACTTTCATAATGCCCCGTGTTCAGTAGAGCTCATATTGACTCAATTATAAAGTCAGCTCAAAGGCATTAGCACTAGATTGCTTTCACAAGTCTGAAATACTTTTAACTGTTGACAAAAGGTTCGGTTTCATTATACCGAGTTCCAGAGGAGTTCTGTGGTAACGTAGTTCTGTTTTGTCATTTGTATGGTACCAGAAAATGACTATAGCTTTCTGGGACTATTTGAAAATGGCTCAGAGTGAGTGGTTTGTAGGTCAGCGAGAATCACAGAAGTAGCTGAGATTTGCCTATTCATTTATTAGATTTATTAGAAATAGGTTATAGAGCTGGTTTTCTTTGACAAGAAAGTCTTACATTGAGAAGGAAATAGCCCAGCTAATATACCATACAAGTTCAAATTTTAATAACGAATCTAAAACGCATATTAATAAATGTGCCCGTTGCTCTATGTGATAAAGTGCTGTGTTCTCCCCATTGTACAAATATATCCTCTGAATAGAAACTCAGCACCAACTCAGAAAAAAAGAAAACCTGATGGAATATATTTAATCAAATGTTACCAGTTCAAAGTGTAGAGAAGATGGTGACTTTTTTCATTTTTTTTCTTTTGGTCTTGCTTAGACCATGTTAGAAAACCCAGCCCTGAACAGGGCCATGACCAGGTGAGGATGCGTACGGAGCCTCATTACTGCCCAAGGTCCCAGGCAGCTTGACTATGGCCAGACCTTCACCCAAGTCCCCCTCCCCTGTCTCCATGACCCTCAAGTCATGTGTGTGTGTGTGTCTGTGTGTGTGTGCATATGTGTGTTTGTGTGTGTCTATGTGTATGTGTGTGTTTGTATTTGTGTGTGTATGTGTGTGTGTTTGTGTCTGTGTGTGTTTGTGTCTCTGTGTGTGTGTGTTATTGTGTGTGTCTATGTGTGTGTGTGTGTTTGTGTCTCTGTGTGTGTTTGTGTGTGTATCTATGTGTGTATGTCTGTGTGTATGTGTGTGATTGTGTGTGTGATTGTGTGTGTGTTTGTGTGCGTCTATGTGTGTGTGTCTATGTGTATATGTATGTGTGTATGTGTGTGTTTGTGTGTGTGTATGTGTGTGTTTGTGTGTGTGTGTGTGTGTGTGTGTGTGTATGTGTGTGTGTATCTGTCTGTCTGTCTTTATGTTCTACTGCCCTAATCTCTGTCACATAGGCTAGGCTACATATTAACTAAGCCTGTTTGCTTGAGGTACAGGATCTCTACTGTGGACATTTTTAAGAACGGATACCTCGCTTTGCTCTTCCTCTAGGCTATCCATCTTCAAGGACTAATAACTAAACTTCCTTCTTCTGGAACTCTCCTTCCCTCTGCCCAAGCCTCAAACCTAACAGAGTGGACCCTCATGAGATAGGACAGACTCATAAGTGAAATACGCACTGAATTTTATTGATGTGTGTACCTCCTGTACACACAGGAGACACCCTGGGAATATCACTAAACTCCAAAAGGTGACTTCACATCCAGCTTGCAGACCATTGCCTGATGGAGTGTGGGGAGAAGGGGCTTGTAGAAAAGTCTCCAGGAAGAGTTCAGGACGTAAGAGTAAGGTCTGTTAAGCGAATAACATCTCAATCACTGACAGGCTAGTTACTCAAGGCTCGTTTTCACGTTTTAATTGTGTGACTATGAGTGGGTATGTGCATGAGTGCAGGTCACCTCGGAGGCCATTATCAAGCGGTTATGGATGCTAGCCAGGAGACGACCAGGTCCTGGGACAGACTGCTCCTTTGTAATCGGGAACTGGAGAAAGCAGTTGGAAATATGGGCACTGGACTTGGAGAGTCAGGAGATCATTTTCATGGTGAAACCTGGCGGAGGTAGGGTGGAAACGTTTACACTGGGTGTAGGAGAGAGAGAGAGAGAGAGAGAGAGAGAGAGAGAGAGAGAGAGAGAGAGAGATGGAATTACATGGGGCAGGGTAAGTTTTGAGGTATGTGGACAGACCTCCATGAGAGAGTGTTGGGTCCCTTCAGAACTGGTGTTGGTTAAGAGCCTGGAAAGGTTCTTTGTAAGCCAGTGCCCCATGTTTGACCGCCTAGAATTATACATCAAAAATGCAGCCTACAGTCCAGACTGGGTAGTAGCGTCAGAGGCAGCTTCCCCTTAGCAACTTCCTCTACCTCTTCTGGCCCTTGTAATTAGATTTAAGACAGCACTACATTTTTCTTTTGCCAGCTTGTTTAGACTAATAGAGTAGGCATGGCAAGAGAAATCCTTTGCAATCTAGGTGTATCCACTCATTGACCCTAGCTCCAATGACATTAGTAGGCATTGTGGGAAATCACTATAGCTTGTTTTCTCCTAAAAAGAGCTTCGCACTTTGCAAATAGTCACAAAGCAAGATGAGTTAGTTTTAGTTCCCTTATCTGTGAGGGTTAGGTATCCTGACTCTCATTTATTGTGCTGATAGTTGACTGTTTCATGAACTCACTCATCTCTCTTGTACCTGATGTATATGTAGTGTATGCATATGTATATGATATATATGTATATGTGTATATATATATGATGTGTATATATTTGCATATATGCTGTATATGTATATGGTGTGTATATGTATATTAAGTGCATGTGTACATATATGATATACATGTATATATGTATATGATATATAATGTATATGATGTATGTCCGTCTATGTATATGATGTGTGTATATATGTGTATGTGTATATGATGTGTATTATGTATATGATGTATATGATTGATGCATATGATATATATAATGTATATGATGTACATGATGCATATGAATATGAATGTGTGTCCATGTGTGTATGTGTATGTGTATGTATGTGAATGTATATGTATATGATGTATATGTCTGTGTACGTATATATGTATATGATGTATATATATGTCTGTGTATATATATGTATATATGTGTATATGGCATGTATATATATGCATATATACTTATATGTATATGATGTGTGTATATGATGTACATGTCCATATATATATATATGATGTAGGTGTATATATGTACATGGTTGATGTATATAATATAAAATGTCTATGATGTCATGATGTCTATGTCCATGTATATGATGTGTGTGAGTATGTATTTATATATGATGTGAATGGATGTGTATATGATATATATGATTGATGCATATGATATATATATAATATGTATGATGCACACGACTATGAATTTGTATGTGTAGATGTATGTGTGTATGTGTATGTATATGACATATATGTGTATGAATACATATATGTATATATTGACATTTTAGTCACACTTACTGAGTTTGGAGTAATATAGAGGGAGAGAAAAATTTCAATCTGCTCTCTGAGAGTCACTGGTAATAGAGAAATATGGGAGAAAAGATAAGCCCATTTATCATGGACAGGGCATCTCCTGGGGCTGCTTCTCTGATCACCCAGTGGATTCAGAAATGTGTATAGCTTTCTTTATACTAGAGGGGGAAACATCTGCAGTTTTGAGTAAATACAGTGGGGAGCAGACAGTGGCTTGTAAATGATTATGTTTGAAAGTTAAATGGGCCAAGAACAGACAGTGTAACTTGTGAGAGAGTATGCCTGATATGACCACCATCCTCGGTCTCTCTTCCCAGTGTAGGACTTTTCTTTTTAAGTTGAGAGAGAGAGAGAGAGAGAGAGAGAGAGAGAGAGAGAGAGAGAGAGAGAGTTAATTCTCACTAGTCACCAGGTCTCAGCACCTTGATCTCCAGCATTGCTCTGTTCTCACATGGTGGAAGCAGACAGGCAAGTGGGGATGGATGTTGAGTCTTCACATGGTAAGTGGGCAAGAACAGAGTGCTGGCCGCTGTAGAGTAAAGCGCTCCACCCTCACTGGTGTATGTCTTGTCAGTTCATGGAGCCCCAGGGAGCACACAGTCTTCTTGTGCGGAGCCAGGTGGGTAAGGAAGCTTCAGAGCAGAAGCTCCTGCTCCCTGCACTTCCAGCGGGAGAATCAGTGAAGCTTAGAAATCTGCGTTCTTTACTTCCAAGTGCCTCCCATATCAAAGTGTCAACTTTGGGTTAATGTTTTTTGAGCCCAGCACTGATGAATTTGAAGATACTTGAAATTTCAGTTGTTTTGGAGGCCACACTTTGATGGCCCAGAGCATTGGAGAGTTCAGAATTGCTTTGGATTTGCATAGTTCATAATTTAATGCAGTTTCTCAGACAACATTTTTTGATTTTAATTATGTTATTTCTCATGAGCTAAAGATTGCTACTCTGTGGTTCATTTAATAAATGTAAAAATTGGAAAACCTCAAAGGGGGACCTACTTATAGTTTACTCTTTAATGTGATTTAGTACTAAAATTGGGATTGCGTTTTCCAGTTTGTATAAAGGCTCATTCAACTTCCATTTCCATTGCATTTTGGGAAACGTAGGAAGTAAAATTGGATCTGGGAAAGCAAGAGTAAATATTTTTACCTCTGGAATCATTCGTCATTTCTACTTGCTGGAAAATGCCATTTCATCCATGATTTTCTACAGGGAAAAATTTGAAAATATTCCTTGAGGAATAAATGGGATCTTACTCTTCTTGCCATGACCCTTCAATGTAGTTCCTCAGGTTGTAGTGGCCCCCAACCATAAGATTATTATTTTTGTTGCTTCGTCATAACTGCAATGTTGCTACTGTCATGAATCGTAATGTAAATGTCAGGGTGTATTTTCTTTTTTGTATTATCTTTTCTTTTTTTTCTTATTTTCTATAATCTTTGTTTACATTCCAAATGATTTTCCCTTTCCCTGGTCCCCCCTCCCCCTAAGTCCCATAAGCCCTCTTCCATCTGCCAGTTCCCCAATCAACCCCCTCCTACTTCTCTGTCCTGGTACTCCCCTACAATGCTGCAATAAGACTTTCCAGGACCAGGGCCCTCTCCTTCCTTCTTCTTGGGAATGATTTGATATGTGGGTTGTGTCTTGAGTATTCAGAACTTCTGGGCTAATATCCACTTATCAGTGACTGCATTCCATGTGTGTTCTTTTGTGATTGGGTTACCCCACTTAGTATGATATTTTCCAGTTCCAACCATTTGCCTAAGAATTTCATGAATTCATTGTTTTTAATTGCTGAGTAGTATTCCATTGTATAAATATACCACATTTTTTGTATCCATTTCTCTGTTGAGGGTTCTTTCCAGCTTCTGGATATTATAAATAAGGCTGCTATGAACATAGTGGAGCATGTGTCCTTATTGCATGCTGGGGAATCCTCTGGGTATATGCTCAGGAGTGGAATAGCAGGGTCCTCCGGAAGTGTCGTGCCCAGTTTTCTGAGGAACCACCAGACTGATCTCCAGAGTGGTTGTACCAGCTTGCATTCCCACCAGCAGTGGAGGAGTGTTCCTCTTTCTCCACATCCTCATCAACACCTGCTGTCTCCTGAGTTTTTAATCTTAGCCATTCTGACTGGTATGAGGTGAAATCTCAGGGTTGTTTGATTTGCATTTCCCTAATGACTAATGATGTTGAACATTTCTTAAGGTGTTTCTCAGCCATCTGAAGTTTTTCAGGTGAAAATTCTTTGTTTAGCTCTGTACCCTACTTTTTAATAGGGTTATTTGGTTTTCTGGGGTCTAACTTCTTGAGTTCTTTGTATATATTGGATAATAGCCCTCTGTCGGATGTAGGGTTGGTGAAGATCTTTTCCCAATTTGTTGGTTGCCATTTTTTCCTTTTGACGGTGTCCTTTGCCTTACAGAAACTTTGTAATTTTATGAGGTCCAATTTGTCAATTCTTGATATTAGAGCACAAGCTATTGGTGTTCTGTTCATGAACTTTCCCCCTGTGCCCATGTCCTCCAGGGTCTTCCCAAGTTTCTTTTCTATTAGTTTCAGTGTGTCTGGTTTTATGTGGAGGTCCTTGATCAAGGGGTTTGTGACCCATAGGTTGAGAACTACTGCACCAAGAATGTTACAGTTCAACTCTTAGACTATGTATGAGAGAAGAGTTCATGCTTTTGCATGAGTATATTCATTTGCTCTGGTACAATTGGTGGAAGAGACCGCATAGTATTAAAAAATTATATGAACATGTTACATACACACACACACACACACACATTATATAGTAGACATATCAAACATTATATATAATGTACAATATACAATATATAATATAGACATGCTAAACATTATACAATATATAACACATATTATATATGCTATATAATATATAGTATATACATGTTATTATATATATAACATATATATTATATAATGTTTAACATGTCTATAAAGAAAAAAGCGTAATCATATGTGAAACACTTTTGCAATTACCACTCTCCTGATTACTTAGAATATTCTACATAAGTTGCTTTATGTTATGTTTATCCACTCATGAACACTAATCCCTCACACCAGCTTTTCCCAGGGGTAAACTGCTATTTTGCATTCCAAATTTATATTTCTCTTAATATAAACAAATTCTGATTTCACATATACATATGAATAAAAGTATCACTTGAGCTTTGTAAGTATGATATCATACGCAATTTTCTCCTCTCAGATTTGCTTTTATTTTTACTCAACAGTATCCACCCAACAGGATGGAGTTCTGTTGTATCATGTTTTCATTATTGGTATAGTTTTCTATTCTAGACGTTATTGCAGTTCAATTCTTCATTCTCTTTTATTTCTTCCCTAGTTAGGGTTATCATTGCTGTGATGAAACACCATGACCAAGAAACAAGTTGGGGAGGAAAAGGTTCATTCTGCTTACATACGCAGATATCACTCAGGGTTCATCACTGAAGGAAGCCAGGACAGGAACTCAAACAGGAAGGAACCTGGAGGCAGGCGCTGATGCAGAGGCAATCAGAACTGTGGGTGCTGTTTTTCGTCTTGCTCATCATGGCTTGCTCAGCCTGCTTTCTTATAGAACCCAGGACCACCAGTCCAGGGATGGCACCACCCATGATGGGCTGAACCCTCCCACATCCATCACTAACTAAGAAAAAGCCCTATATCCAGATCTGACGGAGGCACTTTCTCACGTGAGGCTCCGGCCTCCCAGCTGACATTAGCTTGTGTCACGTTGACATAGAACCAGCCAGCAGAGTTGCAGCTAGAATTTCTCATTTTCTCCCCTGAGGGAGCAATGCTGTTTTAATCCCTTTTATGCATAGCTTTTGAGTCTCTTTTAAGAGTCTCTTAAAAGTTGAATTCGCATATCAGCCAGGGAACGGGGATCAGCGCTCCGAACCCCAGCAACCACTTAAAAAGCTGGGTATGGTGACATGCTTCTGGAATTCAGTGCTGGGGTGGCGGACAGTAGGATCAGCCACTCTCAAAAAATACACAAAGGTGACAGAATTCATCCATGGTCAATGTCCTGCCTGCACATGCATCTGCATGCATATCTGTACATGTGTACTTAGATGCAAACATGAACATACACTAACATGTGGGACTTTGCATCAAGGGGATGCGGGTGCTGGTTTTACGAAATAAAAGGCAATTATGTTCTTTTGGCAAGTATGGAGTCCCACACGTCCAGGAGCCATTCTCACATAGATCTCAAAACCTCCTCCTTTCAGCCATCTTACATGCTCAAGCCTGCTTTAGAAGGAAAAATAATAGCTCCCAGGTCAGCCAAGCAGCAAGTTGATCAGTACAGAGCTGTTGGTGGGAACAAACAGGGCTCACCTGCAGTTAGGTTACCATAGCAACCCCTTCCCACCTCACCTCCTCTTGATCATTTTAGTTAGCCAACTTCCTGCAGACACAGCCAACTTCCCCATGAGATTCTGAGAGACAGTTCTGAGAGACTACTCCCTAGAGACGATGCTTGCCCCCTGAGAGACTGTTCCCTGGAGACAATGTCTTGCCCCCTTTACCCCTCCCTATACCTTGCTTGCTTTCCTTTATATTGCAGTGTGTGAAAATAAAATTGGTCAGCTTGATCAGAATCCTGTCTTGCTGTCCATCTCTTGCGTCTCTTGTCCCCCATTCTCTCCTAGGTGGTCCAGGGAACCCTGTTGACTGTCCTGTGAGCTGGGACACCACACTGTGATGGAAGTGTACCCTTTCTCTGCAATTCCTAATGAAGCTGAACACCCCTTAGATGTTGCTGGCCTCTCTCTGCTTTTATAACCTCCTTGAAATGCCCATTCTGGCCTTTTGCTTGGCTTTCATAGCATTTAATTGGTTGAGAGGATTTTATTTTACATCCTGGGCTCAAACTCACTGTCATTTATCTGTTAATAATATTTTTCCTAGTTTCTGGCATATATTTTTTTTTTTACTTTGTGCTATTTTCTGGTGAATAGTAGATATTAATTTTAATATTTTGTGTTTACTACCAAATGTTTAAATGTCTAAAAAGTTAGTTTTCTGACGTGTGGGTTAAAACATCCTTCCCTATATGTGTGGCAGAAAAATATTATGGTTTGTTTCATAAGTTTTAAGTTGTACATCCTCTGTTTATTTACATGTGCATTGGAAACAATGGTACTTAATTGTTGAGGTAATTACAAAGATCATATTAGCTAATACCATGCATGCAGAATAGTACCCGGAGCTAGGTACTATTTGTCTTAGCTAAGTGATAAAACACCATGACCAAGAGTAACTTGGAGAGGAAAGGATTGGGTTCAGCTTACAGTTTGTAGCCTATCATGAAGGGCTGTCACAGGAGAAACTCAAGGCATGCACCTGGGAGCAGGAGCAGGAATAGAGACTCGGGGGAGGGGCTGACACTGATTGGCTAGCTCCTCCTACCTTGCTCAGCTGCTTTCTTATATCATCTGGGACCACCAGCCCAGGGTAGCACCACCCACAATGGTCTATGTGTGTGTGTGTGTATGTATATATGTGTATATATATATATGTATACGTATATATACACATACACATACACATACACATACACATACATATACATATACAAAGACAATGACCTGCGGGCCAATCTTATGGAAGTGATTGTGGATTTGGGATTGTGAATCTCTTTTCACAAAAACAAAACAAAAAAGCCCTCCAAACTAACTCAGGACAGGATGAGCTGAGTTATTGCTTTTACAGTATAATTTGGAACTATAATTTTATATTTCGTGAGTGTGAAGAATCGATTATTCTATTATCATTCGTTGAAGAGTGGTTCTCCCATCCCTGTGCCTCAGGGCCATTTGGCCATACATAGCATTTTCTTCCTTTTTTGAATAGACTGGCTTTCAGGTGATCATCAGCAACTTCTGGTCACCAGCCAATGCACTCTTCTTCAGAGCTCTCTCGTCCTTTGAGAAACTCCTGGAGACACTACGACACTGTGTGTCCCTCAGCAGTCTCTGGGCTAAATGGGTTGTTGAGGCTGTGAGTCGTTTCTGCCGCTTTCAGACCCAATACAAATGATCTCCCTTATAAATGTCTCTTGGATTTCCTTTTTGTCTACCATCATTTCCACAGTATAAAATAAATATAAAATAAGCAGAAAGTAATGCCACTAACACAAGAACATAAAGAAACATTCATCAAAACAATACATAACACAGCCACATTTATTAAGAGTGTATTCTTACAGTAAACAGCAACTTCCAACAATTTAGAAACTGCAATTGCTTTCACATCAAACTATTTATTAGGTACATTAAATGCATAACTTTACTATCCTGACTAGGCACTGCCATTAAATCATGATATACAAATCACAGAGTAAGACAGATGTGGCGGTTCATACCTGTAATTAATCCAGCAGTCTTGAGGTTGAGGCAGGAGAGATTGCAAATTTAAAGGCAATTTAGGTTGCCCAGTGAATTTGAGGTTAGTGTAGGCTTTGAAACATGGCCCTTTATAAAAAAATAAAAGTACTATATTACTAAATTAGCAATTAGTGAAATTACTAAAAATAAAAATAAAAGTAAAAATGGAATGTTGTTCTAATCAGAAGTAAAAATGTATACCGCCATTTTGTTCTACATTCTGTTCTGTTGATGCTAATACCAATACATACATTTGCCTAGTGAATACATTTTTCCCTTTAAATTTTTTTAAATGTTTTTTTATTATTTTCTATGTATGCCTGCAAGTATGTCAGTGCATTACATGCATGCTTGTAATGCACTTGTAATGACTTGCAAGTATGTCAGTGCATTACATGCATGCTTGTAATGCACTTGTAATGACTTGCAAGTATATCAGTGCAGTACATGCATGCTGCGTACTTGTAGAAGCCAGAAGAGGGTGTTGGAATTTCTCTGTGGATTCTCAGAAAAGAACCTCAGTCCTCTGGAAGAGAAGTTAGTACTCTTAACTGCCGAGCCATCTCTCTAGCCCCAACACTTATTTTAAGATGATTTATTTTTATTGTGCATATGCGTGTGAGTGCACATCACACATATGTAAGTTATAGGTAGTTGTGAACCTTTTTTTTTTTTTTTTTTTTTTTTTTGGTTTGTCGAGACAGGGTTTCTCTGTGTAGCTTTGGCTGTCCTGAAACTCACTCTGCTGGCCTCGAACTCAGAAATCCACCTGTCTCTGCCTCCCAGAGTGCTGGGATTACAGGCTCGCGCCACCACCACCCGCCTAAAGACAGACTGTGTCTTTTTTTGTTTGTTTGTTTTTTGTTTGTTTGGTTTTTTTTGTTTGTTTTTTGTTTTTTTGGAGACAGGGTTTCTCTGTGTGGTCCTGGCTGTCCTGGAACTCACTCTGTAGACCAGGCTGGCCTCGAACTCAGAAATCCGCCTGCCTCTGCCTCCCAAGTGCTGGGATTACAGGCGTGCGCCACCACGCCCGGCCCAAGTTGTGAAACTTTTGACGTGAGTGTTGGGAACCTCTTCTGGGCTCTGGAAGATTGGAAAGTGCCTAGCCGGCTCACTCCAGTAGTCCCTGGCCTTCAATTAGCTTTAGTATATGTGCTGCTGAAGCGAGCACCTCAATTAGCTTTAATAATGGCTTATATATACCTTCTATGTACTAGTCTTCTCTCTCTCTCTTTGGTTTGGAAGTTTTATGTCAGGAGCCATCAAGAGAAGCTAAAAATCAGCAGGTAATTTTCCTGAAATGGGTCCACCCTGGATTAAAATCTACAATAAATTTTCCTCTGTCACCAGCTCTATAGTTCATGGAGAGTTAAAAACCATAACTTTTGTGACTAAGGTATTAGTGAAATTTTGTATCAATACACCCAGTCAATATTTTAGCTTCTATCCTTTCCTGATAGTAATCCTTAGTTCCCCTTTTATGACCTTTGGTTAATGATTTTACAACCACTTGGAATGTGCTTTGAGGAGTAAGAAGCCTGCTTGCTATCTCAGGGGCAATTAACTCTAAGCACTTGAAGACCTGGCAGAGTTCTCATTGCAGTTTTGACTATTAGAAAAGAGCTTAATAATTACTATGATTGTAGGAAGTCATATAGGAGCATCATTAAGAATTAAGAAAGTATATATTTGTCTATATAGTGTCACTATAAGACAGTGCATCTTCTTTGTCCTGCAGAGATCTGCTCAAAAGGATGGGCTAATACCTAGTGATTGTTATATATGTTTAATAATAACAGGAAAAGCATATTAATAACAGAAAACCTTCCTAAAATGAATTTTTGCTGGGCCTTGCCTGGTGGAACAAATCTGTCATAGATTTTTAATCTAAGGTAGATCCGTCTCAGGAAGATAGGCCACCTGCTAATTTTTAGCCTCTCCCGGATGGCTCCTGACGTTTTAGTATATTTCTCTATGATTTTAATATATTTTAAAAGTTATTAATTATTTATGAAATGTAGTGGCATGTATAACTCTTACTCTTGGTCCTCAGATTAAAGGATTTCTGAAAGAAAATTAAACTGTATGACAGGTTTTTTTGATGAAGACTCCCAGAAGAATAATAGTTGCAATATTCTTAAATGATACAAAGGATGTCTCTAGTGGCTGTTCCTGGTTGTTAACTTGACTATATCTGGAATGAACTACAATGAAGAATTGGAAGGCTCATTTGTGATCCTAATCTGGAGACTGGGAGAGACAAGTTTCTGACCTGGATCTTGGTTTGAAGATCTTGAGGCATAGTGTCTATGAATCCCAGAAGATTAACACAGGGAGATCTCTGAGTTCAAGGTCATCTGGGACAAAGCAAGTCCCAGACCCAGGCATGGTGGCCCACACATTTAATCTATGCCATTCCTTCTGCTGGAGACATAAGGGCATTGGAAGAAGGAAGATCCTCTATTCTTTGCCTGCTTGCCTTGTGGGACTGAGCAACTGCTAGATCCTTGGACTTCCATTCACAACTGCTGCTGACCATTGTTAGGGAGTTGGACTATAGACTGTAAGTCATCAACAAATTCCCTTACTATATAGAGACTACCCATAAGTTCTGTGACTCTAGAGAACCCTGACTAATACAGAAGTTGGTACCAGGAGTGAGGTATTCCTGTGACAATCTGACCCATTTTGGGGAAGACCATTGAAGCACTTTGGCTGTGAGCTAAAAGAGCCATTGGGATATTAAGAACTCTGTGGGATGTTCTGTAGGAGCTTGGAAGATAATGTTGAGAGCAGTGCAGAAGATGGAGGCCCGGCTTATGAAATTTCAGAGGGAAGATTAAAGATTCTTATCAGGGCCATTGCTATTTTGATTGAGAAGATTCTGTAGTTTTGGTTAGCTGGGGCTGAAGAATCAGCTGTGATTAACAAGATACCAGATCTACTAAAGGGAAACCTTTGCATTACTGGGACTATTGATGCTGGTTAGCTGGAGCTAAGAAATTAATGATGATTAAGAAGAGACCAGCATCATTGAGGTGAAATCTTCTGGGAAGTGTTTTCTGAGAGCACAGAGGCCATGTTCCAGAGATAGTCAAAGTTGTATGTTGTTCTGTGGCTGGACTTGGCAATGTGTAAGACTCACCTAGGTAGTACTGGTTTTGAAGGCATGATGGGGTCATGCAGAGCAGCTGAGGATCGGCATTGTGAGAGGCTATGGAAGGCCACTGGTGAAGGTGCACCCTCAGTTGCAATTGATGGCCCAGGACTGCAAAGGAGTTGAGGCTTGGCACCACGAAGAGAGCCTATGAGAGGCTATTGCTGAAGCTGAGTTACAGCAGAAGACAGCAGCACTTTGGAGATGCCAATACCATGAGATGACCACCAAGGACAGCAGCAGCAGTGGAGTACAGGCATCTGGAGCCAAGAAGACAAGGTGTGTGCTACAAAGGGCAGAGCTGGAGAAGTGACCCAAGCCCTTGGAAGAGCCTAGAAGATGGTGAGCGGATCCCAGACATTGGAGGGTAGGAGTTTGATTTTGCTTTTGATTGTGACTGTGCCCTGATAGTTTTCCCTCTTGAAGTAAGAAGAACTTTAACATTTCCTCTCCCCTAGCAAGACCCGAGTTCTCCCCTTCTCTGCAGAGGCAAAATGGTCAGGCAGAGCAGAAAGGTCATGGATGCTTAAAATGAGTTACACAGACACAGACCCCAAGAAGGGCCCGGGAAACCAAGAGGCAATTGCTTCTACATCAGAAGCAGCCGGGGTGGGGGGGGAGGGGGGCAAGGTGGAGAAGTTGGGAGTGAGAAGAAGACTGAAGAGAAGGGAGGGAAAAAAAAGAACTAAAGAACAGTTGTTCACAGAGACACAGACCTACCAAGTTGGGTGGCAGGGCTCCGTGTGTGTGTGTGTGTGTGTGTGTGTGTGTGTGTGTGTAGGAGAATTAGCAAGTCATCTCTCTCTCTCTCTCTCTCTCTCTCTCTCTCTCTCTCTTACACACCAACATAGTTCCCTGCTTGGCAAAACTTCCCAGTGCTGCAGGGAAGAGTTTCTCTAGGTCCCATCAGAGTCCTGGAGTAAAGTACAGTGTCGGTGTGGTAGTGAGTAGCTTGGTCCTTCTTGGTCATTGTAGACATGGTTAGGACTGAGTGTGTGAGCTTCAGACTAAGATCTGATACTCCAATCCAAGTGGAGAGCATTCTCCGGAGGGTCTTCCTCAGAGAAGCGCCCTGTAGTGTGGTACAGACAGAACCCACCATATGGTCTATGCGAGTGCAGCAGGGCCTGTTTTATAACTGTTCTCCAGAGAAACAGAACTGATAGAATGAACTCATATATGTAATATTTTTCAGACTTATTAGACTGGCTTACAGGTATGGTCTGGCTAGTCCAGTAATGGCTGGCTTACAATGGAAAGGCCAAGAATCCAGTAATTGTACTGTCTAGTGACACAGGACCCCCCTCTCGGGGCATGTGAGCACCCAGAAGGCAGGGCTGGTGTCTTTAGGTTCAGACCCTTATACTTGTGGAGTGAAGCAAAACTTTATTAAACAAACACTATTAAAACTTGTCTTTCTTCTTGTCTGCCATTATTCATTATTATTTCTTGGGGCTGCTATACCTTTTTTCCTCCCAATATTTACTTCTTCTGCTAATAACAGTCTCTGTTACCTCTGAAGTGCTGGCTTTGTCTATCACATGCAATATTAGTTGTACTCTTCACATGTCTTGCCCTCCTCTTTCTAAAGCACAGAAGAGTGCATACCACCACTCAGGACAGATAGTGTTTCTTGCCTTAGACATTGTATGTAAAATAGGGGATGAAGCCTTCCTTATTGAGGGTGTGGCCACGGGGGTGTGGCCACTGCTGGGTTGCCTATGCTTCAGCCGGTAGCTTCACTCCATCCATGGGCAGCACTGACTTAGAGCCCACTTTTAAAAAAAAGACACATAATTGGGAGGAAGACAGGTATGGGAATGTAGAAGTAGTTGAAGGGGGAATAAAGGGAATACATATTCAATATATACATATACACATATACACATATACAAACATATACACATACACATATACAGAGATTCACATACAATAAACACAAATACACATACACACATATGCAGATACACAGTTACATATACATATACACACATATATATTCATATATACTTTGCCAGTTAGATGTCAATGAATTATTTTTAATGTGATGGCTTTTTTGTTTGTTTGTTTGTTTTTTAGGAAAAGTGTTAGTGTTGGTCAGAGCGAACTAATATTGGTCAACAAACACATAATAGTTGACATTTCTAATCCAATTGTTCCGCTGCTAATGCAGGGCTTACAAAGATGAACCAGAAATAGCTTGGGCTTACACAAAACACACTGTAGAAAGAGAAGTAGCTCTCACCTTGAACCTCAAATAACACACAGCGAGAATTAGAAATGTTGTGTGTTGAACCTTTAAACTCTCAAAGCCTGCCTTCAGTGATATGCTTCCTCCAACAAGGCCTACCTCTTCATTCTTTTCAAACAGTGTCACCAACTGGAGATCAGGTATTCAAATACCAGAATCTATGGGTGTGTATGGGGGGTGTTGGGGGGCGGGGGACACAGGACAATCACATTTAAACCACTGCAGAGGCAGAGGAGGGTTCTGCTTTCAGAGTTGAGAGTGTGTGTGGATACTCTGGTCAAGCAAATGTGTAGTCAGATGAGAGTACAGATGCACGTGGTACTCAACAGAGAAAACAGGGTAGAAAATGGTTGAAGTAGTGCTTGGAAAAGTTGGCCCATGGGGATGAAATTTGACTTAAATGAGGGGATGGGAGAAAGTGTTTCAAGTGGCCAGGTCAGTTCATGCAAATGCCCCCACCCCCACAGGATTGACTGTAAGGATGGTTCTACTCCTAAGAAGTAGTTGCCTTCTATTTCTTCAGTACCATGATCACAGAGCTTCGGCATGGATCTCTTGCTGTGTTTAAATAGAGAAAAGCTACAACTTTTCCAAGCTGCCCATGGACCCCGGATTCCTGGGCAGTCACATTTCTCTGAGAAACTGAACTTGCAACAGTGTTGCGGTCTTTAACAAGCCCCCTCCTGTCTGCAGCAGGTGGGCACCTTCTTGCTTCCGGTTCCTCTGGCTGAGCTTTCATCCTTGCCAATCTTGAGAATAATAGAGAGGAAATGACACAATCAAACGGGAAACTTCAAATCAATCGCTCATTTTATCTTTCCAGATTACTCCTTTCCTTTCTGTTCAAGCTCCGTTCTGTGGAGCCAAGGGTTTTTATTTTTATTTTTATTTTTATTTTTATTTTTATTTTTGTGATGCAGGTACAAACAGAGTAAATGTAAGCAGATGAATGTGATCTCAGGAATCCAGCCTACGAGGATCACTCTATTAGGGAACTTGTTTAGGAGAGACAAAATCTAGGATCACTCTATTAGGGAACTTGTTTAGGAAAAACAAAATCTACTTTCTATTCCCACTGCCAGCCTAACAGCAGGGAAATCACTCACGTTTGAAAGGGAACTTTAGTGAAGGGTTTATTACGCCTCCGCTTTTGTCAGAGGGAAAATAAACAAACTACAAACATGTCAGAAAATGATGGGTCAGAGGTTTATTTTAAGAGGAGAAAAGTGTAAACTATCACACTGCAGTATGATTCCAAAGGCTGGTAGTAAACAAGAAATAAGAACCTGGTACAGAAGAGGATGCCGTAATTTTTGAAGCTTGGCCCCGGGCGTGGGTCAGTATATCAACAGGCTATAACTCTGGGAAGAAAAACCAAACAGCTGCTTTGGCTTCTCAAAGGACAGATTTAGCTTAAGCTTCACCTTAATGTTGAAGTGGGAAGAGGGATCTAGACATTTTTGGTTTTGATGGGTTGATTGAAAAGCAATGCACATAAAACAGTAGCCGTGAGAAAACTTTATAGACACATATAGAGCTAATGGGCACTGAGTGATATTGGTGATCAGGAAACATGGGATACAAACCATCCAGCAGGGTGGCTGAAGGAACCTGGGCTATGTACAAGACTCCCTAGACTAAGTTCTCAGCACAAAGGACTCACCTCCGAGGGAAACAGAAAGGGAATTAAGAGGCAAAGGCAGAAGATAGAGAAGGGAGGAAGGAAAGAGAACATAGGAGAGGGAGAAGGGATATTTGTTCCGGGAGGTGGAGGTTGGCGGTGGAGACAATGGACTTTCTCTGGATTTTTCTCTGGTTGCTTTCCTCAGGGATCTGAGGGTCTCTGGCGTGGCTGGAGCAGCCGAGGAGTTGCAGCTGTCTGAGGGGAGGCTGAAGCAAGGCGGGCTCTCCGGTAGGCAGTGAGACACAGCGGTAGCTAGGGGCCAAAGCCGGGGCCACCTGCAGTCAGGCTTGCGAACCTAGCTGGTTGCACCTGTTCAAGGCCCAGTGACCAACACCTCGGATTGTTACAGCTCAGTAAGACAGGCACACTCTAAGATGATCATTGGTGAAATATCTCCTACACTTTATTCCTTGCGGATAGGATCTTATAAACCTTTGGGGGTGGGTTGGGACCTAAAGGCAAATGCTTCCTTTCTATTGGCTTGTTCTGAGATGTTGGGGCTGCCTCATCTGCATGTGGAAGAACTTCAGGTGTTGTCCCTACTCGACTGGTTGTCACAGTCCTCTCTAGGAGGTGTCGCGGTCACATGTTCCAGGACAGGAACCTGGTCGGGAGTAGATTTAAACTGATGTACCGATATCGACTTCGGAAATCTACACAGGTACAGAACTGTGCTGTTTGTGGCCTTTGGTGCCTCTCTGCTCTAATAAAGAAAAAGCAGGTAGAGTTCCGTTCTCTCTCTTGCCCTTTTTCCTATCTAGGGTATCTTAAGTAGGATCAGCTTAAGCAGTATATGAGATTTGAGCGTTGATTTCTGCAATGGTGACAGTTTATCTGTTCCCATTAGAAGCAGAGCTGTTGATTCTGCAAAGGGATACTTTATTTGTGCTCAGTTCAAAACAAACTGGTCACCAATGAGGTCAGCCTTGCGGTGTTAGCTGTATGAAGATTATACTCTACCTAAATGAGGCCAGTTAGGAAAACTGGCTAGGAGTGTGTGTGTGTGTTTGGTCCTTAGCTCTTTACCCGGGACTATCTTCTATTTACTACAAGACAGAAATTTAAATGTTGTAGGCTGGGTTTTCTAAAACCTACTATTAATAAGGGTTCTCAGACACTTTGACACCCTCACCCCTGCTTCTAGCCCTCCATCCAAAGATAGAGGAGAAAAGATGGTAAATAGGACAAGGGGATGTGGACCTGTTTGGAAGTAGTTCCTTGGGGGTGATTTCAATCTCCAGTTGTCAGGATTCCAGCAGTCCAGTTTGCTAGTCTCGGCCTCAGAAACATGAATCAGCAGCCCTGGCATGACCCAGCAGAAACCACCAGGCCTCAGACAAATGGGTGGGAGTCCAGCAGGTGCAACCGGGATCAACCAAAATCAGCCAGGACGCCAGCAGGAGTTCTCTTACCGTGCTTCTCTCTCAATGAAGCAAAACCAGCCAAGATGAAGATGTAAGACCAACGAAGCTTTGCCAAGCTAGTTATCTATGCGAGTGCACCGTCGCTATCCTCTGAGTCCTGTTTGTCCTCTCTCCAAACCTCATGTGTCCTGCCACGGGTCTTACCTCAGCAGAACATCACATGAGTCTGTAGCAGCAGAACACCATGTAAGTCTGCACTGAGTGACATATCCAGAAACTTGTACTTCAGAATGGTGAATGAAATTTTACAGACATTATTATGGACAATGTAACTAAATGCAGGCAGTGTCCTGAATGCAGTGATTTGCTTTCTGTGTAGAGTCCTCTGTGGGAGGCAATGCAGGATGAAGCTCTTCAGAGATGGGTTCAAAGGTCAGAGAGCTGGACAATGACCGAGTCAGAGCCTGTCTCAGCCCTCCCGAGCCTGGTGCATCATGCCTCCTTCCTCCTGTGTATCGTACTTTTTCCGTGAAAGCCTCCATTTTTAGCTAACTCTTTGCTCTTAAATGTGGCCAAGGCAGCAACCGATTTTCCACGGGTCTCATTTTGCTCGTCACTTACATCGGGGTCGACTGTAGCCAGTGACATCGAAAATAGTATTGGATACCAACTTGGGATGAACTGTCTAAGGACTTTGTGGAGTGAAGTTGTCATAAAGAGTGAGGGGTGAGGAGCATCAGAGGGAGAGAGAGAGAAAGAAAGAAAGAAAGAGAAGGGAGAGAGGAGAAAGAGCAGAGAGAGAGAGGAGAGAAAGAAGGCAGAGGAAAGAGGAGAGAGGAGGAGGGAGAAAAAGAGGGAGAGGGAGGAGAGAGGAGAGACAGAGACAGAGAAGCGAAAAAGAGAGAAAGAAAGCAGAGGAGAGAAAGAGGAGAGAGGAGGAGGGAGAAAGGGAGGGAAGGAGAGGAGCGAGAAAGGGAGGGAGGGAGGGGGGAGAACACAGGAAACAGCAGAATCTGAAAATTTTTCAGCCCAGCCAGCAGAAGAGCCTAGGCTGAGTCCATCCTACTTAAGCCTTACAGAACAGGGCCTGTCAAGCTGTGGCCCGCGGGACAGATGCAGGGCGACACCTGCTATTGTGAGTCATGTCTTGTGGTGATACAGTCACATCCATTCACTCACGCATTGTCTGTGTCTGTGTGGCTGCTCTCAAGCCGAACTAGTAGAACTGAGGTACCAGAAAAGTACTTATATTTAGATGGTTAGAAAAGTGTGTATTTAATGGCTAAAAATTCAAGTATTTATTATCTGATTCTGTGCAGAAAATAATTCACTGGTTCAAGGCAGGGCAGGGATGGCTCTCGAATACCCCTACTACACTCAGCTGAGAACAGCCCTCCAAAGACTGCGTTGTTATAAATTCTTCCTTTCGTGGGCTCAAACTGGAACGGCTGTGGAAATCATCCTAGCAGGGCCCCTTGCAGGGCAACTCAGGTGAGACACCCCCACAGCTGCCACACAGAAAATCTTACATGGCCATTGACTGAGTCCTTGGCCCACTGTTGGAGCTGGACACACAGAGATGGGATAGCCTGCGTGAACTAAAACTCTCATTGTCTGTAGCCTTTCTGGAAAAATTTTACCAATTCCTTACCTCAATCAGGGGTGTGGCTCAGCTCACAGGGGAGATGACTTCTCCCGAGGAAAGAACAAATTAGCCTGTCTTATGAAAAAGGAGGGGCTTGCTTTGCTAGGATTTGACATGACCATCTCTGACTAAGGGAGGCCCGTAGGGTAGTTTGGGTGATCTGGGGGCTCCTCTAGTAACGACTGCTCATTATGGGTTACCTCACTGTGTCTCCTAGGCCCTCTGTCTGTCAAGAGTTCTGTATATAAAGCACGGGGATTGCCAGTGCCTTGAACTGCCGCTGCCACAGGAATGCAACTTGATGCAGTGGTGATTAGAGGCGTGGACCCAAGCCAGCAGCTTGGTCTTTATAGATGGGTGGGGGTAAAGAGAAGGGCGCCTTGCACACGTTCTCTGGTGTGAGAAGAACTTTAGCAAGGAGGGAGCTGTCATCTTCTACTACCACTAACTACGTCCTTTAAAAATGTCAGAATCCAGGCCCTGTGTTTAGGCACTATGGCACCATGATCTACCCAATAAAAGAGAACAGTGACGTAGACAATTGGGTTTCAATCTCATGGAGATAAAAATGTGTATGAGGGTATGTGTGTGTGTGTGTATGTGTGTATGTGTTTGCCTAAGTGTATGAATATGGGTGTGAGAATGTGTATATAGGTGTTTGTCTATGTGTACGTGTGAATATGTGTGTTTGAATGTATGTGTATGTGTTTGTGAATGTGTATGGATATGTGTATGTGTGTATATGTGTGTATGTATATGTGAATGTGTGTATGTATTTGATAGTGTATGTGTGTGAATGTGTGTATGTGTGTATGTGTTTGTCTATTGTGTGTATATGTGTGAATGTGTGTGTAAAGGTTTGTCTATGTGTGTGTATGTGAATGTGTGCATGTATGTCTGTATGTATATGTGAATGTGTGTATGTGTATATCTGTGTGAATGTGTGTGCATATGTGTGTATGTATACATGTGTGTGCGAATGTGTGTGTGTGCGTGTGTGGCTAAACACTAACACAGCTCAGGAAACCCCAACCTCTCTCTCTGAAAACAAGTCTAAGTTATAGATGTTAACAGACTTATTTGCTTGAACATCTATTACATCTCTGTAGTAATAGTGTGGAATCTCAGGGTTCCTACAGGGCAAGGAGGGGATCATAAGAGAGGAACCGTTTCTCCCACTCATGTTACATGTTACATGTTACATGTTACGTGTGAGGTGGTTGAATCTATAGTTCAATTTGGGTTTCACATAGACAATGGGTGATTTTAAGGATAAACGTTCCCTATCAGCATTTGTATTGTGTTGAGCTAATCAGGAACGATTCCCTTGGAAAGTGATGAGAGCAGTGTGTGTGGGAGCTGGGCGTGTGCAGAGGAGAACGGACGGACCTCAGAGCAGCGGAGCCGCGCTCTTCTAAACCTTCTCTAACCGCCCTTAGCCCTTGCCATTCCCCATCCTGTAGGACATCCGCTCTTTGAAGTGATAAAGTAATAGATTCTGCTTTGGCACTGCCGTCAGGACTGCTAGGCTTTATTTGAGAACATTCTAGAACTTCGAGTGCATTTGTAACTACAGAACTGACCCAGACACATATCAAAACACTGTGAAAACTGACTTTTTTTCAGTCATGGTAAGACTGAGTCAGAAATCTTGGTTGAAGTAGGAATGCATTTCTTCGTTTTATGGGAAAATGGAATTTGAGGGCTTTCCCCTCCACTGCATTGAACTCACAAAATGTCACAAGATGTGGATCTCCCAGTTTATTCAAAGCAACATCAAGAACTTCCCCCTTGAGACCTGGCTTTAGCCAACAGGTAGGCCAGTCCGTGACTGTCATCCAGAGGAATCTGTACAAGGAAAAGCCACCCTTGCCTTTCCTGGACCCTTGCCGAGGCTGGAGTGAACGAGAAGAGACAACTTTGCGCCCAGAACAGAACATTCTAGGTGATCTTTTTGAACACCCTTCCCCGTCATTGTTCCGTGTACATTTGTGCTTCTGCCAGCAGGATTCTGACAGCCTGGGAGATCTGCAGCTGTAATTGTCGGGTGCTGCCTTTAATAAAGTAAAATCTGATTTTGATTTACACCGGGAGGGAGGGGACGGTTAGACTTAAAGGTGTGTGAACGCACCATCAAAAAGCAGAGCAATTTGGTGGGGTCCCATCAGTTCCAATGTACAGACACCAGCTAGAAAGCCGACCTTCACAAGGCTGGACTCCGCTGGTGGTATTCTTAAATGCTACGAAGGCTTTCAAGTCCCGGGGCCCTTTCCTTGGCGGTCGCTCGTCTTTTCATTCAGTCCTTCTCGTCTCCGGGCGTCTCTGCTTTCTCTCCAGTCGCCGGACTCTTTATTGGCGCACAATTAGCCTCCCTATTGATCCACGTTGTGTTTAACATGGAAACCCAAATTTACTGCTTCTTATATGTAGACATTAAAAATGTCATAGGCTCAGCTCACACTACCTTCTTTTATCTGTGTTTCTGTTTGGTTGATTTTTGTTTTTTTGGGGGGGGCGGGGCTAGATCAAGCTCAGGACATTCTGTTTCGTCGAGCGGCACCGTCGTTTTTCTGTCCCGTGTTTCTCATAATGAATGACCCACACTTAGTTTTGAAAAACAACCCCAGATTGCAGATTTTCTTGCTCTCAGGCTGGCCTCCACAGGGCAGTCCTGGGCGACTGTACTGTCCGCCGGTGGGTGGTCGGTGTCAGGCGATCGCGGTGCATGCTGGCCAGGGAAGATTTTGGCTTTATATGGAGCACGCGTGCATGAGTACCTGGTCAGCCAGCTTCTGTCACGCGCCCCTCTGCCGAGAACCCTATCACGACTCATTGGACAAAGCCTTCCTTCAGCTTATCATACTGCTTGCTATACCTGAGTTCTCCGTCTTTATCTCCCGTAGGCTCCCTGAGTGGGCTCTTCCGCGCCATGGCTGTGCTGTGTGGCTGCCTCACACTACTCTCCGTGGAATAGATGAGTCTCAACAATCCAGTAACTTTCCCCATCAATTTTCTGCCCTTTGAAAATTAAGTAAGTTTCTTATGAATAAAAACAAATTCAGCCAAGCATGGTGGAGAAAGGCCACGAATTCTAGCATTTAGGAGGCTGAAGCAGGGGGACTGCCATAAACAAACAAACAAACAAACAAACCCCAACAACAACAACAAACTAAAAAAAAATCCTCCAAATAGTTACAAAAAAACCTAATCAATTACATAAAAATACATTAAACTTAGTATTTTCGTAATATCAATGGATATTGTAATACCTTCTTTTATCAGGAAACTGATCATGAATTTGCTTTTCTATTGTAAATAATATTAAAACGACATTCTCCCCTGTGATGTCGTAGAGATGACTTGAGTCTGTCCCCCAGAGGTTAGTGGTGAGAGGCTTGCTTCTCTGTCCTAGGTAGTGCAGTAATATTAAAAAAAGCGGTGACCAGCCCACCCAGGCCGCACCCTCAGAAGGGACTAATGTTTAGGAAAGACATTGCAGAAAGAGAAAGCTCAGGCCTCGATTTACCCTGTCTTCTGTCTGATCATGCACCTGTAACTGGAAGTTTCCAGAGATCCTGAACAGGGACCTCCTGACCTTGCACTTTCGGCCCTGAAATCTACAAGATGAAGAAACTCTCTCTCTTTATAACATTCGATGACTCTGGTGTTTGTGGTCATAACAGAAGATAGAATGAATGCCCCTTCAAATGGTAAATTATAGCTTCCTGGTGACAAATGCTTTTCACCAGCAATTAGCATACAGCCTAGAATTGTGTGCAATGCTTATGGTAAACATTGTAATAGCAAATTACTTAGTATGTAAGCGTGTATTGTGTGTATGTGCATGGATGTGTGTGTATGTGCATATGTCTATGTATGTGTGTATGTATATATGTGTGTATGTGTTATATGTGTGTAAGTATGTGTGCATGTATGTATATGTATGTGTGTATGTGTATGTATATGTGTATGTGAGTAGGTATGTGTGTGCATGTGTGTATTGTATGTGTATGTGCATGTATGTGTGTATGTGTATATGTATATGTATGTATATATGTGTGTGCATGTATGTATGTGTGTGTGTATGTGTCGGTATGTTTGTCCATGTGTGTATATATGTATATATGTGTATATGTATATGTTTGTGTGTATTGTGTGCATATGTGTGTATGTATATATGTATGTATTGTATATGTATGTGTGTATATATGTGTGCATATAGGTATGAGTGTGTATGGTTGTGTGTGTGTGTGTGTGTGTGTGTGTGTGTATGTGTGTGTGTAGGCTAGAAGTTGGTTTGGGACGTGTTCCTCCATCTCTTTCTACCTTAGATATCAATGTACAGTACACTTGAATCCAGAGCTCACCAATTCAAAAAGTCTGGCCAGCCACCTTGCTGGAGGAATTCCCTGCCTCTGCCTGGCTGCTGAGATTACAGGTATGCTCCTGTGATGTCCTTCTTGAGTTTATGTGGTTGCTAAGTGGAAAACTTGTTTTCATGCTTGTGAGGCTACTGACTTGCTATCTCTTCCTATTACTCTTGTAACAAAGTAACTTTTCTTAGTTTCGTTTGTGTTTTGAGACAGTCTTCCTATATAAATGGGCTGGCCTCAAACTCCCAGAGATCTCCCTGCCTGTCTGCCCCAACACCAGGGTAATCGTTTACAACAAAGAATACCCACGAATCTCTTTACTCGACCCTCTCTTACTATTATCAATAATATAAAAGATACTTCCTTGTCTTTCTCAATAGAGTTATATTACTTGATTTATTTTATGGATAAGGTTTAGATGGGTTAAGTATGTTATGAACCTTACACAATAAAAAGTAGAGTCAGAATTTCAGTGTAAAATACCCAAAGCTATGAGCTTACGCATCATGCTTCAGTACTGTATGGTGTAAGGGGATGTCACAGAAATGTACTGCTTTTCTGGATCATAAGCATCCTGTCATCACCGGAGCCCCTCTTTCCTCATGCCTTTCCCGATAGATTGAATGTATTCCCTCCAAGGAATCACAACAAAGCCAACGAGGCAAGAGCTTCAGGAGCAATAGAGAGAAGCCAGAGCTGGAGAGGAGAGGCCGGAGCACAGGGGTCTTGGGGGAATTTGGGAAGTTATGTAAATAAAATTGAAGTCATTGGAGGGATTTTGAGTTGATCTAATTTGAATTTAAACATTGATAACCCAGGGTGTGGGTAGAGGCAAAGAAGGCACTTGAAATACTTAGTGCTCTTCTGGGGGAAGAGAGGCCGGGGTCCTGTATCAATATTGGCTGGATTAATGTACACGTGATAAGCACAGAACACAGTGCCCAGGGACACTATTGTCACCATCGTCTCTTCCTCCTGAGAGAGCTGGCGTGACAGCAGCACAGTCACAAATGGCCAGCTCTGTCCTCTGCCACCGCTGCTGTCCCATTAGCCCTGGCACTTTGTAGAGGTTGATCTCTTAAAGAAGTGGCGCCAAGCTGCTGCCTGCAGTGGGGTTCCTTATTTTTAATTCCCTGGCGTCTCTCCATCACCTCCGACCTCTCGGTCCTTGAAACGCCTCGGTGTGGGGTGTGATGCACTCTCCCAGCCCAGCTCGTGGGCTCTTCGCCCATGCCTCTGCTCTCTCTTCCTGCCCTCCCAGAATGGAGGTTGCTGGAGGATCTGACCTTGAGACCCTCCATCTCGTCGGTCAGCCACAGAAGGTCGGACGCTCATCTTTGTCTCTCTTTCAAGGTCAGCTCCTCATTTTCAGTCGATACCATTTTCTTCCAAAGTTATAACTTGGAACTAGAAAAAAGACAAGGGAGCTGCATCCACACCTAAATCCTTTAATTTCCTACCCGAGACCATAAAACACATATAATTGGAAATCTTGGGAAACACACAAAACATAATTTACAAAGGATAGGATTCTTATAGAGAACTAATTATTTTTGTTGAGGAAGTTAGGGAAAGTTTTGAGTTCGGATTAAAGTATCCATTCCTGAAATTAATCTTATATATAGGACTTTTTTTTTTTTTTGCTAGCTTATATGATACGCATTTTTGCTCATTGAATAATTCATGTGCCACTGACCAACACACTAAGATACTTCACTTTGAGGGTGCATCTACGTTTCTTAACTTAGCTCTCAATTCTAATTATTGCAGTCAATTTCTGTTCCTTGATGAGAAGAGGAATCCCACATAGACCTGGACAACAGGTAATGAGCTCCATTGAAGAGGCTGGCTGGGTGAGCCTCCCCAAGAGTTCAGTTTCCTTCTGTTAGGCAGAAGTTTATCCATAGGCTTGGCAGTCGGAGGTGGGAATACTCTGGTGCCTTCATTCCTATTCACAGTTCTCCATGGCCAAGGGCTGCCTGGATGTCAGAAAGGGGAGAAACAGGCTTCATCCTCATATGTGAACACGAGTGTCTGTGTGTGTGTGTGTGTGTGTGTGTGTGTGTGTTGTGTGTGTATTCGCGCACATGATACACAGACACATAGACAGATACATACACAGACACACACAGATTCATACACATAGACACACACACACACAGAGACACACACATGCACACACACACACACATACACACACACATACACACACTTCTCCAAACTGCTGTTCTCAGTGAGTTTGGACAAAGAGGAAGAGTGGGTTGGTCTATATTCCCTGAGGTCCACATCCATGCTTTCCCTGACCCTTGGGCGGGACCGTCCTGGTCCTCATGGTCCAATGGGGGAGATTATCGGAGTCCTTCTCAGAGACCCCTAGGAGATATGAGATGCCGAGTTCCTTTCAGGACCGACAGGAAGGGAAGCTGCTTGTGTCGCTTCGTGCTCAGGGTAAAGCGCAGGCCGACTTGGAGCACAGGTTCCAGGGCCCAGGCTGCTGTCGTCACAGACACGGAGGTCAGGCAATGCTTGTGTTTCTCTATCTGGGCACAAGCGCCACAGGGGGCCTATAAGGGAGTAGCCCACACTCTGCCCTGAAAGGCGTACGTGCATAACGGGTGTCCAGGAATGGCTGAATAAATGAACAGGTGGGAGGAAACTGATCTTTTGACTTTGAATTTTCAGAAGCACCGAGGTTGGCAAACTCACCAGCCGCCTTCTAGTCAATAATGTGGGTGTCAGATGAAAAGGAGCACAGTCGCGCTTCCTTCGCTTTCTGACTGGATTTTCAAAGTGCCTTATGGGAATTCCTGATCTACAATTGCGTGTATGGGTCTGAGTCTGTAATCTTGGTACCCTGGAACCAGAGGCAGATTGATCTCTGTGAGTTTAAGGCCCGTTTGGTCTACACAGTGAGTTTCTAGGCTGGCCAGGACTAAATGCTGAGACCCTGTCTTGAACTAACAAACAAAATACCAATCAAACCAGACCACACCAAAGCAAACCAGACCACAACACACTACACCAAACCAAACCAAACCAAACCAAACCAAACCAAACCACAAAGAAACCCTTCAAATACACAAAGTAATTTTCCTAGTTTACAAACACAAAGTTCTCCTTACGTCTCCTTCTACTAGAATAAAAATCTAAAAAATACTTTTATTAATTTGGATTTTAAGACAGTGTTTCTTTGTATACTCCTGACTGTACTGTAACTCACTATGTAGACCAGGCCAGGCTCAAACTCGAGGTCCCTTGCTTCAGCCTTCTGAGGACCGGGATTAAAGGTGTGTACCACCACCCAGCTAGAAAAAGGAACTTTTAAATGTTTCCTAACCCTTTCCTTACCATTCCATAGAGAATCAAGTTTATGTTTGAGGTGATTCTTTTGCTTCTGTGTTCTGTAAAATGTGAGTTATTAACTTCGTGCGTATTTATTTTTAATTACATCGCGCCGTGTTACAGGTCTCCCTCTTACTTAGCTTTTACCCCGGGCACCGGGAGCCATCGCACAGCTGAGTGAATATCCAATCCAATTATTTTTAATTGCTTCCTCATCCATCATAGACTACACAGTAATCTCCCAATGCTTGTGGCTTATGCCTGTGAATGGTGTCAGATAACTCTAATCTACAGACATCTGAAAATATCAGGCAGAACATTTTCTTGATGAATCCAAAGTTTTAAGCTGCGCGTTGTAGCGTGGCAGGATCTTACACCATCCCACACTGTCCTTGCCCCATTTGTTTGGTGTGTCCGTACAGTGTACAGGGCCACTGTTTACTTATTAGCCATCTCCCTAGCCAATTATAATGGCACTGCAGTATTTGCCCTTAAACAACCTTTGGTTTGTTTATTTCAATAGCCCAAAGCACAGGCATAGATGGCTTGCTACTATCCACATATATTATTTTTCTCATAATTGTGACACTATAGCTCACAGAAGCAACTTAAGGGAGAAGCCTATTCTGGCTCGTTGTTTGAGGGTACATCATGGCAAGGAAGGGACAGTGGTCAGAGCGGTTATAGAAGTGTGGTGGTGGGCGTGCCACATCTTCAGGGTACAGCGTATGGGAGCTTCCCCGTTTGGGCTCTGCTGTGGCGAGGTCCGAGGAGCCGCTTTTCCACTTGGCAAGGACCTGTGGTGACTTTGGTGGCCTCTATGCTTGTTACCTAGATACTGTGTGCTACAAACTCTCTTTGCTTTTACTATGTTGTTTATAGTCATAGCAATATTGAGTTTCACTTTGTCAGTCCAAGGGCAAGGTCAGGATCAGGAAGGCTGAAAGCCCTGTGAATGATTCTACGCTTTTCTCAATGCTCTTTGGAGGGGTAGAATCCTCCTCTCCTCTTTTTGCCTCTATCGATCCTCCAGAGGAAACCATTAATCCCGAGAATTTTGGGGACATTTGTAATTGCGCCTAAGAGAAGCAGCTACGGCCACACTGAGTAAGTCCGTGGCAGTTGTGGAGAGTGGGCAAGCCCATAACTGTTCTGAGGAAGACAGGTCCGATCAGCAGAGACTCGAAACGAGGAAGCTATGTCTGATCAGCAGAGACTTAGAACACAGGGAAGTTATGTCTGATCAATAGACTTGGAAGTGGTTCTTAGAAAGATGATATCAGGAATGGATAGGTGTGTATCAGGAATGATTTCTTGGTACAATAAACAGGTCTCTGTCTACACTTTAAAAGGTATTATGACAGGGCAGGGGTGCTATCTGGTGACTGTACTTATACCCACAAATGTTTACTCTGTCTCTCAGTTTGCATAACTATGTAACTGAATTTGCTACCACCTGAGTATGTGGTCATGTCTATAGGACATGCCTGGCTAGACATTTATTTTTGGCTTGCTGTAATTGTGCTTTGTAGTACAAAGTAAGGTCAGGGGTGATTGACCTAGCGGGAGGGGATGGAGAAGAAAGGAAACTATTGGGGGCTTTTTAAATGATGGAGATGTTTTAATGATTTCTTTTAATAAAATAACCAATGACGTCATGGCTCGGGTGAGCAGGGTTGTGATGGCTCCAGCTACTCAGGGCCACTTGTTTGAACATTAACGGGTGGTCTCAGGACATGAACCTTCAGCTGGGGCTGGACTCTGGCAGAAGTGGAGGCAGGAGCATGGCACAGAGAGTTATTACACTGTGTTCTCAACCAAGAAGCAGAGAGAGAGAGAGAGAGAGAGAGAGAGAGAGAGAGAGAGAGAGAGAGAGAGAGAGAGAAGGTCTCAACTCACCTGCTTTTTATTTAGTCCAGGACTCTGGGCCCTGGAATGGTACCACACATGTTCAGGGTGAGTCCTTCAGCATCAGCTAATCTTCTGCCCAGAAGGGTGTCTCCTAGTTTGATTCCAAATCCCAACCAGTTTACAATCATCACCCAGTGTCTTAGTCAGGGTTTCTATTCCTGCACAAACATCATGACCAAGAAGCAAGTTGGGGAGAAAAGGGTTTATTCAGCTTACACTTCCATATTGCTGTTCATCACCAAAGGAAGTCAGGACTGGAACTCAAGAGAGAGAGAGAGAGATGGCACAGAGGCCATGGAGGGATGTTCCTTACTGGCTTGCTCAGCTTGCTTTCTTATAGAACCCAAGACTACCAGCCCAGGGATGGCACCACCCACAATAGACCCTCTCCCCCCCCCCCATCACTCATTTAGAAAATACCTTACAGCTGGATCTCCTGGAGGCATTTTTTCAACTGAAGCTCCTTTCTCTGTGATAATTCCAGCCTGTGTCAAGTTGACTCACAAAACCAGCCAGTACACCCAGCATGGTCATAGGATCCACGGGGACCTTAGAATGCATTAACCATAGAGATAAAGGCAATTGATTTGTTTATTCTTCAATGACCAACATCTGGATTCTTTTTGCTCTCCTGTTCCCAAACTTAACAGAAAACATCTTAGTGTTCGTCTCATTTAGTGGGACATACTTGCTAGGAGTTACGTTTATAAGGGAGAAGTATAAGACGTACACATTTAATTTAAGCAGCTTCAGCCAGTTCTCCAGGCCTTCCGCAGTGAGGAGGGTGCCTAAGTTCCGGTATTCCTGCCTCCGTGACAGCATGTGCTCTCTTCTTTTCTCCCATGCCATTAATATAAAACGATAACTGACTACTGCTATAATTCACACATTTTAAACTCCCGTGCTAATAAATTAAGGTTTCCTTTAGCATTGTGTCTTTTTAAGAATTGGCCATTTCAACTGTCTGTTCATGTTGAGGTCTCCGTCTTTTCCTTGTTAATTGTGTGAGTCCTCACCAAGTTTCAGGCATTACCAGATTTTTTTTCCCAAATCTGTCACGAATGTCTCTGTTATCTTTTCCCGTGACATCTCTTGTTGAACAAAATCTTTAATTTTTATGAAATCAAATTCCTATGTTTGCATTTTACCTCTTAAGCCTCTGGGTCTGGGCTTTATCAGAGTCATTTTTGTTGTTGTTGTTGTTGTTGTTGTTGTTGTTGGCAATAATGCAAGAGATGGAGATTTTTTTTCCCCTGATGGTTTATGTCAAACAACATACAGCATTTTTCGAGTTGAGCATGAATCTCTTCTAGTGGTCCTAGGTGTCTCCAGGGTGTTAATGACTCTGAATCCCTGTACAACCAAGAAGAGAGGGGTGTTTACTTTTGGCATGCACATTAACGAGCTTTCTCACCTAAGTCCCGATGGCCTTGAAGAAAGGATCATGGAAAGCTGGAGCTCTTGGTACAGGGTTACCCGGCCCAGCTTGGGAGAGGAGACTTTAAGCACCTCAAACTCGGCTCCATTTGGCTTCCTCTGAGTGCATTTTTCTTATCTTTATCACAAAACACATAATGAGAAAAAGATTTCACTGTGGATGCTTCCACAATGGTTTGTATTTATTTTCCTCGGTGGCCGATTACTTCAGTTAGCTAGTGGTGACTAGGTCCAAACTTGAGTCACATGTACGCATAAAACCTCCAGCATCTTTCTTTTCGGAGGACTTTTAATACCTGCGGTCTCTTATTTGTATTTTTAGCTACAGACTAATGCTCTTTCTATTGAACTATTCCCCTGTGGGTTTTTTTTTCCCTTTTGCTAACTTTTATGGAGAAATATATTATCAGTGCCATCTTCAGTGTGAAAGAACAGAGATATAAATTAGACATCAGAATCAAACCTGGACACAAGGCACATGAGCACATCAGGAAATCACAAACCTGTAATAAACTCCGGTTAGTGCAAAGAGGTCCTCGTATTTAAATTCCCCGTGTGTCTAAAACCATCCACAAATGCTCAGGGAGTTGCTTTCTTGGCGGGTGTTTCATACGTGCCCGAAGGTAGATCCATTTTCTCCCACAATTTTCAAATTTCAATCAATACTGAAGACTCACTGGCCAGCCTGTTCTCCCGTCTCCGAGTTATTCGTCTCATCTCCAAACGAAGCCCAAAGGGATGTGGGGGCAATCGATAGTGGGGCTGGCCGATGTTCAATAGAGGAAGGAGAGTCTAATGAACGAAACATAGGACCGGGCGCTGAGCCAGTTCCAAATTCCAATCTCCTCTCAGCCTGGTAATAAGAAGCTCCCAACTAGGGAATTTCCCTCCTGGAGTCTGTTCCTGTAACAGTTCCCCTCCGCTGAGGATCCGGGGTTCAGTTAGAGGCCTCTGAGCAATAGCAGAAGCCATACGAGTGGAGGTCCGTCATTTGCCTCCAGGACCAGCGTGTCTGTGTACACATGTATGCACGTGTGTTTGCCCATCTGTGTGCAGGCACACATAGTTATATATTTCCCTCCCCCGGACTATTTGTCAGACATTCCTGACATTGAATACCCGACTGACATGCTCAGTCAACACCTATTTACCGAGTTCCACTCTCTGGGGATCTGTCCTGGCGAGCCAAAGTTCAGGCACGGACAAATGTAAGTGGAGCCTCCCCCTCACGTGTCAACAATCCATCAGACAAGACTAGTTGGCCTTCTTTTTAAATGAACACTTTCAAGGATAAAGACGGAAGGAGACAATAAATAAATCCCAGAGCACCTATTATCCAGCAGATGGCTCCTGCGGTTTCATGCCTACCTCTATCCTCTACTTTTTCCTTGCTAACCTTGAGCACGCATGTGCACTCCCTGGTTAGGACGCAGGGCTCTGGCTGCTCGTACTGCTCTTGTGAGACAGTTCGGATTTCTTCAGGCGGAGTTGGGTGTGAGTTCTTTCCAAGGTTTGAACCTCTGTTTGTGTCCGAACAGGGTCTCCTCATCTCCGAATGTCAGGCTTTAGATATCACCAACGGCTGCTCGTTTACACCAGGACTCGGGGAGCGTTCACTTACAGGCAATGTTTCCGCTTTCAGAAAATGCTCAAGTCCCAGTTATGAGGAAGGAAAGGCAAAGGACTGAGGTTTGACGTGAGGTATGACACCGTTAATAACTACTCTGCTACCCCGTACGCATGCGCCACCCAGTACGCATACACCACCCCCTTACGCATGCGATCTGCTGCTGGGCCATGCCCCAGGGTTCTCTCAGCATCCTTGCATTCAAGCTTAACTGAACATTCAGGGTCAGCCTGACATGAATTCTCAGGCATTGCTAGCTGTGGGCTTCTGTTGTTTGTCTGTCACTGGAGCTTGGTGCCTGGGAGGTGGGGTGAGCATTTTAGAATGAGAAAGAAAATAATAGAAGTGAGGATGATAGAAATTTAATTAAATTAATGCCTACTACATTTACTGTGCGCTGGGTGCTGGATACTCCATGAGTTGGCTAGTTTCTTCATCCTTCCTTAGTAGTGTAAAAACTAGACAATGGGACCCAGGCATCATGGGCGCTGTAGGCAGAGCTGGAATTCAAGTCCAGGCAGCACATTGTTTTTTATGGTGTCCTTGAACAGCTACTATGCTGGGGATGGAAGGCTAGCAAAAGAGGAATGGGGGAGGATAAGATGGGATAAAATAAAGGAATGAGAACAAGTCATCGAACCTCATTTTAATAAATGTACCAGATTTCCACAACAGGAGGAAGTGTGTGGGGATGTAGGCATTGTATTCTTTCTGTACAGGTTTCTACCCACAAGCCCAAACTGCTCTAGGGCCAGAGAGATGGCTCATTGGTTAAGCACTGACCATTCTTCCAGAGGTCCTGAGTTCAAATCCCAGTAGCTACATGGTGGCTCACAACCATCCGTAATGAGATCTGACGCCAAGAGATCTGACACCCTCTTCTGGTGTGTCTGAAAACAGCTACAGTGTACTTAAAATAATAAATCTTTAGATCAGAGCGAGCAGAAGTCCTGAATTCAAATTCCCAGTAACCACAGGATGGCTCACAACCATCAGTACAGCCACAGTGTACAATATACATAAAATACATACATGGATTAAAAAAAAGAAAAATTAAAAATAAATAAAAGTAACATCATTCTAATAAGCAAAGCTTCCTTTCCAAAGATGATATCAAATGACAGTTTCAACAATTTAATAGAGTCTAGTTGAAAGACAAGGTTGAGGAAGCTTCCATGCTTTGCTATCATGGTGGAGGTTCTCATAGATTCATAGATCTATGGAATCTATGAATCCATAGATGAGTGGATTCATGTATGAAGGCATGTTAACGAAGGCCTCAATTTCTACAACTAACATCCTAATAAGTACACGATCCACGTATTTGAGAGCACTCTCAGGTTCCCGCTGATGCCTTTGGCTTTTCTCTCCTACCTGCGTTCTCTTTTGCTTTCTGATTCTAGCACGTATTTCTCGCCAAGCCCGGCTCTGTTGCTAGAGCCTGGTCCCATATCTTCTGTGTTCTTCTATACCTCATTTTCCGTTTGCATATTTGGCAAGAATTGGCATACCCCAGAGACTCGCTCCCTCGGAGTAATTGTAAGGGACACCTGGCTCTACCTATCACAGTTGGTATTTGCAAATGTTATACCTGAGTGTGAGGGTTTGTGTGAGTGTGCATATGAGCTAGTGCAAATGCTGTGGCTCCCTAGGCAGAAGCTCTCGCTGAAGACACTGTCCACACAGACTGCATAGCCACATGCCCACATTAACTGGCCTATACACTTCCATCTTTCTGTTTGTGTCTGTGAGAGTGTATACATAGGTGAGAAGGAGATGTCGGATCCACTGGAGCTGGAGTTACAGTTGTGAGCTGCCTGACTTGGGTGGTAGACACAAAATTCCAGCCCCCTGGAGGAGCACCCAGTGCTTTCAACTGCCGAGTCATTTCTCCCGCCTCTCATTTTTCTTGAAAGAGAATGCCTTCTTGACTTTCCTTGTGGAATCATGAGAGAAAAGAACTTAGCTACCTGTATGAAATTGTATAAATAACAGGTTGTACATTCTCTGAAGCAGGTAGATGGTGGCTTTTTTTTTTTTTTTAATCTGCATGGCTGGAGAGATCCTGAATGAGCCTCAGTTAGTTGCATTGCGCTTTCTGCTTTGAAGGATGGCTTACTATTTTGTGAGTAGATTTGAAAATCAAAAGCCAGAACTTTGGTTTTATACCTCTGCATAGTCGTTGTTAAAGAAATAATGGGCAGTCTGCTCAACTGATAGGATTAGCTCTCAGGGGACAGAGAGCATCTATGGCTTGTGGAGATGAAAGTATGGTTCTCTCTGTGCATCGCAATTCAATCACGATTCAGGGTTGGTTGTGGGAAATTGCCAGAGCTATCAAAGTAAAAAGCCACCTCACTTCCCTTTAATGGTTTTGATAAATATAAAATAATCTAAGACAAAAATCAAAAAGAGTGGGAAAAAATTAAGCTCATATGTTCGCTAAAGGAAAAACCCAAAGGTATAATTTAGAATAAATAAAAGCATGATGTTCGAGAGCATAGACATTTTGAAAATTGCTTCCAGGTGCAGCAGGAACGATTAAAAGCTATTTCTAGTCATCAACCCATGAGCATTGTTTTGCTTGTTAGTGAGATGTTTGAGCACACACGCACCCAGGTATGCACGGGACTGCTTTTGTGTGTAGACTGTAGAGAGTTGTGATCTATCGAGACAACCCCTTTCTCTCTCCCAGATCAACACCCTTCTAGGAACCACCAATATCTGAATACATGTCTTAGAACCTCAGATCATTGTTCCACGACACTTCCCACTGCTTGGCCTCTGCCCCTGCAGGGCTCCTTTCCTTCACTGCTGAACTCATTCCCTGTCTAGAAAGGAAATCCCATTTGGCCACCCCGAGTGTCTAGCCACTCCTTCTGGTCTTGGATTTATATTCACCTGGTTCTCCTCGATTGATCTCTCCCCCTCGTTATGGTCACAGATGTCGTACTTTCCTCCTGTCTCTTTGTCTGGGATGTGCCTTTCCAAGGGAGAACCTACATTTTATCAATGGATGCTAAATCGCCCGCCATTATCCGATGGACTGGTTGGTGCTCGTATGTGTGGAAGTGTACAGGACATGGAAATAAATTGAAACCAGTTAAATCCACTCCTCCAATCCACCTCATTGTAGGAGCGAGACTTCCGTTGTGTACGAGCTTTAGGGGAATAGATATAGTCCACTTTATTTGTTTTCTCAGCATTACAGACTAGGCGAGGGAACTTTAGCCTCTCTTTTATAGGGAGTTCCTCGGAGGTAACGTCTTTCAAATTATTGACCCGAAGAACTGTTAGATCACAATAAAAATCCTTCCAGTGTGGCATCCTGACCTGTGTGAGGTTGCTTGTCGAGAACAGGAGCTCCCTGGCTCTCACCTCCTCCATTATATGTGGAAACGCTGACTTTTATATTTAATGCTCACAACAGTTTAATGAGAACAATGCTGTAAGTTTCTCTTCTGCCCGTGAGGAAACGGCGACAAGACAGTCACTGCATATTCTGTATGTTGAAACTCAACTACACCTCCTGAAGCTTCGCCGTGGGGAATTACTAGAGCTGAGAAAACATCCGTCGAGCCCCTGGCAGTCCCTGGGATCCAGGTTCAAACCAAGTCCCTCTGCTTTGACTCTGACTCTGCCCCTATGCGTGCATGTGGCCCTTGCCCTAAATAGTCTGTGTGAAGGTTGAGTATCCCTGAAGCTCATATGTAAGGTGAGGTAGCTGGTAAATTTGCACACAGCTTTTAGAGGAGGGCACTCAGCGTTTCTTGTATCTAGGGAAGAGAGTTTTGAATTTCCTCTAACTATCATGAGCCCTTGCCTTTCTCATTTTCTATCCTCTGAACATATAACCTAAGGAAGGAATAGTATGATCGCTATGGAGAGTATTGTTAAAAAGCATCTGTTATCCCAGTCTTCCACATCTCTGCCAGAGGCCCTCCTTTATAGAGATCCCAGAACCCCTCTGTTGGGTTTCTAAGTTTGAAAGGTTATGCCTGGTCTCACTGCTCAAAAAAATACATATTGTGGGTCTTTAAATTTCTAAACCAGACCATCTTGTGGTACACTTTTCTTCATCATCCTTGATTAACAGATTCATGAAAGTCACATAAAAAAGTGTGCTCCTGAAGGGTTAGCATTTTTTATTAATATTGAATTTAGGCAGTTCCCTCTGGGTATCATTTGTATGACAAATTTTAACTTCTGAAGAAGACTTCTAATAACTTTTTGTGTCGGTTCTTTTGTGAAGAGCTCAAAGCTAATGCAGGCAGGAGCAGCATTAAGACTGTCGTTATGAAAAAAAATCCATAAAATTAATCATCCCTCCAATAAGACGGCTGGCACTCATCCAGAAGAAAAGGCGACCCTTATGGGGAGGGATTCGGATAGCAGGACCTATGTTGACAGCCTTGGGCTTTCAAAGCAGAAGCGATCAATAGTGGAATGTTCTGACTCCTTCTCAGTCACCAGTGGCAGCTGGAACTCTCCATCAGTAGAGACTGAAGTTTTTGAGTCAATCGCCCGAGTCCGAGTCAGATACCTACACTTTTCTACTCATGAATTACGCATGAATTAAAACGTTCCTTGTAACCCTTAGAGGCCTTCAGCTCATCAATTGATTCTACTTCACGTTAACTATGGCAACCAATACAGATGTTCCACGTTCTCAGTAGGATGTTTCTTTCTTGTAATGTAAAGGCATGGCCAGTAGTGGTTCTCCTTATAAGGAAGCATGTTTGTGTGTGTAGTACACTTTCACACACACAAGGAACCCACGTCGTCCATGTTGTTAAGGTCTGTGAACTGAAAAACATGTACCTAAAATGAGCTGGCCCTGCTCAGTGTAGACAAGAACATTTTTCTTTTCATTAGGATGAGTTACTAGAATACCAAAGTACAGGAAAAATATGACTAATGGTTCCAGGAGAGCAACACATGAGCACAATCAGAAATCACCAGCATGGGACAGACATCCCAGGAGATAAGAAGGCATGCGTCTTCTGCAGAAGACCCATGCCTCGGGGCCTGCCTATGCTGGTCAGCTCGTGATGGACTGTAACTCCAGCTTCAGGGAACCCACTGTCTTCTTCTGGACGCCTCAGGTATGTAGACATGTGTGCCATGCACACACAGACACACATATCGACATAAATAACCCTCATTGAACAGAATGCATCCTAAAAATGCTTACCAGTTAATAACTGCTGAAACAGGGATTACGGCAGTCCACTCTATTGAAGTCCTGACCACTCTAGCCAGTGGGTGGATAGCTACATACCTGACAAATGGTATCTGAAATTTTGAAAAGTTTTGTTTGTGTGCTTGTTTGATTGTGGCTGTTTCTTGAGTCAGTGTCTTCCCAGGCAAGCCTGACTGCCTTTATTTATTTATTTATTTATTTATTTATTTATTTATTTATATTTTTATTTTTTGTTTTTTTGAGACAGGGTTTCTCTGTATAGCCCTGGCTATCCTGGAACTCACTCTGTAGACAAGGCTGGCCTTGAACTCAGAAATCCACCTGCCTCTGCCTCCCAAGTGCTGGGATTAAAGGCATGAGCCACCACTGCCCAGCTCAGGCTAGCCTTTTTTTGCTTTGTTTTGTTTTTTGTTTTTTATTTATTTTCTATATTCTTTGTTTACATTCCAAATGATTTTCCCTTTCCCTGTTCCCCCCTCCCCATAAGTCCCATAAGCCCTGTTCCCTCTGCCAGTTCCCCAGTCAACTGCCTCCTACTTCTCTGTCTTGGTAATCCCCTACAATGCTGCATCAAGGTTTTCCAGGACCAGGGCCCTCTCCTTCCTTCTTCTTGGGAATGATTTGATATGTGAATTGTGTCTTGGGTATTCAGGGCTTCTGGGCTAATATCCACTTATCAGTGACTGCATTCCATGTGGGTTCTTTTGTGATTGGGTTACCCCACTTAGTATGATATTTTCCAGATCCAACCATTTGCCTAAGAATTTCATGAATTCATTGTTTTTAATTGCTGAGTAGTATACCATTGTGTAAATATACCACATTTTCTGTATCCATTCCTCCATTGTGGGGCATCTGGGTTCTTTCCCGCTTCTGGCTATTATAAATAAGTCTGCTATGAACATAGTGGAGCATGTGTCCTTATTGCATGCCAGGGAATCCTCTGGGTATATGCCCAGGAGTGGTATAGCAGGGTCCTCTGGAAGTGTCATGCCCAGTTTTCTGAGGAACCACCAGACTGATTTCCAGAGTGGTTGTACTAACTTGTATTCCCACCAGCAGTGGAGGAGTGTTCCTCTTTCTCCACATCCTTGCCAACACCTGGGACCTCATAAAATTACAAAACTTCTATAAGACAAAGGACACTGTCAATAGGACAAAACGGCAACCAACAAATTGGGAAAAGATCTTCACCAACTCTACATCCGACAGAGGGCTAATATCCAATATATACAATGAACTCAAGAAGTTAGACTCCAGAGAACTAAACAGCCCTATTAAAAAATGGGGTACAGAGCTAAACAAAGACTTTTCACCTGAAGAATTTCGAATGGCTGAGAAGCCAGCATCATTAGTCATTAGGGAAATGCAAATCAAAACAACCCTGAGATTTCACCTCACACCAGTCAGAATGGCTAAGATTAAAAACTCAGGAGACATCAGGCTGGCCTTTAATGCACAGTCCTCTTGCTAGAAGTGCTGGGATTGCAGACATGCATCTCTGTGCTTAGCTTCCATTTTTTTTCGCGTCTATTCATTCATGTATGTATTTGCGTGCATGTGCATGAGGAAGCCAGGGGCTGATACCAGCTGTATTTTTCTCTACCTTTTGATTTTAAGGAGGTGGTCTTTCAATAAACTAGAATGAGCCCACTAAGGTAGGCTGGCTGCCCCATGAGAACTAGGGATCCTCCTGATTTTGTTTTCTGTCTGTTTGTTTTTGATCAACTTGACACAAGCTGGAGTCATCTGGGAAGAAGAACCCTCAATTGACATCAGATTACCATGTAGGCAAGTTTGGTAGGGATCAATTTCAGGAGGCCCAGACCATTGTGGGGAGACCTGCCCCTGAGCAGATAGGTGGTCCCGGAGTATAGAAACACAAGCTGAGCAAGCACCCCTCCATGGCCTCTGCTTCAGTGCCTGCCTCCAGGTTCCTGCCTCCGCATCCCTCAGTGATGGACTCTCTAAGTTGCTTTTGGCCGTGTTCTTTATCAGAGCCATAAGAACTTCAGAACATAAGAACTCTTTCGCTCTCCCGTGCTGGGATTCCAGGCAGACAGGCTTCTATGCTCAGCTTTGCATGAGGGTGCCAGGGATGCAAGCTGAGTTTCTCACGCCTGCGCAGCAAGGACCTCGCTGACAGAGCCATCAATCACTCCAGCCTTCCGCTTCTGTTTTATACACAGCAACTTGATTTCCAGCATCCGGAACTGAATCTTTTCATGGTATCTCGAGTTTCATTTCCTTCCCATCATGGGTGCAGTGTTATATTCACAGGAATTTTATCACTCAGGAATCCACCTGCTGAGCATCTTGGATACTTGCTGGTGGGTTTACTCTTTCCTCTTCACGTCCTGGGTCGAGAGGTTCACTCTATTCCCTTTCCTATGTATGTGTCCTCCTCTGGTCCTGGTTCTCGGGAGTTTTACTTTGCCTTCTCTGTTTTAGGGTAACTTTTGCTTAAGGTCTGAGATGAAATGGGTTGCCTCTTGGTGGGCTTGTGCAAGGACACTGTGACATCAAGAGTCTGTTCCGTTCCATTCAGATCCCAGGCTATAGAATCTCCCTCTGAGCATGGATTTCCTCTGCACCACCACACGGCCCGTGCAGGGCCTGCAGCTGTTCCTTAGTGGCTTCAGCTCGAATTCTGCTCACTAAATTTTTCTTCAGTTAGGTCTTTTGCTGTACGTTTGGGTATGAAAAGGCTTCTTGCTGCAGTCTCCTTCTGTTTCCGTCCCAGAACGATTACGGAAAATTCTTCTGTGCAACAGCAAATAAATGCTGGAACCAGTGTTCCTACAAAAATGAAATTCTCGTAAATGAGATCTATACAATAAGTATATACAAACTTTATGTGAAGTTAAGATGAATTTTAAGGCAGAGTTGAGTTGTTGATGGATAAGTTTGATTTTAAAAAAAGAGGAAAAAAAAACAAGATATATACGGAAATCAACTGGTCAAGTTGAACTCATTTTTAAAATGGATGTTATCAGAAATGGTTTCAGACAAGTCTCCTTTTTTTTTTTTTTTTTTTTTTTTTTTGAGAACGACATTCAGGGGTGTTAGATAACTCTCCCGGAAAGTTACATGGCTGAGATATTAAAGGTAGGGATGTTATTGTAGTGATAATTAAAATAAAAATCAATGCATAAAACAGCGGGGACTTCCTAAGTTAGCATCAAGCTTGCTTGTGTATTGTTTATTTATGTCTGGGTCAGCAGAGGGCAGAGCAATGGTTCACAGTTCACGGATTCCTGAGGTTTGATTCATAAATCTTAAGTTGCCTAATTGCTGGCGAGTAAAGACAGCTTTAGAGAATCATCCTTCTAGTGATGATTTTTTTTTCTGAAAAATTAGGAGTCAGAGAAATTGCTCACAGATCCCGTGTCATCAGGGAGGGTTGGCTGGGCATTTAGGCACGTGTGAAAAGGCCTTAGCAAACTCTCCAGACTCTGGATGGGTGTTTGAGCCTCAGCTCTATCCTTGAAAGGACAAGAGCGCTTGACAGTAAGCCCTGCTTTATTTTTAAATCTCAACACCAGAAACTGCTTACACAAAGACACTGCAGGCTCCCTGGCAAGTAAACACAAAGGAAGGATGCTGGGATTTTTTTTTAAGAGAGAGAGAGAGAGAGAGAGAGAGAGAGAGAGAGAGAGAGAGAGAACAATTGAAAAGTATCATCATATCTGTTTGCTTAACATTTATTCATTGCTTAAAAGACACATAATTTATGTCTGATCTCCCCTAAAGACATATGCCTATGAAAGAGCTCAGCCAGAACCCAGAGGTTAGCCTCTTCCTCTTGGCTGCTAATACCATGGTTCTGGTATTGTGAACAGCTTGATACCTGTGAAGGGCTCTGTGGTCTGCGGATGCCTCCCAGGGAGTAAAGGGCAGGCAGCGGAGAGATCTGAGGGATGCTAATGTTTCCCAATACTTCCAAAGATCCCTTCATTTCAACGTAGTCTTATCCCACCCACCACCAAGGTCATCCTCGAGGGAATCCCTCCACCTCTTGCTTTGGTGTTTGAATCCCCATTTTATCAGGAGCTCGCATCCAGAGTCTATTTCTTGGTTCTGGATTTGTCTTCAGTGAACGATGTGACCCGTTTGTGCTGCTCCAGACCTCACAGCATTGCTGTCTCTGCCCTCCCACCCCCATCCCCCACCCCAGTCACCACGCCATACAACACTCATTGTAGACACAAGTGACTTCTGACATTCTGAGTGGGACTTTAAAAGAGTATTTTACGGTGTATATAACCATACCTATAATTTCCTTTTGTTTTTTGTTTTTAATTGAGAACCTTTCCCCCTTTTTTGTTGAGTTTCTAGCTAGGTAGTTCAGTTGAGCCTTAAGTTTACTATATAGGTCGGGATGGCATTGGACTTGAGGTTTTTTTTTTTTGTTTTTTTTTTTTTTTAACCCCAGCCTTCTGAAAACTGGCAAAATTAACATGGTCTACTATGCCTGCAAGAATTTCTTAAAACAAGGGCCTCAAAAAGATCTGTATATTTTTCTTTTCTAGGAAAGAGGCCCTTTGAAGAATTATAAACATACTGAACTTTAGCAAAACGATAATTGACATATTCACTAGCTGAAAACTGCTACAGGTCACAGGGAAGAGAAAGCGTCAAACCGGAAGGCGTCCGACCGGAAGTCACTTCAAACCAGAAGTCACTTCAAACCGGAAGTCACTTCAGCTTGTCCTGGAGGTAAGTCTTATTTCCCTTTCGCTCGTTTAAGACCGAGTTCTTATTTCCTAGCTGTAGATAATTGCTGAGTTCCTATCAGGGAAAATTTGATTTAGGCACTGTTAAGTTTGACAAGATGCTAAACGTGATGACATTTTGTTTCCTTGGTGGGGAGACGAGATCCAAGCTAGAAAAATGACAACTTGGAAATGAAGTGTGGGATTTAAATTTTATGTCAGCAGCAGAGAGTTTGTCATCCCGTGTTGAGGTTTTATTTCTCCGCCGGCGGGGAGGTGGGGCGGGTGACACTGTCTCTCATTTGGTTGTGTTTTCTCATAAAGCCGATACACTCATTTTTATTTGTGACTGTAATAATTGCAGGGTACATAGGGCGTGTGCAGCTGATTTTAGACTTCCAGTTAGTGCACTGCTTAAGTCTTCTGTTTCTAGGCTAAGGATTTTTACGGTTGTCTTATGCGTGTGACAATGAACATAGATACAAGTAGTATATGCTTATTTTGTGACCATTTTGCGCTTGTGTCTATGTCTATGTACGTGTGTGGGGAAATATTAAAAAAGAAATGGCAAGTTCCGGCACTGCTTCACCCAGCTACTCTGCCCCGGCAGTCTCACCAACCAGTTCGTATCTCATGGAGACTCTCTGGCCCAGAGCTCCTGAAACATCTCCACCCAACTCACTAAGTTCCCACCATCGGGTGGCTACCACACCGGACCCATGCTTCAAACCCCCCCCCCCACAACCTTTGTGGTGCGCCTCAGGCAAACCCACGCCTCGCCACCACACCTTTCTCTCTTGAACCCAGAGGAGTCTTTGCATGAAGAAAAACGCAACACAAACTTAATTCAGAAACAATGATAACTCAACTGCTGGGACAACAACTAAAATCCTAATTTGTAAGCCTTATTAAATCTAAATCATCTGGTGGTGAATCCTAACAGATCCGCCATTGAAACTGGGAGACACTTGTAATTACATCTCTTCTTCATGCTGTCTTGTCAAAAAGACCTAACTCTCTCCTGCTTCCTCTCTTCCCCTCTCCAACCTGGAAGTCCCTCCTACTCACCCAGTGATTGGCTCTTTTATTCATTAGGGGATTGGTTCACAAGAAGTCACCTGAGTATGACTCACTCCTTGTCTGCAGCCCCTCCCAGGAGAGCGGAATTAGCATCAACATACAAACAGCAGCAGGCCCATTCACAACATGTGTGGTCATATGTAGGTACACGTGTATGTAGGTATACATCTGTGCTTAGGTCAAAGGTTAATGCTGAATCCATTCTTCCACTGTACCTCACATTTATGTTTATGGAGGCACAGCCTTTTGGTTGGCCTCAGAACACGCCTGTTTGGCTAGTCTAGTTGGCTAGTTTATTCCAGGGGTCCTCTGTCTCTGCACCTTGAATGCTGGGATTGCAGGTGGACTGCATGCTTGTCTACGTTTATGTGTTACCAGGGTATTTGGACTCTGTTTTTCATGTTTGCACAGCAAGCACATTATCCACTGGGTTCCACTAGCTATTTAAATGATACACATGGTATCCCTTAACCTGGGCTATGTAATTAGAAGAGGGATAGACATGATATCAGTTACGATTGTTTTATTTCCTGATCACACCCAAGGAAGGGACGTTTGGGAGCTGTGAGAAACACAAACTAAAAGGGGCCCCACAGAGGCAAGGATCCTTGGTCAGGAAAATGGTACAATTGTAATTCCAAAAGTTAAGAAGTGGAGGGGGGGCTTTCCAAGGATATCAGCAACAAATTGATTTTGTATCCCCAAGGGAGAATGAAAGGGAGGTTGAGACGTGTCAGCAGGATGGGAGGGGAACTGGGGGTAGGGGGTACTGGCATCAACGCCCCGGGAGGCAGATGCTGGGCCTGCTCCTTCCCCAGTGCATCATTCTGTGAGCCTGCCATGGATACTAACATGAGGACCAGGTCGTGTGGGGAATGGCTCTTCATTTGCATACAAACTGGAGAGCTTCATCCACAGCAACACCCTGAATCAGTTACCCGGGATGACAGCGCCACGGCCCTTAAGAACATCTTATTAAAAAACGTTTGCCTTGAAAAAACCCAAACATTCTCAGGAGAGAGAGAGAGAGAGAGAGAGAGAGAGAGAGAGAGAGAGCGCGAGCCAGCCTAGCTTGTCCTTTCAGAATGTGGAGTCTCAAATCTTCCTTCTTCTTTGAAATAAAATAAATTCACAGCCTTTTAAAGTGGCAGGTGAGAAGACGTTTTGATTTCCTTCCCCTTCCTCACCTTTCAGTTCCCAGGAAATATGAGAGAGTTTATGTGGTAACACTAATATCCACTCATCTCACCTTGTGTCAACTGCATTCACAATCCGGTGGCACAAAATCGCATACAAATTACAAAGGAAACAACGTGATCTCTCATCGCTATTCTGTCCTTCAAATTCCGATGATCATCACACGTTTAAATGCAGAATGTGAAAGCGAATGGGACTACACCGGAGAGGAAGGGACTGGAGAGTCACCTGACCAAGGTTGACAGGCGACAGAGCCCTGACCGAGGACTCTGGGCTGTCAGCTCAATTCTATCTTTGTACCGCACAATCAAGACAGAGAGAACTTCCCCAGGCCACAATGCAAAGCAGAGCTGTTTTCTCAGTTATTATTCTTTGATCACAAACACATTTGTAACCTATAGTCACAACCTGGTAGAAAACGACCTTGGGTACTGGGAAAGATCATCACAAGGGCATCATCAACATAGGTGAGGTCTGAGGTTTGATTCCCAGCATCAAACCAACAAACATCTCTTCCCCGAATAATGCTGGAAAATATGCAGAGTGCTGTCTTAGTTAGGGTTTTACTGCTGTGAACAAACACCATGACCAAGGCAGCTCTTATAAGGACAACATTTGATTGGGGCTGACTTAGAGGTTCAGAGGTCCAGTCCATTATCATTAAAACAGGAGCATGGCAGCATGCAGGCAGGCATGGTGCAGGAGGAGCTGAGAGTTCTACTTCTTCATCTGAAGACAGACGACTGGCTCCCATGTGGTTAGGAGGAGGGTCTTAAAGTCCGTGTCCATAGTGACAACTTCCTCCAACAAGGCCACCCTTCCAAGTAGTGCCACTTCCTGGGCCAAGCGTATTCAACCCATCACAAGTACCCCTCAACTTTAACCACCGTTCTTTGTTGTTTAATCATGTAATCATTGTTGTACAAGAAGAGAGCAACTGCTTAGAAGGAAGTTCTCCCTCCAACTACACAAAGCATCTCAGCGACAGCCACCAGGAGTTCACAGGAACCTGTCACTATGGGATGCAATCATAGACCCTAGATGTGGACAAAGACTCTGAGACCCTTTGCTCCTTGTTTAAATGTTTATATGAAAAACAAAACAAAACAAAACAAAACAAAACAAAACAAAAGAGCTTCAGAGCTGCTGAAGACTGATACAAACAGCAAGACAAATAGGTGAAGACCAGCCATTTGGGGTCAAGCGGACATGTGTCCACAAAACCCTCTCTCAAGAAATACCCTCTATCAAGCCAATTTGTGGTTTTTATAAGCAGGTCAGACTTCCAGCAGGTTTTGGCTACAAGTTAAGAATATGAAGAGAGTCAAGGGAGATTCAAATATCCCTTGCATGAATGTATGTACAAGTACACATGTTAACGCGTGTAGATGTCCGTATGTGCAGGTGAAGGCACATGTGTGCATGTGGTAGCCAGGAGTAGGCATCTGGTATTTGTCTCAGTCACTCTCCACTTTACTTCCTGAGACAGGGCCTCTTGCTGAATCCAGAGCTCATAGATGGGGCTGGGCTAGTTAGCCAGATTTCTCTATGGATTCAGGGCTCTGTCTTTGAGCACTAAGAAGGGCTTTAGGTGGGTCCTAGGGATCCAGGCTCTGGTAAGTGTTTTACTCACTGAATCGTGCCCCCTGTCCTCAGTTATCCTGAATTTCAGCTTGGTAGCAAAATTCAAAGACAGTAAATATATTTTGATCCCACGTCCACAGTGACACTCTCCTTCCAACAAGGCCATGCCCCAAAAGTGCCACTCCATGGACCAAGCACATTCAACAATGTTTCCAACAACATTTTGAGTGGGTTGAAGGTACACGTGTTAGCCTCGACTGCCCAGCTTATGACGACAACGCGCCATTTCTGAATGCAGCCATTCTGATTAGAAAGCCGGAATGAAGGAGCTCCAAGATATGGAGTGGTTATGGGAGTCGGAATCACCACGCTTAGAGTGCTCAAGGCCGTGCCTGACGTGTATATGTTTAATAAATGCGTCTTGCTTCATTATTACTCTGGAAAGAAGCAACCACTCCTATGAAGTGGAAATTTCTGGTTTCCTTGGAGACTCCAGTCATAATGATGTTTTTGCTGGGGCAGACAGGTGAAAGGATGTTTGGCTGAAGCAGACACATGAAAGGCTGTGTGATGTTTAGAAAGAATATAAACATGGCCACCGTGTTTCGCCTGGCACCGCTCCGTCTCCGCTGACGACGCCTTGGCGCCTGTTGGCCTCGCACCTCATTGCTGGTCTTCGCCTGTCAAGACTTCATTGAGAATTGCTCGCCAAAGGACTTCTAGGGATAGTCCTGTGGCTTCTTGACACTTCCATAGATTTCCACCAATGGTGGAGCCTCGTGGTTTGTTCTGGATCGATCCACCACTGCTGATTCACGTTTGGCGTCTGCCGAATAGGCTGGGCTGCAGCTGCTGGTTTATGTTTGTTGGTTTGCCTGTTGACTCAACTGCTGGTATCCTGACAGTGAAGGTTGGGGTGAATCGCATCTACACAGATCCACTTCCCCCGCGTCCTAACAACTTTTCTTTTCTCCTACCTCAGGTGGGCTAGAAGCGGGGTTGAAGCACTTAAGAACCCTTTTAAAAGTAGGCTTTGAAAAACATAAGCCTACACTTCTAGGCAACGTACTAGACAACAGTGTGCATCCGGAGCAAGGATGCTGGGTTTGTTTTCTGAGGGTCTCAAGTCGCGGCCTTACTCTCTGCGTGCATGTTGTGTAAGCCATTGAGCTCTGTGCAGTGTTATATGCCATATCAGACACAAATAATATGGCTTTTCCTGTTTTATTTTTAATGTGAGTGGCTATCAAAAATGAAATGACTTGATATATGGTCGGTCATATGATTCTGGAGAGTAAAGCTTTTGACAAAGGTCACTTTAAAACATTTCGTCGATCCATATCTTTATATTTGAATATCTTTATTCTTTCTTCAGTACTATGGGGCTGGGCAGAGCTGTAAGGGTCCTGTAAAACTAAACCTGTCTTATAGATTCATAACACCTGGGAGGGGGGCTCTGAGATAATTGTCCTTCCTTTCTTCTTTCTTTCCTTCCCCGTCCGCCATTCTGCTGCTTACAGCAAGAAGCAGAACCAAGCCTTCTTTCTTTGCACGTAGGCTGGCCTTAAAGATGTCTGAGCCAGCAGAAAGCCGTGAGAGATGCTGACCTCTGCCACACACCCATAGGAAGGCTTCTAAGTTGGCCTGGACTTTGCTTGGAACTCTTGTCCTTAGAGCACTCTCTTGAGAGCCCACAAGTAGAGAGCCTCCAGCAGACCCACAGTCCAGCAGCCAATAGCTATAGCCAAGTGTCTGGGTGAGTGTCGTGGATACCCAGCCCGGGAAAGTTTTCAGGTGACTTTAATGGCAGCTTCCATCTGCCTGCATGGAATAGTCCAAGGGAAAAAACATCTCTGGTGTAGCGCCAAGGAGAATGGAACTTAACAGTACATTATTATCCTAAATGATAATTTCAGGGTGGTTTCTTTCTTTTTAAAAAATAATTGTGTGTGTGTGTGTGTGTGTGTGTGTGTGAGAGAGAGAGAGAGAGAGAGAGAGAGAGAGAGAGAGAGAGGAGACAGGCAGGCAGACAGACAGACAGAGGGAGAGAGGAAGGGGGAGAGGGAGAGAAGGAAAGGAAGGGAGAGAGAGAAGGATAGAGGGAGAGGGAGAGGGAGGGAGAGAGGGAGGGAGAGGAAGAGAGGGAAAGGGAGGGAGAGAGGGAGAGAGGGAGAGGGACGGAGAGAGGGAGGGAGAGGGAGAGAGGAAGAGAGGGAGAGAGGAGGAGAGGCAGGGAGGGAGAGGGAGGGTGAGAGGGAGAGGATGGGTGTCACACGCGTGCATGCCTGTGGAGGCTGGAAGCTGCAGCTGATCCTGGAGCTGAAGCGACCTGACCTGACGTGGCTGCTGAGGGCTGATCTCCGGTCTTCTGAGAGAGCAGCAATTTCTCTTAACCACTGAGAAACATCTGCTCTGGTTTCCTTTTTGTCGCTGTTATAAAACACTGGCCAAAAGCAAGTTGGGCAAGAAAAGGTTTATTTCATATTTCACTTTGAGGTAATCCTCTGTCACTCAAGGGAGTCAGGGTAGGAACTCAGGGCAGGAACCCGGGGGCAGGAACTGAAGCAGGGGCCAGAATGCTGGGTTTTAACTTGCTAACTGTCACACAGCCCAGGAGCATCTGCCAGGTCGGTCCTGCTCTCAGTGGGCTGGGCCGAGAGGGCCAGTTCTTCAGTGGAGGTCCCCTCCGCTCTGGTGACCAGCTCTTCCGGGTGGTTTCCTTGGCAGCTTTAGATATATTCCAGAAATAATTTGTAAGTTGGGAAGAAGGGGGGTGGATGAGAGTCTTTGCATATTTTGACTTTGATTTACTTTGTCAGCTAGAAAAATTTAAAAAGTGGAAAAGAAAACATGTTCCATTCCTTAAAACTTAATAAGATGGCTCTAGTCCCGAGAGTCTGTCAATCGCGAGGTACTTTTTATACACCCCATTTTCTCATTACAACAAATAACTAATTCAGAATGTTATCTCCTTCTAACCAAAGTACATTTGTCATATGAAATAATAATAATGATACATTTTTATTATTGCTGTTGTTGGTAGAAATTTCTTTTTTCTTTTTTCTTTTTCATTTTCGTTCTTTTTTTTGTTTTTGTTTTTTGTTTTTTGTTTTTTGTTTTTGAGACAGCATCTGGCTATATGGCTCAGGCAGGCCTGGAAGTTGCAATGCTCCTGCCTCAGGCTCACAAATGCTGGCATTATAGGTATGTGGCACCACACCTAGTAAGGATGGAGGTGCTAAGCCACACAGAAAGGCACTGTGTTACAGAAAAGGGCTTTTTTAGTAACTGGCAAAGAACACAATGCAAAGGGGTTGTTTAACTAATTAAGGACCATTAGTCTGGTTATTTCTGACTTATTTTCTTTCAAACACATCACCTGATTCTTAACGTCTTTACTCCCAGCTGCCGGGGTGCCTTTTTTTTCTCCTTGGTCATCAAAATTTAATTATCATAATCGCAACCCGTCGTCAATGTAGCAGTCAGCAAAAATTGTGCTGTCCTCTTTAAAAGATTTATAAGATCGTAGCGCAGCAGTGGGAGCCCTGCACCCTCGGGTCTCTCCTGCTGCTGTCACTCCTGCATGTATTGCTCTCTCTGCTCCTGCTGCTACCCACCCCCTCGAGTCTTTGAGCAAGCTCTTTTCTCAAGGCTCCCAACCCCATAGCATGAGAGGTCTTATCTACTCTCTTCAGATCTCTCCTCAAAATTCTGCTTTTCCTGACCACTTAACATCACCTTCCAATCCCACTGCCTGTCTTCTTACATTTTTTTTTTCATCTGATGTGACTTAGCATTCACCTGCCCCTTTATTCCTTTAACTGGATGCATGTTCTTCACGGCCTGGGTCTTAGCTTGGGGCTCCGCTGTTCTCAGTACTGAGGAAGTCTCTTCCCACGATGGTAATGAGTGTTGTTGGATAAATGGATGTCTCTGATTCTGTAGTTGAGTCCGGGGACAGGCATGTTGATGTCATGGAAACCCTGTGTTTCTGTTGTGTCTAAGGCAGCGGGTACTAGATTATATTTGGGGCTTCTGGCCTAAAAACAATAAGTTGAGATCACAGTAGTAGACATTGGGTTGAGCCTAGCTGTGGTAGTTTGAGTGAGTATGGCCTGCACAGGTTCAGAGATCTGAATACCTGGTCGCCAGGGAGTGGGACTATTTGAAAGGAGTAGGAGGTGTGGCCTTCTTGGAGGAAGTGTGTCACTGGGGGGCGGGCTTTGAGGTTCTCAAGAAGCCCACTTCAAGTCAGAGTCTCTCTCTCTCTTTTTTTCCTGTCGCCTGAGGATCCGGATGTAGAACTTTCAGCTGCTTCTCCAGCACCATCTCTCCTCAGATGCTACAATGCTTTTGCCATGATGACAATGGATTAAACCTCTGATCTGTAAGCCAGACCCAATCAACTGCTTTCCTTTATAAGAGGTGTCACGGTGCATTAGAACACTGACCAAGACATTAGCTTAGACCAAACGCTCTCAGTTCTAATCTGTGGATATGTTGTTTTCTTACAAAATGCTAATAGTGTGGAAGTTTCTGAAGAAAGGCTTCTCCGGAGAAGGTTTCCTTGAATTCATCATGTGTGTGATGGTTTGTATATGGTTGGCTCAGAGAGTGGCACTATTTGGAGGTGTGACCTTGTTGGATTAGGTATGTTACTGTGGGTGTGGGCTTTAATACCCGGTCCTAGCTATGTGGAAACCAGTTTTCTCCTAGCAGCCTTCAGATGAAGATGTAAAACTCTCAGCTCCTCCTGTTCCATGCCTGCCTGGATGCTGCCATGCTCCCACCTAGATGGTAATAGACTGAACCTCTGAACCCGTGCGCCAGCCCCAATTAAATGTTGTCCTAATAAGAGTTGTCTTGGTCATGGTGCCTGTTCACAGCAGTAGAACCCTGACTAAGACAATTCCCCTAGAGTTAAAGTGCTCAGAGTAAGAAACCCAAAATATTATAAAGCTAAAGAAAAACTAAAGCATGCATAATAAAGCAAATTCTCTATAGGGTGGAGGGAGTGACAGAAAATGCCCCTCAGTTTTGGGGTCCCAGAAGCAGATGCTTGATATGCAATGTGAATGCCCCGTGCCTTGCCATGATGTCTACATCCCATGCTCAGACAGAATTGTCTGGAGTTTGCTGTTCTAGGCAAAGGACCCTTGATAAGCATCTAGAGAATTCATTCTTATACTGCTCAGGGCCAAGTCTCTCTCTGAGCATTCTGTAATAACTAGATTCTTATTCATCGAATCTTTAACGGCTTAAAGTTGACCCAAAACTCTAGCTTGGGTTCTGGTGAGATAATTTCCCAGACACCCTGTGTGGAATGACAGCCGGGGCTTTCCTCATCTGAAGCCCTGAGTACGGCAATCTGGGAAGTGTGGATCTTCAAGAAGTAATCAAGAGTTGTAAATTAGATCTGCTCATCACGAATTTGAGGATCTCGGACGAATGACCTTAACTCTCGGCTCCTCGCTACTTTCTTCATACACAAAATATGAATGATTATCTTTCTCAAAAGGTTTTTTTTTGTGGAGTAAATATTACATCATGTTTAATCTATCACTTGAGACACAGGAAGGCATCTGTTGAGGCCCAAAGCGAGGCTGCAGAATTAACAAAAGCAGAGTGTTTCCTAGCAAGAAGGACACGCCGGCCGTGTGCAGCCATCTTTCCTTTCTCCACTGTGAAACCTCCTCTCGCTGAGCAGCTCTGTCTTGTTTGATAATGAGCTCCATGGCAGGTGCTCTCCTAGCCTGCCCATTAGCAGGGATGATTTAGAGAGGTTGCTGCTTCATAATCTTGTGGTCATTGTTCTATCTGCATGCGTAGTCTTGCTGGGACATGTTTGTATGAGAGTCCTGGCTTTTCTTTAGCCGGTTCTGCTCGTCACCTTCTGCGAACCTCGTTTATAAACCTGGGAAGTGTGGCTGATGCCCAGAGAGGGCAGGCAAGCGGCGCTGTGAGAATCGCTTTGTGTTCTAGGAGCATCAGATCTACAGCTGCTGCAATCTATCACTCCATTACTCGGCGCCGTGGTTCGCACACAGAGAAGAACTAGTGTTATCAATAACACTTAGATGCACAAGCAGCTAATGAAGTTTCCCAGAAGAATGGGCCTGCGAAAGAGCTCTGCAGAGAGAGTGGCTTGCAACCAAGCCTGGCAGCCTGAGTTCAATCCCCGAGACTCAGATGTGGAGGGAGAAAACTGATTCCCGCTAGCCGTCCCCTGGCCTCCAAAACCACATGGTGACACATGCATCCACACACACGCACACTCATGCATGCACAAGCACACCCTTAGAGCTGTAAAAGAAAAAAAGTCGATCAATCAATAAATGTAATACAAATTCTTTAAAGCTCCCAAGAAAAAGAGTCAGATTTCAAATGTAGTATGGAAACTCTATAAACTACTCATAGGAGAGCAGAAGAAATGTATGTAGAAAACTGACTGTTTTAATTACCCTTGTTTATGGACAACAAGGATCTTAATAAGTTAGGTGATTTCAGAAATATGAATGAGGCTTGAGGTTATTCAGTGTGTACGTAAGCTATATCACGTGGTTACGAGGGGAAAACCCTATGAAGCTCCTGCACAGAGAAAGCTGCAAGCAAACATTCTAAATTATTAAAGGGACTTGACGTGGCGCTTGATCCAAGCTAAGCTTGCAGAATATGCAAACAAACAAGCCAGATAAGAGAGTGTAAATGACCCAGTCAATCAAATATCAGATAACATCGACAAATGAAGAACTTATCCGAGCCACGGGGAAAGGTGGATGAAGCGTTTATGCACACCCAGCACATAGTCACTCTGAGATACACACACTCAACTGGTCTAGTAATTTCACTGCACCCGACAGAGTGCAAGCATTATCGAAGGAAAGAGGCCACTTAGAAAACTACTAACAAGAATAATAAACGGTTACAAGGCAAGGTTCGGATCAGAGGCCCGAGACTTGAGTTTGGGAGAGTGTTATCCTTCAGATCATAATTGAGAGAAAGATGAAAACGAGGTTGCAGGGAGAGGTGGCGAGCGCGTCTGTCAATATCATTGCCTTGGACTCCGTTATCTTGCTTTGTAGCAAATGCATTACCAAGGCCACAGCTCGGAAAATTTATTATCAAGAGATTGGTTCATTAATTTGTTAAGAATCAATGCGTACTTGGTGATGTAACAGACATGGGAGATACTGAGGTAAATAGAAGGCCTTGCCTTAAAGGAAGCTGTAGTTGATTTGAGAGATAGAAAATGAACAGGCAAATTCTAATACAATTCTGCAAGTGCTATTATATTTCTCTAAGGAGAAATCTTTATTTTCCTGACTCAACTCTATATCAATCGGGGCAAAGGAAAAATTTTCATTATTTGAGTGCAATGTGTATGCATGCATCTATTAGCATGGATTTGATGAAAAGAGAAATGAAGAGGGAGGGAGGGAGGGAAGAGAGAGAGAGAGAGAGAGAGAGAGAGAGAGAGAGAGATCCTATATTAGTATACAATTCACTCAAAATTAGCTAATGGTGACATTATACGTTGGGAGACTAGAGTCTGTGTGGGTTGAGGGTCCACCCAACACAGACATCTTTCCACAGCACCCGCCTATATCCTTCTTCCTTCTACTTGATCCAGGGAAAGCCAATCAGTCTCTCATCTCTGGGCAGGTCCTGTTGCAAAGCAGAGCCTCCTTCTGTAATGCTGCTAATTCTACCCATGGAGTACTTTGAAAACGAATATCTGTATGACTGTTTTAGAGTCCCCACAGGCTCACGTGCTGAGAGAAATGCAGACAGTGGAGTCTGGGCTTGTGAAGTTTCAGGAGGTTTGAAAGTCCCTCAGCAACTCTCTCAGGGCCATTTATATGATACTTTGAATTAAGAATCTGTGGTATCCACTAACCAAAGAATACACATGGAGGGACCCATGGCTCCAGCTACAGATGTAGCAGAGGATGGCCTTTTCAGACATCAATGAGAGGAGGGGCCATTGGTCCTGTGAAGGTTCGATGCCCCAGGGTAGGGGAAAGCCAGGTCAGGAAAGTGGGAGAGGGGAGTTGGTCAGCAGGGGGAGGGGAGATAGGATAGTGGGGTTTTGGAGGGGAAACAAACATTTGATAAATAAATAAAAGAAATATCTAATAAAAATTAAAAAAAAAAAGGATCTGCGGTTTCTGGTCGGCTGCCTTTACTAAGATATCAGCATTATGGAGGTGAACATTTCTGAGATGTGGTTTCTTCGGATCAGAACACAGAATCTGAGGTCCAGAAGGGCCCAAGGCTGCACATCCAGCTAGCAGCACAACTTGAGAAGTAATGTGTAACAGTCTCCCAGACGACACTAGTTTTGAAGGAGGGAAGGAGAGCAGGTGAGAAGGAGGCCATTGGTCAAGGGGCAGCTTTGATTCCATTAGAGATACCAGGATATGCCAGAACAGCACAGTGGTCACCAAGACAATGACCTGTATGGAGTGGAGCTAGCCGGAGTCTATGAGGAAAGATGATTGTACTATAAATAGCCAAGCCAGAGAGGTGGGTGTACCTGAGTTCTGGGGAGTCCAAAAGATTATGAGTGAATTCCAGATGGCAAAGGTAGAATTGTTCAATTTGAACTGGTATTAATGGACTTTGGTAAGGTTTAAGTGAAGTGTGATTATTTTTATGCCCTAATCTTCCCGTTTGGAATAAAAATAATTAACCTTTTTTTTTTTTTTTAAAGAGGAGCCCTCAATTAAGAGACTGTTATTTTTAAATAGACATTGAACTTTTCAGTGGTAGAATTTTCAAAAACTGAGGGATTTTTAAAGATGTGCTGTATTGTCTAGTGTGAAAGTCATGCGAAATCTTGGGGACAAATGGGAAAGGAAAGGTTATAGTTTAACAGTGACATATTTATGCCTTGTAGACATGAGTTGGTTAGTCTTGGTTGTCAACTTGACACAGCTGGGAAGAAGAAGCCCCAGGTGAAGACAAATTTCCATGAGGTTAGCTTGTGGACATGTCTGTAGGATATTTTCTGGATCTTTAGTGGCTCTAGGAGGACCCCCCTCACTGAGAGCAATACAGTCTTTATAATAATAACTATAGATGAATGTCTGAATGTGACTCTGAAGAACACATAGGTGGCTTTCCTCCGTAGTCTCTGCTTCAGTTCTTTCTTCTGGTTTACTGTATTTAGTCCCAGGGCTTGCTTTCCCTCAGTGATTGACTGGAACTTTCAAGATGAAATAAGCTCACTCTTCCCCCAACTTGGTTTTAGTCAATGCTGTCATATCAACACAAAGCCAACTAGACTCTGATGTTGGTCTTTGGCTGTAGATTGTCAAGAAGAAATGTCCCTTTCTATCCAAGCATATGTATGTAGAGAGAGGTCTGGGTCCTGGGAGCTTGATCTTGAGGTTCAGAAGCCCTTGTCCATTACCTATTCCACCTCCTTCAGTGGAATAAACATCCAGGATGGATTTTCCTCACGAAACACTTGTCCCATTGGTTTTAAACACTGTTTCTACTAGACTGGAGCAAATGCTCCCCCAGTTATGTCAGCTATCAGAAAGACGGGGGTAGTGGGTCCCACCAGCCTTTTAATAACCACACGGGACCATATTTTGTCTTAGTTTTACTTTGCAGGTCTTAAGTTACTGGTTTGTGACTTCTTATTCTATTTCTTAGGAAACATGACATTTCCCAACAGAATAAGGACTCTATCAGAAATGTATGTATAGGGGACATTTGGAGTCCTATCTCAACCCAGAATCCGCTTTCCTTCTCGCTATGTCCTGAGACAATGAGTTAAACTAAATGTAAACCTAGTGGACTAGGTTTTGTTTTTGTGTTTTCTTTTCTTGGAAGACTGTGTTTCAATACTGGGAGCATTCAGTCTGGCACTGAGAAAGCAGCTGTTAATTGTCAAAGAGACTAGCGCCACTGAAGTCTCTCACGCTACACTAGGACAATAGGGAAAGTGTCTTGAGGTAAAACCCTATCCCCTAGAAGCTCCATCTTACAAAGACACACCCATTCAAATTCATTTAAAGGAAGTCATTTTAACCTGAAGGGTTTTCCTAGAAACAACTTCCCAAAGAAGGAATTTTCCCAGGGTCAGCCACAGGATCTGATACAGCAATGGCTAAAGGGAGTTGGACTACAGTGTAACCTAGCAACAGAAGTTGCTACATCATCCATGTGTTACTGGGTTTGCACACATGAAACATGCAAGATGGAGATCAGTTAAGTCAGGCAATAGGCAGCATGGTTAGAACCTGTGCAAAGAGGCCCTTTGAGGACATTTTGTGAAGTGTCACGGCAAAGTCTCAGTTGCAGTAGAGGCCCCAGCATATAATGGATGCCAGGATGATGGCAGAGGCCCCAGCGCGTACTAGGGATGCCAGGATCATGGGTTATTTGCCAAAGAGTGTTATAAATGTGGAGGAAAACCAGCTTACAATAGAAATGGTGTGTTACAGGCATCGGGGCTTTCCAAGCCCGTGGAGTCTAATTGATTATATTAAAAGCTCCAGATGCTAGGCCTGGAACAGGGGAATATGGTATTTTTTCCTGCTGGAGTTTGGTTTTGCTTTGCTCTGGCAATCTCTTCCTATGCTCCAATTCTTCACTTTTGAATAGGAATGTTTAGTTAGTGCTATAATAATCTGGGAACATGTGACCTGCTTTTGATCTTTATTGGAGCTCATGGTTAATATACTTTGGTTTCTAAAATAGTGGGATTGTTAAAAACGATAGGATTTTTAGAGTTGTTTTGAACACATTTTCTAGTATAATGGTAATGAGCCTCTGGGGGCAAAGCGTGGGAGACTATGGCTTAAAACTTATGTGTTTGAGTGACGAGTTGCCAAGGATGAAGTTGTGATGGTTCCTGTTAATTGTCAACCTGACATCTGTTCACACTTATGGTGGAATATGGTTGTGTTCATCGATATGTGGAGAACCATCTTATGTGTGGGCAAGACCGTTCTATGACTGGGATCCTTGACTGTAAAATGGTGAAAGGGAACTGAACAGCAGTCCTGCACTTACTGCTCTCTGTTCCCAGTTGTGGGTGTGGTGTGACCAGTTGTTTCAAGCTCTTGGTACTGTGACTTTCATGCCATGATGGACTGCACCCTTGAGTGGTGTTAATGTGACCTTTTATAATGCACAGGAAAGGGCTACCATTTTTCTCTCCTGGCCCAAAGTCAAGAGAAAAAGCTGAGTGCTCACTGCCGTGGTCATTATGATGGTGACAGATTACACCGCTGCATTTTTATTAAAGCAAAGAACCCAAAAAGACAGTATTTGCCAAATCCTATGTTAGGTTAGTTTTGCCTCTTCTACCAAAAGAAGACAGAAAGGTGTGTCTTTCATCTAAACAGAAACAAAATGATGTCCATTTAGGGTAAAATATTTGGCACTATGTTCGGAAGAGAGATTTACAGGGTATAACAATCAAAGTAAGAGAGACATTTAAGTCAAGATGTGGATACTTGGGTCAGGAGTGAAGGGGATGACCTACAGGATGTGAAGATCTCAAACCAAGATCTAGCCTGTTCCAGGGGTGCTTGGCTGGGGAGACTGCAAGTCCCTAGTGAGGACAAATGTTCAAGTCATCCAAAAGTGACACCTACACAGTTCATGTATAAATAATTATTTGAAAATGAACACAAATATGTTTATAATAAATAGTTTTCTAGCTATATATTTATCTTGCTTATATTGTTGTAGGTATTTCTCAATTAATTTTCTTCTTATGATGTCTCTTCTGTTCAGCATGTTGCTATAAGTAGACAAACACAAATCTGGGAGGAGTTAGCTAATTTTGTTTCATTATTGTGGGAGTCAAGTGGATTGGACTTATAGGTTGTGTGATCCATAAACTCATCAATATTGCATAGAAACACTGTTCCTACACAGGAAGAGAGACAAAGGCAGGCATTATACTTTTTAGAACTCTTTTGTTCTTAAATCTATACTGTTTCCGCTCCAACAGATGCATTGTAAGTCAGGCTGTTTTGTACAGTTGATGACACAGCCTACAAACTCTTTTTAGAGATTGGAACATTGTCTTTGTATATTTTATATCACTAAATAGACAGAGTGTCACTTCATAATTATTCATTTGAAAGAACCCTACTTGGTGTGGAATTAGCATTGCTGATGTAGGATTGGGCTTGCTGGTAGAACATACTACAACTTCTCATCTTCAAGGTGTAAAATGGCTCCACGGTGTTTGATACTATTAGATGTATTTCTCAGATGGTTATAGTAATATATCAACAGCTCTACAGATTTCCTCTAAAAGAATCATCAGGTAAGTCGTGCTTTCTCCTTCTCTAGGTGGGGTCATACAAAATGAATGTTCTCAGGGTGTCTGCAGGAGTCTTGTGGCTATAACTACCTTTATAGAATAATCTAGAGGATTTCATTTAATCAGGTCTGTAATGGTTGTATTGATTGTAAAATCAAACAAAGGGATACTAAATATGGATGATTTGGGACTGGCACTGTATGTCAGAGACATATTTGATGCCATTTATAGCCTAAAAACTACTGCAGAGGACAGAGGCACAGAGTTAGGGCACTGCGATACAGCCTTGTTTTCATTTTGAAAATGGATTTCTCCTAATGGATTTTTGACTTGAACAAAACCATTATCCAAAACGTCCTTGCCCCCTAGTATAAGCAGGAAAATTTCCATATTCCAAACAATTAAAACGACCCCCAAATCTGGAGGAGCTCATGTGAGATTTGAAACATAAGATCTCTGTCTGCCATTACTGAACATTTAGTCACAAAATGAAAATAAATGGCAGGATATGGTTGTGGTGAACATGTATGTCATGTCACATGGACAGGAAGAAGAAACGACCTTGAGGAATCTTCTACAAGGCTTAAGAGAGATGTTGAAATTTCTCCAGCAGTAGGGTTAAGAGCAAGACACACAAAACTGTTTCTAAAAAAGAAAAGAAAAAAGAGCAGCCCAGCTTGGCTGGAGATGTAACTGGGGGAAAGGGTGTATTCATTCAGGATGAAAGTCTCCAGTTTGCAGTTATGGTCATTTGAACTCTCAGGAGTAAATGACCTTGCCAGAAATAGCAGCGTTTATAAACCAGATCTCTGCAGGAAGAAAATGCTGAGAGCAAAATCACGGTAATAGGATGAGAGACAAGGGACAAAACGATTCAGAACGCTGAAGTATAAAGCCGTCACCTGCAAATACTAGGGTACAAAACAGATACTTGGGAAACGTCATTGACAGAAGGAGGAATTTGACATGCAGTATCAGCACAGAGTGTGATAATTTACTTCTGTGCTTTTAAAGGATGCTTACTGTTTAAAGCCCAGACTCATGGATGTACATAAAATTGCGTGAGTGAGTATTTATAGAAAAAGTAAAGAAGAAAAGGCTTAGAATATCAGAAATTACAATGGAGATGTGTCTTTTGTTATTCCACATTTAACAATATATGTCCTACCATCCTAAATCATCCATCTAGATCTCGCTTATATTTATATTCATAAGAGTGATTCTACTGAAGCAGAAGTAAGATCTTACGTCTCCCATAGGCTTGTTCTGATGAGCCAGTTTGAACTTGTCTGTGGCGGGAGATAGGGAAGTTATTTTCTGGAAATTTCCTTGAATTACCAATTATATTCTTGGTACTTGTCATTTTATTTGTTTGCTGGTTTGTTTACTTATATAGAACCAAAGGACACTGAAAATAAAACTATATTTCTCTGTTGGGGAAGAAGGCACTCGAAGACTACTACTACAGTCCGAGGTTAAAATTTGCTAATTTTGAGAAATTACATGGAATGGCATGATTTGAGGACGTATTATTTTTAGCTTGGTGGAATCTGTCTTCCGTTTGAAGTCTCCTCTATTTCATTAACACTATGAGTTGAAATCTTTGATCTTTTTGAATTGTGATTTGTGTGTTTGATACTTTTCTTCCTTTATATTTTTAGTGTTGATTCTCTTGATATTTTAAATATATTAAAATATCAATTTTTCTCTTTCTATATGTTCTGTGTGTTTTTATTGATGTCTGGTTTCCTTTTGTAATGGTCAGAAAGAAGCATGGCCCAAGGGAAGGGGACGAGCAAACTTATAAATGGGGGTGGGGTGGGGTGGGGTGGGGTGGTGGGCAGGGATGCGTGTGAGGATGGGGAGGGCAGTCTGATGGCTGAAGTGGCACGTGGGTTGTCTTCCTGGTGACAGGGCTTGCTCATCCCACTCCAGCAAGGTCTCCAGGCCGAGGGGATGTGGCACTTTCCCACTGGGCCCCAGTGTTGCTCATGGCATTTCTCTCTCCACTCTGTCTGTTCTCCCTGGCCAAGGTACTGATGGAAGCTGATACAGTCATTAAGGCTGTCCGGTTGCCAGCCTGGTCCTAACATTGAAAGGTGTTCTGGTCTACCAACATCACACTCTCAGCATGAAGGCCACACCCAGATTTCCTGTGCTTGTGCCTGAAGTGGGCTAGTCCATGGCTAGCCCATGTTGACTTGGTGTATGCACAGGAAAGAGATATAAAAAATGAGAGCTTGGAGAGCTTCTAATCCATTCATTCATTCATTCATTCATTCATTCATTCTTCTTTCTGGGTTTCGTTTTTGTTTTTTTTTTCTGTTGTTTGTTTTGTAGGGTTTTAGTTGTTGCTGTTGTTTGTTTTGTTTGTTGATTTTTTTTTTTTGAGACAGGGTTTCTCTGCGTAGCCCTTGCTGTCCTGGAATGAACTCTGTACCTCAGGCTGCCTCAAACTCAGAAACCTGCCTGCCTCTGCCTCCCAGAGCTAGGATGCGCCACACCCACCCAGCTGGGAGAGCTCCCTTAGTGGCCACTTTTCCTGTAAGAATTTCATACGGAATACTTCTGTCTTAGCTTGTCACTGTTAGATTTAACTCAGGAAACTCACAGGAGTAGAAACATCTGACCGTTCGCCTTATACATAGGAATTGGAATCATCACAATTTCCTAAGCCCAAGCATGCCAGCCACCATTAGAGAGCAGGAACATTACCTGCCCAGGATGCTCACCTAACATTACTTTCCTATTTGCCTCGATCTCGCCATCTTGCACTAGCTGCAAAGCACATTTATTGAAGAGCTGGGTGCTCTGGTGCATTTGAGGTTCTTACCACACTGACGGCTCGCAATAACCGAATATGGTACAACCAACCACCATCGCCATCCTGTGCACAGGAGAGAAGCAGCCTGCCCAAAGTCAGACACAGCGTATTCCATTAATCACTCTCAGGTCCAATATCTTTACCTCAGAGACTCAAAAGAAAGTTCTGCCTTTTCCCTATTTTCGTTTCCCTCTTTCAGTCAAAGATTTACACCAGAAAGGGGACGAAGGGAACAAAATGCATTCGTGTTCCCCTACTTCCTACCTGGAGGTGGGTGTCGTGGTTTTCACTGAAAAGTATTTTGGCGAGAGGGAAAAAGTGAATCTGATCAAAATTCAGAGATGTATGAAACTCTGAAGGAACTGATAAGAAATCTCTTTTGTAAGACAGATACACAATGGATAGGTCTTCCCTGTCCAGGTGCATTTGCTGCTCTGGTGTTTTGTTCCCTCTCTATGACAAGGAAGTTAGCTGGCTTTACACCAAAAAGCTTGGGTAGTCTTGGTGGCTTTGTGCCTTTTTGTCACATGCACCTTTTGGATCTGTATGATGCTTTGCACTGTCACATGGACAGAATGTAGCATCACCCGTAAGACAGGTCTCTACTCTGGGGAATGATCCTGATGACCTTGACTGAGATGGGAAGTCTCACCCACTGTTGTATACCATTTCCTGGCTGGGATCGTGGCTTGCATTAGTAGCAAAAGGATGTGAGCGGAAGCATTTGTTCCTCTCTGTGTCCTGTTTTGATTGTGGTATGGCTAGTTGCCTCAAACCCCGGCTACCTTCATTTCTCTTTGTGGACGGATTGTACCTTGAACCGTGAGCTATGGTAAATCTCTTAAATTGTTTCTGTCAGAATATTTGTCACAGCCTCAGGAAAAGACGCGTAGATGAGCTGTAATTGAACCGCCCTACGTCTGTGACTGCACATCGCCATGACGATAAGATATGTCAGTTGGGTTAATAAGAGGAAGGAAATCTAGCCATGACATTCCAATGTGAAACATATGCCATTGGAGAACTGGTGCTCCAACCTTCCTAACTGGACACCACACATAGGTCAAGAGTTTCCCGCCTTTTTTCCTTCTTTTTCCAATACGCAGGTGAGGGCACCTCCATGCTAATTCTACCAGCAAATAGTTGAGTCTCTTTGTGCAACTTCACAAGGATCGTGAGGACGTGACCGGATGCCTCCTGTTCAGGAGAAGAACCAAGCAAGCTCGAGGATCTGCGCCGAGAGATTGGTATTCTGTCTGGTATTTTCACATTTGCATTTCATGTCCCCCCCCCCTTTTTTAATGAGGGCAACTTTACATGGCCCCAATTTGCCCTAGAAGTTAGAATTAATTACACAAACAATTTCCATTTCTCATAACTCAAGAGTCTTGAAATCCAGATCACTACCAACTAAATTGCTTTGAATCTGTTTGCTTTATGTAATAACAGCTCACTGAGCTGTCAGTAAGAAAATACCCACGTTTGGCTAATTCCCCACCACTATGCGTGCCTTACCAGAAGGATTCCATCTGGTATTTCTGATCACTTTGGATACAATGGTCACTAACAATTTGTTAAATTGCTATGTGAAAAGTAAGAGGAAAAGAAAATGCTCAGGAGAGTAGTTTCTGCTCCAAAATTGTTTCTACTTCATTTGTGTTTAACTGCGATCATGAACTTCACGCTTGAAGTCAGTGTTGCCACATGACTACAACAGCAGAGAAAGATTTCAGATTCCATTATTATTATTATGAATCTTTTCTTCCCAATGAGATACAAAGGGCAGTTATGGGTCATCATGAATTGTGGGACATCATGAATTGTGGGTCATCATCAACTGTGGGTCATCATCACCTGTGGGTCATCAGTTAATTATGAGTCATCATCATCTGTAGGTCTTCATCTCAACTGATCATCTCTACCGATCACCTCAACTGATGCTTGGAGCCTATAGCTATCTTCCTCTTTACTGTCATTTTATATCAAATATAACCTTGTCTCATATAGATCTTTTAAGGACATTTAAAAAAAAATTTTTTTGATCACTTTTTTTTCCCTTCAGGAAATCTGATATTCAAGTTTTAAAATATCAGGGGGAATCCCCAGGTACTTGTCACTGTTTCTCCTGGACACTTTAGATCAGATGTTCAAAGTTTGATCTTAACAGACTGCAAACATACCGCTCCACTCCCTACCCTCCCATCGGAGCTACTATTATTTTTAAAATGTTATCATTAGTTTATGTGTATGGATGTTTTGCCTGCACATATGTTTGCGCACTACATGTATCTGTGGTGCTTGCGGAGGTATGAAAAAAGGCATTGGATTCCCTGAAGCCTGAGTTATAGATGTTTATGAGTTTCCACATGGATGCTGGAAACTGAACCTAGGTCCTCTGAGAGAGCATACAGCACTCTTAGCCCTTGAGTCATCTCTCCAGATCCTGGATTATAATTCACATGTGGCTTATGTAACCACAACTACATTGTTTGTATTCTTATATGACCATTCAGTGCTTTAAGATGTCATGACTTTTGTCTTTTTCTCATTTTTGGACAGGAAGACAGACACACACACACACACACACACACACACACTCAACAGCCATTCTCCCTTGAAGACACTCTTTCTCCTGCAGCCATCTCAAGCTCTGGCTATTTTCCTGCACTCATCCTGAAGGGATGGTCCTGAGCTCGAGGGGAACGCCCTCTGAACGTCTCCCCGCCCACCCTGCACCGCAGTGCCCGCTCCTTCAGATCACAGTGCACACAGCTCCCTCGGTGCTGTCGTGTCCAGATGCTGGTGTCAGTTTCCCTCGCGTTCAAATGACTTCCAGTCTAGCTTACTGTCACTATTTCTGATGCTGCGGTCAGTTCTTCCAGTTCTTGCTCACAAGGCCAGCGACACCATTAGCGGGGCCTCAGTGAATACTGAAAACGGCGAGTCCCACAAACAGTTCTTATGACTTCCGGGATGTCCGTAAAGATCACTGACTGTAACACGGGCTCTCTCTGAGCCAGAGTCCCCGAGAGACCAGGTATCGGGCACGCCTGTAAGGTTAGTTCTGCTTGGTTAGGATCCGCTCAGTTTGTGATTTTCATCAGTGAAACAACCTCAGTACCACTCTGGAAAACTATTGGGGTATCTCTGACATTCTCTCCACCTCATCTCTTTTATCTTCTCTGGGAAGGGAGGGTTAGTAATAGTCTATATCACTGCAGCTCCACGTCATCGGTCCTAAGTCACGTGCTCTTTCTTACCTCTTCCTCCTCATTTCTCTCACCTGGGCTCAGCGAAATCACCTTCTCCATCCAACTACCCTGCACTGCGTTAGGATTTGGCTTATCATTCTAACACCTCAAGCCAGTAACTTGGGCTCAGCATCCTTGATTCAGTGCCCTGACTTTGTCTTAGATCTAAGCCTTGCATCTCCACACAGTTGCCCCCAACAGCAGACATTGACATCCACCCCGATATGACAGGCCAAGTGTACATACACACAAGCTGCCGCTCTGACCTCCACGTGGCTCCCCCCCTCTGTAGCCATTTCTATTATTTATCGTAACACAAAAAAGCCTGTGGTGTGTTCTCCAGCCTGGGCTCCTTCCTGGGGAAGACATCCTGAGGTACTATTAAACGAGTCCCCCATTTCTATTCTCTACCTGTCCTCTTAGTTTACAGCATTTCCCTTTAATAGAATTGAATTTGAAAATAAAAAAAGAAAACATGTCTGCCTATGCTTCCCGTTTCAGACTTTCATATCTCTGACTGGCAGGGAAAACAATTTTGGCAGAGGTGACCATGAATTGACCCTCTTTGTTTCTGACAACCTCAGGGAAGGAAAAACATGACTGATAATAAGAAGTGGTTGCTTTGGGGGCCAGCCTGGCTGACAGCCACAGCAGGCGATGCCTTCAGTCCCTGGTCTTTTCTGACAAGTAATATTCTCTGGGTAAGCAGGGAGGGCGAGGCCGGCAGTCTATGTTTGTAGAAAAATTAAAGAGGTGCCCTATGTCGCTATTCCTCAACACCCCCATGCGTTCCCCCGCCTAGTGTGAGGATGTAAAGGACTCCACTTGGTGAACTGAGCGCTATTCACCCTCAGGCTGGGGTAGGAGTTCATTTCCTCAAGGAGAGTCTTCATGTGGATACAGGTGAATAATTCCTTTCTGGTATTAAGATCAATAATTGTGTTCCCTATGAGCATCATAGTTTGTTTTTTTTTTTTTTTTTTTTTTTTATTGTGGACATTGATAATCTCTTTGCATTTGCCATGAGCAGGCAGGGCTCTCCTGTTCGCTCTACAGATCCCATCCATTTCTCACAGACGGTAAGAGTCCTACGTCGAGCAAGTGAATCCAGTCGAGCATTTGTGTTTTTATTCATTTTAAAATTATCTTTATTTGCTGTGTATAATTACCTGCATGCAGGTATGGGTACCACACCCGTGCAGGGTGTTGGGACAGGCCAGAGGGGGTCTTCTAGACTTTTGGCACTGAAGTAGCAGATAGTTATGAGCTGCCTTGTGGGTGATGGAAGCGAACCTGGGTCTTCTATAAATATGTCCCGTGTTCTTAACCACCGAGCCACCTCTGTATCCCTCAGAGCTCCTTAGTTAAGATCTCATTCTATTTGCTATTGTATCTCAATAACAAGTCACAACAGAAGAGAATTTAGTCCATACTAGAAAATGACACAGTTCATGAGTAAAGAGATAAGCAATTATTAAAACATCACCTTTATGCAAGGTATGGCCATGTGATTAAGATCACAGAGATTTGGGGCCTGGAGAGATGGCCAGGGTAGCAGTTGAAAGAACTTCTAGTTCTTCCAAAGTACCAGAGTTTGATTCCCGGCATCTATATGAGGGTTCACAGGCATTCATAACTCAAGTAAATGGGGGATCCGATACCCCCGAGTGACCTCCGTGAGCGTGCGGTGTACGGACACAAATGCAAGCAATATTTTTTAAAAATTTTGAATCAAAGAGCTGTGGGATTGTGCAGAAGTATGAGGCCCAGGACATTAGAATTCTCAGCACTAACTAACTATCACTGCATGTCAGTGCTGTATGGCTTTGTCAACGTCTCATAAATATAGATTTACTCTGGAAAAAAAAATGCAGGGACCTGCGTGCTCAAAGGCAATGCGGAGACTAATTTGCTCATGAAGAGGTTTGACAGTTGGCTTCGTGGAGAGGAAGTCAGTAACGTGAGGTGGATCTTCAGAGACAGGACAGCAGGTGGTCCATGCAAGCTCAGAAGTTGGATATCCAATCTGCGCTTGGAAGAGTCCCCCAGTCACAGTACACACCACTTTACCAGCTGAAGCAGTGGTAGACTGATTACTAATACCTGACCTGGAACTTTTCTGATCTAATTAAAAATCTGTAACATTGCTGTAGAAAAATTTAATCTCAATCTGGGCTTTCTAGTCCCGCCCCCCCTCCCCCCATGCTCCCACCTTTGACCAGTCATTTCCCAGATATAAGACACACAACCTTTATTACTTATGATAAGCTTTTTAACACCACTAAATTTGGACAGATATTTACTCTCTATGCTATTAAAATGTATTTCCTATCGCTAACCCTGAGTTATTATTTCTTATATTTCATCCGGGTTGTCCCTAACTCCACTTGGCCAGCCCTCAAGGCCATGGTTTATTGACTCCTAATCCAACATGTCTTCCTTCTCTCCCACCTCTCTTTCTCTACCCCCAACACTCCCCCCCCCATGGTCTCCTCCGAACCCAAGCTCCACCTATCTCAGTTCTGGCCAGCTATTGGCATCTTTATTCACCAATCAGAAATAACATAAGGGCAAGGTCACATAGTGTCACTTGGGCCTATGTGTAGACTCTCTCCTCTCTGGGCAGCCAGGCCTTGGGAGCCCACACTTAGTATCCCAATGCGTAGCAACAGACCAAACCTCAACATCTTTCATGAAATATACATCATTTAAATTTTTTATGTCAGAGGCAGTTCCTAACACCACATCCTTGATTCTATGCACCTCTTGATTCTACCTGCCCTGTTTTAACAGTGGATGTTGACTTACTCTTTGTCTGAATGACTCCTTTTAGATCACTGTTGACAAGTGGCCATCTCTGCTCCAAGTGAGACTAAGTCCTTATGCTGATTAGCCGGCTTTTTATCCAGGAAAGGGGATAACATTTGAAATGTAAATAAAGAAAATATCTAATTAAAAAATAATAAAGGTGTGTGCCACCACGCCTGGATCTGGGACCTGCTTTGTCCCAGATGACCTTGAACTCAGAGAGCTCCCTGTCTTAATCTCCTGGGACTCATAGTCACTGTGCTTCAAGACCTCCGTGCCAAGATCCAGGTCGGAAACATGTATCTACCAGCCTCCAGACTAGGATCACAGGTGAGCCTTCCAATTCTGGATTGTAGTTCATTCCAGATGTAGTCAAGTTGACAACCAGGAAGAACCACTACACCCATGGGTAGCTAAGAGGGCATCCCGAAAACTGTGTCCCTGTTACTAGCTTCACCATGCCGACTGCCCCTTCGGGCTGTAAACATTTTTGCTAAGAGACTGTGGCTTTAACTTGCTGGTTTGTTTATTTATCTTTGCTTTTAATATCAGGGCTCTTCTTGATATCTTAGACCCAGTGTCACTATAACATTCAAGAAGGAAATGACATTTCTTTTTCTTTCTTTCTTTTTTTTTTTTTTTTTTTTTTTTTTGAGACAGGGTTTCTCTGTGTAGTCCTGGCTGTCCTGGAACTCACTCTGTAGACCAGGCTGGCCTCGAACTCAGAAATCCGCCTGCCTCTGCCTCCCAAGTGCTGGGATTACAGGCGTGCGCCACCACGCCCGGCTAGGAAATGACATTTTAATTGGAGTATTTGTTCAAAGTGTGAGTTGTAAAATATTTCCTTCTCTTACAATCTGGAAAAAGAAATTTAAAAACCAATCTTAGTTTTTCATGAATAGTTGGAAAATTGGTCGATTCTTGGCCTTTCTCTCTACATGTACTATTTGTAGGATGTACATTTTCTTCTAAAAAATATTTTTATTTATTTTCATTTTCTGTTTATGAGTATTTTGCCTGCATGTATGTACGAGGACCCTGTATGTGTCTGGTGTCCCTGGAGGCCAGAAGAAGACCCTAGATCGCCCGGAACTGGAGTTACAGATGGCTCTGAGCTGCCATGAGGGATCTGGGAACTGAACCCACATCTTCTGCAAGAGCAGCCAGTGGTCCTAACCACCGAGATTTCCCTGCATCCCTGATAGGCATTGTTTTCATCCTCAAGGTCTGTGGTCAATTAAGGAAAGCAGACGATCTGCAGGTACAGCAGGTGCGTTGTTAAATGTAAAGCTGAGCGGGGCTGTTTCTGGAACTTGCTTATGAATATGCATGCACACGCAGACATGTCTCTTCAGACATTCGTTTACTCTGTCACGTTCAAAGACCCACCTGCTGCATTTGCAGGCTCGGAAGAATCCTCGGTGATTTTTGTTTTGAGATATGTAGCCCCGGGGTAGCTTCAAACGTATGATCCTCCTGCCTCAGCCTTCCAAGAATGGGGTTACAGGTGTGTCAAGGAGTGAATGCCATATACCCAGGACTTCCTGTGACCCTTCTAATGAATCACTGGTCAGTAGGCGGGACTTCCGGGCCAGATGGAGGGAGGGCAGAGGCAGGATACGGAGTGGGCTTTTGGACTGAGGGACTGAGCAAAAATGTAGGTAGTGGAGACCCCAGCTCAGGTAGGGTTGGGATCCCTACCAGAGGATTTAACTTAGAATGGTTAACTATTAGGACGCTGGTTGCTGAGCCCAACGATTGTGTTTCCTTTTGATTCTAAATTAAGATTGTGTGATGTTTCCTTCATGTGGCCACTTGGCACCCCAGCCAGCCACGGAAATTTGGAAGTGCGGGGGGGGGGGGGGCAGGGGGGCTGGCGTGGCAGCATCCCACCATGGGAACTTAGTGAGCTGGGTGGAGAGATTTCAGAGCACCAGGTCAGAGAGGCTCCACAAGATAGAAACAAGGCCGGCCTGTGCCTTGCCGGAGATAGCATGGATTGCATTTTTAAAAAATATTTCTCGCTATACAGGTGGGCTAGGCTGTGTTCGAAGCGCTTACCCTCTCAGCTGCCATCCACCCCACAATTTAACTCTGAGCTTCCCAGGAAGCAGCCATTAATAACTTATCTCCCTCATGCCTATGCGAAAGCGAAGGAAGAAGGAAAGAAAAAAACAATGAAAAAATTAAAATCGTGACGGGCTAATTATAGCAACTAAGTTTGGAATAGGTAATTAAAATTCATAGAAAAGAACAAACATTAAAATATAATTGCAAACGGGGTGCCTGTGTTCAGCCAAAAATTGTTAATTTGGAACCTAGTGTGGCCATGAGAAAGAGTAATAAGAAAAAAACTAACCTAGGTTACATGCAACACATACGTGCATTGATGTGAGGTACGGACACTGGTCGGTGTCACACTTGTCTGGATTTTGTATTTCTCTGCATGCGAGGCATGTGGATCTTAGTCAAGTCACCATGTGTCTTTAGTATGATACAAGCAGGGAAAGAGAAAAGCTTCAGATGTGGTTCAGTACGCATGCCTGTACAGTAATGGACACTGTCTGACTGCGGAGACGCCGCGGTTGGCCTCACGGTGTGGGGAGTCTTTATGGGCTCCTGTTTTCAGGACTGACTGCCCTGCCGACCACCCTGTGCAGTCATTTTCTTACCTCATCGTCGATACTGCATGCTCGGTTGTGAGTAGGTGAGGTGCTGTGAGTTTCCGCTCGCCTGCCCATGAGTCTGCATAGGAACTTAGCAGGGGCAAGGTCTGCAGGGAACCTTAGCATCTGCATTCTGGCTACTGATATTTATGCTCTAGTTCCCCTCCTAGAATGATTATTTTATTTAAATTAGATCTTGTTTATTCTAACCTTTATACTGAGATTATGGGCTTCCTGATTTTAGAAATTGTGTGATACTTAACCATGTAGAGGAGAGTTGTGAGTTGTCAGTATTAGAAAATTGTAACCAGGGTGGAGATATTGCTCAGTGGTTAGGGACACTAGCTACTCTTTCAGAGGACCCAGGTTGGATTCCTGGCTTCCACACAGTGGCTCCCAACTGTGTGTAACTCCAGCTCCAGGGAATCCTGCGCCCTCTTCTGGCCTCTGTAGGCACTGCATGTCTGTGGCTCAACATACCTTGCGGATAACACTCACACACATTAAGTATGTAAGTAAGTGAGTAAATAAGTGGAGATGCCTGACACGGATTTAAAGGATTAAAGATGGTTCACAGTTCCCTAGAAATGCCATTCTGCCCGTGGCCAGGAACGGACAGAGACCGTGGGAGACACCTTTCAAGGGCTGTGTCACTGGACTCGCCCGGAGTCAGTGATGTTTAGAGCCAGGTGCCTCTCTCCAGTAATTCAGGAGGTCTCCAGGTTACCTCACGTCTCGTCTGTTTTTCCAAAAGTCTTTTTCCCACTGGCAGCTTTCTCCTCCCAGTGACCCTGCAGGTCAAAATTGGAGAAAGCACAGGGCGGCACCGTGCGGTCCGCTGCTGTCCCCCAGAGCGGCTTCTCCATCTTACCCTCCATGCACACTGCACTGCTCTGAAATTCTCTCAAAACAGCCTAGAGGCTGGGGAGCATCCACCACTGAAGCCGGCGAGATCGGAAGAGATGCATTTAAGAGATGCATGTACCACATCCAGCTCGATCCCAAGAGAGGTGTTTGCCAGTCCAAACCTCAGCTCACCCAGGGAGAACACAGAGTCAAAACCAAACATCCCGTAGGGAGATTTTTGTGGATTCAAGGAGATATCTTGGCATAGTCATCCTGGGCCTCTGTGATAGAATACCACTCAGTTCATGAGGTAAGCTGGAGACTTCCTGAATTACTATTCCAGATTCCTCAGACCGGGGTGTGTGTGTGGGGGTTGGGGGGGAGGGTGCTGGAGACATTACATTTCTTTTGCACTGTTGTACATTTGTGGGTCGCTTCAGGTATATTCTAGAGTCTAGTATCTGCAGGTTCTCAGGAAGTGACTTCTTATGGGACAGCTGAAGGGCACAGGAAAGAGGGTCTAGTTCATGTGGTGTGAGCAAAAGGCTAACCCCCTCGTCTCAGAACAGAAACAGAAATCACTTCAGAATTTTTTTCTTTTATTTTTGATATTTTCACATGCACAGCCTATCTTTCTATTACTTGATGTCATGTGCATATATGTGTCACATATATACATGAATATGTATATGTTTATGTATATGTATGCATATATGTTACATGGATATATACATGAATATATGTATATGTTTATGTATATGTGTGCACATGTGTTACATGCATATATATGAATACACACACATACACACAAACACACACATATATATATATCTTTATAACCTGCTCAGTCTATATAATGCTATTTATAGTTATGTGTCCAGGGCTGACCATTTGGTATTTGTTAACCACTGGTGTCTTTTCCTTGGAGAAGGCTATCTCTCCCACTCCCAGCATTCCTTAGTCCTCTGTGTAGGGTTGGGGCCTTGTGGGCTTTTCTCCATCCACTTTACATGTCTGCTGCTATCGTCCTTGTTCAGTTTATGATTAGGCAGCCATGTTGGTGAGGATTTACGGATGTAGCTTTCTGACGTTATCATTTTTTATTTTACTATGCAGATTCAAAGCCTTGATTTAGCTGTTTGAAGAACCTCTAATGCCTCGAAGCAGAAGGGTAGGCAGTGCTGAGATTCTGATGTACAGAGCCAGGCCGGGGAGAGTGGCTGCTCCTCTTCTGACTCGCAGAGGTCCACACCCGGAGAGCTGGGAAATGGACTCTGGGGTGCCCCGACAGGGATATTCCCCGTTTCCACAACCACACTGGTGCAGAAATAAAGAAAAAGAGGGAAACGTGGCCTTCTCACTGCAATGTGCAACTTCTCAATGTACCTTCTGCCCAAACTGGGAGGAGGTCTGGGACAGGAAGTTGTACCTTACTGGTGTCGGATGGAGCCATGAGGAAGGGTGAGCCAGGGCCGAGGGACTCAGCTTCTCAAGCCCAAGCTGCTTATCAGTGAGAGAAGCGGTGGAACTCTTATCCCCAGGAGTTAGTGTGAGGAGGAACGTGTTGTAAAACCTCACAAGCCGTTAAATACTGCGGTTCATCGGTGATCTGTCCTCCACAGGTATTCCTGCTCAGACATGATTTTAGGGACATGGGGAAGGTCCGTTTACAAACCAGGCAAAGCATCTTCCTTCAGGAGCTTAACTTTTAATAGGGAAAAAAGATGAAAAATATCCAAGTTGTTATTACTAGGCAAGTTATTTAGTAATTTATTAAAATAAAAGTTACACAAGATGGAGAGGAGGGCTCCGGTGGGAAGTGCCGGGAGTCGGGGGAGTCATATCCCGAGTTAACCAGCCAGACAGGATAGGAGCAAGTCAGCAAGGCTTGTGCGGAAACCAGGGGATGCTGGGAGGGCAGAAGGGAGTTCCCACAGAGGGCCCTCAGCAGGTGATGCTGCTGGGACATTGATGATGATGAAGAAGGAGGAGGAGGAGGAGGAGAGAAGAGAAGAGGGAGGAGGAGGAGGAAGAGGAGAGAAGAGAAGAGGGAGGAGGAGGAGGAAGAGGAGAAGAAGAGGAAGAGGAAGAGGAAGAAGAGGAAGAAGAAGAAGAAGAAGAAGAAGAAGAAGAAGAAGAAGAAGAAGAAGAAGAAGAAGAAGAAGAAGATCCCAGAGTACCGCAGAGAGGGAAGAGCTAGGACACAGAACAGGAAGGTCACAGCATCCGGGCTCCAGGGGCGCAGAGGCCACTGAACGAGCTTCAGTCCTGGTCACTCTGAGTGAGATTGACACTTGTAGAAAGAGTAATCATCAGGAACAAGGAACAAGACCCCACTTCTGCTGAATGGATCATATTAACTGTCGGGCTAACAGACCTACCCCTTTATCACATTGATACACAATACCAGTTATAATATGCCTAGCAGGTATACCATAAGTGTATATTATGTGCCCGACATCCAGCTATGTAGCAGGGCATTGTGATAGGCCAGCTAGACCAATGCCGGCTTCCTGGGTAAGATTCAAGTCATGACAAGAATTCAGATTCAGACCCAGACAAAGGGCCTAGAGCAGTTGACTTTGATAATCTGAGCAGGTATGGGTGGGGTGGGGTGGGGTGGGGTGGGTGGTGACCACACTGGCAAAGCTCTACAGTAGGAAGCCCCAAAGCTATTAAAACTTCTGGAAGAAAATCCGCACACACTCGCGCGCACACACACACCATCTCAGTATGATAATGAATGCTTAAACCGTTAAGTGACAAATTTTAAGTAGTGTCGAATTTGAGTAATTGCGCCACTTAACAAATCACTGGTGCTCAGCGAAGTGAACGGCGAAACGTATGGACTCCGCGCACGGTCATCATTAGGCAATTACAGCGCAGGATCAGCTGGAGACCAGAAATGACACGTGGCGTTTGTCAGCTCCTCGGGTGGCACGGAAGCCCTCCTCTGGCTTCGCGCATCTGCCGGTGCCACCACTCAGGTTTACTCTGGCTGTGCCTTCCACTCGCTCGCTTATCTTTTCCTAATAAGATTTTATCGTGCCCGTTCGCCCTTCCGAAGCCATAGAGATAATTGTTATGTCTCAGCGTACGACTTATGTGACAGAAGACATGTCACCAGCCCCCCCCCAACCCCCATCCTTTGGTGGGGTTGCTCTACAGATATTCCTTTTTTCCTCTTTTCTGCAAAAATCTATACTTTTTTTTTAGTCACAGGAATAACGGGTTTTATTACCTATTTTGTGTTTTAGATCTTAACACCAAATTGCTGTCTTCCCCCAGAGACTTAATTTAGAATACCTAGATATAAATAGACTTTTAGATACAAAGACCATGTTGGAGGGCTATAAGACAATGCCGTCGTGACTGGTGTAATGAGAATTTAAAAGTTTAATCTTCCTTTGCCTTCTTTTCCTGCTATGGGTTCCTCTCGCCAGGTTAGGCAAGGTTAGGTACAAGATTCGTCATAGGGAGGGGCCAGGGAGCTAAGAATCAGGAGATGTGTCAGTCACCTTTATCATCTATGGAATAGCACATTTGACGGGAGCAATGCAAGGGCACAGGGTTTCCCTCGGTAGCATGAGGGGGATGGCCATGATGCGTCCATAGTCAAAACCCAGAGTGAGAGAGAGAGAGAGAGAGAGAGAGAGAGAGAGAGAGAGAGAGAGAATGCTTGCCCGCATTTTTGTATTTGTGTATTTGCACTGCGACAGTGTACTTCACACTCAGGGTGTGTTTTTCGCCACAGTTAAACCTTCCTGGAAACACATTCATAAATACAGAGGTATCCTGCCATAATGCTTCTAAATCTAGTCTCGTTGACATGGAAATGAACCATTACCATTACAGCTAGCCTCGTCTATTCACCCTCTTTATTAGGTCTGGGTCTTCCCCCATGGGGTGCTGCTACCCACATTTACCATGCATCCTCCTCTCATTTAAACCTCCCTGGAAATGCCGTCAGAGGCATGCATGGAGACACATCTCCTAATCAATACCAAAGGTGGCCAACTCAGCAACAAAGATTAGCTGTTACAAGTCCACCCGCTGTCCCCTTGACAGATAAGCTTTTCACTGTGAACGGTAGCATTATACCATATGGACTCCACAGCTCACAGCCGTTTCATAAGGCAGAACGCGTTTAGTTCATGTCTGTCAGTCCCCCCAAACTTAGCAGATAAACATCGACCTAGAGCCCAAAGTCCAAAGTCTCTTCTAAAATTCAAGGCAATCTATTAACTGTGAGTTTCTGTAAAAGCAGAACACAAGTTACATACTTCCATAGTGGCACATAGGAAACATCCCTACCCAGTCCACAAGGAAAGATTCGGGAGCCTGTCGAGGAACGACCAGACCAAAGCAATAGAAACCTCCATAGGGCAGACATCAAATCCTGCAGCTCATTGCCCATTACACAGACTCACATGGGCTCGGCCGTCCCTGTTCCTCTAGTTCTACCTGCCTGTGCTTCATGCTGCATTTTCTTGGCACAATCCTATCACATGCCTGCTGCTTCCCTTCCCACACTGCACACCCCACGGTCGAGGCATTTCCAGCAGCCCGGAATTTGACTATGACCGGGCTTTCACCTTTGTAGGTTCACTCTCGAACCTCCTTGCAGACAGTCCTCATTTTCAGTGGCTTCCTGGAGTCCTGAGGACCCTCAGGCCTTTTCATTCTGCATCCCTAAGAGACCACAGGGATTGGACTGTGAATGGACTGTCAGTTTGAGATGTAGGCTGGCTCCTTAATTTTTTTATTAGATATATTCTTTATTTACATTTCAAATGTCCCTTTTCCTGATTCCCCGCCACCCCCCCAACCCCCTAACCCATCTCCCCTCCTCCTGCTCAACAATTCACCCACTCCTGCTTCCCTGTCCTGGCACTCCCCTATACTGGGACATGGAGCCTTCTCAGGTCCAAGGGCCTCTCCTCCCTTTGATGTCCAACAAGGCCATCCTCTGCTGCATATGCAGCTGGAGCCATGGGTCCCTCCATGTGTACTCTTTGGTTGGTGGTTTAGTCCCTGGGAGCTCTGGGGAGATCTGGTTGGTTGATATTGTTGTTCTTCCTATGGGGCTGCAAACCCCTTCAGCTCCTTGGGTCCTTTCTGTAGCTCCTCCATTGGGGACCCTGTGCTCAGTTCAGTGGTTGGCTGAGAGCGTCCCCGTCTGTATTTGTCATGCACTGGCAGAGAAAATTGGGTAGCCCAGGCTAGCCTCAAACTCACGATCCTCCTGCCTCTGTCTCCTTCAGCAAATCCAACCAGCATGCACCACCACAGCCTGCATGCGGGCTCCTTCTACTGTCAGCTGTAGCCGCCCTCATGCCTCTTGATGGCTGACTCTCAGAAAATACTTCTCTAAAAGCCTGGCCTCAAGCAAACATCACCTCCAGTGGTATTCTTAAGCAGGCGCTCAACCTTCAAATGAATTTGCATTTTCCTGAGCTGAAATCTTTGATGGGGGGGGGGTCTTGCATTCCTAATACATTTCCTGTCATTCTGCTGAAAATCATCAGGTTTCTTCAGTGATAATGATCTCTAAGGTTTAGAGCGTGAGCACTTGCAGCTGCTTCCTCAGCGTCTGCCTTGCCTGTGTCTTGAAGCTTGCTTACATATCCTTCCTTAGCACACCTACACTTTCCGTTTCTCTGTACACTTTCCCTATAGATCCGACTAAGCAGTGAGCAGTAACCCTTATACCAGAGCCTGGATGCTGACCTGTCTTGAAATCTCCTCTAGCAAGTAACTTTGTTACTTTGGGATTCTGTTTCAGTAAAATTCTCAGGGCAGAGGCAGGATGCAATCAGATTCTTTGTCAGAATGTAACATTCAGTCCTAGTTCACCTCTGAAACCTCATTATCCAGGTTTACTGTGTATTTCTCTTGGTAGTCTGCCCTTCCAAACTGATACCTAAATGGCCCATTAAGTTCATCCTATCCTGAAGCTACAAACTGTCCCTCATCGCTCCAGGCAAACCACATCAGAAGGCCTTCTTGATCATATTCCCGACAGCCTGGCTCAATCTTCCATGTTAGTTACAAAGTAACTGACAAAGCAATGTAAGGAAGGGTGCTTTTATTTTAGCTCATGTTTTGTGGGATGCAGTCCATCAGGGAACTGAGGACAAGGTAGGTGAAGGAAGTAGTTGGTCCCATTGTATCCAAAGTCAAGAAGGAAAGAGACCAATGGCGTTGTTTAACTGATTCCTTCCCCTTGCCCTCCCTGCCCCCACCCACCCTCCCCCACTCCTGTCCCTGCTTTCAGTAAGGCTGGGATCCTATTTCCATAAGATCATCCTGCCCACATTCAGGGTGGATCTTATCACTAAGTTCAACCTCTCTGCAAACTCTCACAGCCACGCTCAGAGGTGGTCCTCCTTATGATTAAAAACAGCAATCCAGTCAAATTCGCAATGAGGATTTGCCTTTATGGGGGACATCATCACCTCAATCTCAAAATAAAGTAGTAGGTGTATGGAGGCTGTAGGATTGTCCAGTGACTGTACAGCCCCTGTGGACATCCTCAGACCTTTTACAATAGAACTAGAATGGATTGAGAGGTGGTGATTGATAAATATTAAAGACAGATGTGTCACTGGGCTGTCCAGTGGGTGCTGTCATGGAAGGTTTTCAACCACACCTGTACTTGTAGTTCCTCCTTAAATATTGTGCCATTGAGGCCTGGCTCGCTTCATCTAAGTCTTAGCTTTAAATTGTCAACAAATAGGATTGCATTAAAGTTATGAGACCTTCGGACTTCTGCTTATATCGCTTGCTCTAGAGAGGGACGCATCTAGATCCTGAGCACGCCCAGTAACTACACACAGATCCTGAGCATGCCCAGTAACTACACACAGATCCTGGGCATGCCCAGTAACTACACACAGATCCTGAGCATGCCCAGTAACTACACACAGATCCTGGGCATGCCCAGTAACTACATGCACAGCCTTCCTTTTCAAGACTGTTCATGGGTGTCATGGGTGTCCACAAGTGCCCCTTACATCAGACACTTGCTCGTCTGATGCCCACCTCCCTTCAAACGTCAATGTCCCCCAGGAGAAGCAGAATTTCATACCTTTATTTGTGACCCTAGCACCTATGCCTAGGGTCCTGTACATAGCACACCTTTCACAATTGGCAATTAAATAAAATCACACACACACACACACACAAAAATCACTCTAGGTGTAAAAGCAGTTTCTGAACCCAACCACATTTTAAAAAGTAAATATATGAGGTACAGATGAATCCTAATTATGTTCCACACAGGGACGGTACGCCAATGCTGTCTGTTGACTGTGTAAATAAAATGACGTGGAAAAAAATGATTTCTAGGAAAGAGATACCTAAAATGTCAGGTACATTATTACTTTAAGCTTTGCCAGCTGCCAGCTAATTACCTTAGCCACGGGTCTTAAAGTAAACACAGATGTGGTAGCAGTAATTATAGCAAAAGCCAAAGCACTTACGTTGCAGATTGGAAAGCAGCTTTGGTGACTCTGGTGAGGGTTGCAGAAAGAGAGCCCAGTTAGGTGGATCGTGAGGTACCCAGGGATCCTGATGGGAGAATGGTTGGCAGGAAGAGGCATTGCTTGGTGGGAAATATATGGAAGGCTCACAGTACTTACCCCTTCCCATGCTGGATGGGTTCCTGTGTGAAAAAGATTGAGTCATTTTGGATTATTATTCAGACCTCTACCATCAGTTATAAAATAAAGAAAAATAAGCAACAGAAACCTAATACTTAGGGAACTTCTATATATTATCTACGTAATTATACATTTCTTACCATATTATCATCTATGTATCTATGTATCTATCTATGTATCTATGTATCTATGTGTCTATGTATCCATCTATGTATGTATGTATGTATGTATGTATCTATCTATCTATCTATCTATCTATCTATCTATCTATCTACCTACCTAACTGTTATCTATCTATCTATCATCTATCTATTAACCAAGTACATCACTATAAACCTGATTGTGCAAATGGTGGGGCGGAAGATGATTAAATAATTCAATGACTCATCCAGGGATACTTGGAGTCAAAGGAGGCATAGGATTTGGACTGTCTGGGGCAGAATCAAGTCTTTGTCCTTGTTATTCTGGATAGGTTTACAGTCCTCAATATCATTGGTCGGATAGCTTATGAAGCACTTTTATGCCTATTGCAGGCCACCAATTCAGGTCACAAAAGGGAACTGTGACCAACTGGAAACAGAACTTAGCTGTTCAGATCACACCACCAGATGGCAGCTGAGCTGAGCTTCCTCAGTTCCAGAGAAGCACTGTCCAGAGGAAAGAGACTGTGGCAGAGGCTGCCCCTTATGCCAGGAAGGAAGCTCTCTGACCCAAGGAAACTTCAGTTCTGTGATCTTTAGTGTGTTTGTGGAACTTTTCTTTTTATATAACACATCCATTCTGATAAAGCAGCACTATTTCTGAAGGGGAGACTGATGAGAACATTGACTATAGGTTGTATTTTAGATAAAGTGGTGGTGTGCAGGCACCTCACAGAACCCCCGCCGCCTTCCCATTAGAGTTAATTCCATGCAAACTTGTTTAAGAAAAAACAGAACTGAAATAACTAAATATATGTTAAAAGTACGAAAGAACACGGCATTTCAACCAAATGGAATTGAAGACATGTTAGTGCAAAGTATATAATTTAATGACTTTTTACAGCAGTAGAATTCGATGCTGGAAAGAATATTATCTAATATTAATGGGTTTTAGTTTTTGAATATGACTGATGGCTGAGATCAAAACAGTCCTGATGGAACTAGCTTTCCTATTCAAACAAACAAACAAACAAACAAACAAACAAAAGAATTGCAATGGCCGGTTTAACTTACAGGTGGCTGGGCTCTGAACTGGTGCATAACATTCCACAGCAGGACTGACTGACACTGGTAAACTCACTCATTAACAGAGTGAGAAAATCAGAGTGTAATATTCATGTCAATGTTAATGTATTCCTACCTCATTAAGGAAGTCAGCAATGGAAGAAAAACACATTTAGAAGTTTGCTGGGTATGGAATTTAAGCAAAATGATTGGGGTAATCTCCCTCATCATAATTTAACTCCATCCTTGAGGTCTGGTTATTTGGTTAATTATAACCCTTTTTAGAGGTTATACTATCTGTATTATCTGAATAGTGTCTAACATATAGCCTGGGCCTCATCAGGACCATAAAGATGTGTTAAATGAGTGAATGGGTAGTTTTATTTATCAGACAATAATGTCACAATGCATCTCCTTTCCTGTGGACTAGAATTAGTTTAAACGTATTCTTCATCCTGAGCAACCAGGGAGACAGTTGATAGAAACGCTCTTTTTTAAAAATACAGTCATCATTACCTCATATCCTACAAATCATTATTATGCCCCTACCATCTATGGTTGTGTAGATCCCAGGCTGCATTGCATTATTTCCGTCCTAGATCTCCAGGATCCTTTGAAGGACAGGGGCTGTGTGTTCGTTTCCTGCATGGACATGTTGGTGTTTAGCAACAGAGCCAGCTGCATGATGAATATTTGTTGAATGAGCACATGATTACTTTCTTGACAACACAGACCAGTGCAGGAATAGGAAATGAATGAGCTGCCATGGTCCTTTCTCATGTGATGTCTTAATAGATCTTGGAGGTCTTACCCATGGAGGTCAGATGGGAGCATGGCCTCCTTCTCCACCAAAGCTCAGGGAACACGAGCGATCTCTCAGAGTTTACAACCTGAAGTCTGTTTTCTATGCTGACCTTATGATCTTGGCTGAGGCTAGGGGATCACTTCTTCAAAGGTGTTGGCTGCCAATCATCCATCGATAACCATTTATCTACTCCATCGTTCAGTTCCTGCAGCATCGGCACCAAAGTGAGTCTGACTTTCATCTCCATCCTCCTCTAGTTCATTCTGCAGTGTGGGAAGAGAGCCCCACCCTTCATGAAATGAAGCCTCACAGTATTTGCTACAACAGAAGAACATGTATAAGGTAAGCAAACTTGAGGAGGGAAAATAGATTGATTCAGGGAACATTGTGTGTGTTTGTGTGTGTGTATGTGTACATGTGTATATGTATGTGTGTATATATGTGTGTATGTGTATGTATGTGTGTACATGTGTATATGTATGTGTATGAATGTGTGTATGTGTGTATATATGTATGTGTATGTGTGCATATGTATGTGTATATGTGTATTATGTGTATGTATGTGTATGCATGTGTGTATATGTGTAGGTGTGTTTATTTGTGCATATGTGTGTATGTGTGTAAGTGTGTATGTATATATGTGTGTTTATATGGACATATGTGTGTATGTATGTGTATACGTATATTTGTGTATGCATATGCATGTATGTTTGTGTATGTGTATGTATGTATATTTGTATGTATGTGTGTATATGTGTATGTGTTTATGTGTGCATATGTTTGTATGTGTGTAAGTGTGTATGTATATATATGTATGTGTGTTTATGTGGACATATGTGTGTATGTATGTGTATGTATTATGTATGTGTATATTTGTGTGTGCGTGTGTGTGTGTGTGTGTGTGTGTGTGTGTGTGCATGCATTGTTGGGGGAACCAATGGGGAATTAAGGAACTGTGTATAGAGGAAATAATTTTCATCTGTCCTTGAAATATAATACAAATCATGTGGGAATAATATTTAAGGCAAAAAAGGGCAAAACATAGACATTAAACATGGATACACATAATCTTTGTTATAATCACATTGACATTGTGGTATGTTTACAGTGTGAGGCTGTTTGGCAGAATAATGGTCCATACATGTTGGAACTTCAAAAGGTAGAGAAAGGGTTGGTGGCAGACCCTTTCCTGATCTGAGAAAATGTCTGCCTATGCAGTTGCCCAGCCTTGCCCGAGCAGCAGCTTTGCATCTGTAGTTGCTGAGTGAGACGCTTCTGAACATTTGGTGGTGACCGCATCACTTTGCTCTGCCCACTAATAAATCCCAATAGGTATATCAGTCAATCCAAAGGACCCTGCTGTCCTCCATCACGTAGACCAGAGGTCATGGCCATTTTTTCTGCTTGTGAAGGTCAGGACTTGAGGACTGGGGCTTACAAAGTGTTTCCATCAGCACTGATGGTGTCCTCAGTTTGTCCCATTTCCCCACTTTACCAAAGCTCTCGGGCGAGAAAAGTGAAGGGGAAGAGTAGGGCAGGGGAGAGAGCGCTCTGAGGATTAGGACAGCTCAAACCTAGAAGCCCTGGGAGGCCAACAGCCTCGGGAGTCAGATGCCAACTCCGCAGCTTTCTAAGCAGCCTGCCCTCCTCCATCACCTCGGGCTGCCGCTCACCGTCCTCCATTCTGGCAGCTTTGGGAGTTCCCTGTACTTGCCCCATTCAGTCCACAGGCAACCTACGTTTAGCTAGAGATTCTGTTAATTCCCTTTCAAAAACGTACCCCCAGGCCAAACCCAGATGTGGCCTCTCCTGACATCCCTCCATTTCAAATTCCTTTGAAAATATCTTGTTTACTATTGCCACAGTCCTCTAACTGGTCTACCTGCTCCCAGAAAACCCTAAATACCTACTCAGAGCTCTAATAAAGTTGTGTCCCAGTAATGAATACAGTAACATCACAGAGTTCTGATGCAGTGAATACTAGAGACCCTCCCCACAAATGATCACATCCGCACCCCACCATGACATGCAGGGCTCCTAAGCTTCCTTGCCTGGGTCCTAGACCCTTATTCATCTAGTACAGAACACATGTAGGCTGTCTAGATGTCCTTCTATTTGTAGAATGAACTGCCGAGTTTGAAGTCTTTCACCAGCTGGTGTGAATATGCCATTCCTGACACCTGTTCTTCACCTCCTTCTCTGAAGCTCTACCACATTTCCACCATTCTCCGCATGGACCAAGTCCCACCCCTGCCACGACGTCGTGTCTTCTCACTGCCTGAATTCCCTTTCATTTCCTCCTTATCTGGAAAAGCAAGACTCCTTGTTTAAGCTCTACCAAAGGCCACAGAAAGAGAGCAAAACAATAAGCTAGTAGCCTTCCACTCCCGAGTGGCTCTCTGTCATGCTACATGTCATACCTACTTTAATCAAATATTTATAGATTTGCTCCATATTTCTTATTTCCCATCCTTCTTATATTCCATACAAGATGAATCCTGAGGGGAAGATTTGAGTGTTTTCATGAGAAAATCCCGAGACTGAGAGTAGCCACCACAACAGAAAGGCTCCTGTATTGCTTGTCTCTTGACTTCTCAAAAACGAAACTGCTGGTAGAACAGAAACGTAGTTGGGATTGCAAACCAATGCCACCTTAACCTGGTGAAAGTTTCTGGTTTGTTTTTTTTTCATGGAACTTTGCTCAAACTGAAATGTTGTTAAATCAATGAGGAATGGTATTTTGAAAAAAAAAAGTTTTTGAAACATAAAAAAAAAAAGTTGTTTGAGTATGAGTTGAAGATCAGACATATAGCTTGACAACAGAGTCTGGAGAATATAATCCACGAGAGCCAGTCATTGCCTGTGTGTTTTTCCTAATTCTGAGAAATCACCCCCAATCACTCCCCTGTGCTAATCAGGTTGGGGACAGGCTTTCAAGCAGAAGGCTTACGTGTGGAGCACACATATTTTTGCTGTCTTTGTCTCTCTTCCATTTTTCATAGGAAATGATTATTGTTGCTATTCCTAACCCTGTATGATCAGCAGTTTTTCCTGTTTTTTTCCCTCTGTGTAGTCATCTGTCAAGGATAAGAAACAAAATACCGAATGTCAAACTAGGAAGAGCAAAGAGATTCATGTACAGACCTAAAAGCACACCACTCCCTCACAGACAACAGAAAAGGCTCGAAGAAACAGATTGCAGTGTGTATTGGGGACACAGAGACCCTAAAAGACGAGGAAATGCAATGAAGTCCAGGCGAGAGGATGACAGACTCTGCATGCTGAAAGAGCTAACGCCCTGAGGGGCAGCGACACCACCTGAGCTAACTCCCTGAGGGGCAGCAATGCCACCAATGTATCTTAGTCAAAGGAAAAGAAATGGACAGGTGTTTGCTTTGGACTTTGTCTCGGGAGTGAATTCATACTTTGGAATTTATTCAGAAGACATGGGAGTGGCATGGTCAGGCCGACACTTGTTAATTTTGCGTTCCACATCTTGCTACATTCTGGCCGCTGTTCCCTTTCCCTTCAGCTTTGCTTACTGACCGGTTAGCAATTCCAAAAGCCTGAGGCAACCCTTACTGACAGTGGGGTGGAGGCAGGGGAGTGGGAGGGGTGGGGGGGCGTGGTAGGAAGGACGCTTCAGGATTTCGCAGTCTCAGAAGTTCCCATGTGCCAATCACCGCACTAGGTTCAAACACCTGCAAAAGGTGAGCATCTGATGGTAGACAGTGCACCACCAGGGAAGAACTGGGAGTCAGATAACAATGCTACCACACGGTTGCAGGAGCTACATTACAAAGGGCCTTAGGGTGTAGACAAGGGATGGCCAGGGTTAGCTGGAAGGAGAGAATAAAAACCCCAGGGAAGAGAGGGAGCCAGAGAGCAGTTTAAAACTAAAGAAAGTGTGGAATTGCAGTAACAGTAAAAATGTCATTCGAGGAATTTCACCACAGAGAGGAGCAAGCGAGTGAAAGAAAAAGCCAAAAGAGGAGCTGATACAGGAGGAAGAAGCAGTTTTCATCTCGGGGAAGCAATTATGATTAGTACTTTGCTGTTTTTTTTCTTGAATGTATTTAGAAGAATTAATTGCACACTTAGCTTGCGCCCGAGCACTGTAAACAAAAATAAAAGTCTGAGCCATCGTTTTCATTCTCTCATTAAACATTGTAACTGAAAGAGGAAAGGAAAGGATTAAAGTGGGTTCGAAGAAGCCTTCGAGTCTCTGCTGATTAGAAGAATTACCTTGCTGTCCCCCCCTCCTGTAGCCCCCTGCCTTCTCCCTGTTACCAGAACACTGGCAACAACATGTCACTTGTGCCTAGGGTGATATTCATGTGAGAAAAAAATAATGTTTTAATATACTAAAGATTATACCTAGAAACACACACACGAATCTATCTCGATTTAAAAATACATGAGCTGCAAATATGACTATTACACACTGTAAATGAGCAAAAAATTATGAACAAACATTTTATGATGACGGCAATGTGGATTTTATATGTCTGAGTACATTATCTCCAACCTCAGCAGGAGAAATCGACAGCCATTTATAATGAGGGCTTCTCTGAACTGGGAATGTGGGAGAGCCTTGGCAGGAGGATTCTGACTCTGGTCTTTCAGGGCACCACCGGTTATGAGCAGCCTTGGTCATAGCTGCAGTCGTCGGAGATCCCAGCCGAGGGTTGCAGTCCTGCCTCCACCACGGTTCATCCTCACACGGGTGCAGGAAAGAGGCAGCGGCACCTGGCAGGATGCAGGATACTCTTCACCAAGGGCCGTCTTTGTAGAGCTGTTTGCGAATTCTCGGGATCTAGAAGCTGGTTTCTCCTGGAAAGAGAAAGGCAAGAAGGCCACACAAGCCTTTATGATTGGATCTCAGAAATTCTACACCATCAATTCTGCCACATAATCTGCAACAAGGGAGTCATTCTGGCTTGCACTCCAGGCAAGGAGGAACAATATTCTACATCTTGAAAGAGGAAGTACCATAGACGCTTTTCATCCTACATCATCAATCTGAATGAGTTTACTTAAGATCTGAATGACAAGCGTCCCTTCTGAGTTAAACACTTAGGAGTAATAGAAAATATGTTTATCCATTTGTATGACTCAAAGAAGGTTTTTAGAGCCTCTTCTCATCTACTAGGCGATACATGATAAAACTTAGATGTTACTGAGATTTGAGTTAGGTAATTCAGATGCATATACAAACATTGAACTTAGATTTTAACATTAGCTGTGTTATTTATAGTCAGCAAGTTTTTCATTTATATTTTAGAGACTAAGAAAGAATAATCTGAAAATCCAATTCAAAACAACGTACCGAGCCAGTAAATACCACTGTATTACATTCATCAAATATAAATCAGCTTCACTGAACCGCTAACTTTTAATAGAAGAACCAAATCATATCAGCTTTTTGTGCTTTAGTAAGCATTATAGTATTCTAAGAAATACATGTGGCTTTTATTTTAACTTTTAAATAAGTTATAGACACCTATGTAAAGTGTTAGGCTGCATTCCCCGTTTAGGTGATGTAAACCAACGCCCTTGACTGGGCCACAGGAGGTTCACACATTTGTCTAAATATTTGTCTAAACATCATCCCAAGTGTCTTCAAGAGTATTTCTAAATATCATCAACATTGAAACTGTAAACTGAGAGTACTCACTGTGTGGGTGGACCTCACCCAATCAGCTCAAGTCCTGAACAACACAGTAAGAGTAACTTCCTTAAGCAAAGGAGACCCCCCACCCCCACTGGATTAGGGTATTGACTTTGCTTTTTCTTTTTTTCTTTTTTTTTAATTTTTATTTTCTATATTCTATGTTTACATTCCAAAGGCTTTCCCCTTTCCCAGTTCCCCCCCATCATACGTCTGATAATTCCTCTCCCCCCCAACTATTCCCCAATCATCCCCCACCCCACGATTTCTCTGTTCTGGGTCTACTAAACTGGATCCAATCTTTACAGGCCCAGGGTCCTCTCCTTTCTTCTTCTTGGGAGTCATTTGACTTGCTAATTGTACCTTGAGTATTTAGGGCTTCTGGGCTCATTAATATCCACTTATCAGTGATTGCATTTCATGTGTATTCTTTTGTGATTGGGTTAGCTCACTTAGGATGATATTTTCCAGGTCTAACCATTTACCTACAAATTGCATGAGTTCATTATTTTTAATTGCTGAGTAGTATTCCATTGTATAAATATACCACATTTTCTGTATCCATTCCTCTTTTGAGGGATATCTGGGCTCCTTCCAATTTCTGGCTATTATAAACAAGGCTGCTATAAACATAGTGGAGCATGTGTCTTTATTGTATGCAGGGGAATCCTCTGGGTATATGCCCAGGAGTGGTATGCTGACTTTGCTTTTTCATTCAAGCTTAAAATATTCCTTTCCTGGGTTTGGGCCTCCTGTCTATTGGGCTGGAAGCTGTCACTGACTCCCCACAACTCCACTCTTGTGTCCCCCCATCCACGCCACAGATCTTTCAGATACTCAGCCTCTGCACTAAGTCCTTATAATAAATGTCTTTTTCCATAGTGTATGGGTGCGTGTGTGTGCACGTGTGCATGTGTGTTCGTGCACATGTGTGTACGGGTATATGTAAACACACCCTATTTCCGTTTGTTCCCGGAGAACCTTGACTAATACAGATAATATTACAGGAGAAGAGTTGTGTCTTAGTTAAACCCGTGCTGAGTTTTGGGACATTGGGCTGAAGTAGTTGCTCTAATTTGCATACGACAAACATTCCCACCTGCCATTGCCTACTGCAAAGTGAACTGAACATCCGTTTCTTTCCCTCTAATATTCTATAGCGAAGCCTCCACAGGGCTGCTACTGGGAGGTGAGGCCTTTGGGAGGTGTCTAGGCCTGGTGGGCAGGGCTGATTGTCCTCTAAGAAGAGGTGGCTGCTTTCCCCAACCCCTCTCTCTGCTCTGTGCTATCTATCCAAGAGCTCAGGAGAGGATCTCCTGTGAACCAGGAAATGTATCTTCCATTCGCCTGATCTCTGGGGCCTTGAATCCCAGACTCTGGAATTCAGAAGCACATTTCTGCTGTTTAAGGCCCCCTGTCTGTGCCACAGCCCACAGTGGCCAAGACAGCTCACTTCCCAGAAGTAAAGGATTTGGGTTAGATGGTCCCCGTTGCCTTTCAGTTCTGATGTGAAGTTTGCCGTGATTTTAGACAGGCCCCCTCTTTGGGTCAGTTTCTCTCTCCCTGCTCATTGTCACTAAGGAATTTATGACTTTAGTACAGGGATCTATGGTGGGCATTTGGGGTTCAGTAAAGAATGCATGAACTCTCAAAAACCTACATGGGCACTTATGGGCCTGAATCAGGGAGTGAACTGAAGCGCTGAGCCCCAGAGTGCTGGGTTTCTCCCATCATGCTTAGGGGGGGGGGGTTGTTCTTAACTTCCTGCTAAGAAAGTAAATTTATGAAAGTTCTCTCCTTTTTGGATGCTTGCTAAATCTTCCAGGAAATGTATGAACGGAAGCTCAAATTTATATGCTGTCTTTTTTTGTTTGGCTTAGATAAACAATACTCCATGGCATCCTCAGAGCAAAAACAGTTAAACTGTGAACAGGAGGTTGAAAAATATCTGCAGCATAACCCGAAAAGAAAAAAGAAAGAGGAAAAAGAGAAAACCAAGGAAACCAGCTTGTAAACAGCACTTCCATGTCAGACCTCTCACAATGCTACCAGGCTCACATGGGTGTGAGGAGAAGAATTAAACAACCAGATGAATCAAGATCACAACCCACATTATTTTAGGGGCGCATTTCACTGATTTCAGTGTCCGTGCAGAAATGTAGCTGCAGCTGTTGTAAATGTGAATTTATATTTTCCAAGGACTCCCCATCCTTTGACTTGGCAGGAGGATGTCTGCAAACACTGGGACAGCACTGTATGCCACAAGGGGGAAGTGGAGACGTGTCCCTTCCTCTTCTCTGAAGGGAAGCTCAGGAGATTCTGAAGAAGAAGGAGGAGGAGGAGGAGGAGGAGGAGGAGGAGGAGGAGGAGGAGGAGGAGGAGGAGGAGGAGGAGAAGAAGAAGAAGAAGAAGAAGAAGAAGAAGAAGAAGAAGAAGAAGAAGAAGAAGAAGAAGAAGAAGCAGCAGCAGCTTGGAGTATGAGAAGATCTTAGAAGACACTGTCGTCTGTGCATGACTTTCCTCCCGTGGGATGGAGCCTTTGGTCTGCTCTGCAAAGCCGTGTGCCACGTGCTGTAAACTCTTTCCTTGGAGACGATGCTTGCTGTTCTCCATTGTTTTGCGTTAGAGTCTCAGCTCAAGCCCGCTGCTCTTGTGTACTTGCGCGTCTGTATACAGGCAGTAAGTTCATTCTATTGAAGGGACTGCTTTTCATCCCAAGTCATGTAATCGAAGCGCCCTTAATACTAGTACTAAAGCTATGGCTCTGCCTTACGTCTCATAGGCGTCCTGAATCTCTGCTTTCTTTAAGCTCCAGACTAATCTGTTAATGTTTGTTGAGATATCGCCCACACCAGTTTATCGATACTTGGAAGAGTTAATTTCCCCAGCAATCAGTCTCAGCAGGGATCATTTCACATGGGCACACGAGGAGGTGGAGACACCGCTTGTCTGGCATATGTAATGTGGAGGTATTTTGAAATGAAGCCCTGGTTTCCCACCCAGCCACCCGACTGCGGCTGCCGCCTGGGCTGGAACCTGCCACCGCATACCTCACCCATGGCAATATGCGCATTATAAAATGGCACCGGGCCTCTCCTTCCCCCAGACAAGGGATGCGCAGGGAATTAGAAACATCAAAAGCAGAAAAAGTTAAGTAGCTCCAACAGGTACAGATCTAAGGCAAAGGAGTACATCTAGCCTCAGAATCTCAGATCAAATACGCCTGCCTTTTTCTCTCGCCCTTGGGGTCGGACCTCTGATAAATAATTCACAGGCTGCGGTGCAAAGTAGTTTGCATACTGACAAGATTAAAAAGAATGCTTTGTCTGGGTTAAATTTACAATCTGAAACATTCCTTTAAAATGTCAAGAAGGTAATTAATTTAAGAAGGTTTGCCAAGCAGAGTCTCCGACCCTGTCAGAAACATCTCGTTCCTGGAGGGCGAAGTGGGTGTTGCACCTCCCCCCACCCCCATGCCTGATATTCTTCCCATTTTAAGGTCTTTCTTCTTTTTCCTAATATGCTTTTTGTGGGTCTTATCGCTTAAGCCCCGCCAACTCACCTATTATTCTTTCCTGGTTTATTTATTTATTTATTTATTTATTTATTTATTTATTTTGGTCAGTGTTCTCTAGCGACATCAGCAAATGAGCCCAGCCCGAGGGAGCCGAGTGCAGGTCAGACCTTTTGACACAAGCGGGAGAAGAGCATTTTCACGGAGATGCTCTTCCCTGCCTGAACATCCAGACGAGCCTGTTGAGTCTCAGCAGGGAATGCATACATTTAACAGCATGAAAACCCGCTTTTGCCATAGCAAAACATCCCTTCCCACATGTGTTTGCTGGCCAGCGTCCCTATGAAGGACCGTCTCCAGCAGCCAGTGGAGTTTGTTCAGCGGCCTTGGAGACAAGTGTGTGGGTGTGAGACTTTATTAATGATTGTGTCCCCTTTACCAATCCCCGGAGACGCCGAGGGAGAGATTAAACCACACGCTTCTGTTTGAAAACCTAATCCCGAACTCATGGACCCTGATGCCCATCCACAGGTCTCCACGGGGCAGACACTGGTGTAAACTGAGGCTCTAGAAGTGCCTTCTGCTCCCTCCGAAAGTTACCGTTAGTGGATGCCACAAAGTTGAATAAATGCAGTTTCCTTGACGCTAATCGGGAATAAATAATGTCTTCTCTAATTTACCTCAGGGAACAGAGGTCAGCCGAATTGTGGCACAGTGCCGAATGAGAAGGAAAGTAGTTCAAAAATATGAAATTCTAAGTAGGAATCTCATGGTTCTAATGTAATTCGGAGTCAGACACACACCGGATAGAGATGGTATCTGAGGCTCGGCTGTCCTCCCCAGTTACTGACTCTTGACACGTGAACCGTGGTCCTACCGCCCACGCTCAGTTTCCTTCCACAGCCCGTGTTGTCACTGTGGGGTCAGGACAGGCTGCATCATTCTCCAGCTGCGTCCTCAGAGGCGTCAGGAAGACAAGCCACTGGACAAATTATTTTGCAAACGGCTCAGTTGTCCCTGGATGCCTTGGGAAAGGAGGCATCTCATTAAAGTGCCTGTCGGGTTTATCCCTCACTGAGTCTCTACAGTACGAGGCCGACAGTCTGCATATTAGCCTCCCGTGCTTCGGCTTAAATTATTCATTATCTACTTTAAAATATTTTAATTGGGGTACGACTGAGCAGATTTCGTGGTGACATTTTCCTGCATACTTGGTCTGGTTGCGCCTCGCCTCCTGTGTTCCTGCCGCTGGCCGCATTCTCGTGTCGGGCCTCACGGATCCCGTTACTGGCCACACTGCTCTTTCCTCCGAAACTTTTCCTCTCTCACACTCCATGCTCCAGTTCCGAGGCCTAGACCCACACCTACTCTCACACACAAGCGCACATTTAAAAGCTAGAAACCAGGATTCACATCAGAGGGAGAACATGTGACATTTGTCTATGAGTCTGGGATATCTCACTCGGGATAATGACCTCCGGGACCATCGATTTTCCTGCAGATTTCACAATTTCGAGATTCTTTGTAAAGTTTCACCGTTTGTATTTTGTCTTGAGTTCTTCTGGAAAGCTGTGGCATTATAAATAAAAACAAGAAGAGATAATGAATGAGGTATTCGTTTTAAGTAAGGTAACTTATAGCTAAGTAACACGATTTAAGGGTGGATGGAGTTCAGTTGGTAGAGTTTATACAGCTTGCAAGAAACTCTGGGTTTGATCCCAGCCGATCGTTGCATACAGGAAGTGGAGGACAAAGCAAAGTTCAAGATCTCCCGCTACGCACAAGTTCAAGGTCAGGCTGGCTCCGTGAGACTCTGTCTTTAAAACAGGCAACCCAAGCTTAAGAAAAATCCATGCGTCTCATTACCAATGCATTACTTTTGCAAAATGATGTGCAGTGTGTATGTATTATGTGTGTATATGTGTGTGTTGAATGTGTGTTTATTGTGCATGCTTGTGTATTGTCTGTGTATTGTTTATGTGTTTATTGTGTGTGCATGTATATTGTGTGTGTCTATGTGTCTGTTGAATGTGTTTGTGTATTGTGTATGCTTGTGTATTGTCTGTGTATTGTTTATGTGTACTGTGTTTGTGTATTGTCTGTGTATATTGTGTATGCTTATGTATTGTCCGTGTGAGTGTATGGTGTGTGTGTATGTGTGTGTATTGTCTGTGTGTTTAATGTCTGCATGTGGATTGTGTGTGTGAGTGTATTAGGAGGTGTAATCTTGTAGTAGGTGTGGCCTTGTGGTAGGTGAGGCCTTGTAGGAGTGGGTGTGGCCTTGTCGGAGTGGGTGTGGCCTTGTGGTGGGTGTGGCCACGTGGAAGTTCTACGAGGACATTGATTGCCTTGTTTTCTCCCTCTCTACCTTTTTTCTCTTAGATGAAGTCTCTCATCGAACATGACGCTTGCATTTTGGCTAGGCTGGCCAAACAGGAAGCTCCTGAGATCTGCCTGCTTCTAACCCCAACTCTGGTTACGGGCAAGTGCAGCAGGGCCCAACTTTTTTCTCTGGTGTTTTAGTCAGTGTTCTATTGCTGTGAACAGAGACCCGTGACCACATCAGCTCTTACAAACGAAAGCTTTAAACTGGGGATTGCTTACAGTTTCAGAGGCTTAGTCCATTTTCATCATGGCTGGGAGCTTGGTGACACCCAGACACACTGCTGGAGCAGGAGCTGAGAGATCTACATCTGGATCTGCATGTAGCTGAAAGGTAGTGACACTGGGCCTGGCTTGAGTATTTGAAACCCCAGATCCCAAGCCCAATGACATACTTCCTTCAACAAGGCCACACCCACTCCAAGGCCACACCCATTCCAATAAGACCCCTAATGACCAAACATCCAAATCTATGAGCTTATAGGGGGATGGGGAACATTCCTATTCTAACTACCACGCATGGGCCTTGGGGAAGTTCAACTGAGGTTCTCATGCTTGAGCTGAAAGCATTCTTACCGGTGTTCTACCCTCTAACCCTTGAAATCAACTTTTAGTTTCCTTTGCCATTATCTCTATCATGGCTTTACCTTTCCTTGGTCTTTGTTGTTGGGTTGCTTAGTGTAGTTTTGGGTTAAATTCTTAGATCCTACATATCATTTACATTCTTTAGGTTCTGAGGACCTTTTTTCTCTCTTTTAATTTCTTTTCAGCTGACATATTTTGTCCTGATGGGGCACTTCTGTATATAACAGCAATGCGTGTGTGCCTATAGCATAGTCTAGAGGCCTTGCCAATGCTTTGAAATATGGTGTCCTTGAACACATCCTGATAGACAGCGGCATACCTCCACATTCTTTTTTTGACTGGCTCTAGAATCTTGAAAATTCTAGTCAAGTAACTAGGATGAATTTGTTTCGATAGGTATGACCTAAATCAATAATAGTTTGAATGAGTGAAGGTTTGTGTGTAAATCCAGATCTCATGAAGCTTAAGGCTTATGAATGTTGGGGGTCCCTTCTAATAAAATTCAGACATGTGGGTAAAAATTAACAGAACATCGTATCAAGTTTGTAACACAACATCGTATGTAAGTTTGAAAAGGTTAACAAATACCACAAAAAAAAATCTTAAAAAGTCACATTTTATTAGGTGATTGGGATACTAAAATAGTTTTGTCTTCACATGTTTCAGGGGGTGTACACTCTTTGACCTCGTCTTTCAATACACAGTGTTTTTTTGTGGTTATCAAGAGAGAGATAGAAAGGCAATTTGATCTTCTCTTTGATAAGTGTGCTCGTTTCATTTCTGCTGCTGAGATAAAATACTGACAAAAATTACCTCAAGGGGGGGGGACTTATTTCACCTTACAATTACAGTCTGCCATCGTGGGGAAGTCAAGGAAGGAACTTCATACCGCTGGCCGTATCATAGAGACAGTCGACAGCAGAGAGAAATAAATGCATACTTGCTTAGGTGTGTGCTGTCTTGTGCTCAGCTTGGTATCTCCTCTCTTATACAGTCCATGGAGTGACGCTGCCCACGGGGACTGGGTCTTCCCACATGAGGTAATTAAGACAATCTCTCAAAGGTGCGTTAGGTCAACCCCATGTAGGCAGTTCCACGCTGAGATTCTCTTCCCCAGGTGACTCTTGGCTTACCCGTGTGACTCTTGGCTTACCAGTGTAACACTTAAATTAATCACAACATGTTTTATCAAAAAGTTTTACGTCAATATGTGGAAGTGGTGAGTCCGGTGGCTTCGCACACAGATGTTTCATTGCCAGCAGAATAACCAAAAATATGTGTTACATGAATTCTTGGAGATCGTAGTTTGTTTAGCTCTCACTGGAAAAGAACAGATATAGTTACATGCACTAAATTATCCTTAACAAGAGAAGAGAACTTACGTTTTGATTAGCCATCCATGAGAGACAAGTTCTTTGCCTATAACTGGACAAAAACTGGAGGAATGTTCCTAAGATCAGCTTACAACACATTTAGAATTTCTTTTTCAGTGAAAGTTGAAATACTCCACTAGTCTAAATAAAGGTACTGGGAGGTCTATGTTGGCCCCCATACATTTCAAGATGAGCTTTTTATTTTTCTCTTTTGTAATCCCCACCTGTTATCATTTGACTTATTGTTCCCTTTCATATCCAAAGCCAGCTGTGTCCAGTTCAATCTTACACAAACCTCATCACCTTGACCTTGACTCTTGTACCTCTTCTTGTCTGTTTAAGGATGCTTATGATGGCTTTATAAGCTCCTTACCTTCGCAATCGTGGTGGTTTATATATGTTTGGTCCAGGGAGTGGCAACATTTGGAGTAGGTGTGGCCTTGTTGGAGGAAGTGCGTCACTGTGCTCGAGGGCTTTAAGACCCTCACCTTACCTGCCTGGTAGCCATTCTTGTTCTGTTTGTCTTAGGAACAAGAGGTGGAACTCTCAGCTCCTCCTGCACCATGCCTGCCTGGATGCTGCCACACTCCTGCCTTGAGGATACTGGACTGAACCTGTGTAAGCCAGCCCCAATTAAATATTGTCCTTAGAAGAGTTGCCTTGGTCATGGTGTCTGTTCACAGCAGTAAAACCCCAACTGAGACAGTAATCAATGAAAATCTCCACTCCTCCAGGTCAGATGTCCAGAAACCTCTGTTTTATCTTCTGCTGGTGACATTCGATGTGTTATTTGTGTGTTTTAGATACTTAGCATCTAGATGCCTTTGAAGAGTCAACATTTTGCTTTTTACAACATTTGGCACTTCCTTCATGACGGACTGACGTACCGAACACCAAAAGAAGCCATTCCGAGAGGGAAGAGGTGTATCAAGAATCAAATTGTCTTGAGATCAAGGATGGAGATGGAGAAATAAGCAGTGAATTCCAAAGCCAGGAGGGCACTGGTGGGCTTTGAAGATACATTTCTGCAGCTGTTGCTTTGAAAAAAAAAATCAAGCTGGGCTGAGGAGATTAAGGAAGGGAGTTTCTGCTGTGTTTTGAAACAGGCACAAAGAGAACTCTAGAATAGCTTTAGGAAGACAAAATATTTCTACAAGTATTTCTTATTTATCACCATCACCACCACCCCCACAACGTCATTGTTATTAAAGACAGAATGGCCAGTTCAGGGTAAAGGAGACAATATAGAGAAATATGAAAACACAGAAAAGGGTTATGTGGTAGATCAATACCTTTGATAGAAAAACTGGGTCATAACGAATAACAAAAGGCAAAATGAAGCATAACAGGCCTTCCTGGGAACCAGAGGGAGAGAGGCTGAGAAAAGGGCTAAACAGAATGGGAAGGAGCGCATGCCAGTTGGAGGACCCAAACTTTACATTCATTGTACCCCTCAGCACCTAAAGGTTAGATCCTGGAGGTCCGGAAGGGAGGTTTGCCACAGCACCAGGAGCACTTGGGACAGCGTGGAGGTGAGACTGCATGCTTATAAAGTGAGCCCAGCATATCCGCAGCGTTCGGTGAATCCAGATGCAGTGCAATGCTCAGCTCACTCTGAGGTGATCAGAGGCAGCAGAGAGTGTGTGAACAGATAGGGAAAGACAAGACGGTGTGGCTGAAAGAACACACAGAGGTGTCTTTCCTATTGTGCCTCCGCTGGAGAGCACTGCCTCATGGTAGCTGAGAGTTCTACATCTGGATTCACAGGCAGCAGGAGCAGGGAGACTCTGGGCTTGGCTTGGGCTTTAGAAACCTTAGAGCCCACCACCCTCCTCCTACCCCCAATGACAGACTTCCTCCAACAAGGCCATGCCTTCTAATTTTTTTCAGAGAGTGTCACTCCCTGGTGACCAAGTGTTCAAATCCACGAGCCTATGGGAACCATTCTCATCCAACTCCCTACATGCCCTCATCCCTTATAATTTCTTCAATATTCTCCCCAAATTCTTGTCAGTTTTGTTGTTGTTGGTTTGTCAGATTTTGTTTTGTTTTGGTATTTTGGTATTTTGGTAAGTCTACAAGTGCATGTCCATATGTACACAGGTATGAGGCCATCTACTGGGACATGGGAATCCTAACAGGAGCTGCATCCTCTTGTTTGGTTATATGTGATAGATACAAGTAGAGATAGAGATGGAGATAGAGATAGAGATAGAGAGATAGAGAGATAGAGAGATAGAGAGATAGAGAGATAGAGATAGAGATAGAGATAGAGATAGAGATAGAGATAGAGATAGAGATAGAGATTGTGGTGGCTTGTATATGCTCGCCCCCGGGAGTGGCAGGATTAGAAGGTGTGGCCTTGTTGGAGAAGGTGTGTTACTGTGGGCGTGGACCCTCAGCCCACTCCTGGTACCAACTTCTGTCTTAGGGTTTTACTGCTGTGAGCAGACACCGTGACCAAGGCAAGTCTTATAAAGGACAACATTTCATTGGGGTTGGCTTACAGGTTCAGAGGTTCGTTCCATTATCATTAAGGTGGGAACATGGAAGCATCTAGACAGGCATGGTGCAGGAGGAACTGAGAGTTCTGCATCTTCATCTGAAGGCTGCTAGGGGAAGACTGACTTCCAGGAAGCTAGGATCAGGGTCCACGCCCACAGTGACACACCTTCTCCAACAAGGGCACACCTTCTAATCCTGCCAGTCCCTGGAGCGGGAATATACAAACCACCACAGATATAGACATAGGCATAGGTATAGACAGACAGACAGACACACAGATCATGTATATGGAACACTAAGTCTGAACAATCCTTCTAAGACATAAACAAGACCAGATTCTTCCTTCCTTTCTTCACACTCTTCTGTAACACTCAGAGTAAACTCCAGCTTCCTTAGCAAGCGCTAGAAGACTCCATGTCATCTGCTTCCATCTGCTTCAAAACCCAGTTTTGATATATGACTATGTTTTTGCTTTAATCCCAGGTGAAGGACATGGGGCCTGCTTCAAATCATCCAGGGTCACTAACTATGATTGTCTCGTGCTTTAGGAGGGGCGTGGTTTTTGCCAGCTGCAGTTAGTTTACGTTTAGAATTCTGGGGCCTCTTGAGAGGCTGTAAGTGTGAGAGCCCAGATAAGGCCTGTGGTGGCTGCTGCTGGTTCTTGCTGCTGCTCCATTTGTTGCTTTAGCTCTTGCTGGATTGCTGTTATGAGTTGGAGATATCCTGATAACGAAGATTGGACTTGCTCCCAGGAACTCAACACCCATAATCAGCAGGAAGTAGTCTAAGGAGGTCTGTGATGGTTTGTATATGATTGGCCCAGGAAGTGAACCTATTAGGTGTGGCCTTGTTGGAGTAGGTGTGTCCATGTGGGTGTGGGCTTAAGACCCTCCCCCTGGCTGCCCAGAAGTCAGTCTTCCACTAGCAGCCTTCAGTTGAAGAGAGAGAACTCTCAGCTCCTCCTGCACCATACCTGCCTGGATGCTGCCATGTTTCTGCCTTGGTGACAATGGACTGAACCTCTGAGCCTGTAAGCCAACCCCAATTAAATGTTGTCTTTTATAAAACTTGCATTGGTCATGGTGTCTGTTCACAGCAGTAAAACCCTAACTAAGACAAGGTCTATACCCCCTTTCTCTTCTACCCTTCTTTCTCTCCTACCTAGTGGGGATTGGAAAGAACCGGGGTGGAATAAAAGTAGAGAAATCTGCTAGATATAGGACCCCAATAAAGTAGCCATGCTTTCTGGCCACACCTCTCAGGGTTAGATACGCTCACCATGCCTTTCAGTTGCGGGGGGCAGCTCTTTGTGGTCTTATCCCAGAAGGCTGTCAGGTAGGAGATCAGGAAACGAACCAAGATCTCTACTTCTGGACTTCTCTTTGTCACTACCAACTCCTGTGTCAGGTCAGAGCAAAAGGGAACAGGGTTCAAAGAATGTGTATATCCACCAATGTGGTAAAATTGGTTAGAATTTTTTTAAACATATCTAAAATGTAAAGATGCCCAGAGATTGTGTGTGTGTGTGTGTGTGTGTGTGTGTGTGTGTGTGTCCCAAATAGCCCAAATCAAGCTTTCCATCAGGAGGAGGAAGCTTACACGACAGTGTCGAGTGAACTTGGTAAGAGGAATACAGACTCAAATAACACCAGAGGAGCTGACTCTAAAATGCCCACAGCAATTTCAATTCTTTGCTTTGAAACTTTGACTGCAGATGAAGAATCTGGAGCCCAGAACCTCTATGTAGTCTGGACAGTGCTATCTCTCTACTACTCCAGGCAGACGCAGGGAGGGCTAAAGGAGGAGTGTAGTACCCGACCTTGGCTCTAGCACACAGTGAGCGCTCAGGGCCTGCTGTCAATCATTACCCACGGTTACCATGCTTCTGGTGGAGATGCACACCTCTGTTTGCTTCCAGATAAGTGTCCTCTCCTCCTCCTCCTCCTCCTCCTCCTCCTCCTCCTCCTCCTCCTCCTCCTCCCCTCCTCCTCCTCCTCCTCCTCCTCCTCCTCCTCCTCCTCCTCCCCACTGCCATCTAAAATTTGTTTTCAGAGCTCTGGCTGATCTTGTGTTACAAATTCTGAGAAGGCGAATTGTGTGGAACAGATGATAAAAGTAGGTCATAAACACAATTGTGAAGATTTTTTGGAGAAAAAAAAAAGGAAAACAGAGAGATGGCTCATCGGTTAAGAGCACTGACTGCTCTTCCAGAGGTCCTGAGTTCAATTCCCAGCAACCACATGGTGGCTCCCAACCATCCGTAATGAGATCTGACGCCCTCTTCTGGGGTGTCAGAAGACAGCTACAGTGTACTTACATATAATAATAAATAAATCTTTATAAATAAATAAATAATTCTAAAAAAAAAAAAGGAAAGAAAAGAGAAAAGGAGAACAAAAGCTGTAACAGGCTCCTTCCAGTGGTGGTACTGTCTCGACCCCAGTGAGGAAGGTCAGCTGGACATCACCCATGGCGGAGTTTACTCGGCCAGCACTCAGTCATGTCACCGTCACCATCCAAACCAACCCGGGTCTCAGGTCACGCACGTAGTGAACATTTAGCCGGGTCCTGGCGTTTGGGCGGGCATTCATGTTTGTTTTTTTTTTCCTTCTGAGATCTTCAGCGCTCGCCTTCATGTGCTTGGCAGCATTCACTCAATGGGAAGAGAGCCCGGGGAAGAATGTTGTTTATAAAGCGTGCACTTGGGGCTGTGTACTCTTGAGAGGGTATAAGGAGGAGGAGGGGGAGGGAGGCGGTCGGTGACAACTTACAGTCACTTGCAGTTAACCACTGAAGCAAGCCGCTTCCTTGGAGGAAGAGAAAGTGACAGGAATGCCATTGTAGGTGGTAATAGCCATGGGGTGGGGAATGAGAGTCCCAGGACTAGGATATCACAGCACAGTGCCCGATGGCCACACGCTGCTTAGTTGTGCTTCTAGTACCTCAGGGGATTTCTCTTATGTCTTCCCGGGGATAGGGAGGGAGGGATGGCACTCTCTAGCTACCACATGCACAAGACACAGCACATATGTGTGTACCCATGTACATTCATGAAAACACACAGATACACAGACACACAGACACACACACACACACACACACACCACAGGAAAAAAAGAACTTGGTCACCTCGTTTTTTTTATATTTCTTTATTTTTAAAAACCTTTAATCTTTTACATGTCTGTGGAAAAACAAAACAAAAACAAAAACAAAAACAAAAACAAAAACAAACAAACCAAAAAACAGGCCAAAGCAGATTAAAGCTCTCCCTACCTTCAGTTTGGGGGAATCCTAACTCTAGCTATTCTTCAGCTACCCAGAGCCTTACTAGGAAATGGCTCTTTCCCAGGTGCCCGCGATTGGCCGGTGTGTTTGTGAAGCGTCTCCGGAGAAACAGAGCTGTCTCCCGTCTTCCTCCGTTAGCATCCAGTTGTACATTGACCTTCGTTGGCATCTTGACATTTATTGTTTTTTTTTTTTCTTCTGTATTTGTGACCCAAATGTCTTGCTGTTGTTTCCGGCAACCTCGGACACTTCCTTTGCTGGTGTTCCGCAGATCTTGCACCTCACTGGTGGCTTGTGAGCCTGTCCGTGAGTTCAGTGTCCTGTTGTTTGTGCTGCTGCTCGGCAGTCGTGCTGCACTATAGACATCATCCTTCCTCAGGAAGCCGTCCCCTCAGGAGGGCCTGTCTACGCCCTCCAGTGTCCTCTCTTCCTTCTCTTCTCCCTCCTGCTCCCACTGGGTATTCAGTCATCATCCTTTGGATCCCCTTCCAGAGCCTGCCCTGCGCCACTTAGTAAGATCTCAGAATTCCTCTTCAGCAGGGCTCTGCCCAGGAGAAACACTGCACAAGATTTGGGAGGTGGAAGGAGGAAGCTACGTGTCTGTGGAGACAGCTGCATGCGGTAACCTCTGTCAGCACACAGGCATTTATATATTCATAGCCGCTCCCACACAATTCCTGCATGCCACCTGCTTCAAAGATGCAGAGAGAACAACAGGGGTACTGTGACTCCACTAGATCCAACCCTCTTGACGGTCTGTGGTGATTCTCTCCTTGGTACCTGTGATGCTCAGCCCAGGGAGTGGCACTATTAGAAGGTGTGGCCTTGTTGGAGTAGGTGTGGCCTTGCTGGAGTAGGTGTGTCACTCTGGATGTAGGCTTTTAGAACCTCATCCTAGCTTCCTGGAAGTCAGTATTCTGCTAGCAGCCTTCAGATGAAGATGTAGAACTCTCAGCTCCTCCTGCACCATGGCTGCCTGCATGCTGCCATGCTCCTACCTTGATAATGGACTGAACCTCTGAACCTGTAAGCCAGCCCCAATTAAATGTTGTCTTTATAAGAGTTGCCTTGGTCATGGCGTCTGTTCACAGCAGTAAAACCCTAACTAAGACAGTATCATAGCTATTTGGTTGATTTTGTGAATCTGAGATCATCAAGACTCTGTGATGACTTAAACTTCTATTTCAGGTAAGGTTAACTTAAAAGAAACCACATGACTTGCTCAGGGCATACATTTTGTATTGTATATTAGTCTATTGGAGTTGTGTGTGTATGAGTGTGTGTGTATGTGTGTATATGTATGAGTATGTATATGTGTGTATGTGTTTGTATGTGAATGTGTACGTATGTTAATGAGTATGTATGTGTATGTGCTGTATGTGTAGGTACGTGTGTGTTGGAAGGTTATTTTTTTGTAGCTGTGACAGATATCTTAGAGAAATAATTTGAAAGGATGAAAGACTTATTTTGCTCACGGCGTTTCAGGGTTGGCGAGCTCATGGTGTGAGAGAACAAAGTGTTGTTCACGGTAGTCAGAGAGGAGAAGGTAAGGACAAGCAGAGGAAGAGGAGGAAGAGGAAGAAAGTCATCCTTCAAGGGCAGCCCCTACTTGGTGACCAGCTAGGAGTCCCATGTCTTAATGACCTACAAAGTAATCAGTAGTTAATCCACGGATCAATTCAGTATCTCTAAGTCACCTCTTAATGGTCGGATCTACTATCTACTATCTACTAAGCCTATAACACCCGAACCTTCACCCGCAAACTGGCTTAGGGAGGATGAGAGGCTTTACGTCAAACGAACCACCATTAGGGGGCATGCATGGGCGGAGATGCTGCCATTTTGTTTCTTCAGGAAGCCTTAGGCTTTGGTGACCAGCGGGAAGACACCGTCAGACAATGTGATTTTTGAAATCAAGCTTTGATTGCAACATCATGTTTTCTCCAATATGCCACCAGCCAATAACAAGCCAGCCACATTTATTTATTTATTTATTTATTTATTTATGTATGTATGTATTTATTTATTTATTATTCAGTGTACATGTGTGTGTGCAGTATGCCTGTGTGCACATGTGTGTATGCACATGAATGTGTGAATATCTGCTTGAGCAGGTATGAGTGTGTGTGTGTGTGTGTGTGTGTGTGGAGTGATTTGGTTCTCTCCTTCTGCCAAGTAGGTCCTGGTGATCAAACACGGGTTGTCAAGAGCCTTTACCCACTGAGCCATCGCACCAGCCCAGGGGTCTGTTGTATGTGATTCGAAACTGCTTTGAAAGTGCTCCTGTGCATCCATGGGCGCGCAGGAATGTATGAAGCTCTAACTGGGGCCTGGAGAGGTAGCTCATTGGCTAAGAACACGACTGCTTTCACAGAGAGGCTCGGTTCAGTTGTCAGTTCCCACACCGTGGAGCTTACAAATACATAACTGAGCTCCAAGGCATCCAGAGCCCCTTCTAGACACCTCAGGCACCTGCAATCATGCAAGCACATTCCTACACACACATGTACACACACATACACACACATACATGCAACTCACCCACACATGTATGCACACACACATGACACATACATGCACACCCACACACATGCACACACATGTATGCACACACATGACACACACATGCACACACATGCACACACATACACATGCACACACATACATGCCCACACGCCCACACATGTACATGCCACATGCACATACACATGCCCCTACACACTCACATGCACATGCTCCCCCACACACACATGCACACACATGCACACACATGTATGCATACACATTTACACATGCACATGCACACACACAAACTGTTAAGTACACTTACATATTTATTTCTGTTTTAACACATGTTCTATGAAAACAAGGAAGTCCCATATCTAGAGTTGTCTATATTGGTTTCTCAGCATATGTAAGTAAATAAATATTTACTATGATGTGTATTATATATAAAAATTAATATATGCACTAAACAATTATTAAATATTACTAAATTAATTAATGGCAGGAATACAGATAAATCTACACAAGTGAATAGTTCTAGGCCTTGACTGAAACATAATATCGTTCTTATTAATATAAGTGGAAATTCTTGTTTAGAAATTTTCATAATTGATATACGTATGAATGGATTAAAAGTAACTTGTGACTTATATAAAGGGTTCATGTACGCAGGATAATTAACTTCCCCGTGGTTGTGTGTTTGATTTATGAGGTCCGCATGTGAGCTCTCTGTGCCGTGGGTCTTCATGACTGCAGGTCACGGGCAGGCTGCACACGTGAAGCCGACCTTCCCGACTCAGATCCCTCCCGTGTGCACACACCCTCGCTTGGATTCATGTCCCATCTCTTGTCCTCCGCAGTTTCCTTCTGCCATCCCCCTCTTTAATTTATTTCTACCTTTATTGAGTTTCCAAACTGTGACTGCGTGAAGAGAGAAAGAGAACAGGAAATCCATGGGAGAACAGACACTTTCTTTCCATAAATTCTAATTCTTGAGCCCCCTTACCTGCTCCAGGCTGTGATTTTTTTTTAAACAGATCTCTTTTTTAAAGTATTGGTTTACCTCATGAAGACATCACCAAGAAATATAATTGTGGTACAAGCAATGGCTATAATTTGTCTCAGGGCTATTATCTTTTCTGTAAATTAAGACCGAATCAATACCTAGTAAGCTGTCAGGGACACTGCGCTGAAGTGATTTCTCTTCACACAAATGAACTCACACATGACGCATCTCTGCCACCTTGGCAGTGGAAAGGGAGCAGAGAGAGAGATGAATGCAAGCCTTCTGCTTCCCTAGTTTATCATCTCTGAGGAATTTAAAGATGCTCTTAATTGTCCTTATGGAAAAAATGATAAAATCTTCATTTATAAAATTATAAAATTACAATTAGGGTCAATTTCATCTTAGACTCTACCAAAGTTTTTATGGTTTATCTTCATTTTTTTCTAGTTTAAATTGTATCTCATCTTTAACTTTTTTTATATACTGTGCTTATATTTGTACGTCTGTCCACTCACTCTATGGGTGGTTAACAGGTACCTACAGATTGTAGGATGTTATAACTTTGGAGCATACAGATCAGGGCAAAGTTCTAGCTCTGTGAAATTTTACACTTCAGAGAGAGAGAGAGAGAGAGAGAGAGAGAGAGAGAGAGAGAGAGAGAGAAACAGAAACAGGGAGACAGACACAGAGAAATAGAGACACACAGAGAGTCAAAGATACAGAGAGACAAGGACACAGAGAGACAGAGAAAGGGAGAGAGACAGAGAGACAATGAGACAGAGAGAGACACACACAAAGACAGAGACAGAGAGACAGAGGGATAAATAGAAAGAAAGACACAAAGAGAGACAAAGATACAGAGAAACAGAGAGAGGAAGAGAGAGGAGGCAAAGAGAGAGACAGAGACACACACAAAGACAGTCATAGAGAGACACTCACAGAGAAACAGAGAGACAGAGAGACAGAGAGACAGAGAGACAGTAGACTTAGCTTAGACTCCTGGTCAAGTGTCCTTCCCTTTCTTCAGAGCATGATAAAATGCTTGGTTAGCTCTAGGCTAGCCTTAGTATGCAAAGAAGGAGGAGGAGGAAGAGGAAGAAGGAAGAAGGAAGAAGGAAGAAGGAAGAAGAAAGAAGAAAGAAGAAAGAAGAAAGAAAGAAGGAGGAGGAGGAGGAGGAAGAGAAGGAGGAGGAGAAGGAGGAGGAGGAGGAGAAGGAAGAAGAAGAAGAAGAAGAAGAAGAAGAAGAAGAAGAAGAAGAAGAAGAAGAAGAAGAAGAAGAAATCTATAGAAAAGAAAGCAAAAAAGGAAAAGAAAGCACTGAGAGATCACAGGCATGGATATAGCCTGTCCTCATCTTTGCAAAATCTGTATCATGACTTGCTCCTTGCTGAAGTTTATGTGTAACCTCAACGTCTTCTGTGCTTTTGCGGTTGTTAAGAACAGGTACAGAACAATGAATAGTTTGAGTCACCTCAAAGCAAGGTGGGGTTATGCTGTCTTACTTCAGCAAACAAGATAGCAGTCTGTTGTCTCACGTGAGGTCTCACGCCACAAACAGGAGCCACTTGCCTGGCTCACTCCGTTCTTGGGTTTTCATGCCTTTGCGTTATTAGCGGTCATTCCGTTTAATGCGTTTAATCCCTCATGCAGTGAGGAGATGACATCGATTGCTCTTAACCGCAAGAGAGCAGTCTACATGAATCTCACAGAGAAAATATGTGTGCTGGGGAGATTTTATTTGAACATGAGTGTATAGTGCTGTTGGCTGTGAGTCCAGTACTAATGAGTTAGCAATATACATTGAATAAATTGTCTTTAGAGACATATGTAAAATAAGGTTGATAAAAACAAACAAACAGACAAGAGCAAACATTTATAGGATCCTAACTCTGCATCTCCCCTAAGAGTGATAGTTTAGTATTTGCTAGTTCAACGGTTTTGGTGACTTTATAGAAATGAGAATGAGTAATAAGAATTGACTGTTTTGTATCAGCACTCAAAGGAGTAATTTGTCAGGCCATTCCCAATTGCAAGGAGCCCATTCTGGGATGAAAATTATGGAATTCATACAATCTTCCCTAGAGGGGAAATAAAGAAAAAAATAGTCACACATTTTTTAATGACGTCACTAGATGATATAACTTTACTGAGCCACCGTCACGTGTGCAGTCAGTAGCTGATCAAAATATCATTACGTGGCACATGTTTTCTCTGGTGAGAGAAAATAATCATTTTCAATTAGCTGGAGTCTTCTCACCTGCATTCACGTTTGTTCTCTGTTTGCCCACAGCAACACATCCCAGTGCCCGGAGACAAAGGAATTCCACCTGCTAATCAGCCCTGCATTTGTGCACAAGCAAGGCTGTTCTACCTAAGGAGAGCCCGTGGAACATTCATAATTCATAGAGGGGCCATCTGAAGGCATTTCCTAGGATTGTCACAGAACTCTGCCAGTTCCTGCTGTGATGAAAAGCACAGTCTTGTGAATATGATTCAGGCGCTCTGGTATCTGAGGATGCCACCGATGGCTGCCTGGGCTCTCTTTATGCTCCTGGACTCTGGCCTCCAGGAGGAAGGCACGTGACAGGCGATTTCATGGTATTTTACTCAGTGTGGGATCTGTTTTAGAAGCAAAGCTTCAAAACATTGACCTTTGCCTCATTTCCCCCACTCTTTCTTGTTGATTTTGGAGATTAGAGGCAGGCCACAATCATTATTTTCTGCATGTCTTCTCACATATGCAGGCCAAAGAATTCAGAAAGAATTCCTTGCACATTATAGAAGTGTAAATCAGCTGGGAGGAGGCGATTTGCAAATTGCTTTCCCCTTTATAATTTTGATTCCTTAGAGAAGGGACAGGTGGGTGTGCAGGCAGCCACAGCACGAGGATTGCATTTTCTTTCTAGATGGGTGAATATCTGTCAACAGGAAACTCCCTTCTGAGAAGACTGGTTAGGGTTTTTACTGTGAATAAAGGTGTCCTCATGAGCTCATACAGTTTACAGAAGTGTGTAAACCCAAATTAGAATCTGCTTAGCTTTTACATTTTATTGACGTCTTGTTGAATAGGAACAGAGTGACGAGATACACAAGACATTTCTTTTTTTTGTCCTTGATGGATGAAGATGAAGGCAGATCAATGAGGTATGCATGCTCAGTTGCTGACATGCAGTATGTGCGACTGGCTGGAGATGAAGGTGTGGGGCCCAGGAGTCGCAAGGCTGAGGGATAATCGTGTAAACCCACGGTTCACAAGCCTTCCCTTTAGCTGCGGATGTCTTGTATTCTAACTGGAACCTTGTCTGCTGGTGTGGATGGCAAGTAACACGTCAGAGTCTGCAGTGAGTATGGTGATAGCATTGACAGTCCGTCCCTATGTCCTGTTAGACACGCCCTGCGCAAGTCAGAGCAAACCAGTGTTCACCCATTCCTTTGTTTGACATATTGTCTTTAAAGTGTTTACTGGGTTAAAACATACATAGCATACGTCTATCACTATCTGAAGTGTGCGGTGGTATTAATTAACCACACAGTGATGTGTACCACTGGTGCTGTCAGTTCTAGAACACTCTGTCTTGCCCCATAGAAATTCAGAACGTATTAAGCCAAACTCAATGTCCTTGGAACACTCTCACCAAGCAGCCCCTGTTCTACTCCTGTCTCCCTGAACACGCCAGCTCTGGGTTTCTCCTGCGAGTGGAGAACCTTAAAATAGTTATAACTTCTGACTGGCTTGTTTTGCCTAGCATGATGTTTCTAAAGTCCATCCATGTTGTATGGCCAAACGCCATTCACGTTTAAGGCTGAGTGCACAACTAGTAGTCTAGGACCTGGTTCTCCGTACAGCATCTACGACAGATGTTCTCACTGGGAAGTGTTTGTGTTTGCATCCTCACGGGGGTCTCCACACATCGGAAGCTGTATCCTATAAGTGAGACTCCTGGCTACCAGGCAGAACAACAACTTTCCTCACTTAACACCTGAATTTTGAACTTGTAATTGAAACTGTTATTTATTCAGTAATGCTATCAATAGGTAATTACTGATAATCTATGCTAATCACTATAGCGTCCAGCATTTGACAGGTTCATGTAACCAGACATCCACAAGACTCTGAAGCCAGTACATCCAAGGTCTTACCAAAGGACGTGCTGTCAGATCCTTCGGGAACATCCGCTTCTGGTTGATATACAGCAGGTAGAATCTCTTCTGTCGAACAGTGTGAGTCAAATGTCTTTCTCTTTCTCAAATAAGAGTGCACCAAAGGAAACAGAGAAAGGTTTATCTCCACGATAAACCAAAGGGGTAACAGTTCTTCGAGTACATTAAGTGAGAAAGTTTTTAATGGAATCAAGACATAGAGCCTGCATATCTGAACAAATTCACATGCAGATATCAGAAAGACTGGTGCTGCACTTGATGGTACATACCCACCTTCTCAGGCGGAGGAAGTTTGAGACCATCATCATCATCATCATCATCATCATTATCATCATCATGCCAAGAAAAAGTAACAAATGCATATTAGTAACAAGGATACAACTACCTTATACAAAATGCTCTAGGCCACCAACAACAAATCAAACAAAAACAAACCACACAGGAGGCATGTATGGACGATGACCTGGCAGGAGCAGAGGAGGACCCTTTGACCATAATGACTAAGTCTTCATGTGAGTTCCCAGGATATAGTAATGAGAATTTAACTTTAGAGCACTAAATTTCCAGTCTGTTTTTAAACTCACCCAGGCTCTAATAACTAGATAGTAAAAGTATTTTAATGCTGTATGACTAACTCGGTAATCCTCCCTCCATATTTATATTTGCAAAGTCGAAAGTGACTTAATTCCTCAAGGCCAATGGCTGTCCAGCTTTATCATACATCAGAAATCACGTGTGTGTGTGTGTGTGTGTGTGTGTGTGTGTGTGTGTACTTGTTAATGTCCGCATTGTGGGGCTTCAGAGCTCTGTGCTCTGGAGTGGAGCCGAGACCTGATCTTCTGAGAAGTTTCCATGTGTTGGCAGAATTGTTTGTGTGGAAGTCATATTTTAGGAACTGCTGGGTATATGTCTAGGTCTCTCTGAATGTCTGGACCAGAAGAATTGCAGTTGTAGGGAGACTGTTCTCATGTGTGTCTACTTTGCTATCATTGTTGTTAAGACACATATTCAAATCACCCTCAGACTCAGCTGAGATACAGAGGCCTTCCAATTTATGATGCACAAAGTAGGCAAAGTTATCTTTCAAAGTCTAACTCAGATTATCCTATTCTCTTGGTTAAAGATCTTTAAATCTATCTATCTATCTATCTATCTATCTATCTATCTATCTATCTATCTATCATCTCTAATCTATTTCTATAATCTCTATCATCTATCTATCTCTAATCTATCTCTATAATCTCTATCTATCATCTATCTATCTATCTATCTATCTATCTATCTATCTATCTATCTCTATCTATCTATCTATCTATCTATCTATCTATCTATCTACCTATCTATCTATGTAACTATCATCTATCATTCTATTTATTATCTACCTCTAATCTATCTATCTCTAATCTATCTCTATCTATAATCTCTATCATCTATCATTCTATTTATTATCTATCTATCTGTCTGTCTGTCTGTCTTTGTAGCAGGTAGTCCGTAACACCCAGTTTTAGAATCTGGGGCACTTGTGTGTCCCTGGCCATCTTTCCTTTCCTATTGAACTCTAGAGACTTCCTTACCTTCCTTCTCTGTCAAGCACAAAAATTTCCTTCCTTGATAATTATGTCCCTGCCCCAGCGCGTGCTCAGACCCTTTGCTACAGTGACTCCCCAGATGTCCTTTGCCTGCGTAGCCCCTTCTCTTGTGATCCTCCCAGACGCCCTGACCATCCACACATACGGGAGCTCCTTCCATTTATCCTGATTTAAAAATATACTTTATTATTTTCCTTTCTAGCTTTGATTCTAGTTCTAACACAGATCTGTTCTGTGACGCTGCTAGACTCCAAGATGCTTGAGTAGGGAGGGGCCGTGTCAGCAAGCACCCTGAGCACAGCAGCTGTTCCAATTTTGAATTGCTGGAGGCACAGGAACAGGCAGGCTGCTTTCAAGTATAATGTTCACTCTCTCGATTCAGTTATAAGGAACCTGTCACCCGGCGCCCTGCTGTTCCAGTGAACACTACGAGTACCTTGCCCTAAGTCCCTCCATTCCATCCTTGACTGCTGAAAATTGGGGACCTGCTTCAGCGTGGTTAGTGAGCGCCAGCTTGGGCATAGTTATTTTTCTTCTAGTATATTTTCCTTTTTAAAATGTACTAAGCTGGCATACTGTCTTTGCTTGGGTTTTACTGCCGTGAACAGACACCATGACCAAGGCAACTCTTAGAAGGACGACATTTAGTTGGGGCTGGCTTACAGGATCAGAGGTTCAGTCCATTATCATCAAGGTGGGTGGGGTGGGGTGGTGGCAGCACCCAGGCAGGCATGGTACAGGAGGAGCTGAGAGTTCTACATCTCCATCTGAAGGATGACAGAAGAAGACTGGCTCCCATGGGGTTAGGAGCCTAACCCCACAGCGACATACCTCCTCCAACTAGGCCACACCTCCTAATAGTGCCACTCCCTGGGCCAAGCATACTCCAGCCACCACACATAGCAAGTAAAAGTTCTTATTATGGCATTCTTTTATACGGGTGTGCCAGATTTCTCTAATTCATTCCCTTCGCCCAGTGCCCGCCCTCACTGCCTCTCCCCCCACCAAGTTCTCTTCTTGTCCCACTTTCTGCCTTCAGGTGACACATGCTCCACTACTGGGCCACAAGGTCTCTTTTCCTCTCTCGAAATTCTCTTCCAAGTTTTATCTCTGTCTGTTTCTTTGTCTGACTGTCTGTCTCTGTCCCTCTGCTCTCTCTCTCTCTCTCTCACACACACACACACACACACATATGTACACACAGACAGACAAGCACACACAAGCACCACATGTGTACACGCGTGCACACATGCTCTCTCACACACACACACTTTTAAATCCAGGCTCAGTATATTAGGGGGAAAAAGCGTGGTATTGTCTCTGAGTAAGGTTTGTTTCCCTTAGCCATGGTTTCTGCCTCTCTCTGTTTCTCTGAAATCGGCAGATCATTTTTATGGCTGCAGAAACTCTGCTGTAAAGCTTCCATTTCAAGTGTCCGTTCTAACGGTAGTGCATTGTATAGACTTTGTGTCTGGTTAATTTTGGTGTGTGATGGTTTTTATTTATAATAAAGTTTATAAACAATTTTTGTAATTTTTTTTAACCTATTCATCTGCTGATGAACATCCAGGTTGACTGTGCTTCCTGGGTGTCATGAACAGTGCAGCGTTGCGTGTTACTGTCGTACATTACGAATGCTGTTTCTGAGTCACAGGGCAGTCCTGGTTGTAGCTGTCAGAGAGACGGCTGTGCTGACTCCAGCAGTGGCCGCACTAGTCCGTGTCCCCAACAGTGCACACGAACTAGTATCAGGGTTTCTCTTTCCCTCGTCCTTGGCGGTATTTATGGTATCTGTTTTCTCCAGGACAGAGATTCTGACTAGGCTGAGACAGACTCTCAGAGCAGTTTCAATTTGAATTTTCTCTGGTGGAGAAGGACATTGAATATTTCAAGAGATATTTATTGGCCGTTTGTGTTTTTTCCTTTTGAGGACTGTCTCTTCAAACTATCAGTCCATCTGTTGATCGGATGATTTGATTTTTAGGTGTTTAATTGTCGCAGTCATTTGCATGCTGTGGCTCTCACTCCCCCATCTGGTGTATATTTTGTAGTGGTTATTTCCCATTCCTGCGGTGTACTTTGTAACTTCCCATTCAGTCTTCTGTCATTTCATGATCATTCCTTTTGTGATACGGAACTGTATAAATTCCATAAATTCCATTTGTCAAGTTTGGGATCTTCCCTGTACTGCCTAAGTCCTTTTCAGAAGTCCCTATCTTGATGTGTTTTAGCCGTTTTCCTCGAACCGTTCCACGGTTCACTAAGCTCTTAGGTCTCTTTGAAATGAGGAGTGTGTGTGTGTGTGTGTGTGTGTGTGTGTGTGTGTGAAGGACAGAAGATATAGGTGCAGTTCCATCCTTCCAATCCTGGAGACCCAGTTTTCTTAGATACTCTTGTCTAAGGTCTAAGGGGTGGTTTTTCCTTCAATGACAGCTTTGTTAGGAAATTAAGTGGCTGTGACTATGGGAGCTCATTCTGAGCCTTTTATCTTATTTTGTTCCATTGGTTTACATGTCTGTACTGTGCCACTACTGGGCTGTTTTCTGCTGCTATGGAGTCGTAGTGTAGCTTGAGGTGTGATGTAACTTGTGATGCTTCCACTCTGCCCTCTCTGCTTAGGATGGTGTGCTGGCTGGTTATGTGCACCAACTTGACACAAGCTAGACAGACTCACCAGAGAGGAAGGAGCCGCGGGAGAGGAAGTGCCTCCAGATGTAAGGCATTTCTTAATTAGTGATTGATGGGCCAAGGCCCAGCCTATTGTGGGTGGTGTCGTCCGTGGGCTGGTGGTTCTGGATTCTATAAAAAAAGAAGAAAAAAAAAAAAAAACAGTCTGAGCCAGTCACGGAGAGTAATTCAGTAAGCAGCACCTCTCCGTGGTCTGTCAGCTCCTGCTTCCAGGCTCTTCCCTGTTTGAGTTCCTGTCCTGGTTTCCTCCAGTGATGGATCGTAATCGGGAAGTGTAGGCCAAATTAACCTCTTTCTCCTCATCTAGCTTTTGGTTGTGAGAAAAGTTGGTAGCAGTGTAGTGGGGTATTGCTGCAACAGACCTGACCATGTTTTCTGAGAGGATTGTGGAAGGGCTTTGGACCTTTGGAACAGAAGAGTCGTTGAGTGTTGTGACTATATTGGGATGGCCTGTTGGAGCTTGGAAGGTAAGAACGCTGAACAGTGCCGAAGATGAAGGAAGGCCTGACTTTTGCGAAATTTGCGATGGAAGATTAAAGACTCAGGGGCTGTTGCTATTTTGATTTAAGATTCTGGTCAGCTGTGATTAACATGATACCCCGAACCACTGAAGAGAAACCTTTGTGTTACTGGGACAATTGATGCTGGTTATGTAGAGCTAAGAAATTACTAGTGATCAAGAAGAAACCAGCATCGCTTAGTTGAAATCTTCTGGGAACTGTTTCCTGAGAGCACAGAGAGGCTGAGTTCCAGAAATGGCCGAGGTTGTAGCTCACCCTGGCAGAAGAACTTGGTAATGTGTAAGAGTCACCCAGGTGGTACCAGTTTTAAGGCATGAAGAGGTCATGGAGAACAGCTGAGGCTTGGCCCTGTGAGATCCCAAAAGAGGCCATTGGTGAAGGTGCAGCCTCAGTAGCAGCTGAAAGCCCAGGACTGAGGGGGTCATGCAGAGAAGTTGAGGCACGGCATCAGGAAAGGCCTGTGAGAGGCCATTGTTAAAAGTGTACCCTGTTGCAGCAAGGGACCCCAGCAATTTTGGGGATGGCAATACCATTGGATGACCATCAACAGCAGCAGCAGTGGAATGGAGCCAGCTGGAACATAGAAGACAAGCTGTGTGTGCGGTAGAGGGCAGAGCTGGAGAAGTGACTCAAGCCCCTTGGAGGAGTCGAGAGAATTGTAAGTGAATCCCTGGCATTGGATGTTGAGTTAATTTTACTGCTGAAGCTTGGTTTTGCTTTGTTCAGAATGTGTGCCCTGGTTTTTCCATCTTGAAGTGGAGAAAGTGTTGAATTTAACTTAATTTTTTTTACATGCCTCCACAGTTGAAAGACTTTGAACTTTCATAAGAGGTTTAGGATTTTTAGTGATTGGATATTTTAAAGAAATCGATATTCCAATGTGCTTGAATTTGTAGAGTGTGGAACTTTTAAACTTATGTTTTTAACATGAGATCTTGGGAACGAATAAGAAAGGAAGGGTTATGGCTTAATAGTGATGTGTTTGTGTGTCAACTGTACAAGGGATCAGATGTATTGGCTGGTTTTGTATCAACTTGACACAAGCTAGAGTCGTCAGAGAGGAAGGAGCCTCAGCTGAGAAAATGTCTCCATGCGATCCAGCTGTAAGGTATTTTCTCAATTAGTGATCAATTGGGGGAGAGTCTAGCCCTTTGTGGGTGGAGCCATCCCTGACTTGGTGGTCCTGGTTGCTATAAGAAAGTAAATTGAGCAAGTCATGAGGACCAAGTAAGTAGCACTCCTCCATGGCCTCTGTATCAGCTCTTGCCTCCAGGTTTCTACCCTGCTTGAATTTCAGTCCTGACTTCCTTCAATGAGGGACTATGAACTGGATATGTAAGCCAAATGAACGCTTTGCTCTACAGCTTGCTTTCAGTCATGGTATTCCATAGCAACACTAGACACCCATACTAAGGTTGCTTTGGATATTCAGGGTCTCTTGTGCTTCAGTGTATATTTTGGATTGTTTTCTTACTGTTTCCGTGAAGAATGTCTTTGGTGTCTTGACAGGACTTGCATTAAATCTGTATATTGTATTTGCTAATTGTGATGGTTTAAATAAGAATGGATCCCATAGACTCATAGATTTGAATGCTTGGTCATTAGGGAGGGGCACTATTTTTGAATGATTAGTAGGTGTGACCTTGTTGGGGCAAGTGTGTCATTGCAGAAGGGCTTTGGAGTTTCAAAAACCCAAGCCAGGCCCAGTGTCTCCTCCTTACTGCCTGTGGATCTGGATGTAGAACTCTCACCTCCTTCTCCAGCAACAATTCCCCTGTGCGGGGCCATGCTGATAATGGATTAAACCTCTGAAACTATAAGCCACCCCAATTAAATGTTTTCCTTCATTTAATGACCATTCTTATGACCATGGCATAAGAGTTGCCATGGTCATGGTGCCTCTTCACAGCAACAAAACACTTAGTAATATAGCCATTTTCAGAAAATCAATTCTGCAAATCCATGGGCACAGGAAATCTTTCCATTTTATAGTGTCTTCTTTAATTTCTTTCTTCAGTGTCTTAACATTCTCCTCTTAGAGGTCTGTCATCTTGGTTTATTTCTGGGTATTTCATTCATTCATTCATTTCATGAGATTATTGTGAATTGGAGTTGTTTGCGTGATTTCTTAAGTTGTTAGTGGAATATAGAAAAGCTAAGGACTTTTGTACATTGACTCTTGTCAACTTGCAGAACATGTTTATCAGATTTAAGAGTTTTGTGGTGGATTTTTTTTTTTTAGGGTCTTATATAGAATCACATCATCTTCAAATGGAGATGTCTGGTGTTCTTCAATTTTTATTGGTATCCTCCTTTATGTCATTGGTGTATCTACGACTTAGATCAACGAGAGTGGGTGTCCTTGTGTCAGCCCCTAAGTTTTAGAGTAACACTTTCATTTTCTCCAGTTGAGGACACTGTTGGCTGCCGGTTTGAAATATATCGCCTTTATTATGCTCGAGTATAACCTTTATTATACAGTTCTTCTATTCCTAGTTTCTTTGGGGATTTTTATCCTAAAGGGCTGTTGAATATCAAAGGCCTTTTTACATTGACTGGATTGACTGAATGATTTCTACCCTGTCATCTATATTTGTGTGCCATTGACAATTGTTTGAGCTGAAGGAGTGTATTCTCTGGGATGGAACCAATGCACTCAGGGCACATGAGCTTCAGGTATTGTTGAATTCAGCTAGCAAGAACATTACTGAGAATCTTTGCGCCCGTGTTCACTGGGGAAAGCATTTTGATAGTTTTCGTTTACTGTTGTGTCCCCCTCTGGTTTGGGTGTCGGGGTACCCCATACTTCATGGAATGAACTTGCTAGTGGCCTTTCTGTTCTGTTTTATGGAGGAGTTTGGAGACCTATGACATTACCCCTTCTTTGTATGTTTAGTAGAATTCAGTAATAAATCCAGCCAGCCCTTGGCTTTTCTTTGTTGAGAGATTTGTTACTATTGCATCAGGCTCGGTGACATCACAGTCATGAATCTGCTAAGTTGCTTATCTCTGTTGATTTAGCATCAATGGGTCATAGGTACACAGAAATTTACCCAGTATTATAGATCTTCCAATTTTTCAGAATGTAGGATTTTCAAAGTATTGCCTGATAATTCCCTGGATTCCATTGGAATTGCTACTAAGCTCCCCTGTTTCATCTCTGATATTAAGGCCCTCTCCCTTTCCATTGGTTTGGAGTTTGTCAAACTTAAACATTTTTCAAAGACTTTTGCATTAATTCCTCCCCAATTTTTATTGTTTTCTCTTCTTGAATCAGGGAGATCCATGGCTGAAGCCATGTTTGGTTTGCTTCTAATCAGTGTGTCATCTTTTGTTTTGTTTTCTCTGTACTATTCGGGTGTGTCTCTTCATTATATTAATGGATTTCCAAAGCTGTTCTTCTCTTTCTTTCTTTGGAACAGGATCTATTTTGATGTGTGTTGTTGTTGTTGTTGTTGTTGTTGTTGTTGTGCATTATATATTGTTGCGTGTGGTTGTTGTGTGCTGTTGTTGCTGTGTGTTGTTGTTATTGTGTGTTGTTGTGACTCATTCCTCCTCTAGGTAACATCCCCCCAGTCTACATGAATGTCCTTCATCTTCTGTCTTATACTCTTATGCTGTTCCAGAAGGATGCCTGAAAGTGCTGTCCAAAGAACTATAAAGAAATATAAGGATACTTGGGTTAAAAGTATAATACTCTTCCTGTATCTGCCATCTTAGTAACTAACAATTAAATGGTAACCAGAAATGAAGAATTCATGGAGTGAGTAATAGGTTTTAAATAGCATATCATTTCTAAGTGATGGGGAGAAACATCTTGCTGTGACATCTTAAATGATAGGCTGAAACGTCACACTGTACTGTTTAAGTGTTAGGGTGAAATGGCATGTGGGACAAAGTCATGTAGTATTCTGCGGGAATCTACGCTATATCACCCACCCTTTGGTTGGTTATTAGAAGACTCTGTTATGACTAAATCAGTACTACAATACTCGAATTCCAATGGCCCTTTGGGGCTTAATAACGGCCCCAAGGTATTACAGTAGTGTGGCTGAGTTCTCAGATGTGTTGAAAGAAAGCCAGAGGGTTTCCTTCAACTGACAGGTTCTAAATTTAATAAGGAAAAAACTGTATTGAGGCGATTAAATCGGTGTTAAGAACAAATAATCTATTTGTGCAATAGAAAAGGAAGGAAAAGATATTGGTGCTGGTTTTGTTGCAGTACCTCTAACTGCAAAAGTTATGGCTATAGTGTATGAGAATTATAGGAAGACCAGTGTACATAATATTCAGTACTTTTCTGATGTCAGAGGTTTGCTGGAGGCCTTGAGATGCTTCTTCATAGACAAATGGGCACTACCATAATGAGAATATTTTCAGAATAATAGAAAACAGGATTTTGACAGCCTACACAACATCAAAAACACCTATGGAGATTGCATTAAATTTGGTGTAAGAGGGATTTGTAGACTGTTCATCAGAAGGCAATGAACGTGGACCAGAATTTACAAATTCTGTCATGGAAAGAACCCCAGAATGATCTGGTGAGAAACCATGAAGTCGCCATTTTGGAAAAAGAATGACACCTGTCTTTAGAGCCCCTGCAGGGGGCGCTAAACCTCAGCTAGAAGTAGGCAAATGGATTCCATGCCAACAGGAAGCAAAACTTTGTAATCAATAGAGCTGCTGAGAACAGAATGGTTTCACATTGTCATGGAGTGAGCCCTTCTCACTCCCTGTGTTCAGACAGAAGCTGGGTGGGGTGAGAAGAAAGAAGGAGTTAGCACCCATCCTCAACTAGTCAAAAGTTGTTGGCAACAACTTTCCAAAAAAAAAAAAAAGTCACTGTCATCCTAGGAGCTATTTTGAGAGATAGTGGTGAGTGCTGAGGAGCTCACCAGGCACACTGAGAACCCAGCAGAGGACTGGGGTCCAACTGATCCGAGCACATTTATTTTGCTAGACTCTATGTTTCAAACCGAGGAGAGAGATCGGTATTTTAGGACAATGGAGAAAATTTGGCGACAAGTTTTTGGGAGGATGATTTAGGGAGGAGAGCCATGTGAGATTCCATAGCTGTTGGGGGAAGAGACACTTTGAGGGAAGGATGGAGATGCTTAATGCTGAACTTATGGGCATTTCTGTTGCCTATAGGCTGACTGAGTTGACAGTGTGGACCCACCCGCCTCTTCATTCCTGCCTATAGTTTCCACAAAAATACAGATTTTTAAAGTTGTTATTAATGAACTCCACGATGTTTTGGAGACAAAAATAAATGTGTTGGATGTGGCCCTAAAATTAGCTCAGAGGAAAGAACCATGAGGAAAGAACGAGCGCAGTGTCACAAGCTCCATCAGTAGACAAAGCCACCGGATAACATTGTCTCTGCACTGAGGAGAGAGATCGAGGCACTGGGAAATCTGAGGCACTCTGTCTTAATCCTGGGTTTTTAGTTTGTCTTCTATCGTCTTTGAGGCAATTAGTAGAAATTCCTTCTCTAGCTGTAAAACAGGGCTGAAGGGCCACCAGCATCTTTTCACAGAACAAGAGAACATTTACACGCCAGTCCATCTGATAGCGTAAGGACGAGCAGCTATGGTTCAGTGGTCAACAGGATTGTAGGGGAGCTATTGCCTGGCAGTGGGTGACACAGACAGGGCCACTGCTGTAGGTGTGTTATCAATACCATGCAAAGCTTTGGGCTTAAAAGGACACTACACACAGTCCAGCTCTCTGCGGTTGCTCTCTTGAAAACTTTTAATCAGTTCTTTTGGACAAACCCTGAGATTTCTACTTCTCTGAACCCCACGAGTTTTTATGCAGTGGATCCAACTACATCAAAGAATTTTTAGTTATTTGATGCCAGTGTCTCATTAGAGTCTATTTTAGAGTCCACATGGATGCTAAGTAGAAAGTAAGTGGTAACTACAGAGAGGGGACCACCATCCAACGCTCTCCTTTCAAACCCTAAACACTGTGTGCCTCTCTCTGCACAGAACAAGAGTCAAGTCAGAATCGTTTCTTGTTCTAACTTCTTCGCAAAGAATCCGAGCTCTCCACCACTCACCGGCAGCTCTAGGAGGGGCAGGAAGTGCTTGGTCCAAGAAGGGCTAGACATATGCCACTCAATTTAGTATCCCTCACTGCAGTCTACGTTCAGATTCACTTGACAACTTTTGAAAACAGTTATACCTGCATCCTAACCGTAGAAGTGGAAGAGGGAATTGGTTTGTGCTGGGTCATCACATTTTTAGAACGTTCTTCAAATGACCCCAGGAACCACGGACCTAATTCCTTGGTACCTGCTATTGTCCAATTAAGCCTAACTTGCTATACCTCATTTATTCATTTAACAGACACCCATTAAAGTCCTACCTAGTGTGGACCGTTGTATAAGATTTGTAGAGCCAAGGCTAGTGCCATCCAGAGTCTATAACAGGCTGGAGCTGTCAATCTGTCTTCCCACCATCTATCCTTGGGCTAAGGCTGTCTCTCAAGTCTTTCTCTCTCTTTCATGAACCTTTAGTGTCATCCCAGGCTACCCTGCACCCAGAAAAAGCAGACTTTAAACAAAGCACTCGTTTTTCTTATGAAAACACTTGATGTTCCTTTTAATGGAACCTGTGCCTCTGCCTTCAGTTCCCTGTCTATCATAGATTTGCATATACATTGATTTATTTAATATATGTGAGTACACCATTGCTCTCTTCAGACACCCCAGCAGAGGGCGCCAGATCTCATCACAGATGGTTGCGAGCCACCATGTGGTTGCTGGGATTTGAACTCAGGACCTCTGGAAGAGCAGTCAGTGCTCTTAACTGCTGAGCCATCTCTCCAGCCCTTGCACATACATGTATAAAGGCCCATTGCAGAGGATTCATTTAATTTTGCAATAATGGGTTCTAGCGTCTGTAGACATGCCCAGAAACAAAGCCTGCACATTCTGTTTTCCAGAAGATTCTATGCTTACTACCACCACCTGGGTGGTTATTTACACTCAGGCGTTCTGTGATGTTTTCCTGGTTATGAAAGCAGCAGAATAGCTGGGCAGTGGTGGCGCATGCCTTTAATCCCAGCACTTGGGAGGCAGAGGCAGGCAGATTTCTGAGTTCGAGGCCAGCCTGGTCTACAGAGTGAATTCCAGGACAGTCAAGCCAACACAGAGAAACCCTGTCTCGACCCCCCCCCCCAAAAGGCAGCAGAACAAATCCTCCTGTCACAGAAGGGAGCTGTGGCTGGCCCCCTCCCCACCCCCACCCCTGTCTTAAAGGCATGCTTATTACTAGTGTTTATCAGGATGGGGAACAGGAAATAGACTTTAATATTTCTTTCCTGGGAGTTTTCTTGGCTACAGGGTCCATGAACCGTTTTTTTACCATGATAAACTAACAAACAAAAAAATCTGGGGAAATTCTCTTTAGGACTCTTATCATTCATGTGTTCATGCCTCCCTGGCCCCAAGTCACTGAAGTCCCCCACTAGCTCAGGAGCGTTTCCTTCCCCTTCTAGGGCCTCTAGTAAGTGGTGGAAAGTCCACAGATTTATGAAGAACAGTAAAACCTGGAAGCAATTCTAACTTTAGTCTTGTTCCATTCAAGGAGACTTTGAAAGACGAGTGTGCCTGGAGACAGTTCTCTCTCCACAGCTGGGACATTCTTTCTACTTAGTATTTCTTTGTGTCATTGTGTTAGGGTCACTCCACATCCTCCACGACTATCACACCCGACAGCAGGGGAAAGTGCACAGCCCCATGCCACCCTCCAGTCTCCAGCTGAGGCTTGTCGCTCTCCCAACTCAGCTCTGCTGCCGCAAAGGAGGCTGGGACTTTCGGCTGGCGAGTGAAAGCCAGAGGCCTCGCCCAGCTTTGGATCTGTATGTCGCATGTGTGAATCTAAGTGTGCTTTTCTCTTTTTGGACAAATAAGGTAAAGCTTTAAATTAAAAAATTAGACGGACTATGGAATGAGAACATATTCACGATGGCTGGTCTTGGGGTTCTAGCATCTAGCTGCGTCTTTATAAGAAACTTATTAGAAAGTTGAATTCATCACCTCCTGGCTCTTCACCACCTAACATACTCTGTATGCCCGGAACTATCAGTGCCCATGGAACCCAGCCAGATGCTTGGACTGGAGGCAGATGTTTGCATTACTTCAGGGCAAGAAATCCACTGTAGCTCTGCTCTCATTGGCTGGTGCCAAGGGGTGGGCTCAGTGTGTTTTATTTACCAATCTGTATTTCCCAACGGAAGGAGCTGTACTCCTGGCTAGAGACTATGCGGACATCTCTCCAACAAAGAAAGACCATTCTTTTTTTTTTTTTTTAACCCCCTCGAATTATTTATTTTATGTAGATGTGTACACTGTCGCTGTCTTCAGACACACCAGAAGAGGGCATCGGATCTCATTACAGATGGCTGTGAGCCACCATGTGGTTGCTGGTAACTGAACTCAGGACCTCGGGAAGAACAATCAGTGCCCTTAACCGCTGAGCCATGTCTCCAGCCCAAGAGAGAGACTATTCTTAACAGAATATTAATCTACCAGTTCTAGATGTCAGTTTTATCCTGTTCCTTCCTGATATCGTCACCGATTATAAGAACTTTGATTCACTTCAAGCAACTCTCATACTGCTGTACAGATGGAAAAGTCAAACTCTTGCTTCCCAATTTAGCTCTTACAAAACATTGTTTGGGTTCTTTCCTGACACATGTGCTCCCAGTCCAGAAAACAAGTGTGTGTGGGGGAGAGAGATTGTATTTACAGATGCCCTCTGAATGGCGTGTGCACCCTAGATACTTTAATAACGTACCAGCACACACATGTCATCTGTGTGCCCTGGAATGGCTCATGGAGAATGCATGGACACGGCTGTGTGTGGAATGCAGGAAACCTGCTTGTATTCCTTCACAAATGTCAGCGGCTGGTGAAGAGCCACGGCTTTGGGCAGCAGTCTGCTCAGCTGTTCGTATGCACATTATCCTGATTTTAAAACAACAACAACAACAACAACAACCCTTTAGAAAATAAAAAAGAGGGGGAATATCCAAAATATACTGGAAAGTCTTCACTAAACTGAAATACATTAAAACAAATACCAACAAACCAAAAAAGGGACGATTGGAATTAAGAAATGAAGGCATACTTTGTTTGCAAAAATTATCCTCTTCATGTGTATGCACGTGTGTTTGAGTATGTGCATGTTTTGTGTGTGCACGTGCGCGGGTCAGAAGAAGGCCCTATGATCCCTAGACGCTGTAGTTTCTAGCAATTTCAAGCTACCCAATGTGGATACTAGGCACGGAATTGAGGACCCCGGAAGAACATTATGCTCTTTCAATCACCAAGCTACCTCTTCAGCCCAGTTTAGTAAGAACTGCCATTAAATCCGTGCCCTCTAGATGGCACTGTGAGTCCCGAGTGCCCATCACGACAGGTCGCTGAGGTGGGTGCTGTCCTCCTGAAATCCATGCCTGTATAGCACCTCAAATGTGACCTTTACAAATCTGTGTAGATGTGCCCGCTTTTAAGATGAGGCCACAGTGTGCTGTGTTGGACCCTAATCCAATGATGAAGATGGAAAATTGGACTTGGGAGACCTATGAGAGGCAGACAGGAGAGGGAGAGAAGGAGAAAGAGGTGGAGACGGACAGATTGGGCTGATATGGATGCCAGTTTAGGAAATAGGACAGTCCAGGGTTGCTGGCAGAAGCCCGAAGAGTCAAGAAAGGACCCTTTTACCATACACGTTTGTCATGATGGCCCTGGGAATGTATTAGTTTCCATTTTGACTTCTGGTCTCCAGACCCTTGGCAGAGAAAATTAAGTTTTGATTGATGGATTTCTGCACTAACTGGTGAGAGTATCTGGGGAAGGCAGTGCACTTGAGGGAAACTGCCCTGGGTGCCTTGCTGAAGTTTTCCGTGCAGAGGCCATGCTAGGCCGGCGATGGGTGGGTGTAAATATCCTCCCAAGCGAGGCAGCCAGCTTTATCTCGGAGCCCAGAGTGCCAGTCAGTCACTCATATTGATGGGCTGGGTTTAGGCTCTCTAGATAAACCTGTAGGATTCCAGAGAGAGATTAAGAATAAAATGTATAAAGAAGGACCGTAAAACACAAGAGCAAAATTTATATACCTATTTATTTTTATTTGCACTTCATCCTAAGGAGGATTTAGAGTTCCTTTCATGGAACCACACAGTAGAAGAAGGAGAAATAAATTAAGAAACGAGGAAGATGAAACAAAGGGGCGGGGGTGGGGGTGGGGGTGGAATCCTGGTAGGAAACACCCGCAACGAACCCACAAACCCTGCCCTGGCCTCTCATCCCCTGAGTATGAGCAAGGCTTTCCAGAATGAGAAATCTGAATTTTTCTCTAATTTGTGTAAATTCAATGGGATTTTCAGGCTGTTGCTCCGAGTAGGAACGAGCTCTAATTATCTCTCCGATTTTCATATAATTTTCAGTAAGTCAGCATTACTGCCGCGGTTGATGAACTGGAAAGCCCAGAAAAGCAAGCTCGCCTTTTCTGTGCCCTCCGAATCCTTTGAAATGGTTTAGAATTGCTGTCTTTGAAGGATTTGTTTGTGCAGAGAGAGAGAGAGAGAGAAAGCAAAGGAGAGGATGGGAAATGGTTTCATATACTGTTGCGTCGGATCTATTAAGCCCCGTGTGAGCGGGCTTGCCATCAGGGCTGAGAGCCACCGAAACAGCACAGGGGTACCAAACGGCTCGACACTGAGCTTCCTGGGGCTCACCGGATATCTCTGGCCCCACCTGAAGATTGTATCTCGCTACATCTAAGGGAGGAACAGTGAAAATACACAGGGAATGCGCTTGTAAGATCGTCTTCTCTAAATGTTCTCTGCTTGGGGGACAACACCTGGTGAATTAAGACATCTCTTGGGAATCAGCTCTATGCAAAATACTTTGTGATAACCTTTTCTGTGAAGACAGGGACCTCTAATCATATTTCAACTGCGAGGTACACACGCGTGCTTCCGGGTTAAGGGAATTCTATTTACGCAGCTCCGCATGTCCTTCAAAGAAAATTAGCTATTTGGAAACAGTTTTAGAAATGAGCATTAAGGAACACTTTGTGCTCCCAGACAAGCGTTCTCTCTTGTATACCTGTGCACGGAAAGCAGAGAACAGCGTAGTGCATGATTTAATGATTTAGGCATTTATTAATTCATTTTTAAAAGGAACCTTGGGGGGTGGGGGGAGGAGTTAAAAGCAAATTTCCTGCAGGAAGGAAACGAAGCCCTTAAGGTTATCCAGTTCATTTATCGTTGGAGTTAATTAAACAGTGACCTGGACTTTTCACACAGTAATTACTCTTGATGAAAAATTAACTATGGTCTTCCAGTAAGAAAGCACACACAGCAAGTTAGAGGGTGGCGGGCCTGACCCAGGACGCGGGCTCGGCGGCCACAGCGTCCTGTAGGTGGCAGTGCAGCACTGCACAAGCCGCCGGCCGCGGCCCAGACTGCGCGTGCGCAGCTCTGAAGGGCAAGCGCCGCCCGCAGCTGCTCTGCCCTCCAGCCAGCAATTTCACTAAGTTACTGGCTCGCTGCCTGATTTCATAGCCGCCCTCTAAATGAATCTCTTCTGAACTCCGCAGAAGTACAAACTGCTCCTTTACACACCCCAAATCGTCCTTCTGGTGGAGCTGGTTTCTGTTTTTTTTTTCCTTCTATTTTTTTTTTTTTAAATATATCAGCGTTGGTGTTATGTGGAGGGAGGGAGATGGGGAATCTGTGTTAAACCCTCCCCTGGAATGGCAAAAGCCATGAACTTCGCTGCCCAGCCTGCTTAGGGAAACAAGGTAGCTCTATGGACTGAGCCAATCACAAACCTGCCCTACCCAGGAAAGGCGTCCCTGAAAGCCCATAACTAGGTTTCTGATCTTCCTTCTTGGGTTTTCCTTTATTCTGCTGTTTTCCTTCCTGCTATTAAAAAAAAATCCCTTGCTCTCCTCAAAATGCCAGGATGATTAGAATTTACACAACAACCAAACCATGAACAGTCTCACAACTTACAACTTTCAACTCGACAATAGTCTGACGCTATTTGTTGTTGTTGTTAGTAGTTGTAGTGGTATTTTAACTTGTTTTCTTGTTTGACATTAGATCGGGATTACATGATAGCATGGGATGATTAGGATTGTGAAACTGTGTGGGTTTCTCCATCTTTTCAGACAAAATTTCCCTCTCCTGCTTCACCCTCCAGTTTCCCATTCTTTCCGTGGCGAGAAGACAGACCGCACAGTGTCTCCCTCACGTCTCTATGGCTATCTTGCCTTGGGTCACGATACCTACTGTAGACGCGAGAAGAGTTTTCCTCTGGTAACCTCTGCCCTGTGCCCAGATGTATCTAAAATAATTCCTGGGACTTCACTGTTGATAAAGCTTGTACAAAAATCTTATAAGCAAGATCCAGCAGAAAATAGACAGTCAAAGCAAGTTATGGACGAAGTCAGAGGTACACTGGAGATAAAATTGAAGTTTAAAAGACGAAGAAAACCGGGGAGAGAAAAGAGAACGGTCTAACTAACACTCCACGAAGGCATCAGAAAGGTTTAAGAAAAATAAATCCTGCCGTCTGGGGGCTGAGGTACGTGGGGAAGGGGGAGACTGATGGTACTGGACTTGTGTCTCTCTGAACAGGAAGGGCGGCAAATCAAAGATTTGGGGCGATGAAAGATTCGGGTCTGCTGTTAAGCTTCAGGGGAGATTAGCAGAGTGGAGGGCTGGTGCCATGGTGAGTGGTAAAAGAAAGATTGGGGAATCTGGAAATGATGGCCAACCGGGTAGAATTACTACAGAGATGACAAACGAGCTGAGAAGAGAGAGGGGCTGAGAGATGGCGGGGGTGGTTGGGGGGGAGGGGGGCATCTTAGAGACCGTCCATAGTAAAGCCAATGCTTTTGTTTTTCTCCAAGACTTTAGATAAAGGCGCATTTATGTGGAGTAAGAAAGAACTCCTAAGAGGAAATGCTATGTTAAAAGCAGTCAAGGGAAAAGGGCAAGTGACTTATAAAGGCAGACCTATCAGAATCACACCAGACTTCTCACCAGAGACCATGAAAGCTAGAAGATCCTGGGCAGACCTCATACAGACCCTAAGAGAACACAAATGCCAGTCCAGGCTACTATACCCAGCAAAACTCTCAATCATCATAGATGGAGAAACCAAGATATTCCATGATAAAACTCAATTTGCACAATATCTGTCCACAAATCCAGCCCTACAAAGGATAATTGATGGAAAATGCCAACACAAGGAGCAAAACTACACCCTAGAAAAAGCAAGAAAGTAATCTTCTTCCAACAAACCCAAAAGAAGATACCCACACAAACATAAAAATAACAGGAAACAACAATCACTACTCCCTAATCAACTCCCCAATAAAAAGACATAGACTAATGAAATATTTCTTATGTAAATCTTCAATTTTATCAGAAAATGTTTGTAATTCCCCTTTTAATTAACTTAGTAATTTCTTTTATGTCTACCATTTTATCTGCATTATTTTTCATGATAAACTTCAATTTTAATATGTCTTTCTATATACTTCCTCTATTTTATCAGAAATGTTTCTAATTCCACTTTTAATTAATTTAGAGTTTTTACATCAATCATTTTTATGCAACTTTCCATGAAATAGTCAATTTTAACATGTTTGTTATTTATTTCTTGAATTTTACCAGAACATTTTCCATGTAAATCTTCAATGTTATCTGAAAATGTTTATAATTCCACCTTCAATCAACTTAGAACTCTATGCCTATAATTTTATCTATATAATTCCCATCATAATCATTAATTTTAACATGTTTTTCTATATTTTTCTACAATTTTATCAAAAATATTTTCCATATAAATCTTCAAGTTTATCAGAAAATGTTTTAATTCCACTTTTAATCAACTTAGAAATACTTTTATGCCTACCATTATTATATCTATATAAAATTTTCCATGATAATCTTCAATTCTAACATGTTTTTCTACATTTTTCTACAATTTAATCAGAAATATTTTCCATGTAAATCTTCAATTCTATCATAAAATGTTTCTATCCCATATTTCAATTAATTTAGCAATGTTTTACATGTCTACCACTTTACGCCTTAATTTTCCATGAAAATTGTCAATTGTAGCGTGTTTATCTGAAATGTTTTCCATGTAACTCTTTAATTTTATCATAAAATGTTTTTACTTCCCATTACTTCCCTTTCGAATAAATAAAAAAGAAGACGAAAAAGAAGTCTCTAGTATAATAAAAACCACAACAAAGACGACTCTCTGAGTTGCTCACATTCACCCGAATGGATGAGAGCTCTGTGAAGCCCTATGAGTCAAATACCTGATAAAATCAACAGGAGTCTAGGACTCCTACTAACCAAGAGGAAGCTAGCCAAAAATGTCGGGGCTTCATTCAAACCGCAGTGCAAGACGGAATTGGTTCTATTCGTTTGATATTAAGTGATGGAAGCACAAGCCACCAGACAGTGAAAGCCGCTCCACAGCACATGCGCACATGTGACTTAGCCATCCTAATGCTGCCGTCTTGCAGAAAGATCATTCTGGTGCAAACTTCATGCAGATTTCTTTAGCCCCCTTTAAAATATTTGAATTTCTAAACCATGGACACAATGGCCATTCTAACTCTAACTAAATCTCACAGTAGGAGGTGCGTCTTAAGGAATGGATGGAGCGTTTAAGCACTGGGTGGGGGAGACCCAGTGCTGGAGGAGGGAGAGATGGAAAATGAGAGCGTGAAGAAAAGGGCGAGGGGCAGGAACTGGTCGATGCCCAGGGATGAAGAAGGTACATGAAATGCTCACTGCATCCGTAGATGGACATATGGAAACTGACCGACCCGGAAGGACCACATCTGAAGGTCTGGATTAACATGAGACCGGCTCCAAGGAGCACCGTGTGTATATCAGGGCAGTTCGTAGTTGACTTGTAGGTGTCAAGATCAATACATTCCAGTTGGAATTTTTTATTGTTTTATACAATACAAATTTTCTTTTATCATCTTAGTCTCCTTTTCCTTCCTCCCCTCCCTCCCTCCCTCCCTCCCTCCCTTCCTTCCTTCCTTCCTTCCTTCCTTCCTTCCTTCCTTCCTCCTTTCCTTCCTCCTTCCCTTTCTTCCTTCTTCCTTCCTCCCTCCCTCTCTTCTTTCCTCCTTTCCTTTCTTCCTTCTTCCTTTCCTTTCCTCTTCCCTTCCTTCTTCTCTCCCTTCCTCCCTCTCTCCTTTCCTCCCTCTCTCCTGTCCTCCCTCCTTTTCGTTTCCCTTCCGTTCCCCCCTCCCGTCCTTCTCACGTAGTTCCCCCCCCCATGCGCCTCTGTTCTTCCTTCTGCTCAGTGTTATTTAGCCACACACCTTATGCTAAGTACTTTGTCAATTCCACTCTGGGCTAAGTACTTTGTTAATCCTATTCTGCGCTAAGTACTTTGTTAAGCACCTAAGAAAAATGTACGGACTCTGAAATACCAAAAAGTGGAGAATTTTCTAAAGATGGTTCAAATAGCTCATTTCCAACCCACCAATCAATACTGATTCTTCCCCCCCCCAATGCTTTTAAGAGATCATGGTGGTCATCATTTTACAGATCCACATAAAAATTTTCAGCTTATATGATAAAAATAGAACAAACATTTGTATTTAGTGTTATAAAATCTTGGACTCCCCCCCCCATCCCTTTGTCCTCACCGATTCTATGTCAGTGAGAAACAATAGAAAGTCACCAGTAAAAAGAAGCTTCCCGCCCCGCCTTCCCTGGCCCCAGGAGCATCTGTGCTTGACTTGGTGGCTTACCTGTTAGAAGCACAGATTTGCTCAAGTTAGTGAAAAATAAGTTAATCCTGTTGCGGCTTTCGAAGCCGGTTCCTTATACAACCCAAAGAGGACAGAGCTCGAGCATGAAAGCTAATTCTCAGACAATCTCCCGGCCACCGCTGCATCTGAAGTGAGTGAGCAGATTCCTTCTTATCCCACCAACCAGCCGGAACTGTCCTCAGATCACGTGTGTCCACTAGAAATGGCTGCAGCTGCCATCCCCCAGCCCTCTAGGAAGGTCTCTCTGGGAGGCTAATCATTTACTATCTAAAAGCAATCTTGCAGAGCCATGATGGGAGGATTACTACAGACAGCTGGGTAACAATCCGAAGCTCACACAGGCAGACCTAGGTGGGGACACTGACCACGGATCTACAGTGTGGTTTTCTCAAACAGGTCTTGCCCACTGCCCGCTTGAGGGATTCACTGGTATTTCATGCCAGCCTGTGAAGCACATTACGAAACTGTGCTGATGTTGGTCCCTGTTACTCCTGTCTTGCAATCAGAGCCATCTTGAGAACTACCATAATCAATAGCCTCAGACATCCACTGATAGTCTTCAATAACCTAGGCTTTTTCCTTGGACCAGTGATGTGAAGACGTTTTCGGTCTCTGCTTCAGGGTCTTCTGTAGCTCAGCTCACATTGTTATCCTCAGACACTCTGTGAGGGACGGTCAAGCTACTTTTGTTCTTGTATCTATGTAGTAAAGGTATAGAAACAAATACATGACGATCACCATTCATTCATCCTTAGGACAGTCACTACGAGAAGAAACTAAATCGAGGTGTTCGGGGCTGACTGGGAGGCAAGTGTCAAATCTGAGGACTGGATGGTGAAGGGGTTGGACTTCTTTCTCAAAGTAATCACTTTGAATAGTTTCCCTAAGCCACATAAAAGTTACTCAATTTAACTACCCACTGTTAAGAGGATCCTATAAATACTGAAAGGAGACTTGGGCCAATGAACTATTTCAGCGACTTTCTCAGCATACCAATTAGCCACTTAGCCTGGCAAGCCTCCCCCTTCTAAGACGTAACCGTAAAATACCGTTTAAGCAAATTTTAGTGAAAATTTTCATCTAGAGCTTTGAGCACCCATGGGCTCTCCTTATCTTTTAAGCATCCACTTATTTTCGAATGTAATAATACGTGAACGTTAAAGCTAATCTCTCCCTCATGAGACGTGTTTTGCATCTGCACAGAGATCATAAAGTTAATTTCGCTGTGTGGCTCCAACGAATTTCTCATTTATTAGAAAACTACTATCTGCTTGCTAGGTGCAGGGTTCCAGGTTGCATCTAGTCCTAGAGACCCATCCCGGCTCTTCCTTCTAGACGTCGCCTAGCTGCATAGACAGGGCTTGGTGATTACAGAAAATGGGTATGTACTGACACTCACTGATATGTAAATGGGAACAGACGTGAATGAAATGACTCATAATACTCTCCATGTTGGGGGGTGACTATCTACAGAGATCTCTGTATGTCTTGTTGGTACAGACACTGGCAGCCTTTTGTCTGAATTAACTTACCCAGAATTGTTTTTAGAGAATGACTTTGGAAGATGGGGATACTATTCCATTATGGGGCAAGGAGCAGGTTTGTGATAATGACAGTGTGTCCTTCTGAGGACAGAGTCAGAGTAGGTTTTCTAGCAGGGCATTATAAGGGAATCATGATTTGTGAGTGAAGGATTCCTTAGCCGTGTATAATATGGGCCTACGCCATATTCAACACTTGCTCTGTTCCAACTTGAATCTGACCTGGACCCACAGGTTCATGGTTTGAATGCATTGTCTCCAGTTGGTGCTGTTATTGTGGGAAGTGGGCCTAGCTGGAGGACCCATGACTTTAGAAGAGATAGATTATCTCTGGTGGCTGCCAGGACTCTCCCAGTCCCCCACCCTTGGTGGCTTCCCATTCACCAGGAAGGGAACAGTGGTCTCTGTCAACATAATCCTTGGAGCTTACGCTGCCTGTTACACTGTGAGTTAGAAAGTTCTTTTTCCCTGGCTCAGAAATCTCACATCTTCTGCCAGAGTCAACAGAACTGTGGGAGCTCACTTGCGACCTTAGCATACAGGCATCAGAACTGTGGTGAGCCAACTTGCTACCTTAGCTTATAGACAATGAACTGTGGCGAGCTAACTTACTATGTTAGCATTTTGGCGATGTTTTCAGAGCTCTCTCAGTTCCTGACACTTCAGTCCTTGCCGTTCTCAGTGCCTGCGAATACTCTACCAGCACAGCCAACACTGGCTTGAGAATTATATTGTCCATTTGTCTGTCATTTGGGGGTCTTGAGTGTTTTCATTTTTGCCCATATAAAATGAAGGTCTCTGTAGCCAAACACATCGAAATGGCCTCTGTGCCCTTTTCCCAATGAGCTGGGTTATAAAGCAAACATTTGGAGAGAGAAATAGAATCTCATTACAGTGCAATCACCGCAATGTTCTTGTTCGTTAATGTCCCACTCATTTGTAACTTCATCTGCAGTACCATGAGAAAGATTTGCCTTTATTCCACTTGGAGGTGGATGCTGACAAATTCACTAAGTTAGATATCGGTTTGTGAAAGCAAAGGCACGGACAAAATATCAACATATTACGTTTTCCTTACTCCTAATGTACAACCGAGGGAAATCAAAGTGAGCTTTTGAGATCAAGAATCAGAATCAATCAGATTCTGGAAACCAGTGGTCCATGATACTGGGCTTCTGCTCTTCATCTGAAGCTCACCAAGACGATTGGTCTTTCTTTGTTTTTCTTTGTGAGTTGACATTTTGTGCAACAGTTTGGGTTGTCTTGGTGTAGAATGCAGAAAAATATATAGAGGCTTTGACAGATTGAGAAAAATTGCAGTCTGTAGATACTTTGGGCAAAAAAAAAATGTGACACTCAGGCAGATAGTCAGAATGGTCAACTGATCAGATTGGGTTTAGCAACTGAACAATTCATGAAATTTAGGAGAGTGGACAACTCCAACATCAGATCTGTGAGCCTAACATTCAGGGGGCCGAGGAAAGAGCAAACCTGGGCTACTTAATTAATTCCATACCAGTCATGTTACATACAGGGTCACGAGACCCTGTCTTGTGAAAACAGTGTGTGTGTGTGTGTATGTGTGAGAGAGAGAGGGGGGGAGAGTTTGGACCAATGAAGAAAGTGCGGGTGAAAGCAGAGGGTACCAACATCATTTGCTTTTTGTTGCAACTAAAACTCCACACTGGGGAGAGGGAACAATGGACAAGATTCCAATCTGCATTTCCAGTCAGGGCAGAAGATACTGTTTTCTGAAGGAATCCTACAACTGATTGATCTAGAGACTGCCCAGCTACGGATTTCCTAAAATGGTGACCTTGTTCTCAAATGCAGTGAAAATGAAACAGGCATCGCAAAGACTGTCTTAATGTATCTAGCCAAAGACCCTCAACCAGGAGACCAGCACAGCAGGGGGTCTGTAGAACTCCCGCATCCACACCTAACCCTTCATGTTTACTCAAGGTTCCATGTCTTCTGTGTGAGTCTAAGAACTGAATGCTCCTTACAGCCTGCAGTGAAGCAGCCTCAAGCCCCTTACTCTAAGATCCCTTGAGTTCTTAGGACTCAAGAATTGGAAGAGAATCCAATTCCTTCTGGAGAAGCTGTACAGCTGGCTCTTAGTCCTTCAGCTCCAAGAGATGAGGGAGAGAAAACCAACAGAAACAAAAAGGCAAGATCTAGAACTAGAGAGAGAACGAGAATGGTGAAGTCAGAGTCGTGGAGGAAGCAGATGCGAGCCTGCTCAGGTCACTACCCACTCTGTTCTCAAGTGTGATGACCCAAGTGGATGTCCTTGACTTCCCACTAGGCACTCTGAGACATTACTTAGTCCAGTGATACACCCGAGAGTGTTCTGTCCTACTTAAAGGAAAACACAGGTCATTAAACGATGAGATTGCCATAGTGGACCTGTCTTGCATATGCTTTTAGGAACCCCTCCAGTGTTCTTCATTGCTTCTGTATATCCATTTAGGCCAAGGAATGGAGCAGCTCATCTTCCCAAGGGTTTTCATAAACACCACTTGCCTATTTACTTCAGAAACTTTCAAAGTAGGTCAGAACAACACCTCAATTTGACCTATACTTGGACATGATTCCATCTGTATTATGTAACCATAGTGTGACTTTATATGGAACATTCCTGGCTCCTTAGGGCACGAGGAAGGAATTCTCAATTTTATTGTGTTTTCATGGAGAGAGCAACCTTCACCTCACCACGCATCTCTTTCCTCGTGTTCTCTTAAATTAGTGACTTGATGTTTACAGGAAATGATTTCCTCCTCCTCTCCTATTCCTCCTCATTCTCTTCTCCTCCTCTCCCTCTTTCTTGTTCTCTTCTTTCTTGTTCTTTTCCTTCTCCTTGTTCTCTTCCTCTTCCTCTTCTTCCTCCTTGTTCTCTTCCTCCTCCTTCTCTTCCTCTTCCTCCTCTTCTCCTCCTTCCCATCTTCCTCCTCTTCCTCCTCATTCTCTTCCTCCTCCTTGTTCTCTTCCTCCCCCCTCCTCTTCCTCCTCCTCCTCCTCCTCCTGCTCCACCTCCTCCACCTCCTCCTCCCATCAGCCAGGCTTCCTTCAGTAGCCCGATCTAATGCACATCTCACCCCAGCAGCTTCTGCTTCTGCCTGTAGCATCCCTTGGAACACATGAACTTCCGTCTGAGTCTTCAGAGATGGAGCAGTGTTACTGCAATTCTTGTCATTCCCCGAAGTGTCATGAACATGATACGGTCACGAGATTACGTCTTTGCAAGCTCCATACCTACAGGAGTTGGGGAACCTGAGAACATCAGTTAAAACAGGTGTGACCATGCAACAGTTTAAAATTGTTAATTCCATAGATGGTAATGTTGTCCTACGAAGATCTAATGTTTCCAGGATCCATTAGGAGGGATGTCTAACTTTTTGACCTCATGACACTTACATATAAACATGCTGGGCTTTCCTCATTTATATCTGTCCTGACGTGGGTTGCAGGCTGGGCACGTCTATAACTATTTCTCATCCTTGACCCCTTACTGCAATCACTAGTGACATACTGCAAACACCGTTGCTTCGTATGTCTCAACCTTGAACAACTTCATATCTAGGGATATGACAAATACTGATACATTTTGAAGAGTGTAGAAAAATCACTGATAGAATCATAATCTGTTGCAGTTTTAAATTGTGACATGGGCTAAGTAACCTATTAGAGGATCTGGACTGAGGAAGGAAAGAGAGAGACAGGCAGGGGACTCATGATGGCAGCTCTTCTGGGGTCCCATGAATATATGCACACACACACACACACACACACACACACACACACACATATATATGAATATATATGTACATCCTCCATTATCCTCCACTCATTAAATTATGAACTAGATTTTACTTGGAATAAGTCTTCAACAAAGACGAGAACAGTGCCTTAAGCTCCTCATATTCTAGAAACTCACAGGAGACCCAGGAGCCCCCAAGAGCCCCAGTCACTAAGAAATCCCCGGTCCATGAAGGTCCAGTCATTTTGAGCAGCCAGGCCTCCACGCTTCTCAATTTACCATAGGGGGAGAAAAGAAAATCAAAACCCAAATGGCATAGAGTTCAGCAGCCAATGGAATGTGTTGGAAAACATTGTGAGGTGAATGAAAGATCACTACCTTACCTGCCCTAAAAGTTTCCCTTTATGGTTAGTAAAGTTTCCGTGCTTAAAGAAAATGGCTGTAGTGCCCCACGTGCTGAAACAAACAATACACGACCCTGCTGAATATTCATGTGAGATCCTCAAGTCTGCCCTCAGAGGAACAGCAATAGCATTAGTTCCTGGGGTGGGGTGGGGGGTGGGGTGGTGTGGTGGGGGTGGGGTGGGGGTGGGGGGGTTGGGGATGGGGTGGGGTGGGGGGTAGGGGGAGTGGGGGGGGTTGGGGGGGTTGACTCAGGAACCAGGCCTTGTTCTCATTCTCACCAACAGAACAATCTTCTCGTGGGGTTCACATCTCTCTCATGTTGGGTGAAAAACCACATAGACCCCTTTCTCCATCTTGGGTCCCCTAACTAGGACCCTGTCTGTGCACAGACTTCAAGTGACTTGCTGGGACTCTGTCAACATGACCCTTGCATAAGTTGGCAGCCCCCTCTCCTTGCGGAAAAGATGCGATCATCTCTCACTCTTAAGCTAAATAGCCCAGGGGCTGCGAAACTGCCGCCTGCTTCACCGAAGGCCTGCGCTGCTCCCGAGGAACCTGGCGGACGTAGCTGCTATAGGCCATAATTGAGGAAAATATTGATTAATTGATCTGCGACTAGCTCATAAGGCACTCTGTGGCGACGGGGGATATGTGCCATGCAGACCAGCTTTTAATTATTGTTATTTAGGCCCCCCTGTCACATGGAATAGGTGACAAGGCAGTATTATCATTGATCTGCGACATAAAAAGAAACAGTTCACGTTTCCTGCCGCAGATTTATAAATAGTTAAAGCGGTCACGCCGGAGGCGCCGGATGGATCTCTGCCCGCCGAGGCTTTGACCTATGCACAATGCAGATCGTGCTAATAGCTCGAATTTGTGCAAAGCACTGCAGTTTACCAACCATTTCTTCTGCCTTGTCTCATTGGACCCTCACAACAAATCAGGAAGGCTGGGGATGTCTTATGATTCCCTTTTTTTTTTTTTTTTTTTTTTTTTTTAACAAGCAATAAGGCTTAAGAGGGCTTTCCCTCTCCAAGTAATGTGCATGATTCTAGCTTGCAGGGTATGGAAAACAAAGGAGACATCGAAATTATTTAGTGAATTCCGGCTGGCCGAGCATATTTAGGGCATTAATCACCAGTCCGAGCCGCATCATGCTCCACCGGCGCTAGGTCTTACCATTAAATGTGCTGAAACAGAACCATTATAACGGTAAATACTACGAGGATTTGAGCGTGCCAAAAGGCCTTCTCGCCTTCGGTTTGATTACTGTATACAGGAAAAGCTCAAGATAATAACCCGTTAACCAGAGTTATTAAGGTTTTCCCCACTCTATTTACAAAACTCGGGGAATAAATATTGCTATTGACACAGAACCAAGGCGAAGTCCGTGCAGATCCTCGACTCTCAGAGAAACAGAGGTTGAGTGCAGAATATCAATGTTGAAACAATGTATGCCGTGCAACCAGAGGGCTGCTGGGTCTGCCCGTGTGCCCAGATGTGTGCCCAGTGCGGTGGGGGTTTAAAGCAAGTGTCTCGCCCATACGCTTTATAATCCACTTAGGTTGTCCACTATCTGTTTTTGTTTTTGTTTTTGAGACAGGGTTTCTCTGTATAGAAATCCGCCTGCCTCTGCCTCTGCCCCTGCCTCCCAAGTGCTGGCATTAAAGACATACACCACCACCCCACCGCCCCGCAAACAAATATTATTTCCCATGGATATCTCTCTGTCTCTCTCTGTCTCTGTCTCTGTCTCTGTCTCTGTCTCTGTCTCTCTCTCTCTCTCTCTCTCTCTCTCTCGGTTTTTCAAGACAGGGTTTCTCTGTGTAGTCCTGGCTGTCCTGGAACTCACTCTGTAGACCAGGCTGGCCTCACACTCAAATCCACCTGCCTCTGCCTCCCAAGTGCTGGGATTACAGGCGTGCGCCACCACTGCCCTGCAGTTGTTCCCAATCTTAATCTTCGAAGGCCCCGCCCCTTACTGAGAAGCCAGCAATGGCCGCCCTCGCTGTCTGTAAAGGCGAAGGCCAATAGAAATAAAGGCAGCCCTTTTCCCATGCTGTTCTCCCGGACTAATGTATCAGGGTGTCATAGCTGACAAAAGCTGCGTCAGTAGGAATGTGTGCTAAGAAAGCACTATTTTCATCCCTTTGATTGTCTCTCTGCTAGCCAATGTGACAACCGCCCCCTTCAATGAAAGGTCAGGGAGAGGCGCGGCTGGGTTTGTTTAGGGTTTATCTTATCTCTCTGTGATAAATGGGGCCATTGACCCAAGTCTCATAACCGAGGTGCTTCACAGCTTACTAAATTGCAGCCGCGGTGTCGGAGATGATTATAATGATTTGTTTCCGTCTGCGCCCTTCCCATTGAATTAGCTGTAGAATGTCACAGACAGGCTTGCTTTCTGGAGGATCCACGTCGCCGCCATTAGAAAACGAGCGGAGGTTGCTTTCTGCGGGAACTGGAAAGGATGAATTGTGGGGTCATTCAGAAATACAAGTTACCGTTTTGATGGGAGGAGGGAGAAAGGAATCTGAGACCGGGAAGCGAGATTTGACAGGGCTGGGATGTCCAGGCTGCCGGGGGAGTCAAGGGTAGATAGCAGGGTAATTACAGTTTGAATTCCCCTGAGAACAACTGAGCCACGAACGGTCCCGGGGAGGACAGTGAGAGTGTCAATAGAGTGTCAATACCAACAGGTGTCATCCAGTAGCTCTTGTCTAAAACACAAGATTCTGTTTGGAATGCTTGCATTCCTCTGCCCAGGACCTCTGCCTCATTTACCCCTAAACTTTCGACATTCTTACCAGAAACTTTGAGGAGTCCTGCCAGAAATACAACACGTTACCAGGAAAATCGGGTCCCCCGTTGGAGTCTCAGTCTCATTAACGAAAACAAAATTAAGGAGTAACTCCCAGTGGATGCTTCAGGACAATTGTATTAGTGTTTAAAAGGGGAAAAATCCCTTAGTAGGCAAGCTATAAATCTCAAAACTTCCTACAGGGAGACTGGGGAAGAGAAGGCAAAAGCTGATTTGGGTTAAGCTGGTGTGGAGGTCAGCCATATTGTGGATAGTAACCACAAGGTGGGGAGTGGAGGGGGTCCTTAAGAGAAAATAGTGAGGGCCAATATATTAGGGGAAGAATGCTTAGAGCAGGGATTGGGGAGAGGGAGAAAGAAAGAGAGAGAGGGAGAGGGAGAGGGAGAGGGAGAGGGAGAGGGAGAGGGAGAAAGAAAGGGAGAGGGAGAGGGAGAAAGAAAGAGGGAGAGGGAGAGGGAGAGGGAGAGGGAAACTGAAACTTGCTGGAATAATTTGGAAAAGCAGCCAATATGCAGAACAACAAATCTCTGCCCTGTAAGAGATAACAGAAGGGTGGGGATTCTGGGAAGGATTAGATACATCATCCCATTAAAGGGGAAAATATCCCTCCTATCTCTTTCACATGTCTTACGGTAGGTAAGTAAGTCTAGGGTGTTCTAATTCCCTTAGGTAGTTATTGGCCCGCTCAACCAAGATGGTACATTTGACCCAGGCCTGAGATTTCATTTTCTTGAGCAGAAGGAAGCAGTTTTCCTTTAATGGACCTTTTTACAGTCTCTGTAACATTGGCTGTGTCTGGCTGGGGGTCTTTGTCTCCTTTCCTAGCCCAGGTCTTCCATCGTTCTTCAGGGAGTTCGTAGGTTTTTCCTTCCTTCCTTTTAGCCCTCACTCCTGTTAGGGCTAAGTAATGTGTGTAGTTTAGTGACAGGCAGGAACTAGATTGTCAGCTGGGAATGCACTGGCGTGTCCTTGTGGCCAGTGGGGAGAATTGGAAAAGCTGTGGGAACACAGAGAATGGACCTCCATCATTCCAACCGGAGGCAGCAGATTGGAGTCGTGACAGCCATGACTAGAGACCTGAAATTTATGGTGGAAAAACCACGTGGAAAAGGAAAGCCTCCCAGGATGGCCTAATAAACGTTCCTGCTGGCAACCATGATAGAGTATGGCGTGAGACCTGAAGCTAGCAAGGGCTCAGGGCGTAGGGGTGGGGATGGGCCAACCTTATAAGAAGAAAGCAGTGCTGACATCCACACACGAGGCTGTCTTCCAGAACACACATCATATCCTCCTGAGGCTCATGGGAAAGTTAGCCTAACTCATCACAGATTTACAGGATAAAGTAGAGGATGCTGGCTAGCTGAAAAGTCCTGGCCAGGTATTTGTAAAAGGATGAAGGTAATGACTTTAAAACAGCCTATCTAACTTTAGGACTTTCTCTTTAACCACATCAGGTGAGACATGTAGTATTTACATATATAGAGTGTACAAGAAAAATCAGAACAATTGAAAGATGCTGGATATATAATGTGTATTTTGTTATATACAATTCAGGTATAACGAGTCAAATATATGCCGAAGAAATTGAGATTTTCAACAAGATCTAAAGCAGTTTAATGGAGAGAAGAGAAGGTACATTTCTCTCTAATAAATGCACTATAAAACCTAGATAAACATACGGGGAAAGTCTCCTTGATTTTTATTACATATTATAAAAGAATTTGAGGTAGATTATAGCTCAAAACATAAATTCCCAACTCTAGCACTTTTAGGAGAAAAGATGTGAGAGTATCTTTGTAGACTTAAGAACTAGAACTTAAGATGGACCATTTTGGGGTTGGGGATTTAGCTCAGTGGTAGAGCGCTTGCCTAGCAAGCGCAAGGTCCTGGGTTCGGTTCTTAGCTCTGTTAAAACAAACAAACAAACAAAAAAAAAGATGGACCATTTATTTATTGGCGCTGATTGGTATTGGTTGGTATTGATTGGTACTGATCAACATATCTATTTCTACCCAAATGATTCAGAATTCCCTAATTTTACACTTGACTTGATGCCCAACGAGCAGATTTATGAACTAGAGCGCACTCAGGTTCTTTTGACTTTGAGTGCTTCCTCATTTCCTGAAATACGAAGATGTTTCATGCTTGCCACCCTTCAGTCCCCATTTGTGTATGGAGCTGTGCTTCCTTTCAGGGGAGAGATGAAGAGAGAAAAGCTCTGGGCTCTCAGTTTGCTAGAATGGACAGCCCCACTTGATGCTGTGCTCTATGGAACGAGGAATGCTAAGACCTGGCAGGGTCTACTGGACAGTGCTCTGCTGTATCCAGGTTCATTCAGAACACAACTTTCTCCCTCAAAGGGGCTGAAAGCTAAAAGAAATCTGAAAATCAGAAAGAACCATAGAATAAATATATTTCAGCACTTGATGTACAAGCTTCTAGCTGTCTTGTGAGTCTAGAGGGAGCACTGTGTTTCAGGAAGGAAAACCTTGAGATGGAAGCCATGCTGTGGTTAAGGGTTGGAGGGAGTGCAGTGCCCTCTGGAGACTGGGGCTGGTGGACAGATGGTTTGGAAGGTTAGACTGGTGATGAGCATACTTCTAAAAGAAAGCCATGAGCACTTCTGTTGAGCAGGTAACTCACCTTGTCCTAAGCTACAGTTCATCTTGCCCTGTCATCCCATCCTTCACGGAGGGCCACTAAAGAGAGTAGCCCCTAGAGGGATGGGCTGTTCTGTCCTTATCTCTGAGACCCAATAAGAAGGAGCTGAGAAACTACCTACTTCATTTTCTCCCAAAGGCAAATTCGAGAATGCCGGGAACTGGGCATTCATTTTTCTCGAGCCCAAGAGCGGATTTCCAAGTTCCCATTTCCAATGAAGCCCTGACCCTAGTCCTTTTTTGGGATGGGGGACAAGGGAGTGAACATGAGCTCCCTGAGGTGGTAGCATCCGGTCTGAGACCTTGTGAGGAGAGCCTTCAGAAAGGTATGGGGGTGCATTTCCAAAGAGGACCATGGAGGGGAAGGGGAAGGACCCAGATGCCCTATGAATACCCAAGACAGAGTCCATCAGTCACGCTCAGCCTTGGGGCCATTCCCACCCCATCTTTTTCTCTGCAGCTCGTTCTTTTGACTTCCCCAGACATTCATTCTTTGTCCATACCAGGGAGTCAAGGGAGCCCAGGGAATCCAAAGAACCCAGGTGCCTTAGTCAGTTTTTTACTGCTGTGAACAGACACCATGACCCAGGCAACTCTTAAAAGAACAGTTAATTGGGGCTGGTTTATAGGTTCACAGGGGAACCATCATCAAAGTGGGAACATGGCAACATCCAGGCAGGCATGGTGCAGGAGGAGCCGAGAATTCTTCATCTGAAGGCTGCTAAGAGACTACTCACTTCCAGGCAGCTAGGGGGAGGGGCTTAAGGCCATGCCCACAGTGACACTCCTACTCCAACAAGGCCACACCTCCTAACAGTGCCACTCCCTGGGTCAAGCATATGTAAACCATCACTTCAGGGAGCGCAGAGAACCAAGGGAACGCAGGGAACCTAGGAAATGATCTTCTCAATCTCCTAGACAACCAACCATTAGCACCCATTTCAAAAGTAGCCTTCTGGAAAAACCTCTGGTCCTTACCTTCTCCACCTGCTCCCAGCTCAAAGTTTACTGCACCCTTAGCTTATGCCTCCGATGGGTCATGAGGCTGAGCTGGCAAGGACAACCAGTTCTTCATCCCCAAGAGTTCTGTGAGTCCAGACAACCAAACCTTTCTCAAGTGATGCTACCACTCTCCATTTTCCTTCCAAAATGTGCTGCACGTAGCAAGACTTGCCCAGTGGGTGATCTGGGAGTCAGCCATATTCCCTCCTCCCTTCGATGTACAAGAGCACCCTTTACGTCCAAGATTAGCTAATCTTGGACCCTTTTCTTTTCTGACGGTCTCTTGGCAGAGTGACTTAAGGAGGTGTCATGGTGGCACATCTGGAGATAGAAGCATCCTCTTTCTGGGAAACAGAACTTCCAGAAAGAAAGCCTGGACGTGTAGGGAATGGAAGCACAGGTGAACAGGAGTCTTTGAGAGTGATAGCAAGAGAGCCCTTTCCCCCTTTGCTTCCTGGAACAATATGCTCTACCTGTTAGAACACAGTGCCCTACGATGGGCAACACTGGGGTGGTGGGCGGTATAAGCTGCTTCTTGGAAGCATCCCCTTCTCACAGAGTACCATGTCTAAGCGGTGCCTTCGGAAAGCCATACCTCTTCTCCCTCAGATCTGTAACTGCCGTAAAGTAGGTCCCTCAGATTGAAACCATGTTTGCAGTACCCCATAGCAATGGTTAACAACCCCCAGCACTGCGTGGTGAACCCATGGTCATGGTCAGAAAAAGCAAGCCTATGGTTTGAGGCAAGGCACTGGACCCAGGATGCCAAGGAGGTGTCTTCCTCACTCAGTGAGGGAGTAAACCTGGGGGAGGGGGAGAGGGAGGGGCTGGGGGAAGGGAAGGGGAGAGGGGAGGGGATATGGGTAGGGGGGATGATGTGACGGTTAAACTGACTGTCAGCTGCAGCAATGGCAAGTCTCAGCGTAGTCTGGATTAGCTACAGTGACATGAAACACCTTGGATGCTATCACTTGGGCAGTTCAAGGGCAGACCCAGGACCGTGGTAGCAAGTCTGAGTGACAGACCCCAAAGAATGCTAAGCAAGAGGAGGAATTTGAGTGTCCCATCTCCCTTGAAAAGAGGGAGGATCCAGCTAGGCTCTCCAGCCAGAGAAAGCCTATTTCTGGTAGTGTGTTTTATAAGTATTAGTCATATCCTTGATTTTTTTTTTTTTTTTGGCCTTGGATTTTTTCCCCCGCATGGCTTTGGAAATATGGGTCACATAAGGTTTATTGCACAAAGCATAGCCTTGGTAGTGGAGGTAGGTAGGGGTGGAGAGCGCAGGTCTTTGGATCTGGGCTGGGATTATTCACAGGCACTTGGCACGTTTCACTGGCAGTTCAGTTTCCAGAGCTTGAAAACTCACACAGAGAGCAGTCCAAGTATGGTATGCCGAAAGGTCTGATTCTCATATAAACATTTTCCGAAAGAACATTGGAAATGTCAAAAATTGTCAGCTCGGGGACTATCCTTGGATGATAATGCTTCGCAGCAGTGACGTCCTACTGGTCCTCTCTCCCCGTCAGCTGAACAGAGCACTTGCATGCTTTGCTGGTTCCTAACTGATGAGCTGGCCCTGCTCTTCTAAAAACAGTAATGTATAACAGAGTATCTATAGTCCATAAGCTTTTAATCAGCAATGTCCTGGCGACAAGCAGCACAGCAGCACATGAAGGAAGGTTAGAGGTTTGTCGATTGCATCACATTTCCATGGGCGTGCAATGAAAACAAAGGGAGCACGGTCTGTTTGCTGTGCCTGAGGACGTGCACAGATGCTCATTCAGCATTCCTTCTCTTTCTTTTAGAATGCTAAAGTCAAATGACTGGAAAGTGTGTGTCTGTGTGAGTGTGTGTGTGCATGTATGTGAGTATGTGTATGAATGTGTATATGTATGTATGTGTGCATGTGAGTATATGTGTACATGTATGTATGTGTACATGTGCATATAAGTGTATATTTGAGTATGTGTGAATGTGTGTATGTGTGTGTGTGTGTGTGTGTGTATGAATTGAGTGTGTGAGTATGTGTGTGAATGTAAGTGTATGTTGGAGTGTGTGTGTGAGTGTTTGTATGTATATGAGTGTGTATGTGTGTGTTGTGTCTGTGAGTGTGTAATAAAAGCATTGGATCTGGATTGTACGATTTTCAATACTAAAATTGACAGGATCAAAGTACAGATATTAAAAAAATAACCCATAATCATTAAAATAAATCTTGACTTTCTTATATGCACTCTTTGATTTGTTTTGTCTAATTTTTGTTGTTTGAGAATTTAATATATGCATGTAATGTGTTTTGATCCAATATCCTCCTTTACCCCTTCTAATTCTCCCTCACCATTCCTTCCCAATTTCATATATATATATGAAATTATATATATATATATATATATATATATATATATATATATATTTATTTTAAACCCACAGAATCCATTTGTATGTGGGTGTAGAGCCATGTCCTGGAGTGTATGCCCCCTTTCGGTATCCCTAAAGAGTGCTGACCCCGCCCACCTCCATGCCCTCTTAGCAGTCATCCAATGCCAAGAGCTGGGGGGCGGGACTTCAGGCTTAGGTTCCTCTTCCATGCTGGGATTTTTTTTTTTTTTTGTCTGTTTTATTGTCATCGTGTTGTTTCTAGACATGGTCTCACTGTGCAGTTCTGGCTAATATGGAACTCTCTGTGTAGACCAGGCTGGCCTTGAACGCACGGTGATACACCAGATTCCGCCTCCCAAGTGCTAGGATTAAAGGCACGGGGCCTCGTACCCAGCTCATACGGTAGTTTATATAGCTTGACCTTGCACAGGTCTTGTGCACACTGCCATAGCTACTGTGAGGTGATGTGTGTATCACAACACCGATCTCTTGTATAGCACCAGTTTTTACTTAGGATCTGGAACTTTTTTGTGTGTGAATGTTTGATATCGCTAGGCAAAGTAGTTTTCCATTCTTAGTCAAGGGTTCATTCTGTGGGGACGTGCGGGAATCTTAAAAGCCTGCTTTAGAGAATGGCATCCTACTGTGTGAGCCACCTAGAGATTTGGTATTTTGGATGGTGCTTAGCTAATGTGTTAACGTCAAAGCTTTGGGTTGTCACATCCCCGCAACTATGCTCTGTTCCATCCTTTTCAGACAGACACACTTTTCTAGGTGTCTGTACCTGTCTACCCCAGTTCCCTGGTTCATTTCCTTTGCATGTAGGTCAGCTGCCCAATGTGGAGCAGCAAACTCAATAGAAACCCTCTTGAATCTTCAGTCAAAACACACATACACACACACACACACACACACACACACACACACACAGAGTTTGTTTCTTTTCAACTTGCCTTAGGACATAATTGCTGGGTGCTATTATCTCTCACCTGGAAAAGCGCACCCTTAATAATAATTTTATCTTTGTTCCTCCCACCTCCCCTAAGCTACAGTGACTAGTCTCATCTAGCCCCTGTCAAACATCCCTGGCCACTGCCTATAGTAGTGGCCATAGGCCCCATAGCTGCTGGCTTCTTCTCCCTCCAAAGCATGGCAAAAACTTCTCTTCTTCCTTGACTCTGCCTTTTCTCCTGGGACCCGGAAGTTGCCTTTACCTTTTACCCAGCAATTGACCACCCCCACCCTCACCCCTGCCCCTGCCCCCACATCTTTCTTGACTGACAGATAAAGAACCAATTGATGAATGGGACCTTAGCATCAGAACCACCTTCTTCAAAGCCCCAGTGACTGCCACTCTAATCATCCCTCTGTTCACAGAATTTCTTCTAACCCTGACATGGCTCTAGGACCAGACTTTTCTCTCATCTCGTCTCAACACTTTATTCCCTGTATCTGCTGTAAGATCCAGCTTTCTGGAATGCAGGTCTAACCCCAGATCTTCTAAGCCTCTGAGAAAAATGGCTTACCATTGCTACGTTTCAAAATGCACGTTGACGTAGTCTGTGAGGTGTTTCCCCGGAGAAGGCTAATTGGGATGGCCCAAGTACACCCAGGATGCGGCCTTGACAGATAGTAACCTGAAATATTCCAGCCATGGTTTTCTATTCTCCTAATAAGGTAGACTCTCAGAAATTTAAAGGCATGCACACATTTCATACATTTTCAAAACACCAGTGTTTGATGATATAGTTGGTGAATGCCTACAATAGGTGGCTTCATAGGAAGTCAGGTCCGTGTGCTGTCCTTGGTCAGCTGAGGCTTTTGTGAAGGTTGAAGAGGATTTAGGTTGCCTGGTGGATACGCCTCAGATAATAAAGTCAGTAGAGAAATGAGGTGTTCACTAGATTCTGGGAAGCCAGTGGGGAAGGAAGAAGATCCCACAAGTAGAGCTGAGAGGATGAACGACCTGCCTGAGGGTGGAGCTGGAGTAGAGGCCCCGCCCCCAGAGAATGAGAGCAGCGGACCTGATGGGCAGGGCTTCTGCGGAGCTGGGCTCTAGACTGTCTTAGGTCTTAGTATAAAACTTTAAATGATTTAAGTGAGACTGTGATCTCCAGAATGTGAGTATTTGGAATGAGGGTCTCGTAAGGTGTAATTAAGCCCTCCTAGGCCAAGGTGAGCCTTAGGGCCACCTTCACAGAGGATGTGCCAAGATCCAGAGAGGACAGCATAGAAGAAAAGGTAAAGACGGGTGGGCAGCGCGCACCACGGACAGTCTACAAACTCTCGAGGCTAAGAAGGGGTCGCCAAGGACTTCTCCTTGGGAGTCTTCAGACACTATGGCCCTCACTCCACCCACAATTTCATTCTGGTCTCTTGAATAGTTGAAGGACAAAGGTGTGATTTAAAACTCTCCCTTTAACATAGTCTATCCTTCCCACAAATTGAAAGAAATATCTTTATTTATTATCATTACATCATCACCACCACCACCACCACCACCACCATTACCATCATCATTATGTGTGTGTGTGTGTGTGTGTGTGTGTGTGTGTATGTGTGTGTGTGTGTCTGTGTGTTGCAGAGTGCACGTGGAGGTCAGAAGGCAGCATTATTGAGTCTATTCTCTCCTCCTCCCTTTACATGGATTCTGAGGACCAAGCTCGGTCTCCATGGCCCTTCCTTACTGCGGCTTCTCTCCATCTCTTAAACACTTGTGAGTGTACCGTGCAGTCTGAAGCGGAGTCTCGGTGAAGTGTTGTAACTGTAAACACTGAGTTGGATAGAGGGTCTTTAAGATACCTTTACCTTGTGTGCTTGCATGTCCAAGACCCTCGCAGTTTCCCAGCGTCTCCCCCCCCCCCAATCGATCTCCTTGGTTTCTATCAGCTTGGTGGCTTCCAATGCCGCTTCTAAGCAGAATCCTGTTTCATCTGTCTTTCTGTGACCGGCTTATTTTACTTAAAACAATAGCATCGAGTTCCATACCAATCACTGCTTGTGGCTGGATCTCCCATTTTAAGGCTGGGTGATTTATAAATATCTATCATATACTATATATATATATATATATATATATATATATATATATATATGTGTGTGTGTGTGTGTGTGTGTGTGTGTGTGTGTGTATGTGTATAATCTGTGTATGTATCATCACCTATTTTTTAAAGACCAACTCTTTTATTTTGAGATTATAATTTTGGAATCATAATATAATCATAATATAATATAAAGTATGTCATCTCTCCCTTCTCTTTTCCCTCTAAGCCCCTCCATATACTCCTTGCTCTCTGTTACATTCATAGCCCTCTTTCCATTGTTGTTACATACACATATACATTTATTACATATGTATATAATATGTATGTGTATTATATATGTATATGTAGTGTGTATGTATAATGTATATGTATATACAGTATGTATATATGTATATAATATATTAAATATATAATATATTTATTTGTGGATACATATATTTCTAAGTAGAACCTGCTCAGCCTGTATTTCGTTGTTTGTATGTATGTCTTTAGGCCTGGCCATTTGGTATTGGATAATCATTTACAGTGCTCTGCAGAGGGGGAAAGGACCCCACGCCCTCTCAGCTCTCCTTAGCTGCCTGTAGTTGTCTGTGTAGGGTTGAGGCCTGTGGTGGCCCGGTTGGCAGGTCTGTTCTTCTTGCTCATGCTTAGGCAGCTGTGTTGGTGAGACTTCACACTTGAAGCTTCTCTGACGTTGTTAGGCACCATCTCACCACAGGCTGCCCGATCCTCTGGCTCTTACAATCTTTCTGCCCTTCTTCTAAAATGTTCACCAGAGGGTGAGATTCATAAATTATATGGCATTTCGGTTATTTATTTTAAAGAAAACGCTATACTGTTTTCCGGTGATCACTAACTATACTCTCTCACAAGAGTTCCACATTCTCCGCACCCTTGCCAGCTCTTACTTTCTGATTTCGATAATGGCATTTCTCCCTGTCTCACTTTTATTTCTGTGATAAGACATTCAGGGAGGAAAAACCCGATTTAAGAGAGAAAGGGCTTACTTGGCTTATGTTTCAGGCCAAGGTCCATCATTGAAAGGAAGCCGAGGTAGGAACTGGAAACAGCCGACTCTATGCACACTCAGCAGCAAGATCCATGAATGTGTGCACGCTTGCTCCTGCCCAGCCCACTCTGCACTCCCATGGTCCAGAGTCTGGTCCACGCAGTGACGCTACTCACATTCAGGGTGGACCTTCTCAGATCAATTAGCCCAATGGAAAATAAGCTCTCAGAGGCATGCCCAGAGGCCAACCAAACCACGATAATTCCTCATCACCAGGTGAGGACTGTCTAGGCTGTGACAGGTTGACATATCTATTGCTAAACATCGTAACATTATAATAGAAGCCTCGTGGTGGGTTTAATTTTTTTTCTGATGGCTAGTAGCAATGAATATCTTTACATTTGCTATGTGTATGTCATCGTTGAAGAAAAGTAGTCAAAACATTGTCCATTTCACTGGGCTATTGGGACTTGGTTGCTTTTGAGTTATAAGAATTTCCTCTACGTTTTAAACACTAATCTTGTAAAAGATGTAGGGTTTTCAAATGTTTCCTCTACTGCTTAGGTTGAGAGCTTCTATTGGTTGGAGTCCTTGAGTTAGTAGGAACTTCGGTCGAAAGATATATAGTGGGAAACAATCCCAATTATGCATGAAGGCTTTACATTATATATGAAAAAATGTATGAAGAAAATAGATGTTAACAGTACTTATCCTAGGGTATGGGAACAGAGGTAACCTTTGCTTTTCTTCTCATAGTTTTATGTTTTCCAAGTTGCCTAATTAAGAATTCAATCTGTAAAACTTGATAAAGGCATTGAAGAAGTTTGGAAGTAATCACTTAGTGTTCATAAACCGTCTTCCCTATGTGTGGTATCCTTGTAACTGCTGGAAACAGACTTCCTGCACTCAAGCAGTCCGCTGTCCCATTTTGGGGAACAGGCAACATGCAGATGAGCAGAGACATAAGTAGAATAATTTCCAGGACATGCGAGAACTAAGAGAAAGATGAATGAGCCTGTGTGAAAGGGAGGACACGGGGTGGTCAAGGAAACACTCTCTGGGATAGCGATATCCCGTTGAGCTCTCAATGTGCAGAGAGGTGTCAGCGTGAAGGAGGAGCAAGAGCAAAGGTCTGGAGATGGAAAGGACAGGCATGTCTCTGTCTGAGGGAAAGAGGCCAGTAGGCTGGAGAGGCGTGACTGACAAGCAGAGAGGAGGGAGACACACAGGCTAGCTCTCTAGGGCACCAAGGGCTCTCTCCTGTCAAGGCATGGAATGCAGTGAGAAGTGTCCTGGAGGACCCTGATGGAGGGGTTACCATCTCAAGATGTTTGTGTTAGCAGTCTCACTCTGGCCGCCATGTGTAGAGTGCACTTTGTGTTTCTCTGAGGAGAACTCTACTGATGGAGGTTTTCCCTGCAATCCTGAAGGGGACATAGCTCCTTCTCTAAAGCTGGGGAAGTGCTTGCCAAGAGCTAGTAATGGCTAGGGCCAGGACAAGAAGAGCTTGTCTGAGGATTCTGAGAACCCAACTTCCCCTGCCCTAAGAGGCTATCACTCTCAGTCCCCAGGCCACTGTGTGCTCAGTTCCTGGCATCCTTGAGGTATCGCATGCTCCTTTTGTGTGACACTGTGTGATTCAACCTCCCGTTGGCCTTGTCTCACTGTGGCAGCCTTTTCTTTCTGACATGGTCCCATTTATCCTTTCAAAGAGCTCTATGTAAGACACAGCGTATGCAAGATCTCCCGGCCCCAAACTTTATTCCACTTTCCTCTCCTCATCTCCAGATCCTGTAGCTCATGACCCTGTCACCAAAGCATGGCTTGCTTGTCAGATATGCAAGGAATATGGCTGCCTAGAAACTTTTACACAGAAAAGGAATGTAGTGATAAATCCCAGGGAGGCCATAAAAACTCAGTGGGGGTGGAGGGGGTGGGGGATAGGGGGAGACCAAAAAGATTTAGAGGCTAAGCACCCAGATCCTTGCTAGTGATGGTGCTGGCCACGCAAGTGGGGCAGGGATCTCAGGGCACCAAGGATCCAGAGTCTACGCTAAGATTTTGTGCTAAGACTTGAGAAGTAATATATATGCCTGTCCTTACAAGTGGCCAAAGACATTGATTCCAATGAATAGAGATATTCACACTGTTGATGATTACTTTTGCTAGTTTTTAAGAGAAAATAACTGGAATAAAATTAATCACTTTTTAATTGGTAAAAAAATATTTTAGAGAACTCTTTTCAGTTGCTTTGATCGTTTTGCACAAACATTTGTTGATTCTTGCATGTATAACCAGCTCTAGTTTTGAAATGTCTGACTTTTTTTTTTTTTTTTTTTTTTGACTGCTTGCTTTTGAGTGACATTTAGGAAGATAGAGTGTGTGGTTTTTCTTCTGGATTTATTTTTTTTTTTCTGGAAAGAAATCTTCAGGCAAAGGTTTTGATCTTAAGAAGCTTCTAGAAGTAACCCAACAAAGTTGTTAATAATCAGAATAACAAGTCTACCACTCCAGGATATGTGTGGTGCTACATTAAAAAAAAATACACAGACAGAATATCAAGTAATAGAACTGTAATGATTCCCCCCTTGGAGCAGAAGGCACACACTTTACATGTTGGAGGGAAATGTACCCTGACATTCCCCCACCGTGCATGTGTACATGCATACATAAATACTTGCCTAAAATATCAAACCAATTCTATAGAGAAACTGTAGCATCCAGCATGGCTCCGAAGCTCACTCTGCCACTTGTTCCTCTGAAATAGCCTTGGGTGGGTTACTGACCCTTTGTGAACCGATGCTTGTGTTTTGAGCTCAATGGACTATTGAAAGGTGAGTTGTATCATGAGTTTAGAATGTGGGATATTTTTGTGATGGCCTGGGATGGAACCCGAGTCTGACACATGCCAGGGAAATGCTTTTATCACTACACTACTGCATCACAAGTGGTTGTTAGCTTTCATTTTTTACTCTATGGGCTCTTGGTCGTTCTCCGTAGCATGTCCTGTGTCTACCCTCCTGTTATGCGACTTTTCCTGGTGGGACATGAACAATCATTTATTTACTGCAGACAGTGCCTCAATGACAGATAAAAGAAACTTATCCTAAATCTAGCTTTAGTGACTCTATTATGGTTATTTACAGGGGTGCGGGTGAGGGGTTACTTACAGAGGTGTGGTTAAGGCAGCAGCATCACAAAATGTGAACATCCCCAGCACAGTCTATAACACAAAGGCTGCATCCCTGGAGCTCTCTGCATGACCTGCAGGCAGCGGGCAGCTTGGGTGGGTGCTGAGAGTTTGCTCGCAGCTGTTGTTACTGTTCACATAACCGTGGGGAGGAGCTTTATTAAGTTTAGGGAACGTCCTGAAACTTGCGAGTTGTTTCCTTCCTGATTCTTATAAGTTTTATTTGCGCTCTGAGTACTAATGAACCATCTTCCAGGATGGAATCCTTCAGTAGGAAGAAATTGCTACACCACGCCACCAGCCACACCAGACATGGAGTGCCATTACCCTTGTGTGCAGAGTTGCCTTCTTGTAGGACCCAGAACCACTGTGGACATCTTACTATGCACAGAGATTTTTCTCAGTGTGAGGGGATGGTTATTTCATGACTTCCCAGGCTTCTTCTGTTGGTCAGGGCACTGTTTTCCCCATTTGGAATGATCAGAGGTAACTGATTGTCTGCTTTCTATCCTGATTGTTCCCCATGATGAGACATAGTTTATTTATGGGACTCGATTATGAACAGTCTAGCAGCCCAGAAAGAAACGTGTTCCTTAGAGAGAAGTGCTTAGTGACAGTTAGTGGGAGGCCGAAGTCGGAACAAAGTTTGAAGCCACAGCTATTTGTTTTTGCTGTTCACTCAGAAGTCACCCAAACGATCTGAGTGGGGGGCTATCTAATGCCATCACGTCATATATGTGATACGAATTCTCTGCTCTTAATCTTCGCACGGGTTTCATAATCTTAATAAAAATTTAATTAGAAATAGATGAACTGGATACTCCAGCAGAATATTTTCAGCTCCGGCTATCAGGCTAGCCGAGTGTAGCTGGAACCGCAAACCACACTAACACAGCCTCCTGCTCTAAAGAACATTGCATTGTGATTCCATTTACAAATGAGAAGGCGGCCCTGCTCTCAGGCAGAAGGGTCCAGACCCCCCGCTGGTTCGGTTTGGGTGGGATGCTCCTCTAGTGCACAGGGAGGGCCTCCTGTGCCACTCCAGTGGTCACTCTCTGGGGTTGACGGCTCATGGGATGTTCTCTCCCTCCTCTCTCATAGCTCTGTGCCTCCTTTGGTAGCCATGAACTGCTCCGATCACAGGACCCTGCCTGACTGAGCTCATGTTAGTGTGAGTCACGGCTCATCGTACCTCCTAGGGGAGTTGAAAAAATGCTGTGGTTTCAAAAACACATCTAAGGAAATATCTGGAGCTCTTAGGAGGCAAAAGGCAAAATTTGAGCTCCGTGAATACAAGTATTTCTAGAAGTATGACTAGAAAGACTGGATTTCCCAGAGGGCAATGATGGCTTCAAATAGGTCACACCTATATCCACAGAATGTACAAGGGCTTTTCTTTTTCTTTTTTTTTTCTTTAAGATTTATTTTATTTGTATGAGTACACTGTAGTTGTTTCCAGACACCCCAGAAGAGGGCATCAGATACCTTTACAGATGGTCGTGAGCCACCATGTGGTTGCTAGGAATCGAACTCAGGATCTTTGGAAGATCTTCGGTGCTCTTAACCACTGAGCCATCTCTCCAGCCCTTCAGATTTTTAATTTGTTGAAAATGACCAAGCATTAAGAAAAAAGAAACACTGCCAAACCAAGGTAAACACAAAGCTGTGTTTTTTGCACGCCTGGGGAAGGACATCCCTGCCCTTTCCTGCCTGGAAGGCAATGGGCCCTCCAACAGGAAGTGGAGGGAGTAGGAGGAAGACACACAGCAGGGAGACAAGGATCTAGGGTCAGGGTTTGGCTTGATGCACCCAGCAGAAACGCAGCCCCGTCCCCCCCCCCAGGTGACTGCTCACTTCCGGGTCCATGGGACTGATGCATCCACGTTAGTCATGTACGATTCCGGGGCCTGGGGTGGAAGGCATGCTTCTGCCTTCCTGTGTGAGGTGTAGTGGGTAGCGTTTCTTCCTCTCTTCCTGCTTTGCCCCCATTCCTCTTTCTCCCCGACTATTTTTCACGTATTCAATAAAATGTATTATGCTGAGATGAGAAGTTATTCCGATTCTGACGTTGACACACCAGGTCTCTTGGGTCTCAATTAGACAGTGCTGAGTGCCAGTTCTTACCACATTTACTTTACCCGTCGCCCTTTCCGAGGTATTTATGAAAACACTTCTGTACATCCAACACGGTCGAATGTTCGGGATAACAGATGTAACCAGGACGCCACAGGAGATTAACCTCCTTTTCTTTAACTTCTGAGGACTCTCACGCCTTTTATCAGTGGAGCAGCACCAAAGCCTACGGCACTGTCTGTCGGTGTGCACTTCCGGCTCAAACCTGCATCAGCCTGACTCTCCTTTTTTCAGAGCGTTCTTGACGTGAAGGTCGTTTGTGCACTTTCTGGGATTTACCTATTCCAACAGTAGGGTGTTCAACTGGACCACATCAAGGTACCGGCTCCTTTTCCAGAACAATGAACTATTGAACGGTTTCTTTGAGGACCGTTTGCTTTCGAAAGCTGCCTTCAAAACCCTTTCTCCACTCTTTCAGCCTAGTCTGAACTACCGAAAGACACTCTGTGCCCAGTTGTAAACAGCTTTCCGCACCAGGAGAGTCGCTTTAATCCAGATCCTTGTCTGTCTTTTGTACTCTCTTCTCAGATTCTCCCAAGACGCTTGCCAGGGTGGTCGAACCGCTTACTGCAGAGAGCAGGCAACCTGGTTTCCCTCCGCCCCATTGGTGTCTCTGAGGAACCAGCATCAAACGAGATGATATTCTCCTGAGCATTCCGGCCCCAAGCTCTTGGTCTCCCTGAACTTTACAAACCATCTTACGTCTTCTTGCTCCTGTTCTACAGTGATCAAGACACTAACCTTTCTCATCTCTTACTTCCTGACTCTCCAAACCCCAGCAGTGACCAATGCGAAGTCTGTTCTCACAAAGTATTTACATTCCAACCATAGTTTAAAATTGTGGTAGTTTAGGGGTGTAGGGGTTGTGCAATACCGCACATTTAATTTCCCCATCTGTTCTAGGCAGGCAAGATGCCTTCCTCTTCCTTAGGACTAGGGCATGACTAAAGCATGGTTAGAACACTGTAAACTGTCAAAGCATTGTTGACACTAATGCTAAGCCTTTACTAGGAGTGGCCCTTTTCGTGTTTGCTTGTGGTTTAAAGTGAAGATGCAGGGGCCTGGGCCACTTGCTTCCCTAGCCCTGGCTGCTGTGATAAAGGACAGCGGGAGGTGTCAGATGGGCTGCTTGGCAGATATCTCTGACGCTGCGAGGAGGCTTCATTGCAGGCAGAGCTGCTCACGGCTGAAGCACAGCTTCAGAAGGCCCCGCCTCTGCTGCGGGCCCTTAGGAGAATGGTACTGGGCAGGTGGGCAGGGCACAGAGTCAGACAAAGGCTAAAGATGGATAATCCCTGGCCTTATAACCTTATCATTTGCATTTTAGTAAGGGCTGGTTTCTTATCCTGTAACTCTTACTATTTGTGCTTTAATAAGCATTGGTTTCTCCTCTCTTGCTCAAGGATCACTTGCTGGCTAGGTGAGAGGCTTGGACTCATGAACCAGGAAGAAAAGAGAGGAAAGGAAAAGAAAAGAAAAAGAAATATTTTACATAGGCAACATATACAGGCACACATGCATTCATACACACATAGACACACACGGACACAGACAGACAGACAGACAGACAGACACACACACACACACACACACACACACACACTGGTTGGGCCCTACCACTTGTCTCATCAACTGCACAAGCCTTCACGCCTACTTACATATATACACACATACCTACACGCGTATATGAAGACGTACATACATATACATATATACATTTGGTGGATTAAGCACAGTCCCTCAAGTCACACTTTATTCCTTCTTTCTGGCCTTCTTATACCTTCCTAGACAAAAGTTCTTTATGAAATTACCTCATAGATAAAGTGTTACGCAAAAGGGGAGTTACAGAAGGATGCCCATAGAAAGTTCAAAGCAGCGCTTCGTTCTGTAAGCTCATTATAAGTTCAAAGCAACTTTTCCACCTGGCCTTGCTTCATCACAGTGCACACCTGTGCCTTCATCCTTGGCACTGACCTAGAATGAGTGTTTTTCCTTGATCACAAATTTGTCCCAAGCCCATTTCTCTTTGTGATGTAATTGTGAAAGCACATTGTGTTCTTACTATGCAGCCTTTACTACTATTCTATGAGGAGGGGGCACGTTCTATTATTGACTTTAACTTTATTATATCTTTCTGGCAAAGCAACTAACACCATCTCTTAAAAAGTTCTTCTTAAAATTATTTGAACAAATCAGGAAGTCTATAAAATCAATACCAGGAGTTATGAAACCATCAATTTGTCTACAGCATTATGACTGCATGATAGTACATCTTCGTTTATGTGCAGAAAATCTTCCCAATAGGGAGGGCTAATGCCCAGGAATCATTAGACTATGTAATAATGACAGGGAAAGGGGCATATCAGCTGCAAGAAGCAATCCTGGGATGAAGTTTCTTGGGACCTTGCCTCTCAGTGGTCACCCATCCATCGTAGGCCATGAAAAAGGGTGGGTCACCTCCAGGAAAGTCACCTGCTAACCTTAGCCTCTCCTAGATGGCTCCTGACTCTGTCACAGCTGCTTCGAACCATCACAAGGTTCCATGAATCTAGCTGACATGGATGACCCTGCACTCAGGCCAGACAGGGATGCCTCCTCCGCAGGCCAGCAGAAGTCTGGTGACGTCTTCACTTACATGGTGGGCTGCCGTGACTGAGGCAGACACTCTTGCCTGCCACATCCTTTTCTGGTAAACAGGTGGGCATTTGGTGCGCTTTGGGTGGAACCATTCTCCTGTCAGGAGACAATCTCCTATCTTATGCTGGGATGTATGTAATATTAGACCCGATAAACATTATCTCCAAACTGGCCTTTTATCACATATTTCTGACCTTTCTCACTAGCCCATCACACTGAACTGGTCACACAAAGAGAGGAGGACAGGGTGGTGGATGTGTCGGGGGAGCAGGATAGCCACAAAACAATGTCAGTAGTGACAAGACAGCTGCTGAGCAGTTACTAAAAGTAGCCAGTGCAAAAATGGCAGGGAACGGAGATGGTGAAGCCATAAGGGCCCTGAGTCTCTGATGCTTTGGGCCAAGAACAATAGCTACTGTGAAGAGCTAAGATCCTGGTACCTCAGCAAGTAAATGGTCACCCTCGTCACTGTGGGGCTCGTGGTCCTAGCCCATGCGGCCTATAAACAGAGCTGTAACAGAAAAGTATGTCTGCTGCTGCTCTGCTGTCTGCTGTCACCGCTCACCACCACTGAAAAAGCTAGACGCCTGGGAGAGTTACAATAGCTGCCCAGTGCTGGAACACAGGTGAAAGCAACAATAAACTCCCCAATAGAGACAGCCACAGTCTCTGTCTTCAGCTTGAGTAATAGGCCCTGAGCTCTGCAGCCTTGGGAGAATAAGCTTTTGGGTCTTCTTGTCCAGTACCCAGGGTGTAGACACCCAAGGGCCCAAACGGCTGAAGCCTGTACAACTGGAAGAAAGTTTCTCTGCCTACTTTCATTTTCTACCTGGTAGATCAGAGGACTCAACCATCTGGCTGGTTCTATCTAGACCAGGGCTTCTCACTATGTAGACTGTTTTGAGTAAGGTAAGAGCAGAAATGGAGAAGAGACATTTATAATTGATCACACTGTTGGTTAGAAGTCAAACAACACCTCCCCAAACAGCGAAGTAGGACCCTTTCCCATATGTATTTGGAGATCCATCAGGAAATTTCTAGTTTGTTGGTTTCCTTGGACACCGTCTTAGTGTTTTACTGCTGTGAACAGACAACATGACCAAAGCAACTCCTAGAAGGACAACACTTAACTGGGGCTGGCTTACAGGTTTAGAGGTTCTGTCTGTTATCATCAAGGTGGGAAAATGGCAGCATCCAGGCAGGCATGGTGCAGGAGGAGCTGAGAGTTCTACATCTTCATCTGAAGGACGCTAGGAGAAGATTGACTCCCATGTGGTTAGGAGGAGCGTCTCTTTGCCCACCCCCACAGTGACACACTTCCTCCAACAAGGCCATACCTCCAAATAATGCCACTCCCTGGGCCAAGCATATTTAAACCACTACAGACCCCTGCCTTATATATAGGCTGATAAAATCTGTCTCCTGCCTGTCAGGTCATGCACAGAGCAAAGTCTTCTCTGGTTCTTCTTTGAGTTGGCTTGGAGTGGACAAGACATACAACACACTGAGGTAGTCTGCTAAAACAGATGTGTGTGCTGGTTTCTACTGCACAGCTGCCTGGAAACATTGAAGGAGGTCTTGTAACTCTGTTCCTTTCTCTCCCTGTGAGGTCAGTGTGGAGAGAAGAGAGGACATTGACATCTCCCTTCTGGAATTATTTTTCTAACTTGGTAAGAGATGATACAGTTAGCCTTGTCTTTAAATAATGTTTCTGTTTCATGGCTACATAGTGAATTAGATATGTCCTTGACCTTAACTCATTTTGTGAGCAAGTCAGTTTGTATGGATCCCATGGCAACATAGTAATGACCTGGGACCAGAGGAACACTAAGAGTGGAGGTGAAGTTAGTACCAGAACTCAGGGAATCTGTTCCTCTGTGTCCTTGAGTCAAGGTAGGAGAAATGAGATGCAGCAGGTGAAATTAGAAGTAGCGATGTCATGGTGTCAGTAATATAAAATTCATGCTCTCACCCTCCTCCGACGGTAGTAGTTTATTCTCCAGTGGTGTTAATATGTGATAAAGATAATACCCCAGAATGGAGTAATGGCGGGTTCATGGTTACAGAGACTAAACATTTAATTGGATTCTAAAAGACGGCTGATAAGTCTGTTAGCTTTCACAATGAATTAACTCGTAGGCTTGATCGTTATCAAATGTTCACATAGCTCTAGCCAGTCTCCTGTTAAAGATTTAATATTTTTTATCTGTGCCGATTCTATTACTCCCTGGCTCAATTTGATGATTAACATAGCATAAAAGTAACAATTTCTTGATTATTAAAATTCTATTTTCTACCACTCACAAACACAGTCTATTTCAAAGCCATTATTAAATAAATACTTCTTAATAACAAATCAGACTAACTTCCATAGCCATCTTATAAAACCGAACCCAGAAGCTTCTAAAGTAAATTTAGTTCAAAATAGTAAAACTAAAACATACTTACTGTTTTTCTTATTAATTAATTAATTAATTAATTAGATTTACATCTCTGTCCTGCTCCCCCCTAGACCCACAGTCACAAATCCTTCCCTCTTTTATTCTCTCCCCCTTCTCCTCAGAGAAGAGGAAACCCCGCTTGGGTATCAGCCTGCCCTAGGACATGAAGTTGCAGCAAGAAAAAGCACATCCTCTCCCACTGAAGCTCAACCAAGCAGCAGAGTCAGAGACAGCTCTGTCCCAGTTGTTAGGGGACCCACATGAGGCTGCACATCTCCTACAAATGTGTAGAGGGCTTGGGCCCAACGCCTGCACGCCCTTTGATTGGTGGTTTAGTCTCTGTGAGACCCCATGGACTCAGCTTAGTTGACTCTGTACGTCTCCTTGTGGTGTCCTTGACCACTCCGGCTCACACAGTCTTATCTTCCGTAAGACTTCCCAAGCTCTACCTGATATCTGACTCTGGGTCTCTGCACCTGTTTCTGTCTGCTGTTGGATGAAGCCTCTCGGTAGACAGCAATGCTAGCACAACTTTGCTCCTGTCTGTAAGGCAGAGCAGAACATTATTAATAGTGTCAGGAGTTGGCCATTCTCTCAGTCTTGTTCCATCTCTATTCCTGTACATCCTGCAGGCAGGACAAATTTGGATGGGTGGATGGGTGGTTGTCCCACCACCACCACCACTAACAGTTCTGCCTGGCTACAGGAGGTGGCCACATTGGTCTCCATGTTCCCCACTGATGGGAGTCTCAACAAGGGTGATCCCTATAGACTCCTGGGAGCCTTCCCCTTCCTAGGTGTTCAACTAGTCCCAGAGATGCCTCCCATTGATTTCTGCTCTCTCTCTTAGCCCTATCTCACTCCCTCTATATTCTTGCACCTGATCCCCATCCCTGTTCCCCTCCTCACTCCCTTTCCCACCCAGCTCCCTCCCTCCTTCCACCTCTGATGACTATTTGGTTTTTTCTTCAGAGTAAGATTCACATCCCTTCCTTTTGGAACCTCCTTATTACCCAGTTTCTTTGGGGCTGATGATTGTAGCATGATTATCCTGCACTTTATGGCTAATATCCACTTATAAGTGAGTACATACCATGCATGTCTTTCTGGGTCTTCATTACGTCACTCAGGATAATATTCTCAAGTTCCGTCCATTTGCCTGCAAATGATGTCATTGCTATTAGTAGCTGAATAGTATTCCTTTGTATAGACAAACCACATTTTCTTTATCTATTTTTCGGTGGAAGGGCATCTACTTTATTTCTAGTTTCTGGCTATTGAGAATAAAGCTGCTGTGAACACAGTTGAGCAAGTGTCCTTGTGGCATAATGGGGCGTCTTTTGTGTATATGCCCAGGAATGGTATAGCTGGGTTTTGGGATAGAATTAATTCCCAATTTTTCTGAGAAACCTCAACATTTTTTATATTCTCAATCAAAAAACTTTTCAACAAGAAATTATGCCATATGCAGCGGGACTTTCTCCCCCACCTCAAGGCACTTGTGAAAACAAGGGGCTTTTGGTTTCTCACAAAAGTTGCCCAGCCCGGCAGAGCTCGGAAAGCTCTCAACAGCTTGTTGTCCAGCAACAATGTATGTCTAGGGACATACATTTACACAGTTAAGTGTGAGACACTTAACCCTGTCTCAGCTTCCAAAAACCATTCCCGGGGAAGCAGTTGTTGAAAGAACACATGCAGGTGACACCCAGTGGTTTCAATATTCATAGGAACACTCACTTAAAGGTCCTTTCCTCCCTTGCATATTAAAGATGCGAGGAGGCAATAATCAATACTACCATTGCAGGCAGCAATAATCAATACTATCATTGCTCAAACATAGCCACAGTTATTTCAGTGTGTGTGATTTCAGACATCTACAACTCTCTTCGTTCCAAAATTACAGATGTAAGTATGAGGGAAGTAAGGCAAATACTTAGATATGGATTTCCATGTGACAAAATACTACTACCTTAATTTGTGGGGATACTACAACTGCTTTATCATCATCATCATCATCATCACTGCAGATTGGGTTAGATGGGGACACATGCCTCGATCTTATTCTGAGAGGCATCCTATCAATATTATTAACTGAAAATAAGTTATCCCTTGGAAAAAAGGCCACATATCAAACACAAGAAGAAGGAAGAAAAAAAAGTTTACCACTAGTAGTGCTTTAAGTCTGTGCACTCAAACATCCATTTTCCAATGTTAGACATTATTTTGCTTTGGAGTTATTCCAGTGAGGATATTTTTAGTTTAAAGAAAGAGAGAGACTCATAGCTGGGTGAACTAGTCTACCCCTGCAATCCAAGTTCTTGGAGGTGAAGGCAGAAAGATCCGGAGTTTAAGGTTGACAGGCTCCTGAAGATTTCTCAAACAAACAAATGGAACAGGAACTCGCCTCAGTCTCCCAGGGGAGAGCCTGTTCTGTTAGGTCATGTGTGTTCACTGTCACGTGATCTAGAAATGGATGGACTTCTCTTGGTGTCTAAGGACACCTATGCCAGCTGCTTTTTCTCTGTATACTTCATCTCTTATTTTCCCAGCATTTGACCTGTTTTCAGTTATTAAGATGACACAGAAACAGATACATATGTCCAGCTCTGGTCCTCTACACCCTGTGTCCAAAGCGAGTGTAGTCTCCAAAAACAGGGATGGGGGTAGGGAGGTGGGGCTAGCCTTCCACCTCTGAGGCCACCAAGGATAGTAGCAACAGCCTGTATCTTGGGAGTCTCAACCCCCAATCCCTTAACAACTCAGAAGAGGTTGTGTGTGTGTGTGTGTGTGTGTGTGTGTGTGTGTGTGTGTGTATGTGTGTGTATGGGTATTATTCAGTTGTCTGTGGCACTAGGTGGAAGCATTTTCAGCCCAGCAGGGAGTTTTCATTTACACTCTCTGTGGCAATATATTCATAAACTCATGTGGAACTTTAAGTCATTAAATACTGCTCACTCCTAGTGACCTCTTCAAGGCGTCCTTATGGTTTTTACTCTCTTCCCCCTTCTATATTTATCTTCCCCCCTCTCTAATTAATGCCTCCCAGTTTCCTCCACTCTACCCTTCCTATCAACTTATATCCTGGTATCCCCATTTCTACTGCTACTCACCTAACAGCCCTTTTTTACTTTCTCGACTTCTGAAGTTATTCCAGGTTATATAACCACATGTGAAGTCGTGCAGCTCGGAACCTCAGCTGAAAGAGAGCAATGTTTTTCTTTTCTGGGTCTGAGTTACCTCAACCAATACAATCTTTTCTATCTCCATCCACTCCTCTGCTCTCTTAGCTAGGGTTACTATTGGTGTGATGAAACACCTTGACAAAGACACTCTACTGGGACCTTGTGTAGTCCATGATCATCGTGGCAGGAAGCATGGTTGCAGGCAGCTGGAGCAGTCGCTGGAAGCTCACATCTGCTCTGCAAGTTGCAGGCAGAGACAGTAAGGCTGGGCCTGGCATAGACTTCTGAAACTCCAAAAGCCCACTCACAGGTTTGGAGAGGCACATCTCCTCCCAGCAAGGCCGCACCCCCTAATCCTTCCCAAATAGTTCCACTGACCATGGGCCAAACATTTGAACATGAGCTTGTGAGGGCCAGTCTCATTCAAATCACACCTGCAAAGTCTGATTTCAATTTTCTTTACAGTTGAATATTATCCTGCAGTTATTATTCCAGGTTTTCGTCATCCATTTGACAGCTTTCAAGTTGTTCCCATTTCTTAACTATTGTGAGTAGAGAGGCAATGAGCTTGACTGAGCAAGTATCTGTGGAGGATGATTGAGTCCTTTGGGCATATGCAAAAGACTAATATAGCTGGGTCATATATTTTTTTTTCAGGTTTTGAAGATTCTCCACAGTGATTTTCCCGGGCTGGGGCTGGATCAGTTTGCTGTCCCTCTGGGGGCCCCCTCTTCCCAGATCCAGCATCATTTGTTTTCTGTCATTTTATTGATCTATTCTGACTGGAGTAGTATGGAATCTCAAAGTTGTTTTGCCCTGGAAGCTTCCTCCCTGAGGACTAGCTTTCCAAGAAGCAGAAGGTACTGTGCAAGCGTCCAAGGGAGGGAAGCCATCAGCTCAGGTGTCTGGAACCGTAAGTGTGAGGACGACATGACAGCCCTAAGGCTGAAATAGTGCGTGCATTTTAAAATGTGGTATAAATCGCCAAGGTGACCTTTGAGCCTGGGCACGAACTGATTCTTAGCAACAGCCACTGTCTCCGGGTCTTGGCATCTGAACCATCTCTCCTCACCAGAAGATTTTAAATTAGTGCATTTACCAAATGTTATGGGTTGAATACAGAATGCTTTCCCCAGGCCCAGCTGTTGGTAGCTTGGTTGGTGGATGCTGGAGACGTGATTGGATCCTGATGGCTCTGCCTTAATCCATGGATGGATTCACAATATGACCGATTTATTGAGGAGCGCTGAGGAATAGAATGTGGAACTCCAGTGGAAGAGCGGGTCAGTGGCATGACTTTCCGTGATGCCTTCCTGTTTCTCTTCTTTCTGCTTCTACCATCCAAGAAGCCTCCGCTTCAGGCTCCCATGTCCACTCTGTCCAGAATGAGCATTACAGACAGAAACCAAGACAAAAGGAATCTATCTTAAGTTGTTTATGCCTGGGAGTCTGTCACTGTGATTAAAGAGTGTAAATAAGGGGTCTGGGAGACGGTTGGATGGTCAAGAGCGTGTACTACTCTACAGAAATTCTGAGTTCAGATCCATATGAGGCAACTCACAGTGTCCTGTAATTCCAGATCCAAGGTGATCTGATACCTCTGGCCTCATTAGACTTATGTTTACACACCTACCTACCTACACATTCACATAATTACCAAAGATGATGATGACAATGACAATGAAGAGGAGGAGAAGGAGGAGGAGAAGGAAGAGAAAGAAGAAGAAAGGGATGAGGAGGAACAGGAAGAAGAAGGAGGAGGAGGAAGAGGAAGAAGTAAGGGAGGAAGAGGATAAAGAGGAAGAGGAGGAGGGAGAGGAGGAAGAGGATAAAGAGGAAGAGGAGGAGGGAGAGGAAGAAGAAGAGGAGGAGGGAGAGGAGGAGGGAAAGGGAGAGGAGGAGGGAGAGGAGGAAGAAGAGGAGGAGGAGGGAGAGGAGGAAGAAGAGGAGGAGGGAGAGGAGGGAGAGGAGGAGGGAGAGGAGGGAGAGGAGGAGGGAGAGGAGGAGGGAGAGGAGGAGGGAGAGGAGGAGGGAGAGGAGGAGGGAGAGGGAGAGGAGGGAGAGGAAGGAGGAGGAAGAGGAAGAAGAAGAAGAAGAAGAAGAAGAAGAAGAAGAAGAAGAAGAAGAAGAAGAAGAAGAAGAAGAAGAAGAAGAAGTAGTAGTAGTAGTAGTAGTAGTATAGTCATGTAACATACCAACCTCTTCCCTTATGAGTTATCTGTCTAGCCTCTGCCTCACTGTGCTCCGGGGAGCAGCTGGGTAACTGTTTTGATAGTTGAATTGAAAACCCGCATAAGTATAGAAACAATTCAACTCCAAAGTATATTTAACAGATAAATTACTGGAAGTAAATTGGCTTTTATTATGAAATTTTAGTTCAAAAAATTAAAATTAGAATAAAGGCATGTGTGTGTTGGTAAGTAGTATTTTTCTCAACAGCAATGGGTGGGAAGCAACTCAAATATGAAGAAGAAAGGAGTAGATTTTCCAGACATTGTAAAATTGGACAGTAGTATAAAGCAAAACAAAACAAACCACCACCACCACCACAACAACAACCAAACACAAATGAATTGTGGCATCAGCTTTTTCCTGGGTTGTTAATCTCCTCGTCAGAGCAGTTGGTTGGAGGCTTGGTAGCTTCTACAAATTTAACCCTCTCCCCCCTCCCTCCCTCCCTCCCTCCCTCCCTCCCTCCCTCCCTCCCTCCCTCCTTTCCTTCTTCCCCCCTCCTTTGCTCCCTCCCTCCCTCTGCCCCATTTCTGTCTCTCTCTTAGTCTGCCTGCCTCTCCCTCCCCATCCCTCTCCCTCCCTCCCTCTTCCTCCCTCCACTCTATTATATGTGTGTATATGTGCACCACTCTATTATGCATATATACCTGTATCTATGCAGCATATTTATATGTAAATATATATCATTTCTCCCCCTATGCTCCCAGTCTATTAGCTCTGTTTTTCTACAAAACCCGACTAATAAGTTCCCCTTAAGGAAGCCGCTTCCTCCCAGCCAGTCTTATCTCTGTAACTTCTGTTTTTATTCTTACGCTGCTCCTGTCTGGTCAGAGCCAGCCACAGTCTCCTCGCTCCTCTGTTCATTTCTGGGCAGAATGCATTGGTGAAGACACTTTCTAGACTCATGCTCACTTAATTTGCTTTTTTGACCTCTGGGTCTTCCAGTGTTACACAGGTTGTTTCTCTTCTTATTGCAACTACAAGAGATGGCTTACTCTCTTTAGAATGAAGGACGCTATTCTCTGTCTGCTTGTTACAGCCTTTTTCCGTTTCACGTAGAGGATATCACAGTTTGTGTTTTGAATTAGAAATATGTTGTCAGAGGCTTGGAGAGCCATCAAATCCAGGGTCAATCCGAGGCCAGTTAGGGAAACCTGGAGAGCTGATCAGTATTACGCCGTCCGCTCTAAATGGGACACAACAGTTTTAGGGGATTTTACCTGAGACTTAAAGCTTATGACTCTTAAATCTCTCCCAGTTTGAAAGTAAAGTTGATAATCATAATAAAGCAGGGAAGTTACTAATTATTAATGTGTATTAATGTGAGCATTCACCTTTGTAACTTTTTAAACTCAGTCATTCGGTGTGTTTGTGTGTGCATGCACGTATGCTGTGTAAAGGACAGAGATTGATGGTATCTACCTGGTCAGATTGAAGACAGGGTCCCCTTCACTGAACCCAAAGCTCACTGATGAGGCTAAGCCTGATGAGGCTAAGCTGACTGGCCAGGGAACCCCAAGAAACATATTGTCTGCGCCTCCTCACTGCTGGGATGATGGAATCGGGCCACAATGTCCCTCCCTCTTCATGTGTGCTGGGGTCTGAAGTCCAGATCTCATGTTTGTGCTGCGAACACTTCACCAGCTGGGTCACCATTCCCCTTTCAGCATCCTTGCCCTGTAAGGACAGGAAATAGGTACAATTCTAGCCAATGCAGTATGTGTGAAAATGGCTGCTGGGAGTTTGGGTTTCTAGATTATCTGCCTTTGCCTCCAGAAGGTTTTTCCTGGAGAGTGGATATGATACTATGATCAGAGGAAGAAGAGGAACTCTAATGTTGGTGCGACAGGAGAGAGTGGACTCAGTCTAACAGTGCTACTGAGACTGGGTTGTCCAGCTTCTTTTCAAGACATTTTATTTTTGTGTGTGTGTGCATGTATGCTATGTGTGCACAATATGTATGTGTGCATATATATATATATGTATGTATGGTGTGCATGTGTGTATGGGTATGCATGTATGTATGTGTGTTTGCATGCATGTATATATGCGTATGGTGTGCATGCATACATGTATTATGCATGTGTGCTATGTGCATTAATGTATGTTACATGTGTTCATGTTTATTATGTGTGTGCATGTATGTGTGTGCATGTTTGTTTTATGTATGCATGTATGTGTGTGCATGTGCATATGCACTATGTGTATGCATGTATGCTATGTGTGTGCATGTATACTATGTGTCTGCATATATAGTGTCTGCATGTATGCTATATGTGCATGTATAATATGTGTCTGCATATATAGTGTCTGCATGTATGCTATATGTGCACAATATGTATGTGTGCATATATATGTATGTATGGTGTGCATGTGTGTATGGGTATGCATGTATGTATGTGTGTTTGCATGCATGTATATATGCGTATGGTGTGCATGCATACATGTATTATGCATGTGTGCTATGTGCATTAATGTATGTTACATGTGTTCATGTTTATTATGTGTGTGCATGTATGTGTGTGCATGTTTGTTTTATGTATGCATGTATGTGTGTGCATGTGCATATGCACTATGTGTATGCATGTATGCTATGTGTGTGCATGTATACTATGTGTCTGCATATATAGTGTCTGCATGTATGCTATATGTGCATGTATACTATGTGTCTGCATATGTAGTGTCTGTATGAATGTTATGTTGTGGATGTATGTTATGTGTATGCATGTGTGCTATGCATGTGCATGTATGCTATATATTTGCATGTATGCTATGTATGTGCAGGTGCCAGAGACACCAGAAGAGGCCATCAGATCATACAGAGCTGGCATTATAGGCAGTTGGAAGGCACTGACATGGGTCCCAGGAACTGAACCAGGAAAATTTCATAGCTGACCTGTATATCTGCCTTCATTTTTTCTTCTTTATTATTTGACAAAAATAAGTACTTTTCCAGTTGAGTCCTCTTAGACTTTCTGTTGTATGAAGCCCAGTGACATCCTAGCTTATATAAATGAAGATTCAGAATGATGATTAAAATAACAAACGAAACAAAAACCTAAAGCATTTCAGTAGCCTTGATGTACACATTTGAGAAAGTGTGTGATCATCTTCAGGGCCTCACGTGCATCACACCTTTGGAAAGCTGTAGCAATTCTAGCAAGAAAAACTGGGTTTATTACCATGGTGAGAAATAGGGGACACAAAATCAGAATTCATAGCTTTTTAAACATGTGTTATCACATAAGGGTTCAGAGCCCTGGCCTATTTGAGATGATTTATTTGTTTCGTTTGAGACAGGCTCTTGCTGTGTGGCCCAATCTATCATACAACTTATGATCCTCGTGCCTCTGTCTCCCACATGCTGGGATGACAGACTTGGCCTTCGTTGGACTATTGCTTAATCAATCAATAAATGAATGATATATGTGCAATCCTTGTTCAGAGCCTTGTATATGCATCATTAGATAATGCAAGTTAATAATGGTGGAAATCCATAAGGTCCTTGCTTCAGGATTCACGAAAGCCTGTGAATTTAAAGGTTGTATAATATAGACCCAAAGCTAGCATTCACACAAAAAAATGGTCATGGCAAAGACATCTTTTACTAAGCGCAAAGAATGATTTTGTTAACAGTTCTAAAGGAACAATTGATGAGTGCTCAAAGCCTAGATATTTAAGAGTTGAAAGAAGGGCTGGAGAGGTGGCTCCACAGTTTAGAGAACATGTTGCTCGCGCAGTGGACCAGAGTTTGTTTCCTAGCACCTATAGGTAGGTGGCTCATAACCACCCATAGCCTGAACTTTAGGGGATCCAACGCCATTTTCTGTCCTCTATGGGCACCCACACTCATGTGCACACATATATAAACATATACACACATACAAACACACACACACACACATACACACACACACACATACACACACACACACATGCACAGTTAAAAATAAAATCTTCAAGAAGTGCCCAAGGTACTTTCCTTTAGTGAATACATACTAGCGAAATCTGTTGACTTCCTTAATCTCTTCCCCAAATGGACGTGCACTGTAGCCGACGTGTGGCAGCCCCATGCTAAGCGACAGAAATGCCTGCTGTATCCTCTCAGTGATGCCTCCGTTACAGCAACTCACGTTCTCACGTAACCTGCTATTTTATAAATCGTCACACTAATCTCACCATGCGACCACCGTCACTCTCACAGATATGGAAGGTCTCAGAGCATCGTCAGAGCAGGTACACCTCCTGCCCCACCCAGGTGGTTGCCAGGGTGATAAGAAGGAGGGAACTGGTTCAGGGGACATAACTTCTGATTGCACAGCAGCGGTCGTCCATGGTTCACCACGGTTCAGCCTCAGTGTCTTAATAATTTGTGTTGGAGAGGGGATGGCTCAGAGAGCAGATGATGTGCAGACTCATCCTGGCCTTGACGTCAGTCAGACCCAGCGTCACTGCCAGAACCAGAGTGTGGCTGTCAGTCCGGTTCCTTCGCTCTTTGGAGTGCAGAGCCTTGGGTTCCCCCCCCCCCACATCCTTATTTTTCCCTGTTGCCACAGCAGTGTTTTCAGTAGTGAGTGGGAAATGCCGCAAGTGCTTGGGAAGACCTCAGTAGCCTTCTAGAACTTTCATCCTTGTGAGCATGTGTGTGCATGTTTCTGTGGGTGTAGGGGTGCATGTGTGTATGTGTGGCATATGGGCACATGCATGTGGAGGGCAGAGGCAGGCATGGGGGTAAGCAGGTGAAGCTGGCTTAATGAATCCCAGGGATCCGCTCGGTTCAGCTTTGCCAGTGCTGGGATTAGCACCAGGCCCGGCTTTGTTTACACAGGCCCTGTGGCTCACACTCAGGTCCCTAGGCTCCTACGTGACCACTTCACTGAGTACCTCTCAGCCCCCACACCATGTTCTCTTTGATGCCAATAACGGTCCATGTTCGTGTGAGGCTTTGCCGTGACTTTCCAGAAAGTGATGGGTGAGGAAAATTAATGGAATATTTAACATGAAAAAGATCTAGATTAAAGCCTGGAATGATGGCACACACCTGCAATCCTAGCATTTGCGATGCAGAGGCAGGAGGATTGCTACCAGTTTGAGACCTCTCTGGTCTACACAAGAAGTTCCAGGATGTAGGGCTATGGGGTGTGATCCTGTCTTGAAGGAGAAGAAAGGAGGAGGAGGAAGAGGGGGAGAAGAAAGAAGAGGAGGAAGAAGAGGAGGAAGAGGAGGAGGAAGAGGAGGAGGAAGAGGAGGAGAAAAAGGAGGAAGAGGAGGAGGAAGAGGAGGAGGAAGAAGAAGAGGAGGAGAAAAAGGAGGAAGAGGAGGAAGAGGAGGAGGAAGAGGAGGAGAAAAAAGAGAAAGAGGAGGAGGAAGAGGAGGAGAAAAGGAGGAAGAGGAGGAAGAAGAGGAGGAGGAAGGGAAGGAGAAAAAGGAGGAATAGGAGGAGGAAGAGGAGGAAGAGAAAAAGGAGGAAGAGGAGGAAGAATCAACAACTAAAGGGGTGTGTTTCTAAATATAGATCTTTTCTAAGTAGCCAAAATGCTAGAATTATTTTAAATAAACTAGTTTAGTTTGAAATGTCTCTAACTGACCACAAACAAAAGTAACAAAATATCACAGTTAAAGGTTAGAATGGTTAGGATGCCAGAAGCAGATGTGGTCTAGATGTCATGTGGTCTAGCTCTGTCAAACAGACATGGCAAAATGTCCAGGCTTGCTCATGAGTTTCTATACTGTCAGCAACTCTGTGGGGGAAGGTTAGGGTGGTAAATAAGCCTCATGCTTTTCTCATCTAGAAGCTCTGAGAAGGAAATACAACCAGAAACAGTGTCACAGACACTCCCATGACATGCAAGCTTTCTCTCTGGTGTCGCTAGTCCATGGTCACAGTCACCTCTAATGAGCAGGGTAAATGATTCTCAAAGCTGATGCAGTGCCCACTTACATAAGGCTACACACACACTTACATGGGTATGAACTAGTAGTTTTCTCAACCTGTAGGTCATGACTCTTTGGGGGTTACATATCAGATATCCTGAATACCAAATAGTTACATTATAATTCACAACAGTAACAAAATTGCAGCTATGAGATAGGATCAAAACAATTTCAAGGTTGGGGGTCAGCACAATAGGGTCTCCGTTGGGAACCGATGGTCCACCTAAGACTACCCTAAAGGTACTGTTTAAGCTCAAGCTGTCTATATGAAAGGGCTAAACAACTACCTGACGAGCACTCCAGTTCAGAAAGCAGGTGCCCCATGTCCTGATCCCAACTATTGTCTCCTGATGATTAGAGAATGCCAGAGATCTTAGATGCTTTTCCTGATTTCCCCTCATTACAGGGACGTTCCAGCCCTTAGTGAGCTAGGCCAGTTGAGGGGTTGGCTTGTGTGCCTCATTATGAAATACTGTCCATCCCCAGCAGGGAGCCACGTTAGAATCTCACCTGATGTGTGTGGTGAGGCGGGTCACACCCTTGACGAGGCTAGAGTGCACAAACAACAAATGGAAACAAACGCACCTCATTTAGATCCGGCAGGTGTTACATAGTGGCTGCTGGGAAGGGCAGGGTTAGCTTGTCTGAAATAAGCAAAGGCCTGAATGGAGACAAGAGGAAACCGGATTTGTTACCAAGCTTATAAATCAATGGGCCTAACATCTGAACAGTTAACACGGTGTTTTAAAGAGAAGTTGTAGCCTTCAAGAGGTGATGGGTTGTCTAAATGGATCTGGGGCAGTTAGAAAAGGCAAAGGGTAAACATTGTTATATATGAAGATTTTATTTGTTTTTACTCTTTGAAATTCCATACATGTAACATATGTTTTTAAAACATATCTACCCCATTTCCCCTCCAACATTCTGGATCCCCGATACATCTTCCTCCCAAGGCCAGGCTCTGTTTATCATCTCTCTCCCCTTTCTTCTGTCCAAACCCACTCATAATATTCCTCCTTTCTCTCAAGTTCATGGCCTCTTTTTCATTAACTGTTAAAATATATATGTACATATACATTCCTAAATAGAATCTGATCAGTCTTTATAATGTTAACTCATATGTATTTTCTCGGGGCTGACCACTTGGTAATGGGTAGCCCATTGGTGGGCTTTTCCCTGGGGAACACCATTTCTCCTTCTGTCAGCACCCAGCTTTTGCCTATAATTGCTTCTGAAGGCTTTTTCGATAGTAGTCCAGAAGGCTGCATTATATCACAGACGGAAAAGTCCTGTTAGCCGTCTCGGTCCCTGGCACCTGGCAAGACAAACCAGAGCCTTGTGTTTTTATTGGCTGTGTCCTTTGGTCCAAATCTAGTTCCTTAGACCCATTTACAATTTTGAGGGGAGGACACCAGGAATAGGTCCCTGTGGACCCAGAGCTGCTGAGCAAGTTTTGGGCTGCTCATCTTCCTGTGAGGATCCTGCATCTCTGCTCAGCCCCCAGCTTAGAGCGCCACTTGCTATGTTCTTTATCTTGGCCCAGCTGACCTGCCCACCCTAACTTTCATCAAAAAAGAAAGAGAAAGGTCAGGACATGGGGTAGCTAAGAAAGCACCATTTTATTTGAGGACTCAAAGAGCTGCTCGGATAAGCAGACAGCATCCACAGGAAGGACTTGTCTTTCCAATAGTGAATGCTTGGAGGAGCTGGAGAGCTGAGCTCCTACCACAGGGCAGCTGCATATGCACTGAAGGCAGCTAGAAAAATAAGTGGCCACTCCTCTGGCTATTGTTGGCTGCCTAGAATTTTAAATTGAAATGCAAAGTCTGCATTTTGTCACTGAGAGAATTAAGGGCCCAGGAAGAGAAGCAACTTTCCCAGATACTGGGCAGATGGGACAGACATCCGTGTCTTGTCTCTACAACTGTTTGCAAATATTTGAGTTATTAAGGCAAGAAACTTTACCCCTCACTCCATCTCTGCTCTCTCCCCCTTTCTTCTCTCCAGTTTACTTGTCTATGATCGACTGTGCTTTCTGTGCCCGCATTCACCCATATCTCCCCTCCCCCAACACACACACATAATGTCTTGCATACAAGGTTTTCTTTCTCCTGGCCTTCAGAGCCCCTGTGTGTAGCACTTGATAACTACCTGTAAAAATGAGTCAAACACATGTAACAGGTGAGAGAGTTTGTCAGGAGAAAGTTTCATTGCAAATAGCCAGTGAAATGTGTCCAGGTCACGTCAAATTCCACTGGACACTGAATCAGATTAAATTAAATTTTCTTAGGTAACTTCTGTTTTAGAATACAAAGAAAAACACATTGCATGTGTTGGTCTGTAAGAATTTTATTACTTATATCTAGAGGAGTTGAATTAATTTTCTTTTTCTTTTTTATTTATTGATATATTCTTTATTTACATTTTAAATGATTTCCCCTTTACTGGATCCCCTCTCCCCAAAAGTCCCATAAGCCCTCTTCCCTCCCCCTGTTCCCCAATCCACCCCTTCCCACTGTCCTGGTATTCCCCTACACTGCTGCACTGAGCCTTTCCAGGACCAGGGGGTCTCACCTTCCTTCTTCTTGGGCATCATTTGATATGTGAATTGTGTCTTGGGTATTCTGAGCTTCTGGGCTAATATCCACTTATCAGTGAGTGCATACCATGAGTGTTCTTTTGAGACTGGGTTACCTCATTTAGGATGATATTCTCCAGTTTTATCCATTTGTATAAGAGTTTCGTGAATTCATTGTTTTTAATGGCTGAATAGTACTCCGTTGTGTATATATACCACATTTTCTGTATCCATTCCTCCATTGAGGGATATCTGGGTTTTTTTCCAGCTTCTGGCTATTATAAATAGGGCTGCTATGAACATAGTGGAGCATGTATCCTTAATACATACTAGGGAATCCTCTGGGTATATGCCCAGGAGTGGTATAGCAGGGTCCTCCAGAAGTATCATTTCTAGTTTTCTGAGGAACTGCCAGACTGGTCTCCAGAGCGATTGTATCAGCCTGCAACCCAAACAGCAGTAGAGGAGAGTTCCTCTTTCTCCACATCCTTGCCAGCACCCGCTATCTCCTGAGTTTTTGATCTTAGCCATTCTGACTGGTGTGAGGTAAAATCTCAGGGTTGTTTTGATTTGCATTTCCCTGATGACCAAGGATGTTGAACATTTCTTTAGGTGCTTCACAGCCATTCAATACTCCTCAGGTGAAAATTCTCTGTTTAGCTCTGTACCCCATTTTTAATGGGGTTACTTGGCTCTCTGAAGTCTACCTTTTGAGTTCTTTATATATTTTGGATATAAGCTTTCTGTCAGATTTTCCAAATTTATTGGTTGCTGTTTTGTCCTTTGGACAATATCCTTTGCCTTACAAAAACTTAGTAATTTTATGAGGTCCCATTTGTTAATTCTTGATCTTAGAGCATAAACTATTGGTGTTCTGTTCAGGAAATTTTCCCCTGTGCCCATGTCCTCAAGAGTCTTCCCCAGTTTCTTTTCTATTAGTTTCAGTATGTCTGGTTTTATGTGGATGCCCTTGATCCACTTGGACTTGAGCTTTGTAAAAGCCAATAAGAATTTGCATTCTTCTGCATGCTGACCTCCAGTTGAACCAGCACCATTTGTTGAAAATGCTATCTTTTCCCACTGGATGGTTGTAGCTCCTTTGTCAAAGATCAAGTGACCATAGGTGTGTGGGTTCATTTCCAGGTCTTCAAATTCTATTCCATTGATCTACTTGCCTGTCACTGTACCAATGCCATGCAGTTTTTAACACAATTACTCTGTCATACTGCTTGAGGTTGGGGATACTGATTTCCCCGGAAGTTCTTTTACTGTTGAGGATAGTTTTAGCTATCCTAGGTTTTTTGTCATTCCAGATGAATTTGAGAATTGCTCTTTCTAACTCTAAGAGTTGAGTTGGGAATTTGATGGGAATTGCATTGAATCTGTATATTGCTTTTGGCAGGATGGCCATTTTTACTATATTAATCCTGCCACTCCAAGAGCATGGAAGATTTTTCCATCTTCTGAGGTCTTCTTGGATTTCTTTCTTCAAAGACTTGAAGTTCCTGTCATACAGATCTTTCACTTGTTTGGTTCGAGTCACACTAAGATACTTTATATTGTTTGTGGCTATTGCGAAAGGTGTCATTTCCTTAATTTCTTTCACAGCCTGTTTATCCCTTGAGTATAGGAAGGCTACTGATTTGCTTGAGTTGATTTTATATCCAGCCACTTTGCTGAAGTTATTTATCAGCTGTAGGAGTTCTCTGGTGGAGTTTTTTGGGTCGCTTAAGTATACCATCATATCATCTGCAAATAGTGATAATTTGACTTCTTCCTTTCCAAGTTGTATCCCTTTGACCTCCTTATGTTGTCTAATTGCTCTAGCTAGACCATCAAGTACTATATTGAAAAGATATGGAGAGAGAGGGCAGCCTTGTCTAGTCCCTCATTTTAGTTGGATTGCTTCAAGTTTCTCTCCATTTAGTTTGATGTTGGGTACCGGTTTGCAGCATATTGCTTTTACTATGTTTACGTATGGGTCTTGATTTCCTGTTCTTTCCAAGACATTTAACATGAATGGATGCTGAATTTTGTCAAATGCTTTTTCAGCATCTAATGAAATGACCATGTGGTTTTTTTTCTTTGAGTTTGTTTATGTAGTGGATTACATTGATGGCTTTCTGTATATTGAACCATCCCTGCATCCCTGGGATGAAGCCTACTTGATAATGGTGAATGATCATGTTGGCAAGAATTTTATTGAGTATTTTTGCATCGATATTCATAAGGGAAATTGGTCTAAAGTTCTCTTTTTTTGTTGGATCTTTGTGTGGTTTTAGTATCAGTGAAATTGTGGCTTCATAGAATGAGTTGGGTAGTATTCCTTCTGTTTCTATTTTGTGGAATAGTTTGAAGTGTATTGGTATTAGGTCTGCTTTGAAGGTCTGATAGAATTCTGCACTAAAACCATCTGGTCCTGTGCTTCTTTTGGTTGGGAGACTGTCAATGACCACTTCTATTTCTTTAGGGGTTATGGGAACATTTAGATGGTCTATCTGATCCTGATTAAACTTTGGTAGTTGGTATCTGTCTAGGAAATTGTCCATTTCCTCCAGATTTTCTAGTTGTGTTGAGTGTAACCTTTGTAGTAAGATATGATAATTTTTTGAATTTCCTCAATTTCTGTTGTTATTTCTCCTTTTTCATTTCTTTTCTTTTTTTGTTTTTTTGTTTGTTTGTTTTTGCTTTTGTTTTTGTTTGTTTTTCAAGACAGGGTTTCTCTGTGTAGTCCTGGCTGTCCTGGAACTCACACTGTAGACCAGGCTGGCCTCGAACTCAGGAATCCACCTGCCTCTGCCTCCCAAGTGCTGGGATTACAGGTGTGTGCCACCATGCCTGGCTCCCTTTTCATTTCTGATTTTGTTAATTTGGATACTGTTTCTGTGGCTTCTGGTTAGTCTGGCTAAAGGTTTATCTATCTTGTTGATTTTCTCAAAGAACCAGCTCCTGGTTTTGTTGATTCTTCGTATAGTCCTTTTTGTTTCAACTTGGTTGATTTCAGCCCTGAGTTTTAGGATTTCCTGCCTTCTACTCCTCTTGGGTGTATTAGCTTCTTTTTGTTCTAAAGCTTTCAGGTGTGCTGTTAAGCTGCTAGTGTATTATACTCTCTCCAGCTTCTTTTTGGAGGCACTCAGAGCTTTGAGTTTTCCTCTTAGCACTTCCTTTCATTGTGGCCCATACATTTGGGTATGTTGTGCCTTCACTTTCATTAAATTCTAAAAAAGTTTTGATTTCTTTCCTTATTTCTTCCTTGACCTTGATCATTGAGTAGAGCATTGTTCACCTTCCATGTATATGTAGGTTTTCTGTTGTTTTTGTTGCTATTGAAGACCACCCTTACTCCATAGTGATCTGATAGGAGGCATGGAATTAGTTCGATCTTCTTATATCTGTTGAGGTCTGTTTTGTGACCAATTATATGGTCAATTTTGGAGAAGGTACCATGAGGTGCTGAGAAGAAAGCATATTCTTTTGATTTAGGATGAAATGTTCTATAGATATCTATTAAATCCATTTGGTCCAAAACTTCTGTTAGTTTCGCTGTGTCTCTGTTTAGTTTGTGTTTTCCTGATCTGTCCATTGAAGAGATGGGGTGTTTAAGTCACCCACAATTATTGTGTGGGGTGCAATGTGTGCGTTAAGGTTTAGTAAGGTTTCCTTTATGAATGCAGGTGCCCTTGGGGCATAGATGTTCAAAATTGAGAGTTCTTCCTGGTAGATTTTTCTTTTGATGAGTATACAGTGTCCTTCTGTGTCTTTTTTGATGACTTTTGGTTGAAAGTCTTTTTTATTGGATATTAGAATGGCTACTCCAGCTTGTTTCCTGGGACCAGTTGCTTGGAAAACAGTTTTCCAGCCTTTTACTCTGAGGTAGTGTTTGTTTTTGACACTGAGATGCATTTCCTGTATGCAGCAAAATGTTGGGTCTTATTTACAAATCCAGTCTGTTAGACTATGTCTTTTTATTGGGGAATTGAGTCCATTGATGTTAAGAGATATTAAGGAGCCTGGCGGTGGTGTCGCACGCCTGTAATCCCAGCACTTGGGAGGCAGAGGTAGATGGATTTCTGAGTTCGAGGCCAGCCTGGTCTACAGAGTGAGTTCCAGGACAGCCAGAGCTACACAGAGAAACCCTGTCTCGAACAAAAACCAAGAGAGAGAGAGAGAGAGAGAGAGAGAGAGAGAGAGAGAGAGAGAGAGAGAGAGAGATATTAAGGAATAGTGATTGTTGCTTCCTGCTATTTTTGATGTAATTTTTCTGTTTGTGTGGTTATCTTCTTTTGAGTTTGTTGAAAGAAGATTAATTTCTTGCTTTTTAATGTGTGTAGTTTCCCTCCTTTTGTTGGTGTTTTCCATTCATTATCCTTTGAAGGGCTGGATTTGTGGAAAGATACTGTGTATATTTGTTTTTGTCATGAAATACCTTGGTTTCTCCATCTATGGTAATTGAGAGATTTGCTGGACATAGCAGTTTGGGTTGGCATTTGTGTTCCCTTAGGGTCTGCATGACATCTGCTCAGGCTCTTCTGGCTTTCATATTCTCTGGTGAGAAATCCAGTGTAATTCTGATAGGTCTACCTTTATATGTTACTTGACCTTTTTCCCTTATTGCTTTTAATATTCTTTTTTGTTTAGTACATTTGATGCTTTAATTATTATGTGACAGGATAAATTTCTTTTCTGGTCAAATCTATTTGGAGTTCTGTAGGCTTCTTGTATGTTCATGGGCATCTCTTTCTTTAGGTTAGGGAAGTTTTCTTCTATAATTTTGTGGAAGACATTTACTGGCCCTTTAAGTTGGAAATCTTCATTCTCTTCTATACCTATAATCCTTAGGTTTGGTCTTCTCATTTTGTCTCCTGGGTTTCCTGGATGTTTTGGGTCAGGAGCTTTTTGCATTTTGCATCTTCTTTGACTGTTGTGTCAATGCTTTCTATGGTATCTTCTGCGTCTTAGATTCTCTCTATCTCTTGTATTCTGTTGTTGATGCTTGGATCCATGACTCCTGACTTCTTTCCTAGGTTTTCTATGTCCTGAGTTGTCTGCCTTTGTGATTTCATTATTGTTTCTACCTCCTTCTTTAGATCCTGGATGGCTTTGTTTAATTCCTTCACCTGTTTTGTTGTGTTTTCCCTTAGTTCTTCAAGGGTGTCTCCATGTTACTTGTGTTTTCCTGTATTTCTTTAAGGGAGTTATTTATGTCCTTCTTAAAGCCCTCCATCAGCATCATGACCTGTGATTTTAAATCCAAATTTTGCTTGCCTGGTGTGTTGGGGTATCCAGGATTGCTGTTGTGGGAGAATTTGGTTTGGATGGTGCCATATTGCCTTGATTTCTGTCAGCAACATTCCTACTTTGCCTTTTGCCATCTGGTTATCTCTGGTGTTAGTTGGTCTTGCTGTCACTAGCTGGTGCTTGCCCCTCCTGTGTGCCTGCAGGCCTATCTCAGCAATCCTGGGTGACCTGCTTTCCCTTGGCACAAATTTCTGTGGTGCTACTGAGTTCCTGGGTGCAGGTGGAGTCCTGGTTGGGGTGTGTCCCAAGCGATCCTCTACTCTGGTGATCTCTGCCTAACAATCTGTTACACAGTCAAAGGAGCAAAGATGGCAGCCAGGAAGCACTCTCTTATAGTTGTATTTGTGTATGTAACTCTGTGGCCCCAATCAACTCTGGATGCAGGCTGTGCTGGCTGTCTCCTCCGCACCGCTGGGTGTATATCTTGGATTCATTTTCAACATGCTTGCAAATGCAGAGTCCCATCGCAGTAGAGTTTCTGTGTTCCCAACTAAGTTAAAGTGAACACTAACTTATTGGGTATATCAAGTAACTGTTGAGACAAGAAAAGCAGTGAGTGGACAACTTTGACTCTATTTCAATCTACAACAGTAGCTTATGCAGGCTGCATTTTCCCCGGTAACCGCAGAGTCTAGAGGCTTTTTACAGAGACGCTATGGTGTCTGCTTGAAGCTTCAGGACAGATGGTTCATGCAGATCAATTGGTAATTTGGGTTTCAGGCAGTATTATCATCACCAGTGTTTGCAGCCAGCAAATGGTCAGTTTGGAATGGAAATGACCTGCTTGAATATACACTGCAAGCCCCAGGGACTGCCAGCACTAGTTTCACATTTCAAATGAAGAAGTCCTTGACGTTTTCAGAACAGCGGCAGCATTTGACGGTTAGCAGATCTCGTCATTCTCTCTGCAGCTTCCCCAAGCCACGCCTCAGCTCTTTCCTTTTCTGTCTCCTGTAGCGGGAAAGTTCTTCTCCTGTTCTCCATAGGCACATATCCACAGACTAGTTTTAATTTTTTTTTTTTTGTGCTATAGCAATGCAGGTAAAAGCATTGGGTGTGTGTGCTTAACGATCCCGAGATCAAATCTGGAGCACTCTTGTGAAAGGCCAGGTATGATCAAGGGCCAGCCTGCAACCCCATTAGCCTAGTTCCTGTCTCTAGGAAGTCAGAGGGAGAGGGTGGTAGAGTCAGAGGCCTGATATCCTTCTCTGAGTTCCAAGTGCAGGTGTGCACACACACAGGAGCAAACAATCCCCTAAGAGAGAAAGCATGTAATAAATGAATAACCAATGAGCTTCATCCCTGAGCCAGACTCATTTAAATTATTTAGTTAAAACAATTAAGTTGGGGCTGGAGAGATGGCTCAGTGGTTAAGAACACTGCTATTCCAAAAGTCCTGAGTTCAAGTCCCAGAAACCATGGGGTGGCTCACAACCATCTGTAATGGGATCTTCTGGGATGTCTGATGAGATCGATTATGTACTCAGGCACATAAAGTAAATAAATCTTTAAAAAAGCAATTAAGTTGTAGAAAATTATCTAGATAAAAACGGGGGGGGGGGGAGTATACATCAAAAGTAGATTCTTTAAGCTTGTGTTTTGAGGCAGTTTCTTTTCTATTGCTGAGATGAGAGACCACATCAATGACCGAAGCAATTTACAGATGAGTTTGTTTGTGCTGACAGATTCAGAGAGTGGAGTCATTGACTATCCTGGTGGGAAGCAAGACAGCAGGTAACAAGGCACGATGCTGGAGCAGCAGCTGAGTGCCCACATATCGAGACCATGAAGCATAACCAAAGACACTCAGCTGGAATCCCTGATCGCCCCTGCACAAGCTGGGAAACCCCGTTTGTCCTTCCGCGACCTCACCCACAACCGAGAAAACTCTGAAACAAAGGAATGGCACCAAAAGCCCAGGTCTGGGCTTCTGGCAGCTCATGCAACCCGTCAAGTGCCCACCCAGGAGCTTAGCTTTTTGCCCCACTTTGGACGCAGTCCCAGCTCTTGGCTGCCACCGTCATCACATCCTTGCCCCGAGGTCTGTAAAACCTCCCTGCCTTAGCCTGGGCCCTGAACTTCCCTGACCCTATTCTGTGGGACCAGTGAGCTCGATAGGGAGCGACACCAAATAAACCTGCATTTTTCTGATTTTAGTCTAGTCTAATCTGGCCTTTTGCATAGGCAGAAATCTATCCAAAGAGACACACTGGAAATGGCAGAAATCTTTTGAAACCTCAAAGCCCGCTAGTAGGTTTTCTCTGCCAATGCAATATAGGCCGGATCAGAACAGATTAAAAGTAAATAAATACAAGTTTAATTGGCACAACTCCCAGGTGGGATCATCAGTTCCAAAGAATGGGGCTGGAGAAGTCCTGCACCTGGGCTAAGGCAGGGAGATTGTACTGTTCTCAGGCAAGGTGTGATGGCGTGTCAGCCAGGAGCTGGGCACCTGCATGGGCACTTGAGTGGGGTTGGTCATATCAGAACGTTGAGATGCACCAGCTGCAAGAAATGTAGAGCTGAGGTTTTGGAGCTATCCCTTTGTCAGAGTTTTTCAGTGTAGGCAGGGTTTGGGCAAAGAGGGCAGAGGGCGTTTCCCAACAGGGTGAGCAGCTGGCTCTAAAGAAACACCCACCCTTAGTAGCACACCTCCTCCAACGACAGTCTACATCTTCTAATCCTTCCCAAATAGTTCCACCAGTTGGGAACCAATGATTCAAATATATCAGCCTATGATGGCCATTCTCATTGAAACCAGACCAAAACTGTGTTGGTTTTCCCTCCACAGAAAAACAATGTAACTTATACTTAAGGGTTTTGTGATGCTTTGAGATTCCCTAAGCTTGTGTGTGTGTGTGTGTGTGTGTGTGTGTGTGTGTGTGTGTGTGTTAGGGGGAGTTGCCCATGCCATAGTACTTGTGTGTTGTCTTAGTTAGGGTTTTACTGCTGCGAACAGACACCATGACCAATGCAAGTTTTATAAAAGACAACATTTAATTGGGGCTGGCTTACAGGCTCAGGAGTTCAGTCCATTGTCATCAAGGCAGAAACATGGCAGCATCCAGGCAGGCATGGTGCAGGAGGAGCTGAGAGTTCTACATCTTCATCTGAAGGCTGCTAGTGGAAGACTGACTTCCAGGCAGCCAGGGGAAGGTCTTAAGACCACACCCACAGTGACACACCTACTCCAACAAGGCCACATCTCCTAATAGGGTCACTTCCTGGGCCAATCATATACAAACCATCGCATGGTGAGTGTGTAGCAGTCAGATAACCTGTGTATCCTTTCTTCTTGCTTCTGACTTTTTTTTAGATGAGTTCTTTTCCCTGCTCACTACTTCCTATTATGAGACAAGTCCTTTCCTGGGAAGATGCACGTGTTACTCATGCCCAATTGCAAACCTATGATAGACCAAAGTACAGATACCACCAAAGTACAAGTTGGTTAACAAATGAGTTTTATTGTGGTTACTTATAGGGGATGGGTGAAGGGTTACTTACAGGAGCAGGAGTGACTCCAAGGCAGCTACATCAGCAAAGCCCATCCCAGCATGGGCTACAGCTTACAAAAGTTGGGGAGGGACCTGGACCACGTCGCACAGCCTGCGGGCAGCTCAGCAGTTTTAAGAGTGTCCGTTGTAATTGATTTAATAAGTCTAAGTCTCCTCCAGGCAGCTCAGCTGGTTTCTGTTTCTTTTAGACAGCTGATCTGATCCCAGGATCTTAGTAGCTTGGGAGGGAGGGACCTATTGAATCTAGTCAGTTTTAGGGACTTCCTGAAGTTATTTTTGAGTTGTTTACCTTCCTGCTTAAGTAGCATCTTTGCAGATGGAATGTTTCAGTTTTAGGAGGGAACTATTATACAATGCTACTCCAGCGTAATCTTGTTAATTTGAGGAGATTCCCTGTCTCTGCCTCCCATCTTGCCATGGCAAGGCTGGATAACTGATGTATGACACCATGACTGGCATTTTCCTGAGTTCTGGGGATTCAAGTTCTGCTCTTCATGTTTAAATGGAAAGTGCTTTGCACTTTAAACCATAACTTTAACCTGTATAAAGATTAAAAAAATATCATTGGTAGTCTAATTTCTTTCTGCTAGTTCACGTTCTAGCTGTCATACCATTCTGTAGTATCCTCCACAAAGGTAACCATGACCTTCTTGCACAAGCTAGGCAAATGGCTACAGAAAACGATATTAGTCAATGCAATGGGGCATTATTTGTCTGTTATGAAATGTGATTAGGAAACAACATAAAATTATAATATGCTGTAGGCTTAGCAAACAAGTTACATTGTATAATAAGATACAGTTCTACCAATAGTAACACAATACCAAGTTGTATATAATCAGGGCAGGGAGGACCTGTAAGTGGTTTCTAAGTAGATAACCCTGCGGCCCTCCAGCATGATGGACGCACATATCCTTTTGCTTGTGTTTCTGATGTTTTTCAAAACAAGTTTTATTTTTTTAGGTCAGTTTTGAATTCACAGAAAAACTGGGTAGGAATTATAGCCACTATCCTCGTTTTCTCATAATAATTTAATACATGATATTTATGACTGGATATATAAAATAATATAACCCACAAAGTGTGTGAATGTTGCTATATTAGTAAATATGTGCAAAAATAAAGCACTTCCCTTTCTGAGGCATCACGCTTTCATTGCAGCTTTACTCTTCAGTACATTTGTATGAGTAATAACTGTTTTCACATAACAAGCCAAGAGAAACAAATTTTTCAAACAATAAAAGGGAAAATAAACTTAAAGGGAAAAAAATCTTTCCCTTTAAATTTGTTTTTCTAAACATTTACCTATTTCATTTAATTGCCAGTGTTTCCAAAATCTGAAAATTAGTTGAGAAGACGTCCCTAACCTTACCTGATATTTATAATATGCCTGCACTGGGTAGATGGCAAGATGAAGCCTGGAAAGCCATTTTTCTGGTGACAGGCAATCCATTTGCTTTCAACATTATTCATTTGTTTTTTATTATAAATAGTTCAGAATGTACAACAAATATACAAAAGACTTTTTATAAAGGAAACCTGAAAACCCGAGCCATTTCTTACATAACACACAAAAGGTCTCTGTGACTATTTTACAGTGTACCCAGAGTAGCAATTAAAATGGTGACTGAGAGCATTCTCTTTCCACCCAGTGGCTGCTTTGGCCAACGTATCTCTTGACTGATGCGTACGCTCAGGATGTCTATGCATCTGCCATCCCCTGACAGTAGAGTCTCCCTGTTGCCAAGCAGCATGTCATCTGCTCAGCACTGGTTGGCTCTAGACAAACCCATGGGCATGAATGCACCCAGCTTACATGTTCCCCACGAAACACAAGCACAAACATTGATAAAGTCTATGGCTGACCTAATGAAGTAAAAGTGTTTTGGGAATATCTGCAACACAGTGCTTGAGGTGTGTCCATTGGGTTTATATAAGAGAGTTTTATGAACACTGAAGCCATAGAAATGAATAGATTCCATAGATGTTAGCATTGGGGAGGTAACTCAATTTCTCCCAGGCTCCCTAACCAGCAGCTGAAGGTAATGTCATCGTCACAGAGCTGTGAGGATAGATTGAGATTGGGTAGTGATTTGGGCAGAATCATGGCTCCCAAACATATCTACATTCCTGGGACATGGAAGCATGTTTTGTCATGTGGCAAGAGGGAGCTGAAGTTAATCAATGTCTGACTTTGAGATAAAGTTGTTCTAGGTGATCTCTGTGGACCCCGTGTAACCACAAGAGACTTTACATGGGAAGAGGGAGGCAGGAAAGTCGAAATGAAGTGATAACATATGAGAAAGACTGGACATTGCCTGCTGTAAAAACAGAAGACAAATACACAGCAGGATGCAAAACAGATGGGAGATGATGAAAGAAAATAGACTTGCCTCCAGAACTTTCTAGAAAGAATATCACTTTCCCCATACCTTCATTCGAGCCTAGGGAAACCCATTTCAGTTTCTGTACTCTAAAACTGTAAGATAATAATGCCATGCTTAAAGCTACCAAATTTTGTTGTAACTCTTGCTTTGGTGGATGGGAAACACACTTGCTTTAGTACTGAAACCTGTAGTGCTCCTGAGACAGTGGTGCTAGCTTTAAAGTTGGGAAATGAAAGATGAGAGCTTTGTGGAACATACTAGAAGCACAAAACGATCCCAGTCTAATGCTAGTAGAAATGCAGAAGTTAAGTACTCAGGTGAAGACTCAGAAGAACACAGCACAGGGGAGAATCCTAAACCACCGCTGAGAATCTTAACTGTCACCCACAGTTGCTAAGGAAGCATCGGTTCAGAAGGCTGTCCAGAGAGGGCTCAGATGGAAACAGACTGGAGGAGTCAGATCGTGTTACACAGCGGCAGAAAATTAACCTGAATTGTGTCTTGTGTAAATAAAAGCTGGGGGGGGGGAATAAACTTGATACTTTGTTTCAACACTTCGGAGAGGTTTTGAAGGCACAACCTGTTGCTGATGGTAGCAACATGTGAACTTTTTCTGATTGTTGCTTATGAGGAATGGAAGGACTTAGGGGAGAATGAAGGAATTGAAGCAGTTCCCACCCACTGCAAAGAACCTGTGACACCAGAGTGGAGAGTGTTATTCAAATATTCCAAACCAAACGGAATTTGCCTGGCTTTCAGAACTGCTCGGGACTCTGCCTCTCCAGTGAGATCTCCCGTCGGAACTGAGTCCGTACCTGGCACTCTATGTCTGACTCAGCTCGAGTACACTAGTATTAAACGCTTTGGTCTGTTGACGGGTTCGCACATGCGCACATCATGGTTATCCTCACCCTCTCTCAGTTCCCTTCTACTCCTGACGCAGACCTCACCTCTGCCCCCCTTTCACATTCATATCCTTTGTTTTATCTTGTGACTGGGCTTAACCACGGCTGCCTTAACATCCGTGGATTTGCTGCTGCTTTTCCATGGAGCACCATGAGCTTGTCAACAGAACACACAACTGAAGACACAACTGCCCCTCGCTGAATCCAAATCCACCAATTCCTCATAGGTTCGGGAGGGGAGGATCACATGGGCCTGTCCCCCATCTGTGTTGAGAGAATACCTTGTTTATTGTACAGAGGCATCACCTATTGATCACCAAGTTAAAAAACCAAAAGGAAAAGACAGAATAGAAGGTGGGACATCTGGGAATCAGAAAGAATTCTGGAATAGAGTCACCAGGGAAGATCTGAGGGGGACAGATGCTTGGTACCCAAGCAGAGGCAACTAGCCTCATAGCAGAATGTAATTAGTGTAAATGGGTTATTTGAAATTATTCGCTAGTCAAGGAACAAGTCTAGTTATATGGCCTAGGTATTTGGAAATATGTGTTTTGAGTGTGAGGTCTGGGAGTTTGGGGCAGGAGGATGACATGCAACAACACGTCATCTGTGATTATTGGAAGGCCCCGTTGTGCAGGCCCAGAGCTGCCCAGAGCTGCTGCTGTCACCGCCTTGGCTGTCCTGCCATCTCACCAGGACAGTTTTCACAGCCCTACAGTGCGCTTCACACTCATCATGTCTACTTCTCTGTGCAGCTCTCTGGCTCTTAGTGGTCATTCCCTACCTTACTGTTTAAATAGATTACTTGGTTTGTGAATTTTACAGATACCTAGAACAAGAGGAACTATGCTCCAGAGCGTTACCTACACCTGATGGAATGCATACACTATTGAACAGCTTTGTCCCGGGCTTGTAGGAAGCGTGCCATGATAGCGGCTTCTACTAATGTCCAGACTCTTTGATATGATAAAAGTCCAGCCGCAAATCACTCAGCTAGAGGATAATCCTGGTTAAAATGGCTTAAAATTATAAAAATTTCTACCTCTTGTTGCTGGACATTCTTAGAATTAAAACAGTCTTTCTTGCTTTGGCTCAAAGTCGGAAGGCAAATGTGCTAAACTGTTAGTATATACAGAGCAAGTCCTCAAGGGCAGGGGAGCTTCCAGGCATAGAAGGGAACATTATCTGCCACCAGAAAGAAAGGTAAGGAACTAAACTCTTTAGTTCTCTTTAGTCTTTAGTTCTCTTCCTAATGGTCCCAAGCTGCTGCACATGTAGAAAATTGCGTTGCTCTACAAGCGACAAAGAATTCGCAAGCCTCTCATGCTCCAGAAACCAACCTCTATGTTGCATTCTGCATCTGTGAAGAGAGTCCATTAATCTGGCATCGACTTGCTGCTTCTGGTTCTTGTCTTGAACTGTCGCAAGTGCTCAGCGAAGCATCTAAATATTTTATGTAATAAATAAAGAGGGCTGGGTACTGCGAAGTGTTGGAGAGCCTGACTTGTCAGCACTAAAGTGACTGTGACAGTTTGGTTAGCCACCGAGAAGTCAGTTTAATGATAAACTCACCAGACATGCCCCCAGTTGCCTTAGAAACCAGAAGATGCAACCAGAAAAACTCAAATGTCTAGATTCAGCATGGAAACAGAACATGCAAGCCAATAGATGAGTGTAAAATTTTGCGAGAACATCTCCAAAAATGATCAGAGGTAAATGTCACTGTCCCAAGCCACTAGCAAGACAGAAAGAAAGGGATACCACCTCAAGGAAATGGTGGGAACATGAGTCCTTGTTAGTTTTGTGTGTGTGTGTGTGTGTGTGTGTGTGTGTGTGTGTACACATGCTGAGCACTCTTATTAACCAGGCACTGAACTCTCACAGAATTTATAAAGTCATTAAGGCACGCCTCTTGAAGGCTGAAGAGCACCCAGTTGGAACAGATAAGAGAAATAAAGTAGAAAGCCATCATGGTCTAGATGGAAGGTATCTTACACAAAAGCTTATTCAGAAGTAGGTCTTTGAGGAAGAGATTGAAGAGAGTAGTGACCTGATCAAGAGAGTTACCCATTGATGGATTTATGATTGAGTGGGCCATTGAGAGGTGATAGGAACCATCGTGGGTCTTGGTTAGAGAAAGTCAGTTGTCAGGGAATCAGCCATGGTCACTATACCAGGGGCAGCTTCCTCTGCCAGATGCTGTGATGATGTTCACTCACGACAGGCCCAGGGCAGCAGAAGACTGACGGTTTTGTGACAAGGAACCAAACAGATCTTTTCTCACTTCCAGTTGTTTGGCTTAGGTATTTGTGTCTTGGAGATGTAATATTAACTAAAATAAAAAGCTAACCTGGAATTTGGGTCCCATCAAGGGACTGGCCAGAGAAAATGTCTTCACACAGATCTCAAACTGGTACAAAATTCAAAAGTTGCTCTTCTTATATAAAAATAGAACACAAACTATAAATGAATCCCATTTCATGGGGGACATTTTTTTTCTCTCTCTTATAGTGCATGGGAATACATATGGATACAGCTTGTTGGATAAAGACCATGGTGGGCCACTCACAGGATAATGAGGAGGAAGAGGAGAGTGGCTTGAGAGACCTGCACTTTCCACAGCTCCTAGGTCTCGATGGAGGTCTGATTCTGTGGTCCTTATTCGATGGACTTCCACAATTTCATTGTTGATGGCAACTACAAAAACTATGTCACCCAAATCAGTCTTGGTGCAATCAGTGAGTCACAAGAAGAGAGGGAGGTTTCTATTTGTGCTGAAATCTTTTGAACCCTGGGAATACATTTTCCACAAATGTCCCAGAGGATGATGCCAACCCAATCTTTATATTTGCCATTTGATTAATTAAAGGTAAAGACAGAGATTTTCCACTGTCATTTGATTCTAAACAACTGGCTGATTTGGGTTAGGTGGTTTATGGAAGAAAGAAAAATAGACAGGAAAGTGAAATGGATGGAAGAAAAAGGAAATAAAAGAAACATTTAAGGGTGAAGAAGAAAGACTATTCAATAGTTTATTTCTCATTGATTTTAATTTGTGGTTACAAGTTAGACATCATTTCAATTTGATTTTTATATATTTCTTAGCACAGCGTCCCTCTAAAAAAACATCCCTCATCCAAAGTTAATAGTATTTCTTTTGATGTTTCTTTTCTTAAATCCCATATTTTCTCATACATTGAATAGACTTCAGCAGGACCCCTCTTTTGTACAATATTTGATGTGGTTGACCGTCTTGTAACTTAAAGCCTTCCCGAGTCTTTCATCCAACTTCAGGGAGACCTTGGCTGGGAGTGTTCCTCGGCTTCTTAAAAGTTTGGCCAGGGTGCCCCCCTGCTCTAGAAGCAGATGTTGTCTATTTCTGGGTGGCTAAGAATCACCTGCTCTTCTCGGCGCTTTAATATAACTGTAAGCCGTTGTCTATATGTGGTCATTCCTTACAAGTCTCGACAACGTCTTTTATTGCCACAACACAAAAGCGAAAGAGTAGAACTCATACCCTTCGCAGCTGATACAGAGCACAGATTGATCGCAAGGCTAATCCCGGGCTATTGTCTGGTGTAGGTCTGCGCATTTGACTTGACCAAACTGAATTTAGAAGGTTGTGGGAAAATATTTTTTTCTTACAGTTTGCTCAGGTATGCTTTGATACGCTCCAACAGTCTCTGGTGAACTCAGACCTGGCTTTGTTCAAAGTGTGCACTGCTTATAGTCTAATATGCTAAGCCCCCAAACAAAAGGACAGAGGCGAAACAGGCTCAGACAAAGGGCTGGAGATGGCACCAGCAGGGCCATAAGCAACGATGCCAAGGACGAATTCCAGTGGGAACATCTGATCTGGGGACTGAGTGAGCCAGAGCAAAGCTTTTTCATTTTTTTAATCCAATCAAAAATAAACCTTCAGAAATTATGTCGTGTCTATAATTTTTTTCTTAACGTAGAAAAGAATATGGTAAAATCAAGAACACAAAGGGCAGAGATACAGCCCCGGTCTCTGGCGGCAATTACAGATGGGTACACGAAGCATCCTTCAGGGTGGATTCCAGGAACTGGCGGAATCCAGGGAGCTCCGGAGCTCCCGGTTAATTATGTAGCGAACGTTCCCCTTGCTGCTATGTAAGCACGTAATGTTCCCTGGCACACGAATTAGCTTCAGTTCTCGGCCCTGAAGCCAAGGGTGTCAGGCAGGGCTGAGGCAGATGCTTCTCACTGCAAAATGAAGAGACTCCTCAGAGAGATGCCCCGGCTCTGCAGCGTGACCCTGCTCTCGGGATCTTAGCCCAAGGAACTGGAGGATGACCGGGGCTCCAAGGTTGATGGGAAAAGCAATGATTAAAAAGAATCAATGCGCAACTTTAATTGAAGGGAAAAGGACGATGTACAAATAGCACGAAGGCTGAAATATCTCCCTCTGAAGGAAGAATTATTATTAGGGAGAACAATAACATGGCTGCGTCGTTTGGGAGGGGGCAGCGCCTCAGGAGGCGAGCCTGGGGACTGGCTGAACTTGGTGGTTTCAGACATAGATAGTCGAGCAGCATCGTGATGCGACGGAGCAAGCATTCTCCACGATGTCTGAAGTTCCCAGTTCAAGTTCTACATCTAAAAATGCACCTCGTGCCGCCCACTACAGGTGAAGCAGCCAGTTCGAACCGGTTCTTTCTGTATAATTGAGACTTTGTGCTTCCCTGTCACCCTATCAAGAACTTCCACAGTGGAGAGATGACTCTGTGGTGACCGGCACACGCTGCTCTTTCAGGGAACCCAAGATTGAACCCCAGCACCCCATAGCAGCTCCCAACCATCTGTAACTGCAGCACCAGAGGATCTGAGGCCCTCTTTTGGCCTCTGTGGGCACCAGATATGCAAGTGTACATAAAGGTCAAGTGCCTATACACATAAAATAAATATATTTTCAAAAGGTTGTATAGGTATTTTCTTATCTCTCACAACAAACTCGGCTTCAAATATGTTTAATTAGATTTAAATCACAATAAGATACAGGAGATCATCTCTCCCCGGCTTCATATCTAAGCCAGACCCCTTTCCCCATGTCTGCTGATTTTGGTTTTCTAAACCATTTCTTCCACTGAGTGTCTGCACACACTTGCTTTACATGTTAATGGTCTGCTTTTCCCACAAGTATGAATTTTCTAAAGGAAATACTTTTGCTTTTGTGTATATACCATATCCACAGCATAAAGCCCATATCCAACATATAATATTCATATATATAAGTTCATATATATGTATAAGAAATATACACTATGCATTTTAGAAGGTATATACAACTCTGCATTAGCAGAGCATAGGTGTGCTCGCCGGTGATGAACAGGCTGGGTTTTTCCTATTTGGAGTTTAACAAAGGAACCAGCAGTATTAATGTGGCCCCATCAAAACTACCTGAGTGTAATCCTTTATCAACAAACCAGGCAGAGTTTTCTTGCTATTTTCCTTTGTAAGTCCACAGAGGGTTGACATTTCAGGAGCTTGGTTCTTTCAGGCCTGTGGCTCAGGTTAAGTCCCTCGCTGTCAGCCAGCTCTTTCCTGTGTGTTTTTCACGCCCAAGATAATCTCTTCATCATCCTCGATAGAGTCAAGGAGTCACTAAGAGTCCTGAGCTGTTTCTAGGAGCTGAGGTGCCACAGCACTGTCACTCCAGTCCTTTGCTGCTGTTAAAGATCATGAGCTCCCAACCCTCAGACGATACCATGATATCATTCGTGCAGTTTGCGCTTGAGAACCCCAGAGTCAAGTTACAAACATTTTTTTAAATGCAAAAATATCTCAGTGTGATTTATGTGCATTTTTGATTCAGTGCTGGGCAGCTTTGGTCACTGTTTGCAGATATGCCTAGCCAGTGGGCTGAAGGGATCTTTGTTGAGGAAATGAAGGGACAAGGAATGAGGTAACCTGGAGCAAAACATAGAAACCAGCCTGTGGATTTATACTTCTAAGTGCGGACCAGCTGTTTAGCCTGCTACACGAGAGCCCGGCCTAGTAGCTTTAGGTAGGAAAGAGTGATCGTGGCACCAGATATTCTGGTTTTGTTGTCATTTCACAAGGCACACAGCATTCATGATGCAAAGCGTGGAGGCCCACTTCTCTGGGCATTAACCAGCTATCTCCATATCTGGATCAGGTTGCAGTAAAGTGTTCGTCTTACTGATGTATATACGTAGTCTGTTGGGAGAAAGAAAAATTCTCTCAAGTTAACATCAAAACTGACCATTGCCAGGCGGTGGTGGCGCACGCCTTTAATCCCAGCACTTGGGAGGCAGAGGCAGGTGGATTTCTGAGTTCAAGGCCAGCCTGGTCTACAAAGTGAGTTCAAGGACAGCCAGAGCTACACAGAGAAACCCTGTCTCGATAAAAAACAAAACAAAACAAAAACAACAAAAAAGAAAATGACCATAATGTCTCTGAAAATGTGGTTGGTTTTCAATGGTCATGCCAACCAAGAGAGGTGCATAGCCCCATGTCAACTAGAGTAGTACTTGGCTATCAGGCTTATCACTGCCAGATTTTATTGTGTAATTCTTTTAAAGGAACAGGATGTGTGTGTATTGTTGGGAGGGTGGGGGGATGTCCTATACCTATGAGACAAGTCAATGGATCCGTAAAAGGTACAGTATCGGTGGTGGTGGGGAAGCAATTGATAGCTGTGGAAAGTGGTCACAGTCGACAAACTACACCTGAAATAATAATAATAATAAAAAGGTATCAAAATATGGAATCCCTATCTTATGCTTTTTCCAAATTCTGGTGTACAGAGACACGCAGTCAGTAGAAATCACATTTTCAGTTCTGAATTGTGGTCCTTTCTCAGGTTAGCAATATGTAGTCTGGCACTCTCTCCTTTGTTGACCAATGCCAGTAAGTGGCCACTTCCTGTCAGTCATGGGATCTAGATGGTAAACAGCCAGCAGCCCAGGGAACTGTGCTGCTAAGCTATGGGGTTCAGTGGGGTCCGTGTATTAGACGCTCTTTCAGCTTAGGGCATTTCCAGCTTAGGATGGATTGTCGTGTAATCACATCATGAATGGAGGAACGTCTGTATGCCATAAGCGGTTTTTACCTATTTTTCTGCGAGATGGAAGACCTTTTAACGCTACCTGGGCATAACGATTATGGCCCATTCAAGACCCAACTTCCTTGTCCAGTCAGAGAAAGATCTGAAATCTGATTTAGAAGAATTTCAAACAAGCTGGGTAGTGGGAAATCTTTGGACCAGAATGAAGAAACAGCGGCTATTACCAAGGCTTTCAGAACAAGACTCACTGAAGGAAATGGCCGTTGAAGGCTGAGCTTCCTGGGGAATACCATGTTTGGGTTTTGTACACAGAAACTGTTTGCTAGTTCTCTTAATGAACACAGTGTAAGTGGTTTCTTGAGGCCACTGCACTTCTGGTTTCTGACTTCGATCTAACATTGACCGCCTCCCTCATGTGACCTTGCCATCACCCACCGAGCCCAGTTTTCCCGTTGAGTGATACACAAAGGTCAATGTGCTCAAGGGTTGGTCCACAATGTGATACTAATGGAAGGTGGTGGAATCTTTGATAGATGGGGCCCAGTGGGTGATCTCTAGGCCATCGGGAGCAGACCTGCCAAGGGGGTTATGGGAGGCCAGCTTGTCTCTCTTGCTCTGCTTCTTGGCTGATGAGATCATCAGCTTCCTTACCACTAACCCTCCACATGCCCTGCTGTTTGTGTGAGAAGCCCAAAGAAGCAGATCTTGGACCATGAGGGGAAAATCTTTTTTTTTTCCTTCATTATAAGCTAATCACCTCTAGTGTTTTATCATAGCATTGGAAAACTGAATGACAAACCTTCCTTGCTGTCTTTTTCATACTTTCCGGGAATGTTCCAGAAAACAATTTACTGCACCCCTCAGCATTACACTTCAGTCAGTCTCGTATATTGAAATATGGTCAGGGGTGGCCCTTGCAATAACTAACCTGATTGCCAGCTTCATTAGACTGAGATAGCCCTAGAGGGGATTAGTGGAAGCACATCGTAAATACACACAAGGGCATCTCTGGAGATGAGCAGATGAGGAGAGGGCTCTGACAGGGATTGATCTCGTGATATGGCAACATTATTGGAAGGTAGAATGTGTGGTTATTTGGAGGAAGTAGATCACTGAGGGCTTCTCCTTGAGGTCTATATTTTGCCCTCCGTTCCTCCTGTGTCCTCTCCTCTTCTGCCTTCCACCCTCGAGAAGTCCAAAAGAACCTCTACTACCTGTTCCTGCCTCCACAATGTTTTGTCTTTAGTGCTTGGAGGCAAGGGACCGGAACCTGAATCCTCTAAAATAATGCTCAAGAGAACTCTTTTCTCTGCCAAGCTGTCTTGTCATGTCTTTGCAAAAGCAAAGAGAAGAGTAACTACTGCATCCCTCAAAGGCAGACCTCAGCAATTAGGTCGATGTCAGCAACTTCAGACACGAAGGAAAGACTCCTATGAAACCAATTCAAACCAATAGTAAAATACTTGTTTAAATTCAAGGGTCTACCTCCACTCAAAGCCAGTCAGTGGATGCCCTCCCTACCTTAAATTAGAGATATCAGTAAATATCTATCAAGTGCCTCGATCCCTAGAGGCTATTAGTTGAGGGGGGTCTTACCGCCAGGCGTCAGCTGGGGTGTGGGAGGCTCTAGGTCAGTGTGTCACTCTGCAAACTTGCTGCAAGGAAAGAACATCTTCCATTTTCTCTGAGTCATCCCTATGCCTCCCAGGATGCAGAGCTTTTGTTATTGACACGTGTCCCCACAAGAGACTTTGAGGGAGAGTCAATTTGATGACACTGCAGAGACATTGGTACCCAGAGTTCAAGGAGAAAATGCAAATGTATTCATATAAGCTGAGATCTACCTAAGGGCTTGTTGACTTGAGTTCTGAACACGACTTTCACCTGCTCCAGCATTGCTTCCTCTGTGAGGCTGTCTCTTCCCTCCACAGCCTGAGTCTTAGAGAAGAGCATGAGTCCTTCTCTACCCCAGGAAGACTCGGGAAGACATATATCTCACTTTCCTTAAATTTTGCTTCTGCCATTGTGCTTTGCAAATTCTTTGTTATAACTGAGAGGTTCTCTTCAAGTTACTTATAGTCTGGGATGGTGCTTTGCACACAGTCAGGGTTTCATGAGTGTTTTAATCTAGCAGTTGTATTGTTGATTCCTTATCATAAACCACTCATGACTTCCCAGCCTGTTTTTATTTGCTGCATTTCTGACAGATGCTTCTCTCCCTCACTTCTTAGAAACCTTCTTAGCCTCGTTGGGATGGGGAGTCCAGATGTTGCTTGAAACACTTGACCCAACACTAAATTTTGTGTGTGATATTGAAATGATTTAAAATCTTTCAAATCCCATTTCTGACTCATCTCCCACCTGACAAGATGGGGTGAGGATCAAATGGACTTACCTTAAAATACTTTGTAAAAGTGCACATATATCTGCACACACATCCAGACTCTGACAGTACAACAGATCTACATGTATTTTGGGTTTCAGTAACACTTTTTTTCACTGAGCATATCTCATTGCACTGTGAGGAGAATGACATTACTACTGCTTGCTTATGAGTGAATCAAGCCCAGCAAAAGCCTGAAGGTGCTCACTTATAAAAGTAATCAGCAAAGATATTTTAATTGGGGGATCATACTTATATGATATATGCATGTTTATTTCATAAATGATATAAGCAAATAGTATTAACTCAATAATAAAATGTTTAATAATGTCTATTTAAGACTTCAAATGTAAGTTCTAACCATTTCTTCTGCCACTCCAGTGGATGTCATGTGCCTGCCCTCCATTGCTGTCACTGTAAGCCCTTGGTGAATATGTCACTAGGCTGTCAGTTCCTACTTATTCTTTAAGGTTAAAGTCATGAGGCTTTGCCAGTAAAGTTCTCCTGGATCTTCTTTGGCTCGATATCTTTTAATCCCTTGGATTCTACTGCCAGAACTAGATCTAGCACGCAGCGTTTGCACACGGAGGACCTCCTCGTCGCCTGTATTTCTCCATCTTGTCCACGGGCTCCTTTGGGGAACTGACTCATGCCTTATATTTGTTTTAGTCACAGTAATGTTGGTTAACTGGAGGAGGAATCTAGTAAATTCTGAGATTCTTTGCTAGTCGTGTACACCATAGTTCATCCATTAACTCAACCAGAATTATCTAATGCTGGACAAGAGTCCAAGTGGCCAAACATCACAAAATGAAAGGGCCAGTAAATATCATTTTTATGAAGCTGACATTCAAGAGAGCAGATGGCAGGAAACAAATAAATGATGGATTAAGATAATTTAAAGCGATAAGTAATAAGCCTATGGAGAAAGTAGAGAAGTGACCTGGGCAGACTTGAGGCCTGGGTACCATTAGGGAAGGGTGATGATACTCTCTGTCCTGTGAGACAGAAGACTTGGAATGCATAAGCTGATCCTCTAGAGACACGTCACGGACACTTCCCTTTCTAGGCACACTTTTATCCCACGTTTATGAAGCTCTGTGCTCAACACTGTAAGTATGAAGATTGTTTGAAACTATTTCTTCCTAGAGACCATTACTCATTTTTTGACAGGCTGGCCAAGAACATATAAGGCAGCATAACATCAGTGAGGCTAATATTCATGGACAAAATCCACTGACACCTAATGATCATTGACTTGACACATTAAACATGTATTTATACATAGCAACTCAGTACAGGTGTGTGTTCTTAGCAGATAACTCACTCTCTCTCTCTCTCTCTCTCTCTCTCTCGCTCTCTGTATGTATGTGCATATTCATGTGTGTATTATATATGTGTATGTATATGTGTGTGTATGTGTCTGTACATGTGTATGTGTGCAGGTAGAGGCAGGAGTCAACATTAGGTGTCTGTCTTAACCATTTTTCATGCCCAGAGCCCAGGGAAAGAAAGGGGAGGGTCCCACATAGGCAGACTTGGTGGTCTTCAAATGAAAGAGGTGATACGCATGCAGCAGAGTCGAGAAGCTGTATCTCATTGAAAAAGGTGTCTGGGAAACGTCATCGCACCATAGTCCTGGACCACGATGAGAAGTTTTCCTGAAATCCTGGCTGATTCATCCAGAGTCTTTGTCTCCAGAATGGCTTTTTCTTATTTCTGAAAAAAACAAAAAAATCACCAGTTGTTGACGACCACAGAGCCGGGGAAAATGCGCGTATGACGAACCGTGCCTTTGAGCGCGTTCCTCTACAGCTCTTATTTCCTCCTCCTTATTTGACTTTCCTGCAGTTAATTTCCCACATTCTCCTTTTCCCCACACGCCGGCTCATTTTCGCAAATGTAAAGAATAGATCAAGATCCCGTGCTGAATTACAAACGCAGTGCTTCAGCGTGGGACTTCTGCAGAGAGTAGAAATTCATAGCAGACACTTTCCAGTTCATTAAACTCAACGCCTCAAAATAACCGGGAGCACCACCTTTCCTTCAGATAAGGAGATGGTCGGCTACACTAGCCGTTAGCGTGACAAACAGTGGGATGTGTAAATGCATTCAGTCATGAGTTCTTTGCCTTACCGTGGCGATATGATAATCTCCATTGCTCTATTGTTGTGTGTGATATTAAAAACCAGACTCAGTGACTTTGGTGTGGTAGCACACCCAGTCCTTTGCTCGCTGCTCGCTTCAATTTGGGGGATGCGTGAGACGGGTGATCAGGAGCTGGAGGAACCTCAGTGCCTTGACTTGTGTCTGTTCTGTCTTCTTTGCTCTCAGTGATCATGTCTCTTGCACACTGGGCACTACTTACACTTCATGGAGGCTCTGGGAATATGGCAGGATACTATAAGCTTACTGTGCTCTCTAAAATGAGTTATGGAAATCTATTTGTATCTGGGAAACAAAGAAGATTTATGCAAAAAATTCGGTGGCTCTCTTTCACTTGACTGGCGTGAGTGTGGTTGTGACAAGGGTTGTGACAAGAAATGGGAGTAACAGTGACTGAACTCTGAGGAATATGTAGAGGTGTCTTTGATTGAGGGACCCCACATTTGCTGGGGGAAGAAGGCAGGCAGGTGGACAGATAAATGAAGCTAAGCATGGAGTGGAGAGATGAGGAGAACTGGTCAAGCATAGCAGTCGTAGAACAGTCTGGAATTGCTTCTAATTTAACCTGGTCATGGTAATTAAGACTAGACCCTTCTGGGGGCTGCAGAGATGCTTAGAGTTTAAGAGCACTGGCCGCTCCCCCGAGGATCTGAACTCAGTTCTCAACACCCATGTTAAGCAACTCACAACTGCCTGTCATTCTAGCTCCAACAGATCTATCGACTTCTTCTGGCCTCTGCATGAAGCTGTACAGCCCATATACATGGTACACATACACATACGAACAAATCATCTAAAAGAAGAAATTACTCTCTCAGTCGATTACTATCTAGACTGTATAAAAATAAGAATTAAAATATAAATATCTATGTAAATATAATATAAAATAAAAATATAGATAATTGAGTAAACAGCTGGGAAATGATGAACAGTTTTCAAAAGATGAGGCATGAGTGGCCAATAAATAAATGAAGAAAATGTTCAGCATTTTTAGCTGCCAGGGAAATGCAAATCAAAAATACACTGAGCGTGTACTCGCCTAGAGTCCGAATGGGTATCATTGGGTAAACAAACAATACAGTGCCCGGGAGAAGAACCATCAAAGCTCCTTCTCTGCCCTAAAGCGTGTGAGTCACAGCACAGCATGGGAAGAACCCTGAGGGCACAGTGGTGTCCATCACACCTTGGCAGAGACCAGCGTCTGTCTAAATGGACTCAAGACCCACCCGATAGAAGGGAATTCATTCCAGGTACTGTGAACCTAGTCAGTCACCCATGGCTGGTGAGCTCACAGATCCTAGAGGAGAACCTATTACCGACATGGTCCTAAACCAGTATAATTTCTAACTACATATTTTAAGCACTTATCCTTAGACCCACAGATAAATGCAACTCTAACCCCTCATCAAAGACATTTCTTTTTCTGCCAGATGGAGGCCATTAGAGAACCCCACAGATGGTCAAAATACAGAGAACCAACCGACGGTGGGCTTCTCACACTAACTGATCCATTTATAGAACAACAAAAGACCCTGGGAAGAGTGCCCAGGAGCTGGCAGAAAGATCATAAAATCCAGAGGATCAAGATATCTTCTGGGAGATTGTATCTTCTATACATGACAGAGAAGTTACACCCATGAAATCATAACAAAGGTTGTCCAATAAAGACCTGCACAGTGATCAGATGAAATGTCATCCTAACATGGATGGGGGGAAACACCACAAGACCCCACACCTTAGAAAGATCTAAGGGTAATTAGTGGCTACTGAGAGAGGGAAAATTGTCTTCTCAGGGATGAGCTCTTTTAATAGTTATCCAGTCAAGTGGCCAGGAATCACCAAATAGAATCAGCAGGTTATATTCATATACACGTAATTATGTATATAAACGTGTAGGTATGTAACAATAAAGAAGAAGAGATTATGAGTTTGAGATGGAGTAGGGGGACTTGGGAGAATGGCAGAGGGTAGAAAGAGAGGTGAGAAGTAAGTACAGGACTCATGCATGAAATTCCCCAAAGAAAGACAATAGATGCTAGCTAGTTATGCAAGGAAAAGAAAAAGTTATAAACTCCTGGTAGTAATGTAACTTAGTGTAAAGGTCTCTCAAATAACTAAAATAGAATAACTATATGACCCAAGGGTTCCCTTCTTTGGAATAAACCCGAAAGAATCTAAGTTAGCTTACTATAGAAATACTTGGACATCCGTGTTTGCTCTGGAATGGACTCATCCTGGGTGCCTGTCAGTGGATGAATGAAGAGAATGAGGGACACATATAGGAAACGGAGGCATATTCAGCTGTAAAAAGAGCAAGCTCTGGGAATGGAGAGATGGCTCAGTGGTTAAGAGCACTGGCTGCTCTTCAGAGGATCTAATTCAATTCCCAGCACCTACATGGTGACTCACAACCATCAATAACTCCAGTTCCAAAGGATTCAATCCCAAATTCTGGCTTCTGTGGACAACAGGCAAGCAGGTGGTATGTGGGCAGGAAAACTTCCATACCTGTCGACTTATAAAAGAAAGAAAAATCATGTCATTTGAAGAAAAATGGATGCTCTAATAAGCTTGACTCAAATACAAATATCGTTGGTTTTCTTTCGTACATGGAACCTAGATTACCGTGTGTGTGTGTGTGTGTGTGTGTGTGTGTGTGTGTCTGAGAGAGAGGGGGGAGGGAGGAAGAGAGAGAAGGGAACAGTGAGAGGAGAAACCAGAGTAATTAGTAAAAATTGAAGAAGGCCAAAATACACCATGTACTTGAATGACAACATCCTGAAGTCATAACTTTGTTATGTTCTGCTATAAAAGTTTTTAAAGTATATGTGATAGAAAAGAATCAACCCTTCTCCAATTCTTTCTTTGCAGCTGTTCGAAGCTCATGAAATATAACATTGTTGAACCTGTGAAGGGGAAGGGGTAGAGATTTAATTCCTTGTCACTTTCTGGAGAGTTCAAGGGAAGATTATTTACTGTTATTCACTAACTAATGCTCAGTTAATGTACTAAAATATTTGTTTATAGCCAAGCTGCCTAATTCCATCAATTATTCATTGTGTAAACCTCTGTTTTGCATCTTCTTGGTGTCAGGCCCCTGGTATATAAAAATGAAGGAATACAAAAATCTTGGCATTGAGGGCTTTATGATCTGATGGGAACAGACAGAGGCCAATGAACAAGCAGGCATAATTCAACTCTTTTGAAGCCCAAGTCATGTGACTAAGAAAGATCCATTTGTTTCTTATCTCTCCATGATCCCACTGATATAACAAAGATATATCAAAATGAGAATAAGCCCTTGGTAAGATTTGAAATTCAAGATGTGCAGGACCATGGCATACCATTGGGAGGTAAGAAAACAAACAAGCAAAATCTCTCCACATCTCACCTGCTTCTTCCTGCTGGCTCTATTACTGAGTACTTTGAGGGAGAGACAGAGAAGATGGTCTCAGTAGACAGGGAGTCTACAACCTGTATATGTGAAAGTGAGTACTGTTCAATGCAGATTTCCCTAGTAATTAAAGGAAGAAGCTCCAAACTAGACCTCAAGACCTGAAAAGTTTGAAAGAAGTTGAAATAAAGCCTCTTGACTATTAAAGGTCTGGTGGAACGCCATGCTTCAGTCTCTGCTGAGTAGACTCAGGAAAAGTGCTTAAAACAAACAGGGTAAGTGATTCATGGGGCATCCCATCCTGGATGTTGATTCTGGGGAGGAAGAGGGAAGGTTTAAGAGACAGGGCTTTTCAGCTTCGAGGAAAAACTCACTGCTTGCCAGTCACCAAGCTGGGGTGCCTCTTGAGGCAGGGAGAATGTCTTTTGCTACAGAGGGATAAAACTAGCTGGCTTATTAAGATAGTGAGGAAAGGTCTTCCTAGACGGTCCCACTATCTTTCCAGTGATGTCATCAAATAGGGGGAAGGTAAGGAAAAGCCCTTAAAATTTTAACAACTATAAATCATTTGGAATGAATGAAGGGTAGACGGACAAGTGCTGGAGCCCACAAGTAAAGTGGTGGACGTTGAACAGCGTCTTTCTTAAAGTTTGTAAAAAAAAAAAAAAAAAAAAAAAACAAAAAAAAAAAAAACAGAAAATTCTATAAGCTAAAGGGGGGGGGAAGTGCCTTATAAATAACAAGAAGCAGGTAAGAGCCCACCGTTAGTAGGATCCCCTGAAGGAGAATTTAAAATGTGTCTTTCTAACCCTGGCTTATTTCTCGTGAGAGCAGTGGTTCTCACCCTTCCCATGCTGTGGCCCCTTAATACAGTTCCTCACGTTTTGGTGATGCCCCCCCCAACCACAAAATAATTTTCATTGCTACTTCATAACTGTAACTTTGCTGCTGTTACCATCCATAATGTCATATCTGTGTTTTCCAATGGTCTTAGGTGACCTTTATATAAGGGTTGTTGGACCGCAAAAGTGTCACAACCCATAGGTTGAGAATCACCGTATTAGAGGATCATTCCAAGTTCTGTTTTGTTTTTGAATGTGACTTTTAAAGATTTTTATACACACACACACACACACACACACACATTACTCAAACAATCTAATTTTAACTGTCAACTTGACTCAGCTTAGTGTTATCTGAGGAGGGACTCCAGTGAGGGATCACCTCAATCAGACTGGCCTGTGGGCAAATCTGTGGTGGGTGTCTTGATAGCCAGTAGATAGAGGTTGACCCAGCTCGCTCTGGGCAGCATCCCTATGCAGGTGGCCCTGAGCTATACAGGAAAGCCAGCTAGGCATGAGTGAAGCTGTGAGCCAGCAAGCGGTGGTGTTCCACTATAGTTCCTGCTTGAGTTTCTGCTTGAGTTCCTGCCCTGACTCCCCTGATGGTTGGCCTCTGACCTGTCGTCAGCTGAGATAAACCCATCTTTCCCTCAGATGCCTTTGGTTAAAGTATTTTGCTACAGAAATGGGAAGGAAACTAATACCTGGAGAATATATACACATACATTATTATAAGTTTGTGATTTAAAATATACTATAATTCAAATATATAATTATATATTCATAACTCAAATAGAAATGAGGCTATTTAAGACAAGGAAGAGAATGAGGAAGTGTAGAGGAGAGGATAACAGGAGAGGTGATGGGTGAACACAATATATGATACACGCCTAAGACAGCATCATAATAAAAGCCACCCGTTCTAGCGTGGGTATATCCTAATAACGGAAAACAAATGGTAGCAGATGGGCCTTAAAAAATGCAAGACTCAAACTGATAAAGAGTGAAAATCAGAGATGTGGCAAATGCGAAGTGTTGGCACAGCCTGCCAGGCAGAAAGTAGTAAACGAACCAGGTGTCCTACTTTTAATGACAAGAAATCCGGATTCACGAAGCAGCTCCGACTCGGAGCTTTTTACGCTTATAAGAAACAGCAATGGAACTTGAAAAAGCAAAGCCTTTCGGAAATAAAAGGGAAGTAACGCAAGCCGGTAGACTTCGCCCGTGTCTGCCTCAGAAATGCACGAAGGCGAATAAGACCAAAATAAACGAAAGAGTTTTAGGATACACGGATACAGGAAGTCTCAGTGCAGAAGATGCCAATAAATTTTTATATAAAGGCCCCGTGGAGCCAGACGTATAATTTACCATAAAGAAACCACATGTTTTAATTTAGCCCCCTTTTCCACTGTGAGAGCTTTTCTAGAATAATCGTCTCGATGCTCCGGCCTCTTAGGGGACGACAATACAGCGCTTCGCCATGCTCCTCCTGTGAGCAGACCTTTGGGGTGGCTTTTCCGATGTGCTGTGTGTGCTTGGGAATTGTCCTCTTCCACCGCATCGCAGAACACGCTGACTGCGCTTTGACTCGTGCTGCTTCCTGGTGACAAGGATGGCATTGATGCCTATTCTCAGCCGGTGGAGAGACCGATGAGATACTCAGACTTGAAAAAGATGACGTCCTGGTGTATCAGGAGGAGGACACAAGTGGGGAATGGAGGCGGGACAGTCCACAGGAAGGGAGGAAAGACAGAAATAGAGGGACTAATAAGCCCGGAGGAAGTTACCCAGGTTAGAAACAGGGCAAGGTGGTTCGTGAGTTTGAGTCATTTCCATTCAGTTTTCAAGGCGACCGAGGCATTACCGGGATCAGAAAATGGTAAAATTGAGATCAATTGACAAGATACAGCCTGTGGTATTTCTCTATGTACTTCAAGTCTAGGGAAACACCCAGTACAGACTGGATCCCTTAGTAAACTGACAGTTCGTGATGTGGGAAACCACCAAGTTGGGGAAGACAGCTGTACCTCGTTTATAGCTAGAAGTGTCCACTGCAAAGCTTGGCCAACCCCGACTTCTGCTTTTCTCTAACCCTCTGCAGTCAGATCGTGAACGGAATCTACCGGATCCTCTTTTCAATGCCAACCTAATCCCCACATCCGGGAGCAACTTCACATTGGCCAAGCCGCCATTACCTCTTGCCCGACCCTGTAGCCTCCTGGCCTGTGTCTGCCATGCTCCCGTGCTGTGGTGGCTTCCTGGCTGGCAGGCTTCACGTCAGTGTGTGTCTGCCTTCACTAAGCTCTCTGGGCTTTGGATCTCCCCCATTAGCTCCAGGCCTTTCAGTGAGGTGTCTCGGCTTGCAACAATGCTCCAGCAGGTGGCGCACAACCCCTCTCTCCTCCCCCTCTTCCTCTTTCTCTTGCCCCTCCCTCCCCGCTTCCTTCCCTGTGTTTGCTTCACTGGCCCTTCATCCTGTTTGAAAGTTCCAGCCCCGCCCAGAATTCTTCATTTCTGTCCATGGTCCTTTCTCTCCGGGTCATTGTCTCTTTCTAGTACAGGACATACTTTATTTTATTTACCTTTCGTCCCTCCTAGAAGTATAAGTTTCTTTTTGTTCTGACTTGTTTATAGCTACATATCCTTAAAAAAGAGTTCCTAGAATGTAGTAAATGAGTGCAAAAGAAAAAAAAATCCTCTAAGACTAAATGGTTACGAAAAGTACACATCCCCAAATTGATCTAAATGATATTTTCAAAATCAACAGAATTATTATTTTTTCTCACATTTGGCAGAAAAATGCATATATTATATAATTAGATGGTGACATTTGTCTTGCTGCTCAGGATTCTAATTAGTGGCTTACATTCACATTAATTAAGACCCAAAGGGATGACATTGACTACTAAAAATAGGGTTTTATTTTCTTAGTGTCTGTCAAGAAATCCATACGAAGCCAGAAAGTTAATGGAATTGAATTAATTTAGAAAGAAAACCCATGGTTGCGCAAGTCTGTCTGACCTTTGGACGCTATGATGTAAGGTTGTCTTGGGTAATGTCATCGCAGGCTACTTCCACCAAAGCCTTCCAACCAAAGCCTTACTGCGGCCGAGTGTCCCCATGTCTGTCAGCTGCTTCCTGGCATCAGTTAGGTTCGATTACATTGTCGGGTCTCAACTCTAGCAGGTTCTCTCTCCCCCTCCCCCTCCCCGTCCCCCCACTCCCCACCCCGCTTCCAGCAGATCTGGCTAGGAGCTCTTCCTCTGGGCTTCCCCATGTGACCCATGTCAGGGCATGTAAGCTGTCCTCAGTCTTTCTGACTCTCTCCGTAAAGGTAGATGCAAATGACTAAGAAGGTGGAAGTCAGTTGGCATCGTTTCTGAATGAATACGGGTGCCTGGCACACAGTCTACCATAGTTAATCAAGAACAATACAAAAGCCAGGCTGTGGTGGTGCACGCCTTTAATCCCAGCACTTGGGAGGCAGAGGCAGGGGGATTTCTGAGTTTGAGGCCAGCCTGGTCTATCAAGTGAGTTATAAGACAGCCAGGGCTTCACAGAGAATCCCTGTCTCGAGGGGGCGGGGTGGGGGCGGGGCCAAAAACCAAACCAAACAAAACCAACAATAAGCCAAACAAAGCAACCCTTGAGCAATTAAATTTGCTAATTAGTTGATGTCTCCCAGTGATGGTTGTGAGAGGGAGGTGGGGTGGGCCAGCTTATCAGGACAATAAGAATAAAGAAAAGGAGACCCCAAGTAATATCTAGTAACAAACTGTTTAAAAATTTAAAAGTGGTATTTTGAAAAACAGCCTTTTTCTGCTACAGGGATCAGAATAATATATTTCCCTTTCCTCGCCCTTTAACACACAGAGCTAACTCCTAAGGGAATTTATTGTAAAAAAGATTTTTTTTTGATATGTAAGCTGTCAGCCCTATGTGTTTAGTTATAAAATGGAATTAGAGTTTCTCATTTTAGTGTTCTTGCTATCCGTCCTGCCTACTGCTGATATAAGCGATAGTATCAGGTGTTCTAAGGCTCTGATTTCACCTACAGATATCCTCCGTGAATGACTGTAGGGTGTTTTCTTCTTTCCCCTTTAGCTGTGTGCTTCAGTTTGCAGTGGCTTAAATGCACTCTTACACAAAGGCGGGGGGGGGGTGCGGGGGGGGGTAGGGGAGAAGGGGGGGAGAGTGTGGCGGGTGGGTAGGGCGGTAAGAATTCAAAGAAATGTCTCCCCGGAGTGCAATTGATTCTCGGTGGTTTGTTATTAAATCTTTAAATAATTAAATACATGTGAAAACATTACTTGACATTAAGGAGCCAACCATATGCTGAAAAGGCAGATGGGAGGGGGGACAAGTGTGGAGAGAGGGCTAACCCCGCCCTGTGGAAGCTGTGCATCACTGAGATGCCAGTCCTGTTTGCCAGGCCTTCAGCTGTAGGTGGGCTGTGCTTTGGGCCAGAGGGAAGGTCTTTGTCTGAAGGCAGGGAGTCAGGGGAAAAGAGGAGTGGGCCAACAAATTTTTTTTTTTTTTTTTTTTAGACATCTAGGCTTTTCTTAAGGTAACCTACCTGCCTCCTTGCTGGGCTCGAGGCCTGAATTGTAAAGTGACATCACCAGTGATCAGAATATTGATCACTGTGGTGGTGACTCCTGGGTTTGTGCTCAGTAAATCCTGGTGGGGGAGGAGGGGGCAGGAACCGAAGTCGAGGATTGTAAAGTCAGGGTCTCAGAGGTGGAAACACATTCCCAGCGACACAAGCGACTGTGGTGAAGGTCTAATTAGTTACCCTGGGCTTAGAACTCCTCTCTCCCTGCGGCATCTCAAAATGGGGCGAATGGCGAGTTGTAAGGAACGGATGGCGTCTCAGTTGTAATTAGTCATTAGGTAAAGATGAGGTCATCCTGGAATACAGTGTGGCTGGCCCTAGTCCCGTGGGGCTGTGTCCTTATACAAAAGGAGGGACTGGCTGATGTTTCTATAAGCCGGGGAGCATCAAATGTTCTAAGGAAGGCACTGGAAACTAGAAGGGAAACATGGGATAGCTTCTTCCCACAGATCTCAGAAGGGGCCATGTTGACACCTTGATCCCAGATGACTACGACTACTACGACTTCTTCTTCTTCTTCTTCTTCTTCTTCTTCTTCTTCTTCTTCTTCTTCTTCTTCTTCTTCTCCTTCTCCTTCTCCTTCTCCTTCTCCTCCTCCTCCTCCTTCCCCCACCTTCCCCTCCTCCTCCCCCTCTTCTTCCTTCTTCTTATTCTCCTTCTCCTTCTTCTTAATCATTTTATTCATTTACATTTCAAATGTTATCCCCTTCCCAGTTATACCCCCACAAATCCCCCACCACACCCTCTCTTTCCCCACTCCCGTTTGCCTCTGTGAGGGTGCTCCTTCACCCACTCTCCCACTCCGGCCTCACTCCTCTAGCATCCCCCTACACTGGGGCATCAAACCTCTACAGGTCCAAGGGTCTCCCCTCCCTCCCTCCCGTTGAGGCTATCCTCGGCTACATATCCATCTGGAGCTCTGGATCCCTCCATGTATACTCTTTGGTTGGAAGTTTAGCCTCTGGGAGCTCCGGGTGGTCCAGTTAGTTGATATTGCTCTTCCTATGGGGTTGCAATCCTCTTCAGCTCCTTCAGTCCTTCCCCTGGCTCAGTCCAATGGCTGGCTGTGAGCATCTGCATCTGTATTGGTCAGGTGCTGGGAGAACCTCTCAGGGAACAGGCATACCAGGCTCCTGTGAGCAAGCGCTGATCCCAGACTTTCTTTTAGCTTCGGGGACTTTGAGACAATAGATTTCTGTTGTTCGAGGCAGTTGGTTTTGGATACTCTGTTATGACAGCCCTTCTAAACTAATAGTGAGAAGATGAGAAGGTTGCCTTTGCAATTCAGCTTTCCACCCGTTGCTGCTTGTCAGTCAGCAGGATGTTCCCATATCACCTCTGTATGCTGATTGGCAGATACTACACACAAACATGCATACGCACACATGCCACATTTACATACACACTCACATACATGCATGTGCATACACATATGCACATATGCACATATATACATGCATAAATACATACACATGCATATGTACATATACATGCACATACATATATGCACATACACACACACACACACACACACACACACACCAATCAACAAATAGGCTTGCCATCCTCAATACCATCCAACACAGTACCAGGCTCTCAGGGAAAGTAAAAACAAAAAATGATCCTACTGTAATTTGGACATGAAATGTCCCTCAGGGACTCATGTATTTGAACACCTGGTCCCGAGCTGGTGATGATGTTTGAGGGGTTATGGGACCTTCAGGGAGAGGAATTTTTCTTTTATGTTTCATGGCCTCTGCCCCATTTCCTGTTCACCCTGCCTCTAGGTTGCCAACGTAATATGATAGGTGAGACTCTTACTGCCTGAGTCTCCACCATGTGCACCCTCTGGAGACAAACTGCTTCTCCCTTGGTTGCTTTTGTCTGGGTCTTTGATTACTTTAGAGAGTGAGATGAATGTATTTCCCATTGAGAGGTTGGGGACGGGGACCTCTCTGTGGGTACAACCGACTGAAGAGTGAGCGAGGGCTTAGGGTGTGACGTTGGAAGGCATCAAGACTTTGAAAAACAAGTTACAGCAAGAGCTGTGAGGGGCCCTGAGAGCTGTGTTCAATAAATCATTGCCCTGGCAACAGCAACCTGATATCCTGGAGTATTGCACTCTAAAGAAGAGGGAACTGGATTTAGAGCTCATAAGGAGCTTGGCCAGGGTCACCCTGATGAAAGAGCATAATCTGAACTAACATCCACTGATCAGTTGGTGTATTAGTCTGGGTTCTCTAGAGTCACAGATCGTATGGGCAGTCTCTATGTAGTTAGGGAATTTGTAGATGACTTACAGTCTGTAGTCCAACTCCCCAACAGTAGTCAGCAGCAGCTGTGGATGGAAGTCCAAGGATCTTGCAGTTGCTCAGTCCCACGAGGCAAGCCGGCAAGGAAGAATGAGTCTTCCTTCTTTCAATGTCCTTATATATGTCTCCAGTAGAAGGTGTAGCCCAGATTAAAGGTGTGTGTATCCATGCCTTTAATCCCAGATGATCTTGAACTGGAATCCATGCTTCAAGATCTCCATGCTAAGTCCAGGTCAGAAACTTATATCTCTGAGCCTCCAGATTAGGATCATAGGTGAGCCTTCCAATTCTAGATTGTAGTTCATTCCAGATATAGTCAAGTTGACAACCAGGAATAGCTACTACAGTTGGCTTAGAAAGAGTTCACCTTTGAGTTACATTGTGTTGACTGTGGGCCATCGCCTCCAAGTCCTCACAGGTGCAGAGCTGTAAGATTCCCCTTCTTTAATGGATTATCATTAGAAATTAGGTTAGATGATGACGCTACAGGGCTTTCTGTGAGAGCATGAGGACCTGAGTTCAGGTCACATGGAAAAGGTGGTGGGTGCATGTGGTGGGCTGACTGGACACAAGGCAGCACCTAATTATCGTGTGTGTGGGAAGCAAGAGTGGGACATGTGTGCCGAATCATGTAGCCCTGCAGAGAGCTGTACAAGGTCATTCTACAGACAAGGCCAGACAAGGCCAGCCACCAGTGTTCAGGGACACTCTACACGGGGTCAGGCAGAGAAAGGGAGTCGTCTATTTTGTCCTGAGCTCAGAGAGCCATCTGCTTATGGAGGACTGGGACCAGAATAGCAGTGTTCTCCAACACACACACACACACACACACACACACACCACACATACAAACACACACATACCACACATGCATACACATTCATATACTCACACACATACACACATATGTGCATGTACATACACGTGCACATTCACACATGCATACATACATACACATGCACGTGTGAAATCGACCTAGATACATGCACATATGTATATTCACATACATATGCACACACTTACATGCACAAACATACACACACACACCACAACCACCACCATCACCTTGGTTCTCATGTAAATATTGTTTCACCTTTCTCCTTTTTAGCTGAGTTTCGCTTGTTCAAATGGTCAAGAGTTTCTTTCCGATCAGGAATGAGGTCATGCATATGAGAATCATGATAAACAACTTTTAAGGAAAAAAATTAATGATTTTTATATGTTTGATTCCTCCTATCCTTACCACCCTGAAAGAAAATCTGCTCTTACTTGAACCAATTCCTTCTGCATTTTATTCTCTGTATCCAGTACATCAGGAATCCTGTTGGTTAAGACGAATAAATAAATAAATAAATAAATAAATAAATAATTCCTGCCCTGCCCCTCCCCCGTTACTGAAATCGAAATCAATTCTTTCTCGAGTCACCAAAAAATGTTTCTAAGTGATTTCTCTTGTATCCCTCTTTTTTCCTCATGATCAACTCTTCAGATCCTTTCAAAATGAAAGTCACGTCTTTTTCTCTTGGATTAGGAGCCTTCCAACTTGCGTCCATCTCCTCCAAGGCTGTGCTCGCTTCCCACACTCCACCCTCACTCAGGCTCTCTCTTCCTTCACTCTGACCTGCAAGCACTGGCCAACCCCTGTGTTGCCGGTGAAGACACTGTGCATACTTCGTTATGGGGACCTTTTTTTTGTGACATGCCGATTTCCCAGAGATTCTGATAGCTCGTTTTCTTCTTGGGCTAGCCAAAATGTTGCTGTATGGAAGAATTGCTCGCTTTGTTTTGCATAACCTCACAGTCTTCCACCGCAGTCAGACTGGACCTCCAATCCTGCTTTATGTCCCTTCCCGGCACTCATATTCCTGTCCGATTACCATGTACGTTTCTGAGAATGAAAGTGTTGTTTTATTGCCTTCTAAATGCCAGCGACTAGGACAGCCTAGTGCTACAGGATGGAAGGAACTAAAAATTCTACAAATTAACGGGCACAAGAAAGCCAGTTTATAGAGAGGGCCTAGACGGCCTCTTTTACCTCGCTGCTGTCATCTAAGAAGCAGAGCAGCCCTGATTGACGCTCGGGAAATACAAACGCGCATGCTCCGAAACCCCCACACAACACGTGGGCGGTCACTTTCTTAGGAACTTTTATAGCCTCCCTAGCATAGTTCGATCCTTGAGACACTTAACCCTTTCTTCATGCTATGTCTATTTCTCTTGCTTGCCTACCTTAAAAGGTATAACATTTTCTCCTCTTTTTCCTGGAGGCTTTTGGGATTTTTTTCCTTAGCCTGTATTATGTTTTCCCTTAAACTCTAATAAAACTGGCCCCGAGCTTCCTTTTGTGGCCATTTTGAAATTCTTTTATCAACGAGACTAGGAATGCGAAAGGGAACCTTCAGTTTAGTTTGTCAACATGAGCAAAGAAACGTAACTCAACAATTCCTGTAATTTGGAGATGATCTCGCCTTACGTTTGGCAGGTGGCATTTCAAGGCATTTTCATGTACATCAATCCATAAACCTCTCAGGAGATCTGCAGGTCCAGGTTGTATTGTTAAATGCAAGGCGTTACCGGGCTTGGAAATAAAGTTTGCTTTTTACTATAAACTGTGCAATAGCATCATAAGTTCTGACAGACCTCAGAGTGATGGCTTGTGTATGTGTGTGTGTGTGTGTGTGTGTGTGTGTGAGAGAGAGAGAGAGAGAGAGAGAGAGAGAGAGAGAGAGAGAGAGAGCTTTTAGTAGATGAATTGACATCAGTTCACAACAGTAGCGGACTTTGAAGACCTGGTCCCGGACAAGTGTCAAGCACAGTGTTCCTCAGGATTGAGTGTAGGCTTCCATTTTTGCTGACAGGGCTGGAGGGTGAGTACTTGGGGGCTGCTGTTAGACATGGCTGCTCTCAGAAGTCTATGTGACTGATTTCGTTAAGTATGCCAACCCTCAGGGAATCATTCCAGTTCTTTCAGTATTATATTCCTCTTTACTTGATACATACCTCATTATATTTATTACACATTGTCACATAAGGCCGCTTTCATGAACGTTTTTCACATTCTTTAAGAGTGTTCATCCAGCAGTATTTGGAAAGAAATTTTAAAAAAGGCTGTTATTCTAAAATGTATCGGAGATAAAGTGAGGAATTTTTGAAGTTCCTTTTAGGGAACTTCTGAGGAGCAATGGTGGAGTCCGGCTCACGATACAACTGCAAAGTCAGGCTTATAATAAAGGGACAATGGTGTTGCTACTTTGTTTCCAACCCAATTCCCCAGTAAAAGAAATCTCAACTCAATCAGTAACAAAACAAGCTATAAGCCTAGATTGGGTGGATCTCCCACTATACTACTCTATTCCGATCTATATTATCCCATAGAATTTGTGGTTTCTCCAGGCCAGGAGCTCCTCTCTCTGCAGCCTCTCCATCCATCCTCTGTTGTTCCTCTTCTCCTGTTGATCCCCCCTCCCCTGTGCTCCTCCCTCAGCTCCATCCCCTTCCTCCTGCCCAAGCATTGGCTTGAGCCTTTATTCAAAAAGTTAAGGTGGGGAGAAAGTTCACAAGGCAACTCCTCATCTGCAGCCCCTCTGAGGAGTGGAATTAGCATCAAAATACAAGCCCAGGGCTATCCACAACACAGTTGGGTAAACTGAAGGAAACGTCAGCCCAAGGTGAGGAGAAAGGATGCTGGCCTGTAGTTTCCATCATCCAGTGGGTGCAGTCCCTGCCTGGGTTCTCTAGGTGGTAAAGTGTAGAGATATACATGCCAGGAAGAGCTGGGCATAGGAGGAACAGAAGACCCCCCCCCCAAAGCCTCGCTTTGGGCCCCAGTGTAAGCACGTGAGTTATTTCCTCCTGTGGCTTGTGTGTTTGTCATGTGCGCTTACAACGGGTTCCTCTCTACTCTTGGCTTCCCATTCCTAATTAGTTAGCAGTCATGCACTGAGCATGCTCAGAAGGTCCTAGGATTTGGGACAAATTCACCCATGTTTGAACCTTGCCCAGAGGAAGGATTTTGTGGAATTCATGGTGTTTGAATCATATACCTTGCCCCCCAGGAAGCTCACAATTGCTTATGAAATGTGTTTTTTTTTTTTCCAGACAGTTACAAACTTAGCAGATCTGCAATCCTCCTTCTTCAGCCTCCTGGGTGCTGAGATTATAGGCATGTACCAACATATCTGGCCCTTCAGGATGGTTTTTTCCCCCAAGCCCTATCACTTGGATTCCCCGCGGAGAAGCTCAGTTTCTTGGCACCACTCAGCGTCTGACCCAGCCCTTTCATGCAGACCACCGGCGAGGTGGTAATTCGCTCCGTATGCACTTACCAGTCAGCATCCCCTAGGCATCGTGGACGTTGTCAGTTGGGGTCCCTCAGGGCTTACCTGGCCTGCCTGTTGTCCATGGCCCTATCTTTAGCAAACCCAGGAGACCAGTCACCACATACCCAATTCCTCGACCTGTAACTGCTTTGATGACCAGCCTAGGAGCTGAGAAACAGGCCTGTCCAGCAGCCTGTGTACAGTAGAGAAATTTATTACTGTTTCCTGTTTCCTCTACAGGAAAAAAAAGAAAAGAACTCTAGCCCATATTTTGACATTTTAGGAAGACTTACTGGAGTTCTGCCATATCAAATGAGCTGGTGCTATGACATGCTGACAGTAATGTTCAACAAAGCACATTTATTGCAGAATTTAGAAGCCTAGTCACACACCTCCAAGGCCTTTTCTTTATTACTATTATTTCTTCCTGGGCCTGCCTACCTGAGGGTCTCGAGAAAGGAGACCGTTGAGCTCTATTTCTGAAAATTCACCTGACACCGGATCCTCTTAGCTCAGCTCCCCAGCATGGCTGACGAGTCAGATAGAGGTTCGCCATTCTTTTAGGGGCCTCCTTAGAAGGGCAATTCAAAGAACTCTACTTTCAGACTCTAATATCAAGAGCACTCTGAAGAAAACACAATTTATCCTGAGAAATCCAACCACCTTCTGCTGTTCCCCCGGCTTCAGTTTCCGCAGAGCAGATTTTCCATTACCGAGAGTTGATCTGCCGTTGTTGAAGGGCCCAAAGTCCATCAGTGTCCAGCATCTACTTTGTGCTCATCCCTGTGGAGGAATTTAGTTCAGTCCAATACGCTTTGATGAGCACCAGTCATGTGTACAACCCCCAGGCAGTTGCCGCAGGGCACGTATGGATGATCTTACTGCCACGAGCAGACTGAGGACTTGCACACAAATAACTAGTATACGAAATCAGGGCCATAAGAAAGGTGTGAACCGAGTTCTTTAAGGTTCTAAAGTCTGCTGCAAGACTGCAAGGCCCACATTTAAGAGAACTGCACCACTACGTGTTTTCCTCGCCACCAGGGTTGATTGTTTCTTCGTGAGTACATTTTGACTGAGTATATAAGAATTCCATTTGGGGATGTACCAGCTGGATTTGTGTGTCAACTTGACACAAGCTGGAATTGTCACAGAGAAAGGAGCTTCGGTTGGGGAAGTGCCTCCATGAGATCCAGCTGTGGGGCATTTTCTCAATTAGTGATCAAAGGTGGGAGGGCCCTTGTGGGTGGCGCCATCCTTGGACTGGTATTCTTGGGTTCTATAAGAGAGCAGGCTGAGCAAGCCAGGGGAAGCAAGCCAGTAAGAAACATCCCTCCATGGCCTCTGCATCAGCTCCTGCTTCCAAGTACCTGTCCTGTGTGAGTTCCTGTCTTGACTTTTTTTGGTGATGAACAACAATGTGGAAGTTTGAACTGAGTAAACCCTTTCCTCCTCAACTTGCTTCTTGGTCATGATGTTTTGTGCAAAAATAGAAACCCTGACTAAGACAAGGGGTAAGGGAAAAAGATCAGTATTGGTTAGGGCTCGGGGATATACTTTGAATTGACTCTTAAAAGGTGAGGTTTTACCAAGAGCTGGTGTAGGTAGTAGGAGGGTGGTCTGTGAGGGAAACAAAGCATTGGTAAGTGATGGGGACTCAAAAGACTGTGGAATTGGAGTGTCCTTGGCTGCATTTGATGGGTGTGTGTGGTGCACACATACATGGGAATCATGAAAAGAAAAGCCAGTAACACTTGCTGGGAACAAATTATGGTGACTCCTCACACCAAGTTGAGAATTTGAATTTATGTTAGTCATTAGAGATCAATACATCAAAGTATTATTTTTTCTGCCTCCTTTTTTATAATTTTAGTTTTTATTTAATCTTGGAAATGTTCATACGTATACGATGTATCCTAATCACACTCCCTCCTTATCTCCCCCAATTCCCTCTAGGACTCCTATCACATCTCTTTCTCAGCTTCATGTCCTCATTATATAATTTTCATTGATGTATTTATTTTAACTTACTGGTTCAAATTAGTGTTGCCCATACACACATGCATGTGGGATCAACCATTGGGGTATGGCCAACTTGAAAGTATGGCCACCACACTCCTAAAGAAAAGCGACAATCTCAGGCGGACAGAGTTCCAGAAAACATCACAACATGTCTCCTCATCTGCTGCGTCTCTCACTTTTCTGTACCCTCTCTCACAGTGTTCCTTGAGCCTGAATGCTGGTGCCATCATTGATGAAAATGACCTACCTATGGCGAGGACTCAGTCTCTTACTTTCGGCACATTGAACAGTAATACTTCTCTGCATTCACCACCATCCACTGCAATAAGAAACTTCTCTAATCAAGATTTGGAGACACATAAATCTATAGATAGAAACACAAATCTCTATAGGGAAATGAGAGGTTCTCAACCTGTGGGTCATGACCTCTTGTGGGAGGGGGAATGTCAAATGACCACCTAAGACCATTGGAAAACACAAATATTTATATTACAGTCCAAAGTAGTAGCAAAATTACAGTTACAAAATAGTTTTATGGTTGGTGATCACCACAACATAAGGAACTGTGTTAGAAGTTCACTGTATTAGGAGGGTTGAGAACTAAAAAAAATGAATAGGTTCTCTCTTAGGGCCTATGAGTTCTCTAGACATGGAGTTTTGAGCATGTTTACAGCACCAGACATAAGTCCCTCCTGAGGAATAGGGTTCAAATCTAATCAAGCGAATCGTTGGTTACCTCCATACAGTGTTGCCACTATTGTACCAGTGAGACATCTTGCCATCAGGTCATTGTTAATAAACATGCATGTCCCAGAGCTGGGTAAGACAACTGTTGATACTGATGTCTGTTCTACTTCTAGCACGATGAAAGATGGACAGCTGAGAGCATTCCCTGGTTAGTTACAGAGTGATTTTTCTGCATCCTGTGCCCAATGGGTCCAATGTGTATGGCATCTTTACCAACTGGATTTCACCATCTAGCAATGATGGGAAACCAAAAGAAAAGCAGTGGGGCCTCTGAGGCCTCTGACCAATCATTCATAGGGAGGTAAGCCATGACTGGCACTGAAATGGCACTGAAATTCTCATTTAATAACTCATGTCTAATTAGCAGATAAATGGGTTGACCTAAAAAACAATACTGAATGAGGCTGTCCAGGCTCAAACCCACAATGGTCACATTCTCTCTCATATCAGAGAATCTAGTTTTTGCCTTGTGTGTTTGACACGGAGCACATGTGGAGCCTGGGAGGTGGGCCATAGGCAGGAGGATGCGTTTAGGGAGAGATGGTGATGTAGTATAGGTGAAAGGAAAGTAGACAGGGAGGGGTGGGGTGGGGTGGATCCTGGTGACAGAGGGTTCAAGCAGAAAGTGGAATCACGGGGGAGTAAGGGACAATGAAAAGCTTAAACAAAATGAAGTGTATCTGAAGAAGCTACTTGGGACTTACTATAGCAATCCAAATGAATAAATAAAATACAATAATAGCTGGGAAAGAATACTGGGACCTAAATGTTCAAGTGGGGATAGGGACAGGACTCCAAGAAGGGAAGAACTAAGAGTATGAAGAGCTATGAATCCTCGCTAATGTGTAAATGATCAAAAATAAAATTTATTAAGAAATTTGAACGAAGTGCCCCACATTAGTAAACAACATTTCTCTAAGATGATATGGGCTATTAAACATTTTTAGAAACATCTTGACACTTTATGAACCATGACTTAGGAAGACCGATTTGGTAACTTTATGTTAAATGTAGCTTCTACAGGTAATTGCGTGCCAAGATTTCTATACTCTACCCAACATCTAAAGAATCCATACATATATTATCTGTATTTATAGCAAATGTTTGAGATAATGGCCAATTCACTGTTTATAAAATTCAAGGCTCAGTGTTTGGGGAGGAACAGTATTGAGCAAAAGATAGGGGGAATAGGACTTCCTACTCAAATGTGGTTTCTGTGTGCAAACATGTCTTAATCCGGTGTCTATTTGCTTCAAGGGAACACCATGACCCAAAAGCAAATTGGGCAGGAAAGGGTTTATCTGGCTTATACTTCCATATTGCTGTTCATCATCAAAGGAAGTCAGCACAGGAGCTCAAACAGGGCAGGAACCTGGAGGCAGGAACTGATGCAGAGGCCACGGAGGGGTGCTGCTTAATGACTTGTTTCCCATGACTTTCTCAACCTGCTTTCTTATAGAACCTATGATCGCTAGCCCATGGATGGCACTGCCCACAATGGCCTGGGGCCTCCCTCATCAGTAACTAATTTAGAAGATACCTTACAGCTGGATTCTATGGGTGCGTTTTCTCCATCGGGGCTGCTTTCTCTCTGATAACTCTAGCTTCCTGGCAAGGGATTGAACGCATCAGTCAGTCGTTAGTTTGTTCTTTCAGATTATTCACTTGTACATGACGCTTGAGTGGAGATTTTTTAAAATTACTTTTATTTTTTTTTTACAAGCCATTCTTTGTCCCCCTCCCTGTCCGCCCTCCCACAGTTCCTCATCCCATTCTTCCTCCCTCTGTCTCCAAGAGGATGCCACCCTCCAAACCCCCCTGAAACCTGGCCTCCCCATTCCCTGGAGCCTCAAGTTTGAGTGGAGATTTTGTGTGACAGTTCACATGTACTCAGACAAAGCATCTAGGAGGTGGTGGCGAGGCTTTTGTAGCTACTGATTCTTTTCTAACAGGAGAAGCTGAAAATAAGCAAAATACAAAAATGACTTAGCCTTATCTCCAGGGCAATTTAAGAACTGCAGAATTCACAGCACTGCTATTCTGAAATCACAGCATAATTTTCTACACATAATAAAAGAAACATAAAATATGACTAGAAAAATTGAAGGCTTCCAAGATTTACTAACTATTCGAATACTAGTCTAAGCAGTATGTTTAAAAGTCTACCAGAGGGGGGAAACCATTTAAGTTGGTGGAGGTCATACTTAAGATGTTAAATTTTTTTTTATTTCATCGCATTTCTTTTAAAGGAGCAAGGATTCATTTTGTCACTATTGGCCAAGGAGATTAGTTTTGAAAAAAGAAGCCTGAATAATATAAGATATTAGAAGGAATAATGCACAGGCATGGGGAGAATGAATCATGTGAACAACAATGGGGAAAATCAGAGATGTCCTGTGGTGACTCCTGAGTACCAGCTACTTAGTTAAATGCATTACAAACCAGCTTCTTGGTCAGATGCATTACATATCAGCTACATTGTTAAATGCATTATATACCAGCTACTTTGTTAAATGCATTATATACCAGCTACTTTGTTAAATGCACTGCATACTAACTATTTGGTTAAATGTGTTCCATACCAGCTACTTGGTTAAACGCATTACATTAGCAATTTCTTGTGCAACTGACTCCGTTTTACAGGGGGTCACTGTGGTTCAGGGACAATAGAGAACAATCACACACTGGAACAAGTCCTGAGTGACCTGTAGTGACACACTTGAATCTAAATGCAAATTGCTGACCAGCTGAGTTATTTGCTCTAAAAGATTAATCAGTACTTGAAACTGAATGCCTGCACTAGGAGTCAGTACTGTGACTTTATTCCCATTATTTTATATTATTTACCATGTATAGATAAAAATGAGTGAGACACAGGAATCTGGCTTAATGTTTCCCAAATCACACAGTTAAGATACAGAAAAGCTGGCATTGGAACTGGGTCCCACAAATCTGCAGACTAATGTGATGAGGCAGGCGTTAAATCCTGTGCAACCTCATGCAGAAGACCCGTGTTTGCTCTCCAGCACCTAAGTGGGTGGTTTACAACTATTAGTAACTCCAGCTCCAGGATATTGATCTACTCTTCGAAATTCTATGGACACATACCCACAGGCAGATATACTCATGTACTCATAATTACAGATCAATATCTGAAAAGTATTCTAATTCAAATTTACCTTCTAGTATAGTTGACATGACAACAAATGGTGTTCCCTACAGATTGGCACCAAGGTTTACCATTCTTATCTTGGCTAAACTTCTCATTGGTGTTGAAGTCAATAGTGTAGAATTGTGCAAATTGCTTTGTAAAATGATACACAAAAATGTTATGTAGCTTTGGTTCATAGATTGTCTCAAAGCTAATACTAATACTTGGTGCCTGATGTTTTCTTTAAGGTTTATTTATTTATTTATTTATTTATTTATTTATTATGAGTACACTGTAGCTGTCTCCAGACAGAGGAGAAGAGGGCATCCGATCCCGTTACAGATGGTTGTGAGCCACCATGTGGTTGATGGGAATTGAACTCAGGATCTCTGGAAGAGCAGTCAATGCTCTTGACCACTGAGCCATCTTTCCAGCCCCATGACTGATGTTCTTTTTCTTCTCCTATGAACCAAGTAATTCTCCAGAAGTTTATTCATCAGAAGACAGCTGGAAGTCTCTTGACTCTCTTCTGACACTAATTACCTGCAATTAACATCAGATCAGTGCTCCAAGATTGTCCTTGTGGATTGTATTGTGGCAGTTTGTGATTCTGACCCTGGCTATAATTCTGAAGTTTCAGACCCTTGGATTGAATTAGTTTGTTAGAGGAGGTGACTGCTGATTTCTCAGCAGTACTTGTATTTGTTGGTTTATTATAAAGGATAGTTTGAAGGATACATATTTTTTTAAAAAAAATGGTTAAAGAGATGCATAGGATACAATATGAAGGGAGGGGCCTTGATGATCACATTTACCTATACCCCTCTTCTTCCTGGAGGTTGAGGGTGGATCAGAACCCTAGCCTTCCTGATCACTGTTTTGTCCCTGCTCTGAAACTGCCTGGGGACCAGTAGTCTCATCCTCCAATCAACCTACATGCAAGGCTGATTCCGCTACTCTCGATTCCAAGGGTTTCAGGAGCTGCTCGTTACCAGAAAATGAAGACAAAAATAAAACACAAAGTTCAAATGATACATATTTTCAGTATGCACATCCTGTAATTAGTTATTGATTGGGATAGATGGAAACGTAAACATTAACAGAATAAGTGAATCACAGGCAGGGCCAGTGAGAAGGCTCAGCAAGGAAGGGGGCTTGCCACCACACTCTATGACCTGAGCTCTGTCTCAGGGACCGCCATGATTTGAATGAGACAGACGAGACTGTGAAGGACTGTGGAATGTTTGCAGTTGGACTACATTGCATTCTCACTATGATGTGGCCCTAAACCTACTGACCAGTTTGTTTTCTTACACAACCATGGACCATCTCTCCAGAAGATGGTACCGCCGCCCACTGTGGGCTGGGTGGGCTCTTCCTCATCAATTATCAGTCAAGAGAATGACCTTTCCAGGCTTTCCTATAAATGTATCAACTGAACCTTCCTCTTCTCAGATGTCTGACTCTAACTCTTGTCAATTTGCTAGGCCAGCCAGGATAATGATGATTGTGGAATTTATAAAGACATATCTGGGCCACTAGATGGACAGATAGATCCTGGTATAGTTAAAGGTGGTTACACAGATCCTGATAGCACATTTGTGTGTGTGTGTGGAAAAGCAAATACTCTATATGGTGTTTGAATCTGAATGGCCCCCATAGACTCATATATTGAATGCTTGGGCATAGGAGTGGTACTATTAGGAGGTGTGGCCTTGTTAGAGGAAGTCAGTTACTGTGGAGGTGGGTTTGAGGTCTTATGTATGTTCAAGCTCTCTTGGCACATAGTATGAACACATATGTCACAGTATGGCACATAGTCTTTTCATTAGTGCCTGCAGCTCAAGATGTAGAACTCTCAGCTCCTTCTCTAGCACCATGTTGGCCTGGACATCGCCATGCTTCCTACCAAGATAATAATGTTTTAAACCACTGAAACTATAAGCCAAACCCATGTAAATGTTTTCCTTTATAAGAATTGCCTTTGTCATGGTGTCTCCTCACAGCAGTGGAACCCAAACTAAGACACTCTAGGTCAATAAAATTATCACTGAAAACCAAGGGATTGGAAATAAGACAGATTAGAAGGATATAGCTGAGGGAAAGGTTTGACCAGAGTCATCTCTGTAGTTTTTCTTATTTGAGCAAAAGTGATTTTCTGAAATTCCAAGACCAGCTATGTGGTAAGAGTGGAGGGGAGATAAGCTTTTCTCTGATATGAGTGACTGAAGGTAAAAAGATTGATTGGAGCTCTTGGAGGGACAGGATTGTATCAATGTGGAAGACAGTCACCTCAGACTCACATGCTTCTGCTGATATGCCTTGCCAGGCTAGAGAGAGTTTCCCTCACCTGCTCTGGGAAGCTTGCGGGGGCTGGACTTACATCGTATGGTCACTAGAGCTTCTTGTGGCTGACAGGACTGTTCTACATCCACTAGTGACAGGAAAATAGCTCATACCTACGGCCCAGAGCCATCTGACTGACACCATTCTTCAGCTGAAGTTCTCCCTTCCCTGAGCGACTCTAGGTCTGTGTCAAGACGGCTGCAGCTAACATTGACAAAGAGTTAAGGAAAGGCAGTCAGAGGGATAAGTGACACTAAGGAGGCTGGAAAATAACTCAAGAGAGCATATTATTTTATATTTAACTAAAATTACCTATAATACATATAAGTATGTACATTCATCTCTCTATCTCATCTGTCTCCATCTCTATCATCTCCATCTCCTGCATCATATCCAACTCTTCCATCATCTCCATCATCTCCATCATCTCCATCATCTCCATCTCTATATACATCACTCTAGCTTTGGGGCTGATAATGCTTCCTTCCCCCAAGAGTCATCTACCATCTAGCAAACACCCCAGCCCCAGAAATGAGAAGCCTCCTTCCAAGTTGTTGGTCAAGAAAGTTTAAGACAATTCCAAAACAGTGCAGGCTATCGTGTTGCCCTTGGCTGGCTCCCAGAGGTCGAAGGTCAGTCCCTACTGCTGCAGACAGCATGTAATTCAGACACAGGACTTGGAAGATTGGAGATGGATCTGACCTGAAGGCCTCCTCGCTGAGGATTAGGTTCCATCATCCCAGAAGGAGCTTTGTAAACTTCCAAAGAGGGAGGCAATCAGTGTCCCTACCAAGCCGTGATACCTATGTGCAACAACCACAGCAGCAGCAGCAACAACATCAACAACAAGAGCAGTAAAAACAACATGAACAGCAACAACAACATGAACAGCAACAACATGAACAGCAACAACATCAACAACAACAGCAGTAAAAACAACATGAACAGCAGCAACATGGACAGCAACAACATCAACAACAACAGCAGTAAAAACAACATGAACAGCAACAACAACATGAACAGGAACAACATCAACAACAAGAGCAGTAAAAACAACATGAACAGCAACAACAACATGAACAGCAACAACAACATCAGCAACAGTAGCAATATCAATATCAGCAGCAACAACAGTAGCAGTAGCAACAATATCAACAGCAACAACATCAGCAATAATATCAGCAGCAACAACATCAGCAAAAGTAGCAACATCAACAATATCAGCAGCAACAACAGTAGCAGTAGCAACAATATCAACAGCAACATCAGCAACAATAACAGCAACAACAACAGCAACAACAACTACAACCACAATAACAACAGCAACAACAACAGCAGCGACAACAGCAGCATAAATGTGCATAATATTAAATGATTAAAAAATAAAATCTTTAAAAATGTTTTAAAATTTGTTGAAGGAAGAATGCTATCATTCTAATAGTAATAGACACTATACTATGTGTGTGTGTGTGTGTGTGTGTGTGTGTATGTGTAATTTATACCCCCCAATTGTATTTTTAGCACATCAAACCAAAGACCACAAATGACCACAACTTTTTAAAAGGAAAAAACATTAAAGTAAATAATCTGTAAAGATAATATAAATTTCATACATAGTGGAAAGTGGTGAATACAGGTTTCGAGTACTTGAAGGAGAAGGGCAATTTTGGACACCCTCAGAACAGGCAGACTTGAATATGATTTGGAAGGAATTGTTCAGCAATACTGTGCAACAACTAAAATGTAGTTACTGCTTGTTCTAGAAAGAATCTATTCATGTGTGTAAAAGTTTAGAGGGTGCCTGGATCACAAATTTTTAGGCTAAATATCTATAGTTGATATTAATGTTCATTAGTAAAGAACTGACTTCAAACTGTGTGGTTCCTTTATACACTGGAGCACGATGAAGCCTTTTGTTTATTAGTTTCTTGAGAGTTTCATACAATGATATTGATCAAGTTTATCCTCTCCCTGCTAACTCTTTCCAGGACCTGGGATTCTTATTATAGACTCATGTGAAATACTGTAGCTGCTATATGCTTCAATAATAAGATAATTTCCAAAGTATGGTGCAATTTGTTTGAAAAATAGGAAACATAATTCATATAAATATGTATTTATACACATGCTATATGATACTGTCTTTTTGTTAGAGCAGGGGTGTGGGTATTATTATAGCATATTGTTCAATGTACATACTGATATGCACAGAAGAATATTCAAACCAGTGACTTCCCTTAACTCAAGTTTTACGAGTACAATTAATTTTTATTGTATCTGATGCATTCCTTGATGTTTGTAGTAATAAGTGCTTCATTGAGAACTTCACATGCTGAATTTTCAGGTATTAGAAATATAAGGGGCATACACTTTGAGCATGTAGCAGTAAAACGTTGGCGGCTCAGAACGTCATCAGAATGCAGCATCCCCCTTTCTTAAGGAAGGAAGCTGTTGGAAATGTTTAGCATCCTAGGCAGAAAGGGAACCACAGAATCTCTTCTTTCTCCACCAGAGACACTTCTGTAAGTGTCTCACGGAGCTCTGAGGATGGGAAGTTACATAACATCAGTATTCATTAAGATAGGTCGCTCACGACAAAACGGGCTCATTTTTCCAATATAAATGTGCAGGGATCGAAGGAAGCTAAATCAAAGTTGAGGGAACTCCGGAGTGTGACCTTGAGCCTCTGCCTGTGGGCATAGTCTTGTTTCATCAATGTCAGGGAGATGGAGACAACTTGAAAGTCAGCGTGGAGCACTAGTGCATGCAAATTACCTTAGCGGTCCATCTCCCAATGAGAAATCAAGCTAATTGATGCCTGTCTACTTCACACAGACCCATAATTTCTTTCTTCACATAATGACAGAGAGGCCCAATGTGGACTACAAAGTTTTGAGTCTAGAAGGCACTCAAAAGGAAAAGACAGCCATACCTCACCACAGCCCTGTGCTAACTGGCTGTGACAGGCTGGGGTACTTACAGATGCCGGGTTGTCATAGATACATGCAGAAGGAGACCGCTGAGCAGCATGTCAGAAAAGCCTGGTGCTTTCTACTTCAGCAACTCAGCCTCCCTGGATGCTGCGTTAATACGTCAATAAGAAAAGCGGTGTAGCAGGCAGACAAACCAGGTAGACAAGGTGCCAACGAAAGTAAAACTTGCATGTCACACTGTGACTGCCTGTCTGTGGCTTCTGCAGTACATACTCCTTTCTTCATCTACTAAACCTCTGGCCCACTCCTCCTTTAGGACCTAGCGCAACGGCCTTTTCCTGTCTGAGGCTTTCCACAATCCCTTTGTCAACACCGGTTCTTCTGATCTCACATCCTCATATTCTATATAACATCCTCATTTTAAAGCAATTTATATATGTGTAGATTGTGTATATGTGTGTCTGTATATACATGTGTATATGTGTATATATGATTAAATATTAATCAAGTTTTTAACCTAAAATTTATGATCTTTGAAACTATAGCATGATTATTGTTTCATATATCTCTAGTTTTGAACATACATGGATAATGTTTACTAAAGGACGAATGGGTGAGTGTGTGAATAAACAGAAATTATCAGATAATTAGGTTACTAGTGGAGTCAGAAAATAAAAATAAGTGCATGAGCAGACTATCTAGACGCTAAGGTGGGGCTGTGGGGGAAGAGCCGCCTTTGAAGCTGAGAGATAAGGTATGAAGGTAGATTTAAATTAGTCCCCAAAGGATGAGGAAGGTTTTACTAGTCCACCGATCAATAATTCCATTCATAAAGTGCTCTCGGGAGACAAGATGGTACCATTAGCAGCAAATAACTTAATACTGAGTATGACACATAATGATCATTGAACTTCTTCTAATTGATATACCAGACAATACTTAAAATGAATAAAAACAAGAGGGGAAATCTAAAATGCTGTGAAAATGTACTAAAATGTAGGAAAGGAAAAAATTGTCTAAATGCCTTTCTACATTTTTGGGATTATAATTTGAATACATTTCTGCCTTCCCTCTCCTCCCCTATCCCCTCTCTTTCCCCTCTTTCCTCTCTCCCTAACGCCCACGGCCGGCCGCCTTTTTAAAGCTAATTGGCATCACTTGCATATTGTTAGATAGTAATCAATGTTTTCAATAGAAAATGAAATCCTTAGCAGTTTAAGATTTTAATTTTGGACAAACTAATTAAGCGATCATCTAATGGCTGAATATGAAGATCTTTGTGTGGTGGTCTTCTTGGGGAATAATTTTAAGCCAAATGGTCAGAATCTAGGTCATCTGATACCTTTGAATGAGACCTATGAGTATCACCTCCCCAAGTTGAGTCATGTCCTGAATAGCTTTGTAAATGTCCCTTTCTAAAACTCAGAATTATGCTATACATTCCGGAAAGAGAAGAAGGGAAAGAACACAACTCACATCGGGATCTGTTTACTACAGATCCATCGCTAAGTACACATGGAGGGAAAGGGGAGACGGTTGAATACTTAGGCTAGGTTCTGAAGAGTAGTTGAAACTTACTTCTTAGTTTCTTATTTATCGACAAAATTGCCTTTCAAGTCTCATGGCTATTAGATTACACAGCGGCTATTTTATGAAGATTTTCCCGTTCATGTCCGTGGTGACTATGACACTGATGTCATGGGCTTGGCTTTGAGATTCACCCAACTGATTAGAAGAAGGCACAACAAATGGTGCTGCTGGAAGTCTCAGGGGACCACACATTTCCGAGGTAAAGGTAACTGCATACCGTCCATCTGATGTGGGCTCAGTGAAGTAGTTTCTGTCTTCATCGTGATGGAGAGTTCCTATCACATTTGAACAGTCCTAAGAAGCTTTTTAGTGACCCTGAGGTGAAACTCCGCCTCCTGTTCGCCCCGCCTCTTGTTTGCCCCACCTCCTGTTTGCCCCACCTCTTGTTCATCCCTCTTCCTATTTGCTCCGCCTCCTGTTCATCCCGCCTCCTGTTTTCTCTGGCTGCTGTTTACTGGACAGAAGCTGGACTAGTTGATTAAAACACAGCCTTCTGGTGTCCAGTTCTAAATGCCAGTAAGAATGTCCTGTATTTCACTATCTTATCCAAACCAGACTGGCCGGCAGAGAAGAAAATGAGAGGCATTTTCAACAGTCGAACCCTGCCATGCCGTGTACTCAGAGCGGATATTACGCAACTTAAAAGCAATCATTTTGGCCTCATTTTGGTGGAGAAGTACATTGAAAAGATTATCTCTGAACACTGCCATTTAACTGTGTGAATCGTTTTTATTCATTATTTATTTATATTTCAAATGTTATCCCCCTTCCCTGTATCCCCGCCGCAAACCTCCTATCCCCTCCCTTATTGCCCCCCCCAGCGTCTCATCTGTGAGAGTGCTCCACCCTCCCACCATCCACCCACCCACCCACACACTCCCACCTCACCGATCTAGCATTCCCAACTACGCTGGGGCATTCATCCTTTACAGGACCGAGGGCCTCAGCTCCCAATTATGTCGGATAAGGCCATCCTCTGCTACATGCTCTGTGTGTATTCTTTGGTTGGTGGTGAATCATATTCTTAAAGGAGCCCTTATAACTCATTAATTTTGTTCTAAGCACAATGTGAAGCTCAGTAACTGAGGTTGTCACCCTTAATAATCTCTGAGACCCTGTGAGGCAGATCTCAAAGAGAACCCCAGTTTCCTTTTTATTATTAATTTATGGTGTGCATTGTATGGAGTATGTGCATGTGGGTGAGTCTATACCACAGTGAGTTTGGGGAAAGCCAGAAGGCAACTTTCCGGAGTCCCTTCTGTCCTGCCACCTTGTTTGGAGACAGGGTCTTTTCTGTCTCTGCTACTTGACCTCGTTTGACAGGCTAGCTGACTCTTGGGCTTCTGGGCGGTTCTTCTCTTTCAATCTAAGCCTACTGCTTTGCCGTAGGAGTGATGGCATTATGGGTGGATAGTGCTACCTACAGTAGCTTTTTACATGGGTCCCGGGGATTTGAACTCGGGTCTTCAGGCTTGTTTACCAAGCACTTTTTTTTTTTTCGTGGCACCTTCTCTTTGGTGCCATGGATCCACATTTTGCAGGTGAGTAAATTCAGGCTAAGTAACTTCTTCGGGGTCACAAGGATGGTGTGTGGGGGATATTACGTGCTAATCCCAGGTACTTCGTTCTAGGATTTGCACTCCTTCAATTTTGTGTTTCCTTTAAGAACATTATCAAAATTAGCCCTTCTGACCATGCAGGTAAGTTCATCCCACCTCTTAGTGGGATGTTTCATTGGGATACTCGTGAGTTTATTGTGAGTTCAGGATTTATAGGCTTAGCAAGTAATTTGTAGGAAGCCAAGCTAAGACAGCTGAGGCTGCTGTCCGGAAGGGCTGTTATGAGTTTTTATGTTTTTATGTTTCATTATGAGTTTTCGGTCTTCCTGGTCACTAGGATGGGTAGTGGGCTGATATCATGACATCGACAGCCGTCAGTCAACCCTAGACCAAAATTCAGCTCTATTAGGTCTCGTGACCTTGTTATGAGTCTAGATCCAGAGCTCACCCCCAGTAAGCGTTCCGTTGAAGATTTTGGAGTCAATCATGGGAGAACTATGTTTTAGTTAACTCACCACCTGGAAAGTCACGGTATATTCTGTGTGTGGCTTGATGAATAACGAATCCGACAAGATACTTGCTATTCTTATGAAATACTCTACCCAGAGTTACTGAAGCACGCTCGCCAAATGAGGTTTGATGTCTTAAAAGGTTTTGAATATATGTGAATAGTCCTAGGCTGAACTCTAATTTCACGAAAGCATCCTTTCAGACTGCCTTTAAGCAGAGTGCTGCATGCCCGTTCTTACTGGCCGCCTCTAGCGGGAGGGCGCCACAGACTCCAGAGTTGTTTCGGAAGGAAATGTAAGTGATTTGACGTCTGTCCATCAAAATCCACCTTGAATGTTCGCCTGTATATTGTGTATATATTGCTTTCGTTCCAAATATCAAAAGGTATAAATCATGATGTTCATGTTCAAAATCGAGGGCTTTATCTCAGTCGAGTTTCCCATTGACACAGCTTCTTGGGGCTCTTTAACTGCTGTCCTCTTGAGTTTTACCTCTGTGGTACTTTTAGGATTCATGGCATAGTTTTAAGCCCTTTCTTCCTTCCTCCTTCATTTTCCTTCCCCATTTCCTTTTTTCCTCCCTTTCTCCTCCCTCCATCCCTCCCCTCCCTCCCTTCCTTCTTCTAGTCTTCCCTCTCTTCCTCCCTCCTTCCCGCCTTTCTTCCCTTCCTCCCTTCCTTGCTTCTTCCCTCCATTCCTTCCCCCTCTTCTTCCTTTCCTTCCTTCCCTTATTCCTTCCTTCCCTTGTTCTTTCCTCCTTCCTCCCTCCCTCCTTCCTCCCTCCTTTCTCCCTCCCTCCTTCCTTCCTCTATCCCTTCCCACCCTCCTTCCTTCTTCCCTTCCTTCCTTCCTTCCTTGCTTCTCCCCTCCATTCCTTTCTCCCTCTCTCTCTCCCTCCCTCCCTCCCTTCTTCTATTCATCCCTCTCTCCCTCCTTCCCTTCTTCCTTTCATCCCCTCTCTTCCTCCCTCCCTCCATCCCTCCTTTCCTCCCTTCTCCCCCTTCCTTCCTCCTCCCTCCCTTCCTTCCTGTTTCCTTCCCTTCCTTCCTGCCTTCCTCTTCCCTTCCTTCTCCTCCCCTCCCCCTCTCCCCCTCAGTCCCGCCCTGTCCTGTGTGAGATCACACAGACTGAACCCATAGCTGCTCTCACATTAGGGCTAGGCAATTAGTTGGCCCCGAGCCATGTCTTCAGCCCTCAAGCCGTAAGTACAAGGGCTTGCTCATCATTGTCTTCTCAGTTTAACTCATGTCTTCATGTTTTTCTTTATTCGAATTAACGTTCCCCTGAAGTAAAATAGCTTCTCTTGAAAGTTAGCTAAAAGCTTTCGATCGAAGGGTATTTGATCATTTGAGCTGACTGAATTTTTAGGCAAAATGTTGCATCTGGGAATCTTATGACTCAGTCAAGAGATTGACAAACTGGAGCCTACAGGACAAATCTGGCCTAGGAATTATTTATACAAATAAAGCTTTATTGGAATGGAGCCATGCCATTCATGGACAGCCCTTTGTGGCTGCTTTCCAAGTATAACACAGTTGAAGAGTATAGAAAGTTTCAGATCTCATACTGTCAGCAGAAATGTTTACTTTATGTCCCTTAAAACAAACAAACAAACAAAAATCATGGGACTGTAATATGCCCCAAGAGTATCAGTGACTTCTAAAGCCAACTGCAGTCACTGTCTCATTAATTCCCGCCCATCCTTGTCATTCAGAGTCTAGCTAGAAGACTGTTTCCCTCACTGCATCAGCTCAACACAAATCATTCTTTATGCGGTACTCATGGAAAGCTTGGCTTTCCAGATGAGCGAGTCACAGGCTCAACTTCCAGAGTCACAGGCTCAACTTCTGTGACATTGTCTTCAGAAACACAAGGGGACAGAAGAAATAGAGGGTCTAAAATCAGGAGGAATTTTTGACTAAAGAAAAAAGACCCACACAAGGATCGAATAGTATTTCAAGGGAAGATATTAAGAGAAACTTAGAGAAGGAATTTGCGAATATGTCAATCAAAATCAAGTGCTGTCACAGGTTGGAGGCCATTTTATAACTTTATTATTATGATGTTTGAGAGAGAGACAGAGACAGAAAGAGACAGAGACACAGGGAGAGACATACAAAGACAGAGACAGAGAGACAGAGACATACACATAGACATACACGGACAGAGACAGACAGACAGAGACAGACAGAGACAAAGACACACACATAGAGACAACTTTGAGGAGTTGATTCTCCATCTACTTCATTGGCTCCAGGGATTGAACTCAGGTTAACACACTTGTGCCGCAAGTGCCTTTAGCTACTGAGTCATCTCATGAGTCCCAGGATTGGATCTTAAGTGTCTTCTAAAGGTCCTTTCCAGGATGTAATGGAACATATAAGAGACAGGAAAGGGAGCAGGGTCACTGGAGTGCTCCCTTGAAGGACACACTGGGGTCTAGACCTTCTCCATGAGGTTCTCACTTCCTGGTTCTTAGAAAGGGAGCACCTCCTACTACCCCAAGTTCCTCTCCTGTGTATCACAGGCACAAAGGAAACGAGGTCAAGCTTACGACCTCGGTCAAACGAGGTCTAGGATACAATGGAGTTACATTATGTAACTCCACTGTATCCTAGAAGGTCCATGAGAATTGGAATCTTATTCTACTATGCTAGCCCCAGCACCAAATAGTGAGCAATCAATAAACAATTGCTAAATAGACTAGAACCTAAAAGCCAAAGGAACAGGATGCAATGGGACACAGAAGGAAGACAATCAAAATTACTGAGGTGTTCTCTGTGGTGAACCCCCCCCCCCGCTTTGAGTATCTGATACATTAACCACAGAAGGTCATCAAGTATGTGGTAGAGAAAAAAGACTAAGGAGTTAATATGGCGAGGTTTCCATGGGGACAACCTTTATGACAATCCTCAGGGTGAGGCTGCAGTTTCCCCCGTTTTTATTAGTCAAGGATACTTCATTATAAACCAAAATACAAACAACCAAAAGGTTTGTTAGGTTACATAAAGGAAATTTTGCTAGTGTTATTTGGACAAAATTATGTTCATTTTCTCATTCCCATGGATTTTTAAATGCTGGTATTATTATCTTGCATAGACTGGAATCTTCTTAGGAAAATGGACATTGATCCTATCTATTCCTTCACAACAGAAAAACATAAGTCTCCTCCACAAGAGACTTCCTTCTAAGCAAGCCTTTCCAGTTCCTTCTGGAACTGGCATCTCCGTACTCCAGGCTTCCGTGTGTCCTGCCGGGATCACTCCCGTAGCTTTCTTCACCACATTTTCTGCTCTCACTTTAATCAGCTTTCACAAGGTTCTTCGGTTATTCTTTGACGAAGCTCTGCTGGGACCCCCATTCCTTTCACACAAAGGGACATGGCCCAGGATGCTGTCTCCGGAGTCATCCTTCCTTCTCCACCATCGGCTTTTTATACCACCCCTTTCCGCATCCCCTGAAATCCAGACTCTAGGTACCCTGGGTTGTTTACTTGAAGATTCCCGTTATTCTATTTGCGTTGTCTAAATATAAGATCCAACAAGATTTAACATACTCTTTAAAGAGGCCCGTGGTTTGGGATTCTGGGGGCTAGAAAGTCCAAGGGCACAGAGACAGCCCCCAGTGACAAAGCAAGCGGGGGACAGTTCAAAGGGCCATGGCACAGGTCTCAGTGTTGCTTTTTTACAGCCTGCTGACTTAAGACTAAACCTGGCCCTGGGACAAAGCTATTGATTTCACTCGGGGGCCTAATCAACCTCTCTGCGGAAGTTGTGGGATCATCACATCTGTCCAGAGCAGTGATGGAACCACACTCAGAGGCTTTAGCGTCTGCTCCACAGAGGATCCCGCAGACCTCAAATCTCCACACACAGCCCTCTCAGCTGCGGTACGGGCTCTAACCCACCTGCAGAGTGAACTTCTGGGAGTCGTGTTCAGTGATATCAGTATATCAGGTTTTCCGTGTAAGTCTCGCCAGAGATTCTAAAATAAACCTGAAGCTTGGTTTTCAATGTTTTCTTCCCTGCTGTGGTCTGGGAGGATTCTGCCTATGAGGGGGTTCATCATCAGGACACGAGCTGTGGCGTCAATTTGAGGCTGAGGCAGACTGGCCCACCTCTGTCCAGACCTGAGGCCCTCTTGTCTGCTGGCTAAGAATAGTCTCTTCTGCTCTGTTAGAGATAAAGGTGTCCCTGAGCATTCCCGAAGGCGCGGTCTATTTGGGTTCACTTAGTCGCATCGTGCGCAGGAAACTATCCCTTAAAACTGTACAATTAGGTGAGGCTGGAGCCAGAGAGCGAGCCCAGCCGGTGAAGTGCTTGCCACACGAGCATAAAGACCCGAGTTGGATCGGCAGCTCAAATTTCAACATGTTTAGCTATCAGGGAGATGCAAATGAGAAGTCTGAGATTCCATCATCAGCATCCCATTCAGAATGGGTGTCATAGGAAAACAAATGACAATGAACAGAAGAGATGATATGAGAAAATAACATCCTTGTGCGCTGCTGGGGGGATATTCACAGCTGGAACCACTATGGAAGTCAGTGTGGAGATGCCTGAAAAACCTAAAACCACCATACGACACAGCCTTACCAGTTCTGGTTTATACTTGATGGCTAAGTCACCGTACTACAGAGATACCTGCGAGATGGTTACATAAACGTAGAAAATGTCACCTTATGACAAAGACGTGAATTTACTCTGTGTTTCACAATTTAAAACATGAATGAGTGCAACAGTGGAAAAATACATTAACAGAAAATATTAATTTCTGCTACATGTAGATTGCTCTATATGGGGAATAGTAATATAAAAGGCAATGTAGATTATAGAAACAACAATAATGGGGTAAAATTAGAAATCGATGAGACATTTGGAAAAGTCACAAATGGTTGGAAAATAAAGAATATTCTATTGAATGATTAATGCATCAAATAGGAAATTTGCAAAGATTTTTTTTTAAAAGGACATCTCCAGATAAGTGCTGATAGAAACACAATATACTGCAGCAAATGAGCTTCAGGAAAGTCAGTTGTGAGGGAAGTTTATAGCCACACATTCTTATGCTTTAAAGGAAGGAATCTCTCAAATAAACAATACTATGTGAGGAATCTGAAATGAAATGGGAGACTATGGTTAAAAGGAAAGGAATAATAAGATAGACCAACATAGAAATCAACTAAAGAGAGATGGGCAGGTCAATAGAGGTCTGCAAAACTCGGTGCTTGTTGTAAAGAATGTAAAAGAAGAAGGGGAAGGGAGAGAGAGGGGAGGAGGGAGGAGGAGGGAGGAGGAGGGAGGAGGAGGGAGGAGAAGGAGGGGAGGGAGGAGAAAGAGGAGGGAGAAGGAGGAAGGGAGAAGGGAGGAAGAGGAAGGAAGAGGGAGGAGGGAGGAGGAAGAGGAAGGAGGAGGAGGAAGGAAGAGGAGGAAGAGGAAGGAGGAGGAGGAAGAAGAGGAGGGAGGAGGAGAAGAAGGAGAGGAGAAGAGAGAAGAGAAGAAGAAAAAGAAGACACCAGTATACTTTACCTAGACTAATAAAAGCAAAATCAAAAATAGAAGGAGAAGATGTGACAATTAAATTATGGAAATTTAAAGGGCCATAGAGCCTACTTAACAAAAGATTGTGTGGCTGAAATTGGTCAGCCTACAGGCAGTGGATAAACTCTTGGAAACATCTATCAAGAGCAAATCAAGAATGGAAAACTAAGCAGATCACTTATGAGCAAGGGAGTTGAATCAATTACAGAACTTTTTTTTTTAATCAATGAAAATCCCAGAAGCAGAGGGTCCCACTGTTTTAAAAAATTCTAGTAAACATTTATAAAAACCATAGCATTCCTCATATTCTTCTTTAAAATAAAAACAAACAGAAAAAGAACCGCAACAGATTCAGTGTACAAGGTTGGCATTGGCCATCTGCTAAGACAAAAATACAGAGCATGAGAAAAAACAAAAACATTGATCAGTAAGTCTGGTAAAAGTAGATTTTAAAATCCCCAACATAGTGTCAAAATACATCTGACATCACATGAAAAAGGCCACTAATTCTCCTGCTTTTTAGAAAACAAAAGGGCAAATAAACCAACGAGAGTTTAATTAATTAATGAATTAAAAACCCACACACATAGAGAAAAGAAAAAGAAAAGAAACCAAAACTAAAAGAAGCTGCAGACTTGGAGGCTTGGGGATGTGAGGAGGGGATCTGGAGGGAGATGGGGGCAGGAATTATGGTCAGAATATAGTGTATGAGAAAGATTATTTACAATAAAATTAAAACTGTAAGAAAAAAGAAAACGGGGCAAAAGATCATCATTCATGATGAACAAGCACATTTACTCTTTAGAATCAAGGATACTTTATGGTGTGTTTACAAATATGCACCATGTTAACAGGATGAAGAAAATATATCCTGTTAGGTTTCATAAACATTTAAAACATACATTTTTAAATCCTCAATGAATTTGATTTAGAAGAAGAAACTTCAGCCCAACAGAATAAAGGATATGTACTGTAAACCCATACCTGACATATTCAAGGGAGATTAAAAACAATGCAGTCTCTCTCGCAAAGTCCAGAATGAGGTTCCTATGGCCACTGTTTCTTTTCAAAATAGATTATGCTGGTTTCATAGTTGTTGCTCTCATAAAATATACTGATAAAAGCAGCTCAGGGTACAAAGGGCTTCTGGTTCCAGGCTATAGTCCATTGCTGCTTGTGCAGTTAAACTCAGAGAAAATGAACAGAGACCCTTGCTGGCTGACTTACCCCCAGCTAGCTCCTCCCCCTCTTCACTGCACATCCCTGCCTAGGGAAGGGCACTATGGGCTGGGTCTTCTTCTTCTTTTTTTTTTCTTTTTTTAAAATTTATTTTCTATATTCTTTGTTTACATTCCAAAGGCTTTCCCCTTTGCCCAGTTCCCCCCTCATCATATGTCCCATAAGTCCTCTTCCCTCCACCTGTTCCCCAATCAACCCCCCCCCCCTATTTCTCAATTCTGATACTCTCCTACAAATCTGGATCCAGTCTTTTCAGGACCAGGGTCCTTTCCTTCCTTCTTCTTGGGAATCTTTTGATTTGCTAATTGTGCCTTGAGTATTCAGAGCTTTTGGGCTCATTAATATCCGGATACTTATCTGTGATTGCATTTCATGTGTATTCTTTTGTGATTGGGTTAACTCACTTAGGATGATATTTTCCAGATCCAACCATTTGCCTACAAATTGCATGAATTCATTATTTTTAATTGCCGAGTAGTATTCCATTGTATAAATATACCACATTTTCTGTATCCATTCCTCCTTTGAGGGACATCTGGGCTCCTTCCAACTTCTGGCTATTATAAGTAAGGCTGCGATGAACATAGTGGAGCATGTGTCTTTATTGTATGCAGGGGATTCCGCTGGGTATATGCCCAGGAGTGGTATGACAGGGTCCTCTGGAATTGTCATGCCCAATTTTCTGAGGAACTGCCAGACTGATTTCCAGAACAGTTGTACCATCTTGCAATCCCACCAACAGTGGAGGAGTGTTCCTTTTTCTCCAATCCTCACCAGCACCTGTTGTCCCTTGAGTTTTTAATCTTAGCCATTCTGACTGGTGTGAGGTGGAATCTTAGGGTTGTTTTGATTTGCATTTCCCTGATGACTAATGATGTTGAACATCTCTTAAGGTGGGGGAATCAATATCCCTGACCTCAAGCAGTACTACCAAGCAATTGTGCTAAAAACTGCATGGTATTGGTACAGTGACAGGCAAGTAGATCAGTGGAATAGAATTGAAGACCCAGAAATGAACCCAAAGACTTATGATCACTTGATCTTTGATAAAGGAGCTACAACCATCCAGTGGAAAAAAAGATAGCCTTTTCAACAAATGGTGCTGGCTCAACTGGAGGTCAACATGCTGAAGAATGTGAATTGACCCACTCTTATCTCCTTGTACTAAGATCAACTCCAAGTGGATCAAGGACCTCCACATAAAACCAGACACACTGAAACTAATAGAGAAGAAACTGGGGAAGACCCTGGAGGACATGGACACAGGGGGAAAGTTCCTGAACAGAACACCAATAGCTTATGCTCTAAGATCAAGAATTGACAAATGGGACCTCATAAAATTACAAAGTTTCTGTAAGGCAAAGGACGCTGTCAGAAGGACAAAACAGCAATCAACAAATTGGGAAAAGATCTTCACCAACCCCACATCTGACAGAGGGCTAATATCCAATATATACAAAGAACGCAAGAAGTTAGACCCCCAAAGAACCAAATAACCCTATCAAAAAATGGGGTACAGAGCTAAACAAAGAATTTTCACCAGAAGAAATTCAGGCTGGGTCTTCTACATCAGATTGGGGATCACAGTCCCCACAAGCCAACCAGACGGAGACAATTCCTCACATAAGACTTCCCTTCTGAGTGATTTTAGGTTGTGTCAAGCTGAGAGTTAAAAAAATCAACCAGCACACCGACATTAAAGCTCATCGCCAGAGTAATTAATTGAGAGGGAAAAACTCTAAAGGATTCCAGAAAAGAAAGGAAGAGATGCAATTGTCAGTTTGCTGAGATGACCTTATGCATAGGACACTGTAGTGATGCCATATGTAAGCCTGTTAGAACAAATAAAGATCAGTGAGACTTCAGAATACGAAATCAACACACACAATCCGTAACGCGCCCCCCTTCCTCCCTCCTTTTTCTCTCCAGTCTCCTGTTCACACTTTCTTCTCACCCACTCTTCTTTCTCTTTGATTTGGGGTCCTTTTGTTCAGCCCAAGCCGACCTCCAACTCCAACCCTTCTGTCTCAGGGTTAGAGGTGTGTTCATATCCAACTCTCAATAATGCTTCCTCATACCAACAATCTAGGAAGGGTGGAAAGAAATCAATGATGTTCCCAATAGCATCAGAAAAATTCCTAGGGCTAAATTTAATAAAAAGAAGTGCAAGATATGTTCCACAGACTGAAAACTATAAAGCAGCAATAAAGAGATTGAAGAGGGCAGAAATGGAAAAGTATATTGTGTTCATATTTACAGCGAACCGACGTTGCTAAAGCTACTCAAAGCAGTCTACAGACAGAGTGTTATTGCTGTCAAACCTCGGTTCCGCCGGGGAGTATGTTTGCTGGGATGGCTCAGTCGGGAAAGCGCTTGCCGCTTCAGCAGCATGAAGGCCCACGTTTGGACGTCAGCGTCTGCCCCGTATGAAGAGCTAGCTGTGGTGTTGCCTGTTGTAGTTCCAGCTCTAAGGAGGAGTGAAAATTGGTGGATCCCTGGGGGGGGGGGGGTCACTGGCCGGTCAATCTAGCCTAACTGTCAAACCCAGGTCCCACTAACAGACTCACCCAAATCAAATGGCTCCCGGGAAATGTCACACAAGGCTGTTCCTCATAGTTTGCTCATTTGTTTTCTTACAGTATCCAGGATGACCCACTCAGTGATAGCACCTCCCACAGTGGGATGGGCACGCCCACACCATCAATCAGGAAAACGAACCACGGGCTTGCCCACAGGCTAATCTTACGAGAGCATTTTCTTAATGGAGCCTCCCTATTTCCAAAATGACGTACACATCCCAAAGCTATCCTTCCCACAAGTAGAGTTTTAAACTTTGTATGAAGCTACACAAGGATCTAATTAGCTAAGACAATCTGAAGCAGAAGAGGATAAAGCTTCCAGAAGCGTCTCAGTAAGCCATTTCAAAGCCTATTGTAAAGTCATAACAATGAAAAAAAACATATATGAAGAAATACACTGGCCATAGTTCAGGACAGACCTCAAAATAAACCCACATATCCACGGTCAATTGAGTTTTGTGAGAGTTACCCAGAATGCCCAATGGAGAACGAGGAAGGGCTGTCTCTTTAATAAACGATGTTGGGGAAACTAGATACCCGCAGGCAAAAGGATGGAATTGGAAAATTGTCTCATATCATACTTTAAACGCCAGCTCAAAATAGATTAAATGATTAAATTCGAGACTGCAAATGATTTTTAAAATATTAGAAGAAAACGTAAGGGGAATAATATACTTTATGACTTTGCTGAAGTTTTTCCAAACAGGACCCTAAAGCATAGACGGAAATAACGAGAAGTAGCCAAATGGGACTGTATTAAACTAAAAAGCTACCAAGAGCCACCCGAACCGCTTAGGGAGCAAAGCAATCGTAAAGGGGGCGAGGAGCCGACAGGTGACATCCAAACGGCGGAATAAAAAGTAAACAACCTGATGTGTGAAAGATACAGATAGGCACTTCACAAAAGAAGACATGCAAACCGGATGTGGTGCTGTGAGACCCTCAGCCCAGCCCCTGTGAGGGCAAGGCAAGGGATGCTGGGCTTGAGGCCAGTCCAGACTCCACAGAGAACCCGAGGCCTGGCTGAGAGATTTTTTTCCAAAAATCATTCCAAAGGGAGAAAGCCAAGAATAGCCAATACGTGAATAGCCAAGAGGAACGTGTTAACATGCTTGAAATTATTTAATTGTTTAAAAATTCAAGGAAATTAGGTATTCCTATTCTAATTAAAATAGTTATTATAAAGACAGAAAGTATCAAAAGCTCGGTCCCGTGGAGCATTAGTTGCTGTTAACCACTGACTGGTCTCTCCAGCCCTGAAGCTTTATATTTTCAGAGAAAATGAAATTTAAAATCATTTAAAAATATATACATTGGGATTATATATATATATATATATATGTATATATACATATATATACACACACACACATATGTATGTATATATATGAAATAGTATATGGAAAGAAAGATGAAACCTAATGGTCCCTCTCATATGTTGAGTCGGTATATATATAGTTAATTTGGATTTAAAAGTTAAACAAGTCAAATACTCAGAGTCACAACATAAAAGTTACATTTGGAGGAAATGAAGTACACACAGGTTTGACAGAAGAACATTTACTCCTTGGATTGGGACAAAAGTAGATCAGCCCAGCCAATGGCCTCTTGTTGACAAGCTGTTGCACTGTAGCTTGCGGCCTTTTTAAAATTATAATTTTATAATTACTTTAAAGTATGCCTTCTCATTCAGAGAAAAGTTTGTAGGTTTTTACAGAATCATTAAGTAATTTGGTGATCTTAAAAGATAGTGCTTGGAAAATTGGTTTTGAAAAATATATCATTCAATCAAGTACCCTTATTTTTTTAGCTGTGCATGTAGGGCGTCTTTTGTCAAGGTTACTATTGCTGTGGGGAAACAGTAGAACCAGAAAAAAAAATTTCAAAGGAAAGGGGTTTTTTTGGCTTTTATATCTTGAGTCACAATTCATGGAGGGAGGCAAAGACAGAAACCCAAACCAGGCAGGAACCTGGAGGCAGGAGCTGATGCAGAGGCCATGGAGGGGTGCTGCTTACTGGCTTGCTTCCCCTGGCTTGCTCAGCCTGCTTTTTTTTAGAGAACCCAGGACTACCAACCCAGGGATGGCCACACCCAGAGTGGGCGGGGCCCTCTCCCATCAATCACTAATTAAGAACATGCCCTGCAGGCTTGCCTACAGTTCCACCTTATAGATGCATTTTATCAGTATGACTCCTTCCTCCAAGGAACCCAACTTGTGCCAAGTTGATATAAAACAAGGAAACACTGTGTGTGTGTCTGTGTGTGTGTGTGTCTGTGTGTGTGTATGTCTGTGTCTCTGTGTGTGTCTGTGTGTGCATGTGTGTATCTGTATGTATGTGTGGGTGTACATCTGTCTCTGTCTCTCTTTGTCTCTCTCTCTCTTTCTGTGTATGTGTGTGTCTCTGTGTGTGTGTGTGTGTGTGTGTGTGTGTGTCCTTCTTGCTCATAGAATACTTTAACGACACCAGGTTCACACTGCAGGAATGACTACTTAGAAGCAAGTATTAACTCTAATGTATAATGGAAAGGAAACAGACATGTTGAGAAGATGCTTAACAGCTTGGTCTGTGGTGGTCTCTGCATCCATGGTAACAGAGACAGAAGCAGCAGGTGGCCCTGGAACAGTGCCTGCCTCCCCTGCAGGCTTATCTATTTGCCAAATATCAAAGGAAAATAAAGATACTATTAAGAATTTTGATTGGGTAGGCCGGAATTTGAACTCATAGAGTTGGTGCTACATATTCCTAGAAAGCAAATAAAAGAATGAGCTAATCATTGCCTAAAATCAAAATGAGATTTCCACCTTAGCGAAACTAAGTTTATAAAAGTCAGTTAAAATATACCTACAAACATATGTCCTAAAGTCTACCCTGAACCATTTAAGATAAGTGCCGATGGTCCTTCGGGCATGTTTCCAAGTAGCCCCAACGCTCGGCCAACAGGAAGTCACAATTGAAGCCACTTTGCTTAAAATGTGTAAGGTCAGTATTAAATTCTAGCTTTGCTTTCCACTATGCGGTGCACATCAGAGAAGAAACAACCACAGGGGACTAAGGCCAAAAGAGCTTTATACTTTAAATTTTTAAAAATCATTTTATATTTATTTATTTATTTATTTATTTTTATTTTATGAGTCTTTTTGTCTGTTTACATGTATATTGTGTACCACATGCATGCCTGGTGTCCATGATGGTCAGAAGAGGGTGTCGGGTCCCCTGGAGCTGGAATTTAGGATGGTTATAAACCACGAGGTGGGTGCTGGGATCTGAACCCGGATCCTCTGCAAGAGCAAGAGTTGCTGTTAACTCATCCCTCCCGTCCTGGAGCTTCAGATTTCCAGAAAACAAAAACAAAAACAAAAACAAAAAAAAAATGAAATTTAAAATAATGTAATTAGAATTTTGCATTATAAAAATAGTGCTGACTGACTGTATGAAAAGACAGAGGATTTGTTTGGTAAGACTGAAACCCACAATAGGGGATACAGAATGCACTGGGAAATCCAGGCAAACGGGTGCATTTGTCACTGCCACCAGGACAAGTGAGGGCAAGTCGAAAATGTTTTTTGCAAATGACCTGTGCAGGGCAGCAGGGATAGGAAGCGCTGGGGGCTGTTTATGGACTTTTCTCTCACCAGACACCTACTGGCTCAGGAGTGAGACAATGGGACCTGGCCAGGCATATGTGGCCTCATTTCTGACAGAGATGGGAGAAAGGAGACAGTGGGAGACCAGCTTCTTCTTAATGACCTAATTGCAAATCCATTTGTTATAGAAAGGCCAATCTGTTTTACTTGTGTCCGTTTAGATGAGTTGGGTAATTACCAGCCCATCTCTGTGATTGATCAGATGTGCAGTATAAGCTGGAAACTTGCCAATTTTTGCCCAACAGAGAGGTGGCTAAAACCTTTAAATGTTATCAATGTCTAGTAAGTAGAATATACCTCATAGGTGAAGGCTTAGCCTGAACATTAGTCAGGGGAGTCTTTTACTTCATGCTTGGGATCCTACAACTTATAAACACAATAATGAATACTGGTGTGTTTGGATAGAGTAGGGGTAAAATATTTGGGTAAAATATTCAAAAGATTATTGCTTAAGGTGGGGCAGCAAAGACGCCTCTAGTTTATTATCAGAAGGGTATCGGGAAATTGGCTTTGATCAATTAAGTGAATGAGGAATTCAGTATAAATTAAAGGATTAGTTTTCTCTTGGAAGACACATAATTTGAAGGGTGAATATGAGGTAGAGAGAGGCAAATGTTGACCCTGAGTTAAAAGTTCAAACAAAAGCTTCGTTATAATCTCTATCTGTCTCCCCGTCCCCTCTTGACACGGGACCATGGAGATCGCTAATAGAATTGTAAGCAGTATTGAGAGAAATGATAACTTATCATTAGAGATTATTTGTTAATTATGCATATGTGCTCTTGAGCACGTGTGTATCTCATGTGTTCACTGCCCGGAGAGGCCAGAAGAGGGCATCAGATGCTCTCTTACTGACGTTCATCCGATGGTTGTGAACCACCTCATGTGGGCACTGGGAACTGAACCCTGGTCTCTGGGAGAAAGGCAAGTTCTCTTAACTTCAGAGCCACCTCTCCAGTTTCTCAGCTTTGACCTTCTTTGAGTAGCTACAGAATTCCGCAAGGTGATTCACTTTAGACTCTTCTGCTGTCTCCGACTGAGGGCTAAAAGGGCAGAATATGAGCTTAAAAAGTAAAAGACAAATTATGTTAAGATAGATGGTCCCCAGTACACATGGGCACACTGACTGGGAGATCTCACACTGAAGCTGAGTTCATGCTTTCGATGCCAATCAGTGGGAAATCCCCGAAGGGGTGGGGACCTTCCTAGAGGGATCAGCAAGACTGGAGGTCACACTTCCTTGATATCCTTTGGTTGAGCAGATGGACTTGGCTGTGGGAAATTTCATCAGTTTCTTCACCCAGCTATCATCAAGTCACATCCCCACCACCAGCAACTTGTCAGCATCACAGGACATCCCACACGGACACCCCAGGACACCTCACACTGACACCACAGGACACCCCACACTGACACCACAGGACACCCCACACTGACATCACAGGACACCTCACACTGACACCACAGGACACCTTACACTGACACCACAGGACACCTCACACTGACACCACAGGACACCTCACACTGACACCACAGGACACCTCACACTGACACCACAGGACACCTCACATTGACACCACAGGACACCTCACACTGACACCACAGACACCTCACACTGACACCACAGACACCTCACACTGACATCACAGGACATCCCACACTGACGCCACAGGACACCTCACACTGACACCACAGGACACCTCACACTGACATCACAGGACATCCCACACTGACACCACAGGACACCTCACACTGACACCACATGACATCCCACACTGACACCACAGGACACCTCACACTGACACCACAGAATATCCCACACTGACACCACAGGACCCCTCACACTGGCATCACAGTACATCCCACACTGATACCACAGGACACCTCACACTGACATCACAGGAAACCTCACACTGACATCACAGGACACCTCACACTGATACCACAGGACCCCTCACACTGACACCACAGGACATCCCACACTGACACCACAGGACATCCCACACTGACACCACAGGACACGGACACCTCACACTGACACCACAGGACATCCCACACTGACATCACAGGACACCTCACAGTGACACCACAGATATCCCACACTGACACCACAGATATCCCACACTGACACCACAGGACCTCTCACACTGACATCACAGGATATCTTACACTTACGTTTTTCATCTTTCTGTAGCTTGGTGTTCAGGTGAATTTAGACGCACCAGGGCATTAGTTTCTGACAAATCCACACAGATCCTCCATCACCTCAACTCTCCTCAGAGCTGACCGACCATCATTCACTTCACTACCCTCAGAAAACGCGAGCACCATTTTGGCAAAGCCAGAGTCCCTGCTTCTCTTCCTGTATTATTTCCAAGCCAGTGTTATCCTCCCTCTGTTTTTAGTGAGATCTACCCCACCCCCACCCCCCCAGGAGAAAGAACGGTATGAGTGTCACTTAGCTGGGAGGCTTTTGGAGAAGGACATTCTCTTTAATGTCACTTCCTTCGTGACACTGACAATGAGGAACAAGATGGATAGTGTGGCTCCAGCCCTGGACTTTCTACCCTCAGAGGCCTCGCAACTCCTCCAATTCTACACCAGGTATCAGTTACTTTGCATCTCTATGATCAAACAACAGAAATACCTTAAGGTGCAAAGGCTTATTTAGCTCTTGGTTTCAGCAGGGATTCAGCCCATCATGACAGGGGCGGCAGGGTAGAGAGGCTCCAGCTATGTAGGAATGTGACTGTTCACATCATGGCAAAGTAGGAGACAGAGAGAACAGGCCAGTTACAGGAGGGTATAACTCTCAAAGGCCCATCCCTAGTGGCCTGACACCATCAGCCATGCCTCACCTCCTACAGGCTCCACAGCCTTCAAAACAGCAAAGACTGGGGACCCAGAAGTCAGGACATGAATCTGTGGGGGACATTTGCTAGTCAGATCATAACACTAGACATTCCTTTGTGTAAGTGATTTCAGAAGCAAAGTCCTTTCCAGTGCTGACAAGGTCAAGTAGGGTACCAGTACATAAACAAGGAGATTTCTATTGGCACTCCCACTGGTAAGTGGAGTGACCCCAAAAGAGAACATATTTTTAGAGGTCAAGTACATCCCAAACAACCTGTAAAGATCATCAGGGGTCTTGAGGGCTTCCTCTTACCTGAAATCTCTACCCACCAGTGACTGATGTCCATAACCTCATTATAATTATTCTTGTTAAACAAGAATAAACAATTTTTGAAGAAAAAAAAATCACTGAAGTCTTGTTTAGTTTGTAGCTTCAAATTGAGGTTGTTTCCTTCAGTTTGGGCATCTACTGGTTATCAATAAGAAGTTTCCTTTTTTTTTTTTTTTTTTTTTTTTTTTTTTTTTTTTGCTTTTGGAGACAGGGTTCCTCTGTGTAGCCCAGGCTGTCCTGGAACTTACTCTGTAGACCAGGCTAGCCTCGAACTCAGAAATCCGCCTGCCTCTGCCTCCCAAGTGCTGGGATTAAAGGCGTGCGCCACCACCGCCGCCGCCAGGCAATAAGAAGTTTCTGAGCAGATGAGAACCTCTTAGAGAAAGAGAGAGATTAATATTAATATTAGTAGCCAGTAGTTCTTGATACTTCTGAGATTCTTTTTTACCACCTATAAAGACAAGTCTTTTTTTCTTTTTCTTTATTAGATATTTTTCTTATTTACATTTTAAATGTTATCCCTTTTCCTCCTTTCCCCTCCAAAACCCCCCTATCCCATTCCCCCTTCCCCTGCTCACTCACCTACCCACTCCCACTTCCCTGTCCTGGCATTCCCCTACACTAGGGCAATGAACCTTCCCAGGACCAAGGGCCTCTCCTCTCATTAGTGTCTGACAAGGCCATCCTCTGCTACATATGCGGCTGGAGCCATGGGTCCCTCCCTGTGTCCTCTTTGGAGCCAATAAGTCTTTTAAATTCTGTATCTACTGTTTCTTTAGGGTCAACCTAATGTGCTGTCTTCCTGTCTCAGTCCATCTATTTGAGCTAAATTCTTCCCCTCTATGGGATGTGAAAGCTATCATCAACTGGAATTCTTCCCTGGTGGGACACACGTCTGTCTTTTATGTACTACAGACGGGCACTTTGGCCTGTCCCTACATATTCTATTTTGGCTTCTACTATTTTAGTATTCATGGCTGCTTCCTGAAAAAAAGTGAGACTATTCTAATTTTGCATAGATTTATACAACAGGAGACTAAGATAATTAAAAACAAGAAACAGCCTTCGTACACTTTTTCAGCATTATGCTTACACATTTTTTTCATTTATGGGAAATATTCTTTTCTCACATAATACACCATGATTAATGTTCCGCTCTCTCTCCTTCTGCCAGTCCCCCCTCACCTCCCCGTCTACCCCTGTCCGCTTCCTTTCTGTCTCTCACTACAACCGAATAGACTTTTAAGATAAAACAACCAAGCATGACAAAATAAAATATACTAAGATAAGACAAAACACGTCCTATTGAAACCGGACACGGCCAACCAACGGGACGGAAAGAGCCCAAGAGAGGGCACAAAAACCAGAGAGCCACTCATTAAACACCCAGGAATCACACAAAACCGCGAATCTGGGAGCCACAGTACATACACAGGGACCTGGCGCAGGTCTTTGCGGGTCATGTGCCTGTTGCTTTGGTCTCTGCGAGTTCATACGAGCCGGCCTCAGTGGAATCAGAGGGTCTAGTTCTCTTTGTGTCCTCCATCCACCCCTTCTGGTTTCTACACTCTTTTTGCCTCCTCTTCCATGGGGTTCCCTGAGCTCTGAGGGAGAGGGATTTGATGGAGACATTTCATTTAGTGCTGTGCATACCGAGGCCTCTCTGTCTGCCTTGTCTGTCTGTCTGCCTTGTCTGTCTGTCTGTCTGTCATCTGTCCTCTCTCTCTCTCTCTCTCTCTCTCTCTCTCTCTCTCTCTCTCTCACTTACTGGCTTGCTTGCTCACTCACATTTCTAAGAGCACTTTTGCCAAATGCATTGCAATTCTTATTTGCAATACATAGAACCTCTCCTTTTATTAGGACAAAGACCTAGGCTAATGGGGAATATATTATCCTCCACCTTCCTAACCTGTTTGAAGTGGTGAGTTCAAGTTTTCTATTCTTTTTTTTAAAATGTATTTTATGTAATGTATGTTTTCTTTTCTTTTTTTTAATGTATTTTATTGTTGGTGTATGTGGTCCCTGCAGAGGCCATATGAGAGTTGGATCCTCCACCTGTAGCTGGGGCGTCACAGCACAAGTTCTGGGCACTGAATTCTGTTCCTCTGCAGGAGCAGCATACACTCTTACCCACGGAACTGTCTTTGTTGCCCTCGGGTATTAGAACAGTAAGCATTTAACTGCAGAAGAGGGGATTCTTTCCTTCCGCTCAGTGTACAAAGGAGAAGAAAACCATACCTGTCGTCCACTGGAATCTCTTGCCACTGCTGCCAAGCTGGATGTCCTATTGTTTGATTGTCAGGCATCTCCCAAAGGCTCATGTGGTAGCAACCTGATCCCCAGGGTGGTGTTGGTGGGAGATTGTGGACATTTAAGGTGTGGCGTTATTGGGTGGCCATGGGGTGTGATGGATGGTGTAAGCCACACGATTTCCTCCCTTCCTCTCCCTTTCCTCTTCCCATTCTCACACCCTCTTTCTGGCTTTCCATATGAACTCTCTCTCCGTGGTATCCACTCACCATATTGTTCAACATGGGTCTAGCCAATGTGCCCTTCCGTTCATTGATTCAAGTCTCAGAACTATGAGCTGTAATGAACTGTGCTCTATCGATGCACAGCCGACTAATAAGGATGCTTTGAAGGTTAAGACATCTTCATTTGCAAAAGACAGGATCGACTGTGGGAAAAAATAGCTGATGAGACCTCTGGATGGTGATTTGAATATGACTAGGTATGGTTCTTCGGATACTTGATTGAACTGGAAAGTCAGAAGAATTAAATTTTGAGCCTCAAAGAACTGACTGAGTTTAGTGTGACCACAGTGACTGTACTGCTCATTTGTGGTATAGCACTCTCCTCCGTAGTAGGTCCCAGGGATTAAGAGGCGTTGGCTTCTTTCTTAACCAGCTACCTTATGTGCTTCTTACAGTTGACTATTTAGATGGTGCCTCTTCATGAGGAAGGCTTATCATTCTAATTCCTTTTAGTTTTGGCAACCATATAACTTGTATTTCTCAATTATGAGTACTATTGAAATATGTGTCAGTTCCAAGAAGAGGATCAATAGCTAGAGGGTAGTGTTGAGTTCTTTTCCCCATGATTCTCCGATCATGAGAGCCTGTGACAAGAACTGAAAGTCCAGTGACTACTAGGAAATTAGGTCCAATAGGACACACACAAACTCAAATCTTTCTAATTTTCAAGCTATGGAGATTTGTGGGTATTTTTTTTCATGAATCTATGGTAATAAGTTTAAAGGTGTTTAAAAGGCTATAATGGGAGAGATTATTACTTAAAATATAACGGTCTATTCAGCTTGTTACAATCGTAGGGTAAAGGCCACTAATAAAAGACTCAAAATGTTTTAGTTTGAATCTCAGCTATAAATGTAGGATTATATCTGATTGATATGCTCAGAACAGTATGCTTGAAAAGTAAAAACTCAATATATTTAGATATTCATCTAAAACTGTGGTTTTCAACTCCTTGGGGGTTGATGGCCTTTTCACAGGGGTTGCCTAAGAGCATCAGAAAACTCAGGTATTTACAGTAGTAGCAAAATCACAGTTATGAAGTAGCAACGAAATAATTTTAGAGTTGGGGGTCAGGACATGAGGAACTGTGTTATAGGTCTCAGTATTGGAAGGCTGAGATCCGCTGCTCTAGAGTCACGTGGTAAATAGTGTTCCTCCAGATAGTCCACTCATTAAGCAGTTCATTCTTCACCCTTCTGAGGTAAACGTATAAGCAAGTCTCTAAAAAATAAACTCCAAAATCTCCTCCATCACCTTTCCTTTGAAAACAAGTTTTTGAAAAAAATCATTTTGGTGTGTTTTAATTTATTTGACTCCGCTACTCCAATATTCTTATTTACATAATTTCCGTAATTAGAATAATAACTATTATAATAATGCTTTAAATATCACTTATGGTATGCCAAATCATATGGCTGTGGTCTCAATGAAGTCTCTGACGTGACAGAAAATTAATATATGTAGTTTCAGTTAATGAATCACTGTAGCAAAAGTACCATTCATTACACAGAGAAAATGTCAAATAAATATCAGCTGAATTTAATTGGAATGCGCTAATTATAATTCTAAAATCTTTTCGAAAGTAGCACTTCTATAATCAGTGCAGTTTAGAACCTATTGTTCTTTTCCTCTTCAACGTAAAGGATGCATTATTCAGTGCTTATTATATGTTTCGATGTCGCTTATTGTGAATTGTGTGCCACTGCATAGCTATCCGAACCTAGCTTATGGTGTAGAAAATGGTTGTCAATGTGTAGGGATCATCTGGTATTTTACTTGTTGGGGTGAAAGTTAGTCGCACGCTGTGTGCTCTGGGTTTGGTCCTCAGAAGTGATTTTGTAGGCCTCAGTCTCATTTGTTTTTATCGTTTATCAGTGTCCTCGGGTGACCAGTGTAGATCCTCTATAAGCTGCTATGGTGCTGGGTTCTGCCTCTCCTCGGTTAGTATCTGGGTGCTGCTGATATAGACGCTCTGGGAGGACAAGGCAAAGTCCGGGATCGGGGTCATGGTCAAGGTCGGGGTTCGCAGACTGTTTCCCCTCCGGAACCGAAGTTCAAGGATTCAAGGGCGGGGAGGATCCTGATCTGGTTTGGAAAGAGTGATGCTGCGGGCAGGGGGTTGAAGGGTGAGAGGAAGAGGGGGTGAAGGAGTGAGGGTTGGGGGGATGGGATCTGGGGGAAGCCTTCTTAGGGCTATGATTTCTTTAGGTGAAGGTCTTGCCCGTGGCAATCTTGAATGAAGCAGCTCGCAGAAGATCTTAGCTTGTTCGGATTGCTTTACTGGGGGTGGATTTGAATGCATACACTTTATTCGTGGCGAACCAAGGATTATATATGTATATTGAGGAAAGACGTGAGAATATGCAGGAAGGGAAGAAAGGTCATTGGCTGAAGGCTTAAGCCACTGAAATGCCTCATTAGAATGGAGAGGCAGTTCAGGTGCAGGATATGAGACTGAATGCTTGTGATCATCTGGTCACGTGCCCCAAGGCAGACATGGAGACGAGGAGAGACTTAGTAGCTCTGCTCCTGCCCGTCTCAGATTCTGAGATTTCCACGGTTCCGGCATGCCCCACCTCACCAGTCCCACGCCCGTTCCTCTGGTGGCACGGCCCTCGTGCCCCACCGCTACTTAGAAAAATGTTACCAGAGCGATGTTCCTCAACTCCAGCTTGCATATCTATCTCGGAGGCCCTGCTAAATCCTGATTCTGGTTCATTCCTGTCAGGACCAAGCCTAAGAATTTGCTTTGTAATAATCATTCTGTTGTGACTGGTTCTGCAGACCCCCAGGACACACCTCACTTAGTAAGTAAACAACGAAAACCACATTCCATACTTTTGAGTTGGTGGATAGGGATTTATCACACTATAACGTTATTATTTCAGTTGTGTACATCAGACCAGACTGCACACTGCCCGAGGCCACACATAACACTAATCAGACTTTCCCCCAGTGTGTCACTCCAGTGCCCCGCCCTTTGCTAGAAGGTGCTAAAAAAGTGCTGTTAATAGATTGCTTCACTGTCTGGTGAGCAGCTGTGGAACAGCAGGAAGTACATAATTACAGGCAGTAAAATAGCATTCTTACGGAGCGGCTTTGAATCAGTGTCAAAATGGATTTTTCATGGAAAATGAAAAACCGACAACATATGTTAAAATTTTTGAAAAATGCATATTTGATTCGGGTATTGTGATCAAACATGCCAATAAGTTTCTATTTCCCTGCTTTGTGAATGAAATAGATTAGAGAACTTAATGTAAAATTATAATTAAGAATATCCTAAAAGTTTTATGTCACTAAAGACTGATAATTTTGTGACCACAGTATTGTATAAAATCTAGAAGCCCATTATAGCAAAAATAGTATATACCTGTTGAAGAGCTATAGTGTTAAAAAAAAAAGTCATCTTTATTGTACACACTAACTATAGGCATAATTTAGTTTAGAGGATAAATTAGTATTCTATCTTAGGCATAATTTAGTTTAGTATTCTTTAAAAAGATTTATGTGTGTGTGTGTGTGTGTGTGTGTGTGTGTGTGTGTGGTGGGGGTTACTATACCATGTGCATGCAGTGCCAACAGAGGCCAGAAGAGGGAGGCAGAGCCCCGGAACTAGACTTTCAGGATGTGAATTGTCCAATTTGGGTGCTGGGATTAGAACACAGAACCCAACTGTCTTACTGAGGATTTTATTGCTGTGAACAGACACTTTGACCAAGGCAACTCTTATAAGGACAACATTTCATTGGGGCTGGCTTACAGCTTCAGAGGTTCAGTCCATTATCATCAAGGTGGGAACATGGCAGCATCCAGGCAGGCATGGTGCAGGAGGAGCTGAGAGTTCTACATCTTCATCTGAAGGCTGCTAGTGGAAGACTGGCTTCCAGGCAGCTAGGATGAGGGTCTTAAAGTCCACACCCACAGTGACACACCTACTCCAACAGGGCCACACCTACTAATAGTGCCACTCCCAGGGCTGAGCACATACAAACCCTCACACTGGTCTAGAAAAGCGAGTGCTGTAAACTGCTGAGCCACTGCTCCAGTCTGGGGTTCATACTCTTGAATCTAACTAAGCTGTGTGCTTTATCAGCTGTGGAGCACACCATTCATTCACTTTCTCACTGTTACATGTGTGCTATGCTGACGCTGTAGCAGTATTATGTGCTTTTGCCGCTGGACTGGCAGCCTCCAGCAAGATGCAAGGGACCAGGCAATTATAACCCTGAGCAGGAATAGTTAAGATATAGGCATACAAGGTAACAAAGGGTCATATAAAAGGGACCCAAGTCATCTGGAGAGCTTCCAGGAGGATGGGCCATCTAAAGGGAAAACTGAACACTGAGATTGAGCAAGAGAATGAACAGAGAGAAGGGAATGCATGTGGGGCCCTGTGTTTAACACTTCCCTTGTGTTATGGTTTGTATATGCTTGGCCCAGGGAGTGGCACAATTAGAAGGTGTGGCCCTGTTGGAGTAGGTGTGTCACTGTAGTAGGCGTGGGCTTTAAAAACCTCATCCTAGCTGCCTGGAAGCCAGTCTTCCCTTAGCCTTCGGATGAAGATGCAGAACTCTCAGTTCCTCCTGCACCATGCCTGCCTGGATGCTGCCATGCTCCCACCTTGATGATAATGGGCTGAACCTCTGAACCTGTAAGTCAACCCCAATTAAGTGTTGTCCTCATGAGAGTTGCTTTGGTCATGGTGTCTGTTCACAGAAGTAAAACCCTAACCAAGACACTTTGTCAACCAACTAGCATGTGCGAAGCCCTGAATATTGTGGGAGCTGCATGGAGCAGTGAGGCTGAACTGAATGTAGACACCAGACTACGGAGTGTGAGGAAAGAGGGGGGAGATGTTGTTAGAAGCTAATCAATACCCAGATTAAAAAATCCAACTGAAAAAAAATCATATCTCCACTTAAAGCAGTGTATTATTAAGGTGTTTTACTTCTTCCTGGAGTCTGTGTTTCGAATGGAGCAGAACATTGATGTTTATAAGCCCACTGCAAAGGGACCTCTATACCTTGCTGATTGCATGCGAGCAGAGCTTTCCATCTTGCTGTCTGTGTTTTGATTTATTTTCTGAACTAGACCATGAGTTTCCATAAAGCAGGCTGCTTCTGTCTGGACTTCATGCCAATCTGAGGATGTGGGACGTTCCAGTAACGTATTGAACACAAATGGCTTTGTTTTCTTCAGTATACCTACACTAGGAACATTCTCACAGGCTATTCAAAGAAGGATGCTGTTCAGTATGGGATTTAAAAACACTAACAATGCTTTCCCATGGTCACGGGATGAAGAATGTTGCTTAGTGGAAACTATTCTTGTCTGTGGGTGAAAAACTCATACTTGCGTCTCTGTCAACTGTGTTAAGTACTCATGGCACAACAAGCAGAACCACAAAACAGCAGTCATGCCCACCCTGCAAACAGAATGCAGTGTCTCCTTTGTCTGCCAGGAAATTAAGCAGACAAAGCAACTGGGATGTGTGGTAATAACACTTCTTGGCTTTATGTAGTTCTTTCTGCTTTCAGTGAACTTCATGTACATTAACCTCCAAGTCCATTTTGAGGTGAAGAAACAAATATAATTATCCCCATTTTACAGATAAGAAAACTGAAGATGTAAAAGGTATAGCTTGCTGCAGATTGGTTTGTCAGTTAATGCTGGTCTCAAGAGTAAGTCCCTGAAGGCCACTCCACAGACCATTAGGCAAAATGTCCTCAAGGAGAAAACTAACCCCAAAGTCCTGAATGGAACAGGACTCAGAATCACTCAGTTCTCACTTCTCATTTTTCTTGTGGGATACAGAATCACTTTGATGGATCCCTGTGTACTGAGTACTGCTTGATCATGGAAGGGATGGAATGAAATAGTTGTTATCCCTGGAAGAGAGCCAGCAGGTGGTGGGTTTCCACAATCGTTAGTGGTTGCTGTAGGCATAAGGCTTGTTTGTATAATAATGTACATATTTTCACAGCCCTCCTTGAAGGAATGTCCTCTCTTCCAAGGTTAATGACTATAAGATAATGAGAGGTAGCATGAGCCTGGAAGGCAAGGGTGTGTCTAATGTCTCAGCAATTTGGTAGAATGCAGTGACATTAAGGGCAGCCCTTAAGGCTGTGGGAAAGAACTCTGAAAACCTGAGTTCAAAAATAATATAGTTTCTCAACTAGGCAAAATGTAAGAATGCAAAATGCATTATATGAAGAAGAACTTTGTGGACCTAAATAAAAAAAAAATAGAGGCAGCTGCACTAAGAGCCAGCTTGTCAGAAAGATACAAAGGAAGGAGATAAAGAGATTTAGGGAGTAGTGGTGGCAGGGCAAGATCCTACCCAGCTAAGGTTTTTGTTTATACTTACAAAGGCAGACAGATTTAGTTCAGGTCCTCGGAGAACAGAGAGAGATTAGGCTCAGGCCCAGGCTTGATGGGAATGCTAATCTCACCACCAGGTCTTGACCAGCAATCTCACTGCCTATGCTTGTGCTTGCTGTCTTTTTCTAAGAATTACAGGCTAGGGTTATGGGATGCAGATTCATCTGAGAATCAAAAGGGAACCTGGGGTAAAGACTGAATTGATATGTGAATAAAAGATCTTGATCAGCAAGAGGTGAGCAATCCTGAGGTTTTAGAATAGTAAGAGAGAGAGAGAGAGAGAGAGAGAGAGAGAGAGAGAGAGAGAGAATATGAATGAATGAATGAATGTGAATACAGTCTGGAAGGCCATCTTGAACAGAACATAGGCTGTTAGCTTTGACCTAGGATTTAACCTTGGTTGTTGCACTGCTCCCAGATACTCCTTCCTCAAGCTGAGGCTGGTCCTTGGCACCGGAGATCACACATTAACCCTGGAACCTGTGCAAGACTGACCTGTTCTCTCAGGTATAAGTGAACTCTTGGCAAGCAAATCGTACCTTGAGGAGGCCAAGTCTAGTCATCAGGGTTATCTTTCTGGCCCCTCAGAGATGCCCCTGTGCCTGGACTCTTGGCCAGGGATAAACTTTACTGAGAAGGGGACATTTCCTATTCTCTGCGGGCCCGTTCTGATGAGGGCCTGTGTACCTGTTGAGGGAGACTCCGGCTGGGCAGGGGGCGGAGGTGCAAGGCCTGGGTCTGACCTGGAGGCTGGAAGCGCTGAGAGGCCTGTTCCATTGCTCCAACACGGTGGGTTTAGATTAAACCCCATGGTTATGTGGAAAGAGAGGGTAGAGAATGGAGAGGGAGGAGCCGTGGGGGGCAAGGGGCAAGGGAGAGAATAAGAGAAAAGAGGACAAGAGAGCACGGGCTAGAGAGTGAGGAGGGGCCTTGCATCCTCTTTTATTCTGTTGCCAGGTAACTGTGGGGGTGGAGTCCAGCCAGAATACCAAGGGTTTGGGGGCGTGGCCCTGCATGACTGGTGTCTGGGAGCATGGACAAACAGCCTTCTGTCTCTCGGGGATTAAATCCACTTTCCGGTTCAAACCGAGCTCAACCAGAACACAGCCTTTCACGGTCTGTCCAACAATTCTCCCCTTTCGAGGCATTTGTCAACTGGTTCTAGCGTGTGGCATGATACAATGATTTCAACGTGGGCTTTAGAAGAGATGCTCAGTTTGGACTCGGCTTTCTAGAAAAGCTTGGGGGTACTAGTTGAATAAACTGGTATATAAGGCACATAATGTTCCAGCTTTCAAATTTAGAGAAAACAACTAGAAATTTGCAAGGCTCGCACTATGGTGAGCTGCAGAAAGATGCACAGCGGCAGAAAGGAGATAAACCTTGAAGGCCGGGCGGGACGGTCCGGAAGTTCTGCAGCCCCAAGGCTTGGAGCGCAGCCTTGGAATGAACCCTCAGAGTTGTGGCCACCCGCGTTCTTTGGTGTTCCTGGGTAATACTATTTGAATATTATTTAATATTAAAATTATTTAAAGAGCTTTGCTATATGCTGGGTGATTTGCAGTCAACAAGACACCCCCAGGAATTAATTGGGCCACTTTATTCCAAGCCAGTACATTATTTAAAGGTTCCTTTTTTAGCTGTTCCTCCCTAATTTGGCATTCTGTGATTTCTGTATACAAAATTACTTCTGTAGGAAGAACATCCGAGAAGGTCTCCCTACCACCTCCGCAGTTCCACCTCCCTCCTGCCAGCCTCTCTGGGCGGCTACCACACTCTGCACGTGGACAAAGGAAGCCAGAGCAGGAAAGGGCTGAGGGATGCACCCTTTCAGCTCCTCTCTCAGCGCTGTCCTGAGGCAGCAATCTTTTCTCTTTTCTTTTTTCTTTTCCCAGTTTTCTAAGACAGGGTTTCTCTGTGTAGCCCCAGCTGTCCTGGAACTCACTCTGTAGACCAGGCTGCCCTCGAACTCAGAAATCCGCCTGCCTCTGCCTCCCAAGTGCTGGGACTAAAGGCATGTGCCACCACTGCCTGGACAGCCATCTTTTGATCCTCATGTTTGGAATGAGATATCCCCGCTTGCTCTGTAGGAATGAGGGCATCCAGAGGCTCCATTCTTCAGGCCGCACCCTTTGTGTTTTTTATATACACCCTCTTATCTACCGATTGCCAAATTGGCTAATTACTCTGATCACTCAGAAAGGATTAGAAGATAAAACACCCTTTTCCATTTTCTCAAGGTATCTTTTTATTATTTTTTTAATTTCGTAAGAAGGGAACTTAACAACCATCCGGTTAATCCTACTCATTTTTCAAATGGGGAAACTGAGGCTTAAGGTCACGCTGATGGAGGAAGGGTAAGTTTACATCCCGTGGTTTCCTGTCCACAAGTCGGAGGGCAGTGGGCATGTATTTAGTATCCCGCCTAGCCTGACGAGGCTGCCTCTGCACATGAGGGATACAGGCAGCAGCCCGCTGAGGATGCTTGCAGCTCTGAAGGGAACGTCCTCTCTTCTATGCATCTAAATGATGGTATAAAATAGAAGGAGCAGAGTGTGCACCTGTGTGCGGACGTTTTTTACTCTTCGCATACTTGCCAGTGTCTTTGGGTTATTAGTGATAAAAAGACTTAAAAAAAAAAAAACCCTGCAAAAAACATGTTTATCCCAGAGGCTAAGTTACAGCTTTCTCACAAGCTGAAGATTACCTAGTCGTGTATCTTTGATGTAAAGCTCATGTAAAATAAAAGGGTTTAGAGTATAGAAGACTTCTGATTTGGGGCTTTAAAAATAAATACCTAGGATTCCCAAAGAAACAGAAAAGTCTGTTTCTATAAAGACTATAAACTACGGAAGATGGAAATTGTCAGCCAAGATAGCGCAATCAGGGCTTTCTGAGAAACTCCCAGGCGGCTTTGCGAGGAAGATTCCCAGGGAGAGCTTGGGTGCATCGAGGCAAGCATGCGCGGTTGTGGTTCCTTCACTGTCCCCTGAGTGTGGCCTCGCACTCGCACTCACTGTGGAACTATCTATCACTCAAGGACTACAGATATCCGTGGGTCTAAAGGAGACAGTAGCAATAGCTGAACAAGCGCCCTCCACTGTGGTAGCCTCGCCCAGGCATGGCAGAGAGTACACAGAGGAGGTGGCTTTGTTCTTTGGTACCTTTACAGCTTTAGATCGTCATCAGAGGGCCATGTATCTAGGACTCTGCTAGTAGTAAGTTTTCAAATCCACTCTTCATCCTTGATTCTGTAGTCAACTCGCACTGTCTGTTTACAGATTTAAACTCAAATGTCACACAGAATAAACCACGGGATTGGTGGTTAAATTTCCCCCAGGTAAAACTCTCAGAATTTCTTTCAAACGGTGTGTTAAAGAAACGTGAGCTAAATGTGACTGCCCACTTTAGAAAAGATTCCTTGTTGGTGAATATACACATGTTTATTATATTGAGAATATTGTGTTCTTTGATAAATCTGACTATGAAATACTCCGGGCCACCTAAAATGGCAGCTTTAAAAATAAAGTCATCTACCCTGAGGGACGGGTTGAATTAAGGACAATTTCAATACCAAGACAAGCTATGCCTGAACGCTGAAAAGAAGTATTCATTTATAAAGCCTTGTTATTATTTTTGAGAAAAAAGTAATTTTTTCCTCCTTTTTGTCAACAAAATAAATTTTAGCATCTATGGTATACTAGTCTGAGTTCTTAGAAAATATGAAATAAAACAACCTAGCCAATCACTAAGAAAATAAGAAATTTAAATGGAAAACAAGTTTGCTTTCGATAAAAAAATGACCAATTTCATTACATTTTAATAACTATTATAAAAATTGGTTTTTGAGGAACATGATGATTTTAGGGGTAAATTTATTTAATTTTAATAGGCAAGGGCAATTACCTTTAGAAGAAGCTGTTTCTAAGCCAAAACGAGATATCAAATAACAGTTGCAAAATGAAATTCTGAATTATCCACAAAGCAGAATCATGTTCTATTCTCCTGCACGAGATGCACAGCTTTGTAGCCTTAAGAACAATTCTTCTCTGTAAGTGTGATTCATATTAAGAAAACCTCAACTAACTTTGAAAAAAAAATAAAATCTGGGCCTGGGAATTGAGCTCAGGGTAGACTGTGAGTCCCCTATGCGCAGAGACATACTGGTTCACTTCCCAACCCTGCACTTCCCCTCCAACACGCCAGAGAGAATAAATGAATAAAGGACTTAAGAGTTGAACTGGATAATGAAAAGTTACAATGCATACTGGGAGGGATAGGGATTAGGGATCCAACTATTTGTACTGGAGGAGCACACGAGGCCCGTCAAAGAGCATTGCTCTGGCGGGAGGAGATTTGGGTTGGTGCCGATTGTCCAAAAAGGTTCCGATATCTGTGGATCTTATCCAGGTCACTTGCGCACCTGTTGCTATATCTGAGTCTATTTCAGAAGTCGGTTTCCGAGACGCTGCTGAGCCGGTGAGATAACATTTAGAGAGGCAACCGGCAAAACGCACAGCAGGCAACTGTGTCTGTAAAGTATACGTTGTGTGTTTCTGACCAGGACTGCGGTTCTGTGTGTCATGTGAATCTTCTAGTCGAGTGCTTCACGGTATTTAGTCCAGTGGAAGTCCACCAATAGCCACTGATAAATGGCCAGTAGGTGGCCAGATTCATTTCCTTCAAATATCAAAGGATAATGTAATGATTTATGAGCATTCAGTGTATACATAGATCATCGCAGGGAGTTCATCTGAAGTGGTTTCTATGGGCGTCGTTTCTGTAGATGACGTGTGGGTCTATGTCCTTAAAGACAGCTCAGCCTTCTTCCTGTCTTGCCCTTGTGACACAAACACTAGCATTGGCTCCCTGTTGTCCAGGAAATAGCATCATAGAATGATCTCAGTTCACCTAGTGCAAGCTAACCCTTAAACAAGCGAATCCCCAAGTTCCTGCTTATCAAAGTGAAGTCGCTCACCCAGAGAGACCATGGGCTCACAGCCTAGAAGATTCTCTGAAAGGATTGTTGGGCAACCTGGGGCTGTTTCTAAGCGTGACTGTCAGGTTAGGAAGCTGCCCCACTTGCAGGCTACAAGGGCAAACCGAGGCTCCCCACACAGAGAAAATGGACAAATACATTCATATTTTAAAATCTGTCAATAGTCATAGATCATATGCCAGTTTTTAGACAAAAGGCATTAATTATTATTTATTTTTGGATCTAATGAATAAAGGGAAACAGGAAAAACAAATGGATTTGGATAACCAAATATATATATATATATATATATATATATATATATATATATATGAAATTGTTTAACAATAGAAAGGTTATTTGAGTTTGTTTTTTAAAATAATTTTGATTCTCTGTTCTAGTTTATAAGGAAATTGTCTAAAATTCTATCAAACTTTGTACTTATAAACATCTGCTCTATTTAACCTTCAACAGCAAGTATTGCTTAAATATGTAATTTTCAAGCCCCTATAAAATAAGACAAAAACATGTCAGGAAAAAAAAAAAAGGCTGCAAGTGCTCATTCCGAGCTTTCTTCTTTATCTATGTGCTAATTCACACCGTCAGAACACTCAAACCAGTGCATTTTACTATCCTGCAACTTTGGCCTCAGCTCTCTCTCCTCTTTGGGACTGTGATAGAGATGTCCTGCTTTGAACAGTCTGCCCACATACATACATACATAATACATACATAATACATACATACATACATACATACATTCATCCTTGTGGCAGCCTTCCTTGTCATGAGCACGAAGCCAATTTCAATGGCATTTGATCTCTGCTCTGAACTCACCCACCCCTCTCTGTCCCTGTGCTATCTCTGGCTCATTATTTAAGAACCAACACCAGGCCAGGCTTCCTTCATTTTGACTTCATTGTCTCAGTATGACGGACAGAGCCCCACATCTGGTTCCCAACCTTCCTGACCCTGGCACCCTTTAATGCAGTTCCGGTGTTATGGAGACCCCCAGCCATAAAATTACTTTGTTGCTATTTAATAACCATAATTTTGCTACTGTTATGAATCATAACGTAAATATCTATGCTTTCTTGTGGTCTCAGATACCCCCCCCCATGAAAGAATTGTTCTATTCCCAAACGGGTGGTGATCCACAGGTTGAGAACTGCTAACACAGACTCTGATCAATTCCCACCCACCCCATCACCCCGTGCGTCAGCAGAGCAAATGCAGCAGCATTTCATCAAGCCTGCTTACACACACATCCTCTTCAGAATTCCCAGATAGTCACAGTTCTTAAAAAAATATGACCGTCTCCAAATACAATTAGATCCATAATTTTTGAACATTTGAAGAGGTCAAACACCACATTTTCAAATGTTCTAACTGAATGGTTTCTCAGTATATGCCAAAATGTGAATGTATTAAATCTCGTTGATGCTTTCTGTGCTTTATATATGGGTCCACGAATTCATAGAAGAAAAATAAAAATTAAAGCGCAGAGAAGTTCGTAGCTTGATGAGAACTAATTCTATTCCTTCCTGTAATGGACCTTCCACGGACCATCTCTCCAGCCCCAGGTGAATACTAAGGGCAGAGACTCATGTCTCCCCATAGCATGGACTTTATTGCTCACAGATATCAGTTGCTAAGTGGATACTTCCATACTGGGACCCCCTGCAGAGTTCCAGAGAAAGATAAAAGCCAGGCGTCCCCAAGCAAATAGAGGCAACATTAATTTCTAGTGGAAGAAATGACAGGAGACTGGGACACATTAGTTGGAACAGATTTCCAAAACTGCCTCGTCTTACCGCTCATTATACCTCTATTTCTAGCGTCAGGATGTACACGCGTCAACAATACGAGGTTGTCGGAGTGAATCCGCAATGAGCTGCACCAGGACATCGGGCTCTGTTACGGACAACGCCCAGGAAGAAACCTGATAGGATGGTGACCACAGTATTTGGATGAGCAGAGTCCAATTGGCCTACACAGAGCACATTTTTCTTCTGCGTACTTCATGTTACACATTTCTGAGTTGATAACATTCACCTGTGTTGAAATGAGAATGGAAAGATATTAACTCAAATATCTATGGGTTTACCTCAGACGGTGGGCACAGCAGGGTTGCTCGTACTAATCTTTTTCCATTTTTATGGGTTTTTTTTTTTTTGGACAAAATGAATGCTTTAGCGATGCAAAACAAAAATCTCTTTATAATAATTGAAAAGCTTTAAAAGGACACTTTTAGCCTTTTCTTTTGGGTAGAAGAGGCATAAGCAAAAATTGTACTCACAGCTTTAGAATACTGATCGTCACCATCCCGCCATACTTCCTCAGTGGCCAGTCAAGGGAAGAAGTGTTTGGCTCTGCGGATAACTGTGAGAGTCCCGAGGGGAGTCTGGCACACCTAGGTCAGTTTCACCTTAAGCTGTGTGTGCCTGTTTGGGATAAAAGCTCCGTCTCCTGACACACACTGGCATTCTGCTCCGCCTCAGCTCCCTGGCACCGTTCTTCCTCCCGAGGACCGTGCATGGTCAGCACACACAATTCCTGCACCATTCTTAGCTTCCAGTTGTGTTCTGTGGTCTTTGTTGGCTTCGGGATTCTAGGCAGGTCTCTGTGGAGATGTTCTGTGTCTCTGCATTCTGGCCGTTCCTGGGTCCAGCGCCTGGTATTTGCTACAGTTGAGCGTTTGGACCAAACTCTAAATGTCAAATGCATCCATTATCTCTGGTAGGCCAGTGAATGAAGGTGCCAGCTGGAAGTTCTGCCTTCTGTGCCAGGCTCCGGCTGCCAGAGGGACTCCACGAAATAATGTCAAGGCTGAGCCCCCCCCCCCCGCTGTGTTTGGCAGGCGCACACACTTCCAGGAATAGCTTACTGTCCTCCTGATGCTGGACCACAGTGTTGACAGCCCACGTCTGGCTACATTTGGGTGATATTTAAGCTTCAACTGGATGGAAATGAATGAATTCTACAATTGTCTTACCGTATAACTTAATTCATTGGCAGCCTTCCCGGCCATCCTCCTCTACCTCTGCACCCAGAATCACGTCGTATTTTCAATATTCAATATTCAATAGACTTTAGTGTCCAAGTTACTTACCAAGGCAAAAGAAAGCACAATGTAGAATATTCAAAATGAATACAAAATTTCTATGAAACCTGTGAAAGGGAAGACAATGACAGAGAATACAAAAGTAGCTAAACCAGGATACATGGACCAAAAACATCGAAAGTAAACATTGTAAGGCTCTCCTTTCACATAGGGCTAGAGTCTTACGGAGTCTAGAAAAGGGAATCTGTGCATGTTGCATTTAAAAATTGTTATAAAGTCCGGGCCTTGAGGACATCCAGCTGTCATGCCCTCATTTCTACAGAATACATAGACTTAAAAACAAAATAAATAAAAATTATCCAGAATATGTTACCTATCAAAATAGATTTATTGGCATTTTGGTTTGCTGAGAATTCTTTCCTACTAATTAATTTTGATCAGGGTTTAGATTTGCTTTTGCTACAGGAGGGTACGCACATCGACACAGGGATAGTGTTCGATGAATGTAAGATTGGCAGGCGTGTGGCGGTATTGAGGAGGACACACAACAACAGTAGGCTTCAAGGGAGAAGTGACACTGCCAAGGTCCAAACATAAGGACCATGTGTGGAGAACTCAGCCTCCAAAGCATACACAGGCAAGATCAAAGCAATGGTTTTGCCTGTACCAGACGGCTGCTGAGCCAGAGGCGTGGTAATCAGATTTCTTCATAGAAGGTATAATTGTTATGCCACCAAAATAATTTTGGTGATGTTTGCGAAGTTTTGATACCATCTTGAGGTGTGATTTTTTTTTAGTCCTTTAAAATGCATTTTTTATAGACATTTCAGCTCAGAGAATATGCCATGAAATGCATAAGCCAGAGACAGTAGAGGCTGAGCAGGGATGCTCTCTGTAGCCTCTAAACTTCTGGGTACACCGTCCTTCATCTTGTGGAGTCTGAGTGGAAAGAACACTTCGAATCCAAGTCTTCTTTCCGATAAGATATTTTCTGCCATTTTTCATCTCTTCTCTTGATACTTCTATCATGTGTTTGAAAACAAATTCACATGCTCGCATTCTCTCTCTCTCTCTCTCTCTCTCTCTCTCTCAAACACACACACACACACACACACACACACACACACACACACACACACACACTCCAAATGAAAGAATATATATTATGTCTGGCCAGGTGAAATGAAGACAAACAGCCTCCGGCCTCCGAGGGGCTGGGGAATCAAGGGTTAAGGATAGGAAAGGCAGAAAAAGACGGAGAGACAAGAGATAGATTTGGGAAGACTGACAGCACTGCCGCAGTCCTGAATTTATTTTCCATAGCATTTTTATACCCTACAGTACCATGGGAAGCAAAGCCACAAGCTAACAGTAACAATGGCTGAAATATACACGTAAGGCATCTGTTCAGAACCCTGTTCTTCCACCAAGGCTAATAGAATGTTCAGCCCCTTGCCTTGAGCCTCAAGTGTATCTCCTCCTGTCGTTCCAAGCGTCCGCAGGCCAGGAAGTCTGACACCAGACCTTGGTCTGCCTTGACTCTGCCTGGCAGGCTGACTTTCACAGAAACAGACAAGATGGCTCCCGACCATTTATGCCTTTGTCTGTGAAGGCTTTAAGATGGTTTTTAAGGCTGCTTATTGGCCTGTGTAAATTATAAAAAGAAAAAAAAATGCTGATCTCCCTCTCCATGCCCCAGGGATCTTCAAATAGCACCCCTTGAACACAGCTTCAGTGTCGCCCACTGAAGTTTGCTCATGGGAGTATCGTCACGGACTCTTCACAGCACTGTGCCCCTCCTCATGCAGGAATGGTACTAGAGGAATACTTTCTAACTCATCAAAATCCAGTAATTTTAATCCTGAGTACTTGAAATAGTATTAAAAACGTAAGTCTTTCAGAATGCTTGGGAGTAATTTGAAGCCTTTATTCTACATCCTCGACATTCAAACACTCGCACCCTCCCTTTTGCTTGGTCTCAAATCACCATGATGCCTTTTGCCCATGTCTCATGAATGAACATCCTTTAACCTCTGCCCCCAATTTGATCTACAGATGTCTTATTTCTTGTACCAAAAACAATTCTTAGGAGATATCGGGTAAATGTGACATTTAAAATCTTAGTCTACTGTCCTGTATATGTCCTCCACCAGGTACTGAGGGCTTATGTTAAAATACAACTTGAAGTACAGGAATTATTTGCCGAGAGAGGTTGATTCTTTTTCTTCGCGAGAAATAGTTGACCCAGATCTCAGAAAACTACAGAAGCTGTTTTCTTTCCTTCTCTGTGATTTTTGAACCTGCTTAATGTGACTCTCAAAGGAGATGTCTCATAACCCATTTTATAAAACAAGAGCCAGAATATTGGACGATCTTAATTCAGGATGATCTAATGCTGAGCCTGCTTGGTGGATTCTTCTTAAGCATGCCTTACGGTGGCTCTAAGATTATACAGCTTCATACAGACCCCTCTGTGAGAAAGATATCATCTAGAATGACTGATCTTTAGGGCAAAGAAAGAGAAAACTTTTCTAGAAAGGCTAAAGGGACAGGTATAGGTCACAATGTAATTTTGGACAAAGTAGAACTAAGATCCAGTAGCTTCACCCCAAGAGTTCATCCTAAGGATTGGTATTTTCTTTGGGATGTACACAGGGCATCTGAAATCCTCACCCTAAATTTGATTTTGGATTTGATATGTGAGTAAAAAGCAGTGAGACATAGACTGGGATACCTTGGTTGAAGGAAGTCAGTGGTTGGTGTAGTTATCACAGAATTCTCTGGGAAAAAGAAAGACAAATTACTTCATCAACCCTGCTCAGATAAATTATCCACAGAAGACCTCAGCGGCTGGGAGGTACTTCCCTGAAAGACCCTGAGATGGGAAGCTTAACGGGAGGCTGAAGTTTCCGACTTGGCGTGGAAGCAGACGAACCTAGCAGCAGTTCCCCTCCGGAACCTCACAGACATGGCCGGCCCCGGACAATCTTTGTGCTATAGCAGAGTTGAAGGCTTAGATAGACCAACAGCAACAATTGCAGTACAGGGACAGGAGCGACAGCTACAGAATTCACGGAGTCGTAGTAAACAAATTAAGGTTACAGGACAAGGAGAATTTGCGCTTCCACAGTCAGGGGTTGAATTCTGCAACTTACTGTCTAAACTAAAAAGGCCAGAGGTCAAAGGGGATGGAAAACAAAAGTGGGCAGGGCTGGAGCTTTGAAGAGCTGAACAGGAAGATGAGGGGAACAGCATTGGAATTTTGTCAATTTTGTTGGCCACAGACTGACGCTTATCTGTCAGATTTGTTAAAGAGTAAATATTTGGGGGTTTGTGAACCAAATTGTACCAGGTTCTCTGCAGAATAGTAACGGGGTAATTTGGGTACATAGAGCTCAGGAATGGCGTAGCTGTTTCTGGCGAGCCATCTCACTGTCCCTCCGATTTAATTTTATTTAATATGTTCTCCGTGCCTTTAGTTTTTAATCTCAGAACCTTCTACCCCATGAATTCTTAGGTTTGCTTACATGATCATCTCCCAGAATTCTTGGATACTTGGGCATGTTTGTTTACCTTTTCCTTTATAGTCTATCTGAATACGATGTTCCTCGGACTTCTCTTTCCTTCCTGGTAGTCATTTTTCGGCTTGATCTAGTCTATTAAAGACTCTTTGTACTGTGTGTGTATATGTGTGTGTGTGTGTGTGTCCATGTTCAGAATCCAATCAGCCAATCAGTATTTGATATCTGCTAGAGAAATGACGCTGGATGTCTAGTGCTCTGTCAGGTTCAGTGATCTCAGTCCAGCTGCCAGAGACTCTCACAGTGGAAAGGCTGCCCCAGAGGGTAAGCAGGAGCAGATCTCAGACTCGAGGCTGCCAAAGTACCTCAGGTGATAGACCCAACTCCCAACCTCCTATTGAGGGGATGGTCTCCTGCATCCTGGACTTTCCGGAGCGAGTTAGAACACGATGTGCCAGAGAAGTCACTGTTTCAACGGAGACCTAGGGCGGATTTGAGGCTAGTGAGAACTGGGCTGGTTCTATGGGTGGCACTGCTGGACTCTTCTGACCACGACTGCCTGACTAGCTCTTAGACGAGGTTTGTTTCCCAGGGGCCTTTGCGCTGCCGGCTCATTCCCCCCTTCGCACACATCTGCTCTCCTCCGCTTCGTCTGTTCCGCCTTCTGCTCTACGCACCTCCGACGACCACCTTTTCCTCCACGCGTCTACTGTGGACTGTTTCTTCTCCTGGCTTTTCACAGTCCTGCAACACACAGGCAACTTCGAATCAGTCACCTTCCTCAATTCCTTGAGATGATTTTTTAAAGGTTCTTTCATGAGAATGAACCCCAAAATGTACATTTAGTTTTACCCTTTTGGTTAGTTTGATGAGACAAGGTGTGGCTATACATTACAGACTGGCCTTGAACTCATTATGTAGAACGGGATGAATTCAAACTCATAATTCTGCCTTAGTCTTTCTTGAATACTGTTGGGTTTGCCTATTTAATATTATGTTGATGGTTGCTTTTTGGAAAAAATTCCTTAATGCCTACCTTTTCCCTACATGATGAAGAACCCGGTGAAGGAGGGAGGGAGGGAGGGAGGGAGGGAGGGAGGGAGGGAGGAAGGAAGGAAGGAAGGAAGGAAGGAATTCCCCCCCCCCATTTTTGTGAAAAGGCCGGGAGTACTTGCTGCAGAAGGTAGCCAAATCATTTCCTGCGAGGGGAGGAGATTCCCAGTGAGAAGGCATGATAAATAAGCCAGATAAATCAGCAGGACGAATCAACAGGGAGGTGTGGGATCGAGGATCAGTAAACAACAACCTTCCCTTCTCTTGATGCCAACATCAGTGGTTTCCCACCCACCCACCCACCCACCCCCACCCCCACCCCCCTGGACAAGGCGATCAGAAATACTTTAACTCACTTTAACCACAGGAAAGCAAGTGCTCTTGCCTACCAGAGCGCCATACCAGAGAGCACCGGTACTGCCCCCTACTGGTTAGTCTCAGAGTTGCAGACTCGGAGCCGACTTGGACCATCTATTATTTATTAGGGTGGATCCACACAGCAACTGTGGGGATTAATATAAGAGAGCAGACGTGTGTCAGCAAAGCCCTTCGATTACTATCTGGGTAAGAGACCAAAGTAAGCCAAGTACAAGAAACCCAAATCTCCCTGAACTCGAGAATCCTATATATAGTCTCTCAGGATTGCCAAGGGAGGTGGGAAACGACCTTCCAAGCTGGTTTCTTACCAGTACCGTGCGATCATTAACAGTTAGAGGAGCAATTATCACAGTTAATAAAACCGCATTTAAACATATGACAGATAAAGAAAGCACAATGGGGGAAGTTTAATGGGCTGCATTTCCCGCTAGGTTTTATATTGGGTGTTACATTATTTATAGGACATATGCTCTAGGGAAGCGAATGTCTAAACTGGAAATGAACAAATCTGAACATTTGCTTCTTTGAAATCCTGCGGTTTTACATGATTCTGGTCATTTCTGTCTGCTAGGAAACATGTTGTCTTGTCTACCCAAGCATGAGTGACTTCCTAAACAGATTTTTAATGCAGCTCTATTTCACTTTACAAGTAGAAATTTCCATCTTGATTCAAAGCAAGTCACTTCCGTAATGGTGGTGGTAAGCTGAACACTGTCGGCTGGCACCCTCTCCCTGCCCACCCCGGCACCACCCTCCCATCCTGCCTACTCTCTTAGACTCGGTCCTCACTGCCTACTGGAAACACTCCGTCCATCACTCCAGCTGTCCTTCCTGTGAGTCTGCTGCCGGCTCTAACTCACCTTTCCCCTGAGTTCGCTTGTACCATTTCCGTCCTCGTGTACTGTACCGAGGAACCCAAGCGGCACACTGTGATTCCTAAGTGAGTTTGAAAGTTGAGGTTAGCCAGATGAAAGACTCAGATTAGAAGTCCTGTTTGTTTACAAGGTGGGTGACATTTAACAGATAACCTCGCAGAGCTCCGGGCTCCTCAGACATAAAACAAGAATAACCGTAGCCAGGGTGAAGACTGCGAGGACTTAACACCACCTGCTACAGATCGAGAGCCTCCCTCGAGTCTGAGCGGGCGGCGCCACAGGAAGAAGTTAGGAGAGGTGCTGAAGAGAAGTCCTTTTGTCTGGAGTCTTTGGCACCCAAGGCTTCCGGGTAAGATCTTTCCTTGTTTTCTCTCCTGAATTACCCACACTTAACCATGTCAGTGTTCTTTAGTGCAGGGCATCTCTGGCTCCATACAACTTACCTAGGAAGTTCGGCGACGAGGGCGCATTACCTCTTCGTACCTTTCGCTGTCACACTCATCCCCTTGCCCCGCACCCTTCCTAGAGTTCTAATTGGTCTCTGTTTAAGAACTTCATACATGCATATAAGGTAGTTTGATCAAATTCACTCACGATTCCTTCCTCTCCTGTGCATCCCCCTCTCCCCCACCCTCTCCCTACCTCTCAACATCTTTTGTTATGAACACACGGAGTCCAGTCTCGTGGACTCCAGGCATGTACCTGGATGTACGAGCATCTGCTGGAGACTGGGTAGCTCCGCAGAGACCGAGTCAATTGCCAGGAGCTCCTCAGCCAGGGGCGAGACTTCACGAGCCCCGCCCCACCCCACCCCCAAATCCACCCTGAGATTTTGGTGGTTTGATCTTGCACATCTTGGGCGTGTAGCCACAGCCACTGTGAGTTCGTATATGCCACGGCCCTCACATATCCAACAACCCCCCCCCCTTTCCTCTTTCTCCAACTGTGGGGTTTTGCTGGAGAGTCCAGGCTGGCCTCCAACCCAGTGCAAGCATTCCCTCAGCTTCTTCAGTGCTGACGTCACTGTTGTTCCCACTAGACCCAGCCTGAGTCTCCATTTCTGAGATAAATATTCTCGGGGGTGATCGGCGAGCTTGTATTACAGCTGTGGGTTCAATCGTAAAGGAATTTCCAGACTCCCAGAATGCGGTGTTTTCCATTCCGTTCCATTCATATTTGCATAACTTATCAAAGGCCAGCGCCGTTTTAGCATTTTAAGTGAAGAATAGAAAACTCACTCCCCTCACAGCCTTTCCACTTCCCTGTTTATGTCACATGCTCCCAATCGCATCTTTACTGCAGGGTTATGATCTTTGCTTCAAGCATCCGATAGGATTTAGAATCTAAATTTTAGATGAATTTTCACATCTAAATTGTAGATGGAAAGAAAGGCTATGTGCTTGCTTCTATTTTCACCCACCTTTTCCTGTGGTATCAAATGCCTTTCTAATTAATGTTTTTTTCTTTCTTTCTCAGAGGGCACCCTTTAGCTGTTCTTTGCAGGCAAGCTAGAAACAAATCCTTTTAAGTTTCCTTCATCTGAGATGTCTTTATTTCTCCTGTTCTGAATTTTCTTGAAAGGAAACCTTTTTTTTTTCCAGGAATTAAATTCTACATTGACGAAAAAGAAAAAGAAAAAGGAAAAGAGAGAAAGAAAACAGTGACTCCTTCCTGGTCTCCATTGTTTATGATGAGAACCCTGCCGACATTTGAATTGCTTTCCCCCATAGGAGACGCCATTTTCCCCTGGGTGCTATATAGAATCTGTCTTTTGTTTTAGAAGCCTAAGGTCTGGCTCTGCATGGATTCTTTTGGTTTTGTCTTATTAAATGCTTCCCACATTGGAGAAGTATCTTATTATTTCTTCAAGTGGTATTCTCTTCTGCCCCAAGACTCAGTGATAGGAACCATGGATGGTTTGCTGTTGTTCCATGATCCCTGGTATTCTGGGACCTCTGTTGATCTGCTGGCTTCCCTTGTCAGATTTCTGTCTATTCAGACTGATTTATTTCTGTTACTGTCTTCCAATTGATTGATTTTTTCCTTCTACTCTTCTCACTTAACTATTGATCCATCCGCTGTATCTCCTTATTAGTTCTAATTTTTCAGCTCTAAGCTTTGCTTGAAGCTACACTTTGCATCTTCTATTGATTAATGGATTGGCGACCACAGGCCCGTGGTTCAGGCAGATTATTAATTGTTCACCAATACATTTATGACAGATTATATAGTAAGCCCTGTAATATCTCTGTCCAGCATTTATAAACGTGTGTACCATTTCAACGCTGACATCTATTGATTATCTTTCTTTTCTTTCCATTTGCTTGGAAGCTTTCCTCCAGCTCTCCATACATTAGTATTTTCTATTTTAAACTTAGCCACTGAGATGAATGGCAACCCTGTGTATAACATTAGTGCTTTGGTAGTTGTCCACCTGTTGTGCCCCTACGAGAGTAGAAAGAGGATCTGTGATGTCACCCTGTGACTCCTGGATGAGGTCAGTCCCCTTTGATGTCCTGGTTGCCACTACATGGTTCCCACTGAGAGATGGATGGGGATGACCCTGCGCACCTCTTTATCACTGGGCAACATGTAAAGTCTCCTCTCTCTAAGACGCTTCTGACATATGGACAACCAGGGGCAGCCGAAGGGGAGCCTGTGGCTGCATCATTGTGAGCTGCTAGGATGCCCCTGGCTTCACCACGGACGTGGAGTGACGCCTCCTTCTTGCTGGAGAAGAAAGGCTGGTTCTCCATCTGGTTTTTTAGGAACATCTAAGCTCTGATGTGGGATCATCTCACTGATGGGCCTTCCTTGGCCACTCATGGTTTGTGTTGTGTTTGACTAGAGTGGAGTTCTTTTCTGACCTTTGTTCTGTATAATTGGACTGTTGTTTCTTGCTCCTTTTGCTGGGGCTTTGTGTTGGGATCATCTGTCTGAGACCACTAGCATCTCCTGGTTACTCTTTCTGTCCATTCTAGGTTGGAGCATCTGATGAGGTTGAAAAGAACCAAACCAATGAGAGTAAGCAGAGGCTTACTCTTGTGTATCATTCTTCAGATCTTGAATTCCTTTCTCTTTTTTCTTCCTTTGAGAGAGAGAGAGAGAGAGAGAGAGAGAGAGAGATTGATTGATTATTCTTAACCCTTCCATTTTCCATTCCTGTTGCAGCTTTGGGAGAAATAAATAATCAAACATGTTTAAGCTGAAAAATTGAGAAGTGCAGTCACTACTGCTACCTGAGCAGAAGCCAGGGCAGAACTAGGACCCTTTGAGAATTCTTTTATGGTCCACTGCCCTGATCACATCTTCTGTCACTTCCAAGGTTTCACAATCCTTACAGAAGGCTAAGGAGCACCAGTGTGTCTGCTTCAGGGCACGAGGAGTACGGTTGGCCAGAGTTCATAGCTCACACTGGATTTGAGAAAACAGGCAAAAGAATGAGGTCTTATTTTCTTTTTTTCTTTTTTCAGTTTCCCCATCTCCCATAGGTTTTGCTTTTGACCCTTTCCTTTGCAGAAACAGCAGACTGGGATTTAAGAGTAGGAGAGTCCCCTGGAGATGTCACACAGCGTAGGTATTACAGAATGTGAAAATGAGAACACTCATTTCATAAATGTTCTGTGGCCATGATCATTAGATCAAAAAGCTTACCCTAATAGAAAAAAATAATACTCAGGTTTTTACACAACTATCCTTAGAATCTTTGGAACCGGCACTTGTTGAATGTGGCTCATTTATAATTTATTTATCTTAAAACTCAGCATTCATTAGCAGGATGTTTCTTTGCTGTGGACATGAACCCACTGTGTTTAACCAACGATGCCAGAGAAGGGAGGATAGAAGACACCTGGTGTTCAACAGTGGTTATAATGTTTTAAGAGCAGTAATGAAGCCCTTATTGTATACACAGTGCAATAAATGGGGCTTCATGCATACAGGCACGTCTTTGGGTATTTAAATCCTCTGGGAACTCACCATTGCTATCATCTTGGATTTTCAATGTGGTCTTATTCATATGCCCAGAATTTGTGAAATGGATTAGTGGATGGACTGACAGACAGATGGATAGATGGATGGACAGATGGGTGGATGGATGGGTGGACAGACAGATGGACAGATGATGGATAGACAAAAGGGATCAATGTCACTGGGAAAAGAATATATTTGCTTACATTTGACTAGAGCAGGAGGTGGACACATGTTACCATGGCAATTGGATGGGGGCTAGTGGAAGTGTGTTGAGAAAAGAGCCCCAGACAGAACTTGTCAGGGTTTTGACCAACACACGAGCCTCTTAGGGTCTGTGATGGTTTGAATATGCTCTGCCTGGGGGAGTGGCACTATTAGGAGGAGTGGCTCTGTTGGAGTAGGTATGGCCTTGTTGGAGTGGGTGTGTCACCGTGGGCATGGCCTTTAAGATCCTCATCCTGTCTGCCTGAAAGCCAATCTTCTCTACTAGCCTTCAGATGAAGATGTACAACTCTCAGCTCCTCCTGTACCATGCCTCTCCAGAGAGCACCATGCTCCCACCTTGATGGTAATGGACTGAAGCTCTGAACCTGTAAGCCAGCTCCAGTTAAATGTTGTTCTTATAAGAGTCACCTTGGTCATGGTATCTGTTCACAGAAGTAAAACTCAAGCTAAGACGGAGAGCCTTCAAGATTTCAAAACATCAGAAAATAGAGATCCTGTTGATAAAAATGAGGGCATATAGTGTCTAAGGGACAGGCCTTTGCAGGCACAGGGCAGGGCCTGGACATGAGCCAGCTCCAGCCAGTTTGTAGTTCCTGTTAGACCTTGGCTCTAGCCCTCTGACGGAGGCCCTAGGGCCACCATGATTTCAGACTCAGGGACTGATGGAAAACGAAAACATTCTTTTAAAGAGGAAGACAGAATAAGGGCAACACCGTTCAGATGAGACCCTGAGAGATAAAGGGAACAGAGCAGGCATCCTTCAGTGTGGAGAGGAGAGCTTCCGGTCCAGTTTGTGAGACAGTGGTAAACTGGAGGCTCACATCTGTCTCCACACAAAGGCCGGTCCTGAGAGCGTTGTGACAGAGGGATGAGCTGCCTGTGAGGATGTGAATCTGCTTCTCCCAGCCCACCACCATCTGGTCCTTCCTGCCCGCTTCTCATCATCGGGAAAACCAGGGCAGGATCCACCTGGCATTGCATCTTCCAGGTCCCTGTGACCCTTCAGTGCAACAAACAGCATGACCCATTGCAAATCATTCTAAACCAGATTTCAAATAGCTGATTTGCAGTGTAGTGAGAAATCAGCTGCAGGCTGTGAGGCTGGTTTGGAGTTGTCCAGAAGTTCCAAGGCCCACATGCAAACGGAGGTCTATTTGTTTCTCGGAATACTTGGAATTTCTTATCTTCAATGTGGTAAGTACAGGAAAAAAATTTCAATATTCATGACCATGACAAACAGAGGACTCCTTCCTAGTGTCCTCTTAATGCCTAAGTGACTTGAGTTCACTTATGCCAAGGAGCAGACCTAGGGTCCTGGCGTCTGCTGCACAGTCTGAAGCTTCGTGGCAGGGTTTACAAAGGAGGCGGGTCAGTTCTCTGCTCTACCACATACTGCCTTCCTCTTCTAGGCTTGTAGAATCCCGCTTTTAAAAAAAGACTCAGGGCTGGTAAGATGACTCAGTGGCTAAAGGCACTTGTCTCTAAGCCTGCTGACCTGAGTTCAGTCCGCAGAACCCAGCTGGTAGAAGGAGAGAAACGAGTCCTACAATCTGTCCTCTGACCTCCATACACGCTCTGTGATATGCACATGTATAGTCAGACAGACAGACAGACACACAAACACATACATACACACAGGCACATAGACACAGGCATAGACGCAGGTGCACACACACACAGACACACACACAGGTACATAGACACAAGTATACACACAGACACACACATACAGGTACATAGACACAAGCATACACACAGGCACACACACAGGCACACACAGGCACATAGAGACAGGGATACACACAGGCACACACACAGACATACAGGCAAACAGACACACAGATACACACACACACACACAAAGTTAATGTAATTCGATTTCTTTAAAGATGGAGAAATCTTCTTCCTGCTTTCCAGGTCCCAAAGCCTTTCTTTCTCTTCCCCCTCCTTTCCTGGTCCTAAAATATTGTCAATTCAGAATTTCAAAATCAACAGTTAGGAATAAAGGCTTTTATTGAATACTGATGTCTTTGCCCTTATATCTTAAATCCACTGAGCCCAAAATATTTTCTCACTTTAATGAAGGAATATAAGACCCCATTGAGATAAAAATACAAATCGCTATCTCAATACACTACCATGCCCCGACTCTCATAAATACAAGACTGCATATTCTACACAAACAAGGTACAACAAAACCCATTCTTAGTGAGACCTCCACCTAAAATTACCATCTGCCAGTATCCTGCTGCCTCCTATAAAGAGCTTTGTAACTACTAGAGACCAGCTGGTCACTTCTCTCATTATTCAATGCAAAGATGTTCTAGAAAGAGAGCACAACATGAAATAACATTTCAAAATATAATGCCGCATCAAGAAAAAAAAAATCCTAAATGTCGACAGAATGCATTTTTTGGCCATGGGACTAAAAACAGCTTGTTGGAACTCATTGTGTTTGTTATAACTAAGCCCATTCTGGAATGATTTCCTCTTTTCCAGTGTGTAATGGTTCATTTCATGCATGGAACAACTGTAATGAAACCAGCTCTTTTCTAAGTCTTTGCCTTTTGGCTTTAAGTTGCAATTAAAATAACATTGCTCAGATCTCGGCTATCCTCATACGTACCTCTGGTGCTTAGGTTCTCGGATCTCTCTAAAAGTCTTTTCCTCATTCCGAAATTAATTTTAATGAAAGAGAGAAACGTACAGCAGTCTGAAAACTCCGAGAGCTGCACAAAGCTTTTAAAGAATCGCAACAAACAGCGTGAGATGAATGGATGGGAATGAAAGGCTTGGGTGGCGGCCAAGACATATTGTTGCAGGCAACCGACTCAAAGGTATTAATAAATATGCATCCGATCACGAGGACAGTTAAGGTCACATGCCACGGCCAAATGGGACATGTCTGGAAATGAGACAGACAGCATTCCAGCTGCTGGAAATGGGCGTTGGTCAGCAGTTCTGTTTTGTGGATTCTGGGACCACACAGAACTATGCAGGAGGGATGTCAGGAGCCATAATGGGACAAGCTAATATACTAGCAGATGTTCATCCTGAAATGCCTGCCTCGGATTATTATATAATCTGCGACAGGTGAGCCCCCATTCAGCAAGGCTGTGGGGGACTAATTTTAGGAAAGATTTCCTGCTATTTATATGCTTTTCCTGTTGTTATTATTATTATACATTTATAATAATCAATAGTAATAGCACATTCCTTTGGAGCAGATCCTTGCAGATCCATGAAGATGTCTTATAGTGATGCTATGTAGACAGATGACTTTAGTTTTAATGATGATCCTATAAGAATTCCTAAAATTATATCTGTGATTACTAAGCTCTTTTCTAATGGGACTGCTACTAGATCCCTCCTATAGCCAAACTGCAATGAGAACTCTGCCAGTCTCCCAAGTGTCACAAGTTAATTGCTCTTAGATGGCAACCAGACTTTCTCCTACTCAGAGCACATTCCAAGAGGTTGTAAAACAATTAACTAAAGGTCATAAAAAGGGAACTAGGATTTATTATAGGTGTTAGGACAGAAGGTAAAATATTGACTGGGTTTTTCTATACAAAACGTCACTTATAACTTAGTTATGGTTTTAAACTTTCTACGAACCTGTAGAGAAGACAAGTGATAGCTAGATAATTACTCCTAATGGATATGCATGTAAACATTCTCTGTTGTAAGCTTCTATTTCAATTTAGGACTTGGTTTTCTGTGTGAACTTATGATGAACTTTGTAACATGTGACCATGCATTCGGAAAGACGTTTAAGGGCTGAGGACAAAGAGAAGTGAGACCAGAAGAACTGAATGAGAGGGACAGAGCTGAGAGGAGAACTGAACTGAGGAGAAGTTTTTTAGTCAGAAGAGAACAAGACTAGAAGAATAATGCAGAGTGGAATAACTTAGAAACTATAGGTAACATAAACTAACTAAGAGAATAACAATGTGCAGGAGGCAGAGAGAAAGAGGAAAAAAGATGTTGCAGAGAGTAGAAGGAGCAAGCAGGCTTCTCCTTACCATTGGAAAGGACAGGTCCCATGGTAAGGACAAAGCCGGCTTAGTCTTATTAAGAGAAACAAACTCTTTTTCTTACAAACATGGATTTAATTCATTTAGCATTGAAAGGGTGGAAGCTTTTTCTTTCTCCATGCAATAAATATTGTAGTCCATCTTTCATCAAGAATGAGTGAGTTCTTTCTGCACCGGTGCTTGGTCTTTGCTCCATATGCATATGTAAGTATGGATGTGTGTGTAAGTATGCAATTGTGGGAATGTGTGCATGTATGTGTGTAAGTATGAAATTGTGAGAATGCATGCAAGCTGGGCCCAGCTGACTGCGTGAAAGATGTATGTGTGAATCTATGTATGAAGATGTATGAAGATGTATGTGTGAATTTATGTGAGATTATGCATATTCACGTATGTAGAAATTTTTCTGTCTACAAGTGTTATTCTCTTCTCCAGGTTCATTAGTTTATTGCTCCTAACTTCCCCCCTAGACTCACAAGCAAGAGGCATCTGGACAATAGGGAAAAGGCTCTAGCAATTAACCCTTTACTTAATCTCCTGCTGTTTTAAGATGAGGTGTTAAATACCTGAGACTGCAGTCTCTGGCTCCAGAGGAACACAGAAGGCAGGTCAGCTATGTTAGCCTAGTAACTTAGATTTAGATAAGTAAACCTTTTATTATACAACAACCCTAAACTTTTCCCCGCCGACGCTTCCCCCCTCCGCTGCCTCAAGAAGGACCAAGAAGAAACACCTTTGCTGGGGCTGGCTCCCAGCAGAGGGAGTAGCTAATCTCCAGTTCTCCAAATGGACCAACATCTGGGACTGTCTCCCTTCCTGAATCCCAGCCATGGATGCCACGGGTTTTCAGCAAGTCTGGAAACTAGGTCAGTAGCCTCAGAGGTCAGGGGAGACCTGGCGTCTGCCATCATTGTTGGGAAACCTGGCTCCCAGAGCGATTCTTCCTTTCTCTGTCTCTTTACTTTTGTCTTCTCTACACTCTGTCATGGAGACAGGTTCCCATCTCCTCCCTCCTTCCTTGGCTGTTCTGCATCCCCCAAACACCTCCATTTCTATTGCAAATATGAGCATCATATCTTTCACATTTCCTGGTTGCCTGTAGAAGGGAATCCAGGTGACTCAGTGCGGACTGTCTCTTTTAGGATCTCACCTATGGTCTCAGTAAGGACTGTGCGTCAACCTCCATCTTTTGTTGGGAAATTGACTTGTGTGTGCTCTTGTATCTTGCTATGTGTTGCTTTCCTTCGAGTATCTTCCAAACGTCCTTTTCCGTTTCCTGCCGGCAGGGACTTTGAGCTGCAGAGGCAAGCCCTTTCATGATCTGGTGCTTGCCTCTGCAGTCTCTTTTCTTACCTCTTTCAGTCCTTCATGTCGACCTCGCTCCTATCTGCGTGGAGTTCACTAATTACCTAAGCAGTTTTCTCTTCAGGTCTCCACACCGGCTAGACCTCGCTCTCAGCACCCTCTCCTCGGGCCTTAGGTCATTGCCTTCTGCCTCAGGAGGCTTTTGCTGTGGCTGGAGCAGTGGGGCGTCTTCCCATCACCGCCACGATGGCGCTTTTGTTCCACTGACATGGGAGTCATGGGCTCACCTTGCTTGAGCTGTCCTTCAGCTGTAAGTCCCACAATGACACAGAAGATTCTTTTTAGGATTCTTTCTCTGGGTTGAAGACCTGAGGACTGGTGATTCTTTCCTAGTAAGAGGACCATCAAGTTAACTTAGCTGTAGGTGATTCGCATATTTAAGTTCCTTTTGTTCTGGCAGGGAGGGGTACCAAGACTGTCTTGAACATTTGTGCCAGAATGAATTTGTTCTACATAAGTTATTCACATATCACCCCCCATAACCTTTGACTGCTTTACATTAACGCGCATGCTTGATATTATTTTCAAAATTTTAAAACTGCATTCAATAAAAAAAATTAGTCATTTTTAAAAGGCAAATCTGTATCACTATGGTAAGCGAAAGAACTGTGATTGTTATAAATATTACTACAGATTGATACAAATTAAAAGCAGTAATGCAAATATTAAGAATTATGCATGGGCATTAATATTAAACGACATGCATATATTCTGAGTGCGTGCTTATGCACGTGCCACGATTTGGAACCAATTTCCATCCTTTTAGAATCTTCTCTGGTCCTCTGCTGAGCTCATCTTTGTCTCCCGTTCTTCATAGTGCTGTTGGGATAAACAGGGGACAGATGTGAGCTGTTCTTACGGAGTAAGAGGCTCCTTGGGGAACAAATGATTACTGGTTATATTGGCTTTTGTTGTTGTTGTTGTTGTTTGTTTTGTTTCATTTTTTTTTTTTTTTTGTCAGAGGAGTCATCCAGTGAAGGGGTGAAGTGGGAAAACTAGGGGCGAGCCCTTCACCGGAGACTGCTCTGGAGAACAGTTTCCTCACAGCCTGAGAACAAGGCCAAAGCTAGCCCAAGAAGCTGTTATTTATTCACACTTTCATCATTCTTTATCAAAGTCTTGTCTGATTGAAGAGCTGAAGATGTTTCTCTATCAGTAAGATCGCCACGTCAGTCTCAGGCTACGTATGGACTAGAAACACAAGTCGTTAGGGCCTTAAAGTCCACCACCACAGACATGCTTGTTTAAAAGCAGGGTGTATTTGTTCATGGAGGGAAAGCTTGCTGAAATCCTCAGTGGTCACTCCTCAGCAGGTCTTAAGCACTTCCATTGCAAGCTTCTGTTCCCATCCTATTTGAGTTTGGGATACGGGCATCAGCACAAATATTCAGGGTTTTTGTTTTTTGTTTTTTCCTTTAATTAACAGGCAAAATAACATTTTTATTTTGGTTGATATGCTCATCTCTGGTTTAGTTTTAAGTACTCTTATTTTAGTATTCTGATGAATGCCATACCTGTGTGTCCCAGACACAGGACTGGGACTTAAACACTCACTCCCTTCTTTCTGTGGGCCAATCACACCTCCCCTACCCCATTTTCAGAGGCAATGGCCATCCTGAATTCCATGAGGACATTTCTTTTGATTTCTGCCACAGTTTCATGCTGTGTTCACATGTACATTTTTTTTTGTGTGAGTGTGTATATATGGGTGTGTGCATATGTGTTTGTGCATGTACGTGTGTATGTGCTTGAGTATATGTGTATACATGTGTGTATGTGTGTGTACATGTTTGTGTGTATGTGTGTATACATGTGCGTGCATGGGTGTACTTATGTAAGTATGTGTGTACATGCTCCTGTATGTGCATGCATGCCTATTTGTTTGTGTACATGTGTGTGTACATGAATGTATGTGAGCATGTGTGTGTGTGCATGCTCCTGTTTGTTGTGCATGCTTGTTAGCATGTGTGTATGTGCAAGTGTGTGTGTGTGTGTGTGTGTGTGTGTGTGTGTAAATGCATCTTAGGGAAAATTATGTTTAAGAAAGAGCATCAAGCTGTGTAGTTTTCCCGAGAACTTCTCTTTGCACTTGATGATGTTGCTAAGGTCAGTCAATATCATCACATGTAGTTACAGTGAATTATTGTCATGGCTAGCATTTGAGACTGCCGGGCACCATGCGTGGCTGTCATAGAATGCAAATTATTCTTTGTTCTGTGCTTGATCATGTGACTAGTTTATAATTTCCAGACAATTGTTGTGGAGCAATGTGAATAGCCTAATAGTCTTTCTGAGAAGATGTTGGAAACCTTGGGCCCCAGCAGCAGGTTCTCATAGCCTTGGCGTCTTCCTTCTGTATTGTGACTTCCTGTGAAACAAGTAGAGGCTTCTTATAACATGAGGCTTCTATATTAAGGGAGTTAAGAGGGGGCCTTGTAGGCTAACCTTCCAAATGAAAAAAAAAAATGGATATAGGTTTTTTTATTTTTTACAGTGTTTGATATAAAAGCCATTCAAAAATAATCTATACTTGTTTGATTTTGAAAACAGTTTCCCTCCACATAAAGGCTAAAACAAACTAACAAACAAACAACAACAACAACAACAACAAAATAAAACAGTTGAGTGAGGGTAAGGTCTCTCCAATTCAGTTTCAGCTTAGCCGGACTTGGGGGCAGATTTTGAAGGTTTGACCCCCTCATCACTCCGAGGGCAGCACATGCCTGGGTCTCCAGTGTCCACTGGAGTTTTACACATCCTCAGAGAGCCCATGTACAGCCAGGTCAGCGCTCCAAGCCCTGGAATGTAACGACTGTTAATCGCTTACTAATTCAAATGAGTCTAAGTGGGCTGGTTACTTTGAACCTTGGAGATGAAAACAGTATCAAATAAATATTTAAAAGAAACCATAAAAGAAAGACTTACAATCTGCAACCAGTTTAAAAAGGACCCTCGCCAAATGGCTTACTAAACACCAAATGAATCCCAAATCATCTTTGTTTATTGAGAGAAAAGCGACTGGTTCTGCTTGAAATCCGCATTGTGCTGCTCTCTTGGCTTTTGTCACCACCCCCCCCCCCATCTTCAGTCTGTCTACCCAACCTTAGTTGGCCGCCTCTAGAAAGCTCTAGAGAAGGAGAGCCTGTTAGCACGAGGATTTGCTGTCTGGAATCCGGATTCACCTCAGCTCCCATCTCCCTGACTTCTGTCTCTCTCTTGTGCCACACCCTTCTCACTAACGAATCGTTCTGCCGTTTGTCACACAAGGACCTCTGCTGAAGCTCCGAGCAGTGTGTTGCTCCTCTGTCACCCGGGCCTAACGTGTGGGACTTGAGTGCTCTGTTTATTCAGCAAGTACTGTTGATCCAGCGTTCCCTGCTCTGCCCTGGGCTAGGGGCCAAAGCTGTGAATCCGGTCATGGCGCAGTCCGCACTTGGTGATGAAAATATACTTCCGAGAGAATAATTTCTTAAAAGACTGATTTCTTCACTTTAGAAACAATGCTACATTTACGTGGTTTAAGAACCAAAATCCCCAAAGGCGGAAGTCTCCTGCCTACGCTTACCCGTAGGAAACCGCCCTTCATCTCTTGGTCCTTTCAGGGGTGTTCTCACATCTACATGTTTATTTATTGGCTTCCTTTTCACAGGCATTAGATTCTTACACACATACACACACACATACACACACACATGTACATACATGCACGTGCACACACACCTACAAACACATGCACACACACATATACACACAGACACACACAAACACACATACCCACACATACCCATACATGGACACACACATACACACATATACACACATGCATACATATGTACACAAATGTACATACATACATACATATATACACATACTCACACACTCATTTACACACACATATACACACATGCACACATATGTACATGCACAAATATACATCCATATACACACATACTCACACACTCATTTACACACATATACACACATGCACACACACATGCACACACACATGTGCATGCACATACACACATATACACATACACACATGCACACATACACATATACATTAATGATTTTCACATCACGTCACATCTTTGAGACTTTCCTATATCAACACATAAAAATATATTTTTCACTATCTTGATATTCTATCATTGATTTTCCAACCTTGGGACATTTAATTCTCTGTCTTCTCTACCAGCTAAGGGTCTTCTGCATAGGCCATTGCACTAGCACATGCCTGTGAGTCTCGGGTGGATCCCAGGGGACATAGTTGAGGAAGGTGCATTGGACAGCTATTGACCAGTGTGCTGCCCTGATGGCAAGCCTCCTCCAAATGTTCGCCAGCACTCTGAGGAACTCAAGCCTTCTCGTCACTGTGAACACAGTAAGTTCCTGGACATTTCCGCCTTTACTGAGTAGGTGGGTAGAAAATGATGCGGTTTTCATGTTCTTAACCTTGTTCTGAGGGAAACTGCATGCCACTCTGTAACATCAATGCTGTGTATGTGGGGCAAGCGGCATGTTTGAACGGCGTGCACCCGAAGTCACAGACGAGGACATCATACCACACCCTTGACACAGAGGAGGACATCGTACCACACCCTTGACACAGAGGAGGAGAACATTGATCACACCCTTGAAACAGAATCCCAAGGTGAACCCAAGAGGCCTCAGCAGTTTGTCCTACAATTTTTTTTTTTGTCAAAATGCTACATCAACTCAGCAATGATTAATTTGGCAGCCCTAACTTGTTCTTGTCCTTTCCGACTTTATCTGTTCTGTCTTTTAGAATGTCTCACAATATCAGCCTCTGGATTGCCAGTAAGGCTTTCTATAAGTTGGTTTTTCCTCCTTTTTTTTTCTTTTTTTCTTTTTTCTTTTTTTTTTAAATTTGAGTCCATTACCTTTCAGCATGTTGATGATGTCCTCATTATTGTCTTCTTAAAAAATTCTAAATTCTATGGCTGTAATAAGCTGTTTTATATATATATATATATATATATATATATATATCATATAATTATATATGTATAAATATATATTATATATTATCACGGATACACATATATATTTTATCAATATATCAATTTATATGTATCAATTTATATATATATATATATATATATATATATATATTGATCACTTTAAACACAAAGCACCTTCTGAGCCAGGCAGTGATGGCGCACACCTTTAATCCCAGCACTTGGGAAGCAAAGGCAGGTGGATTTCTGAGTTCAAGGCCAGCCTGGTCTACAGAGTGAGTTCCAGGACAGCCAGGGCTACACAGGTCCCCAAAAAGGGTACCTTCTGAAACAGTTTCAAACTTACAAAGTGCCTTAAGTTTGGAGTCTCAGTTGAAGCCCTGAATCACTTTCTAATTTGAGACATCGCACCTACATCAACACAGAAACCTTAAATGAATGATCCTACTCTCACAGGGCAGCTTACCCAGCGAGGTCGGAAGCCACTCCAGGATTCTCTCCATCCCCTGTGCATCTGCTAACTGGACTTGAAACTGTTGGCTCTCACCAGGAAACCTTTGAGAGGCATTTTTTTTTCTGTCTGTGTCAGACTCCTGTCTCCTTAGAGATGATTTTTATCTGCTAGGTGAACCAAGACACTAACTCGCTTCACCCAATTGATTGTTCTCCTGATGCCTCACATAAAGGACTCTTCCCTGGGCTTAGGCGTCAGTACATACTTTCCAGTTAGAACAGTAAAGGCAGCCTTCATAGGCAAGGTGGTCAAAAACTGATCGGGAACCTTTTCCTGACATGATCTTTTCTTTTCTTTTTTTAAAGATTTATTTATTGTTATATCTAAGTACACTGTAGCTGTCTTCAGACACACCAGAAGAGGGCATCCAATCTCATTACGGTTGTGAGCCACCATGTGGTTGCTGGGCTTTGAACTCAGGACCTTTAGAAGAGCAGTCAGTGCTCTTAACTACTGAGCCATCTCACCAGACCCCTCCTGACATGATCTTTACTTAAGGCCACTATGACCAGAAGGATCAAATGGCTAGCTTATCTATTGGCATGGTTCTTCTTGGCTCTACAGCAAATTAATACAACCCTGAATGAAACTTTTTGACCCCTCAGTATCCCTCATCACTTATTACCACCCCCCCACTCCCACCCCCCCTCCTTTGGAAGTGTTTTTTTGTTTTTGTTTTTGTTTTTTTGTTTGGGTTTTTTGTTTTTGTTTTTGTGTTTGTTTGTTTGTTTGTTTGTTGTAAAGGAATAGTTTAATCAGAACTGATCATGAAATTATCAGTTTGATTCCTTGGGGTAAAGACCTGGCACTGGAGGTCGACATTATCTTCCTCTTCCTAAGGTTCTCTCTCCTTAGTGCTCAACGCAGCCTGGTGAGCATCCTGCTTTGATCCGGGGAGCACTCCTTTTATCATGGTCTTAGCATCGCATCAACTGATAATTTCAAAGCATGAATGAAGGAATGCAGAGTGACTGCACTGGGACAGGGAGAGCACCCCCCTGCCCCCTCCATGCCCCCCCCCTTGTTCTTGGCTTTGGAACTTTTCCTGGCAGCAGCAGCGCCCTGACTGGAATTGAGCTCAGTGGGCCATTTTCTCCCCCTGTGGATGTTTGAGAAGCGAATCTGGCTGAGCAGCAAGTTCTGCCTCCAGAGATGTCGAGGGCCTCTGGAAAAGAAAACCAAGAAAACACAGGCTTGCTTATGACTTCAGACTCAGCAGGCCATGGCAATAAAGGTGCAAGTGACTTCGCAGAAACTTTGGGAGGAGACCAAGGAGGACAATTATAGTCCTTAAATTAGAACTTTTTAGACCTTTTTCTCTATAAAGCTCGTTTATTCATACACCCCTAAACTGCCCCCCCCACTACCACCCATACTGATGGCCTCTCTTTCCACGTTCCTTCAGAACCCAGTAAATCTAGGATTTCTTCCTAGGCAATGCCGAGAGGCGCTGAGGCGCGCGCACACACACATCTTCGCTTGGCGCTGGTTCTGCTCCCGTTTTCCTCACTTACTTTTATTCTTTTTATGTCTCCGGTCTTTCTGCTTCTGCTCCCTTGGTTTTCCTCCCCTGGCATTTAAAATAATCCTTATTGCATCTCTCACCTGGAAACACACAGACAGAAGACCATTTGCAGCGGCCCCTGCCCCGATGGCCCTTACACCTCAGTCTCTTTCAGTTCAGCCTCAGGAAGGGTCTGCTTTCACCCCCCTTTCTCACCTCTCTTTTCCTGCCCTGCCCTGGGCGGAGCCCACTGAGCCACTTCCCAGGCTCCCTGAGCTTCCTCAGTAGGGTTTAACACTCACCCCTCCCAACATTCCCCACCCCTGGCTCTGAGCCCCAGTGCTTTCCAGTCTGACTCCACCCCTCTCGGAGCTCTGAGCCTCTTTTCTTTGGCTGTTTCTCGCGTTCCTCCAGGAACTCTGCATCTTTGCTCCAGGTCGTCAGTTACTATCCTAGCCTTCTAGACTTACTGAAGATGGGATACGCGGTGATACTCAAGACCTGCACCCCGATCCCCTCTACCAGCACCATCAAGTGGTTAGCACCAACATCCCTTTCCCAGAACTCCGCTTCTCTTCAGAGTCTGTGAAGGAAGGAATGGCTGAGTGCTTACCATTCTCTTTTCCAGCTGAAACCAGAAACATTGGACCATTCCATCCCTTTCATCCCCTCTCCTGTAAAACCACAAGAAGGTTTTACGTAAACGTTTTAAGTTATTTCTTTTATTTTTGAGATTATAGTATAATTATACCATGTTTCCTTCCCTTTAATATGTATTATACACATACACACACACACACACACACACACACACACACACACACACATATATATATATATATATATATATATATATATATATATATATATACAATGGCTGACATTTCTTCTTTCCATCCCCGAAGGATCTGCTGAGGTACAACCACTTCCTACCTTTGCTACTTAGAATCTTCGCCCCCCCAGTCAACTGTCACTCTTGTGCCTGCCCAGGCCCACGTCACTCCCACAGGCCTCCAGTCCAGCCCCGACCTGTCTGCAGTATATACAGGTCACATTCTTCTCCATTCCAAAGTCTTCTTTTGCCTTTGACTAAATCCAACAACTGCCACCGCGGTGCCTCTCCTCACATCACTTTGGGCCTCTTGCCCTCCGTGCTCCAGACATAGTAAATGCCCCGCTCTGACACTGCCTTTTACAAGTTGCTCTCGCCTACCAGGAATTGCCCTGAGGAGTTGGGGTTGGCCCTGTGTGCTCTGTATTCAGATGCTGAGTTCTGAGCCCCAAGATTAGTTTGCAGGCTAAATATGGACATTGTATTGACCGATGTGCTTTAAAGAGCATTGCCCAGTCATCTCTTACTGGACGATAAAGGCTAGAACCTGCGACGGGGCAGGTCACAGAGAGAGGAAGGCTGGACTTGAGATAGAGTAGGAGGTCTCAGGTTGGGACCACAAGGAGAAGGAAAACGGGAGGGGAAGGAGGAGGCCACCATGAGGCAGATGGACCATCAGCGTGAGGCAGTCGAAGCCTGTGTTGAGGACACACATGGAACCAAGCAGCTGGCAAGTAATGGAGCATTTATCTGGTTATTGATACCCCAGTTATGTCGTGGGAAATATTTTAGTGGCCTGGCCGGCCATGCATTGGCAAGTAATGGCTAATCTGTTCTTATCTCATGGTGATTCTCTGACTCAGAGCTCCAAAATCTCTCCATCCAGCTAGCTAAGTTCCCACTGGCAGGTTGCTACCACTCCAGCACCTTGTTTTCAAATCCCCCATGGCCTTTGTGGTGCACATTTGGCAAACCCACACTTTGCTGCTGTACCTTTCTCTCTTGAACCCAGTCAAACCTCCATGTGAAGGAAAAGGCCACACAGACTTAGTTCAGAAACAAAGATAACTCAATCTCTGGGCACAGTAACTGAAATCCTAATCTTGTCAGCCGTATTAAATCTAAATCCTCTGGTGGCAAATCCTGATGGATCCGCCATTAAAACTGGGAGACACTCACAGCTACATCTTTTCTCAAGTTATCCCCTGTCTCTCCTGGTTCCTCTCTTCCCCTCTCCAACCTGGAAGTCCCTCCTACTCACCCAGTGATTGGCTCCTTGATTCATTAGGGGATTGATTGACAAGAAGTCACCTGAGTATGACTCACTCCTTTTCTGTAGCCCTGAGAGCAGAATTAGCATCAACATATAAACAGCACCAGGCCCACCCACAACACAGTTATAATTGTCTCAGAACCTGTCCAGTTTAGGTTTGTAGCTTGTTAATATGTCTCTGTGTTGTTTACTCGGGAGCTGAACATGGATGTGTGTGGCAGAAAGCCCCCATAAAGTTACTTCTACACTGAGGGTTCTGACTTTGTTTTCTTCTACAGCACACTACTCTGATAGGTTTTAGTATCTTCATCCTTTTGATCATAAATTCTCTAAAGCAAGGGCTGTGTTTACCATCCTCATTATCACACCCCAGGGGTGTTTGTTGGCATATGCTAAATATCGGTCGAATATTTATAAAATGAAAAGATGAATATGTCCAAATTGCTTGGCGTGGGGATATACAATTATATGAAAGTTTAAAATATAATGATTTAGACATGGGAGAGCGGGACCAGAAGTTAATACTTTCTGTTCTTATAGAGAACTCCAGGGTGATTCCCCAGTACCCACATGGTATCTTACAACTGTCCTTACAACTGGTACCAACACTCTGCTTTCAAGGAATCTGGCACCTCCTTCTGGGCTCCACAAGAACCAGTAATAAACCCAGTGTGCATACACAGGCATCCATACACATAAAATACATGTTTTTCAAAGAATACAGTAATGCCTATGACTTGAGTAAATAAACCTCTGATAAATAATATTTCCTTTTCATTCCTCATTTGGCTCATAGAATTCTTTTTATTTAGAGGTACTGAATGCATTATCTGGTGTTAGAGTGGTTTCAACTTTTATACTAGACCCCGCTGTTATTTAGAGCCAAGAGAAATATGGAATTTTACAGCTGCAATTGTCTTGTCTATAGTTCAGTGTCCTGTAAAAGGACTGGGATCATACTCTGGAATAAATTGAAGCCTGCTGGGATGAGCGGAATGTGCTAGTCTTTGAGTCACTGGTCCACACCGTGACACTTGGATTGATTCTTGACATCCCCAGTTGGAAATCCAGTCAGTTATCAGATGATTTCACAAAAGAAAATAATGAGGACTCTTATTAGCAATGGTAAAAGTATCTCATGGGTGGGTGCGTTTATGGCTTTTTTCTAAATACCCGAGTGTGTGTGGAGATTCATTTCAATTGCATTTACTGGGAACCAGAGACCCTATGTCAGATGTCATATCCATTTATAAACCATAGCAGAATGATATTCTAAATAGCATTTTTGTCTTGTTTATCTACTTTAACGCCTTAAAATGGTGGTAAAAAATAATGGTGTCCCATGAAAGGAGCTGTTTAAAGAAGCCTGTGTTGTTCCTGCTACCTTCTTTCAAAGACATAACGTGTCTCATGAAAGTGGTAGGTCAGACCTTACCTGACCTACAGAGAGAGGGGTCAGGTAAGGGACAGATATGTACGGCTCTCGAGAAGCAGTTAGGATCCCAAGTCGCTCTCTTAATTTTCCTATCCAGTTCTCCTCTGGGTGACCAGCTGTACCACCTCCACTGTGTGCTCTTCAATGCCACCAGGCTAAGCCACATGGTTTGTTTGTGTATTTTTGAAATCCAGTCCTTACCTAAGCCAAGAGCACTCAGATCTTCTCACCATCTTGCCTTCTTTGTGGCTGGAAAGCCAAACCCTCCATTGCCCATGCTCCTGTGTGTTCTGTCTTCACATGAGCTACCTAGACTAAGGCGGTATTTAGATGCCGGTGGAGAGTGCGTCTAACTTCAGTGAGCTCCGTTGGCTTGAGTGTCGTGAAGGAACACCCTACACCAATCTAGCTCTCTCTTTGACTTTCACGTTATTAAAAACGTAGACCGTCTTAATCTATCAAGTACCATGGTTGCCCACTACAAAGATGAACGCTATTTGAATTCATTGATCAGTTTCACAATCAAACCTACAACAAAGCTCTTAAACTCTAAAGGTTTGTGGCATTTCCCATCACTTAGCAGATTAGTGCCCGAATATTCATCTGAGAAGAAACAGTTATTCTTTCCTGGGAATGTTATGAGTGCAGCTTGCGCGCCGAGACAGGATGATGCATTAGGGACTTTTTTTCCCTGTGCCTGAGACAACATGGAACTCAGGGTGAAGGCAACGTAGCTCAGATCTGGGGGATGCAGCCCAGCATGGTGGGGGAGGCATGATCACAGAGAGTCACTCCTGAGGGCTGGAGGTCACTTGCTCCATGGCATCCCAGAGGGTCAGGAAGCTGAGGCGCTGATCTGGAGCTGGAATCAGCCCGTCCCCTTCAAGCTCAACTTCCTGGCTGTAAGTCTGCTATGTGGCTTCTTGTTCAAAAAGTCCATAAAGTTCGTTCTCCAAACTCTGCCACCAGCTGGAAACCAGACAGTCAAGTACATGAGTCCCGGGATGAA